>CM053027.1:455864509-456464509 GCA_028564925.1 Lithobates sylvaticus | reverse complement strand
AGGCACACTCAATGAGTCCCTGTCACAGCTCCTCAGTTCTATTAACCACTTCCGTATAAGAATATTATGGTGGTGGGGCTGGGGGGGACTCTGGAGGAGGAAAATTACTACTGAATTAGAAGACAGAAGTGCAAAATCCATGTTCAAAAAGGCCTAGTGTATGTAAAACACTATGAACTTTTTTCATAAAACCTGTTTAGTTAGGATGTAGTTTTGTACTGTTCCTGTTTTCATCTGCTTTTCCGCATTTTGATACCCAAAGAAATGTGTAAAAGGGAATCAATGAACATTAATGATCATAAAAAAGAGCATTAACAACTGCATGGAAATGGAAACACAAATGTGTAAACATAGCCTAAAGTGCAAAGTGCTTTTAAAGGTTTGAAAGGGACTCAGGAGTAAAGTGGATTTATATTTTTAAATACCTCCATAGGAATACCAACTGCCCCAGGGGATTTGGGATTAAGATCTGGGATTAGGAAAATTCATAATGGCAATATCTAGCTCTTTAAATAGATGTGGGCAATAGATTGGGCATCCGAAAGTAGGATTGGGTATTAAGGAAATCAAATATTTCTATGGGAATAAAAGCAAATATTAGACTCATATAGATATTGGGGGAACTTGGAGCATATGTTCAGAATCATGCTAGAGGTAGCTTGGAGGTTTCCCATATTGTTTCTAATGTTAGAAACATACACTTTAAGCTGTTAAGAACTAGAAATACATGCTAATGATTCACCTGCTTGGTACCCTTGTACCTAAATCTCTTTTCTGGAATAGATGATTATTCTGGGCCTTTTGGAGTGAGATTTGTTGTACATTTAACTAGTTTGGATGGGTTGCAATAGGAAGGTGCAAAATTATAAGTAGCTTCTCTCTGGGAGACTCTTTGCTAAATCATCTTCTTGGCTTTCTTAGTGTTAGTTTTAATTGTGAGAATGTGTTTAATAAAAGGGTCCTCTCAAGTAAACCTTCAGTTAGTTTCATACAAGCCATTGTGCAAATTAAAGCTGTGGTAAACCACTGCAGAGGCTTCCATCTTCACCAACTCTTCCTTCTGGGTTCACGGGCTGCAGCGGCTTGAATGGCCGAGCCGTGATGATGTCACTTCTGCACATGCACACAGGAGTTGCAACCATGGAACACAGCTCTAAAGAAACGGCATGGGTATGCCGTTCCTGCAGAGTGCATATGCCAGTGACGTCACCAGCTGCTGCTCACTGGAATATTTCCTAAACAGTGTACATTTAGGAGATATAATAAAGCTTACCTGTAGGTAAAATGAATAAGGTTACCTGTAGGTAACAATCAAAATGTGTAAATTACTACCGCTTTAAGCCTCAGAAGAAGAATTTGGGCTGTATTAAAGTTAACCAAAATGGGTCAGGGCACCAAAGTCCTTACAGGGTGCTTAACTACTTCCCACCCGGCCACTGCGCATATACGGCTGGGTGGGAGCCTTCTACTTCTGATAGGACGTTCCTGAACATCCTTCAGAAGTAGGGGGTTGCGCGTGCGTGCCCGCGAAGTGGCACGATCCCATTGCACTTGTGTCACCCGGACACGACGCATCTCGGATCGGCAGGAGGGCTATGTGATTGGCCCACCGGATCACATGACAGCCGTGTCCAATCACAGCCGTCATGTGATGTAAGCAAAAAGCCGGTTGCTAGGCAATCGACTCTCCTCTCCTCACACGGAAGTCATCGATGAGGAGAGCGGATCGCTGCACCCGGCTGGTGATCAGTGAGTATTAGCTGTTTTTTCTACAGCTTTTTACTCACTGATCACCGGCCCAGTGTAAAACACAGTAAACACACATGTCCCCAAAACACAAATGTCCCCAAATAATAAAAACACATGTCCCCAAATAATAAAAACACATGTCCCCCACATATGTTCCACTAAAATCCCATGTCCCAATGATTATCTGCACACATATGTCCGTGTTCACCTGCACACTTCTGTACATGATTTGCGTACATATGTCCCTGATGACACAAACCAATTATTATACACTTAATGGAATTTTTTTTTTTCTAAAAACATGTAGCAGAATACATTTTGGCTTAAATGTATGACAAAATTCGATTTTATTGGATTTCTTTTAAAATAGAAAGAAGAAAATATTGTTTTTTTTCCCCAATTTTCGCTATTTTCTCGCTTATATCGCAAAAGATAAAAAACTAAGTCGTGAATAAATATCACCAAAATAAAGCTCTATTTGTGCAAACAAAATGATAAAAATGTTATTTGGGTACAGCGTAGCATGACCGTGCAATTGTCATTGAAAGTGCAAGAGCGCTGAAAGCTGAAAATTGGGCTGGGAAGGAAGGGGGTGAAAGTGCCCTGTATTGTAGTGGTTAATAAGATGTGGAGTGTAACTCTAAGTATGGGAGAGTGATTTGATAGCCCCCTGGGCACTGAACCTGGCTGCTTTCAGCTATCACTGTAGTGGCAGTGACTACTACAAGGATTTGCATCTTACAGAGGAATTGGTCAGGTATGGGATTACCATACTTCTATTGATCCAAGCTGGACCAGTGTAACTATGCTACAAAAGTCATACCTAAACTTCAGCTTTAACCACTTCAGCCCCGGACCAATTGGCAGCCAAAGGACCAGGCCCCTTTTTGCGATTCGGCACTGCGTCGCTTTAACTAACAATTGCGCGGTCGTGCGACGTGGCTCCAAAACAAAATTGGCATCCTTTTTTTCCCACAAATAATACTTTTCTTTTGGTGGTATTTGATCGCCCCTGCAGTTTTTATTTTTTGCGCTATAAACAAAAATAGAGCGACAATTTTGAAAAAAATGCAATTTTTTTTGCTTTTTGCTATAATAAATATCCCCCAAAAATATATAAAAAAACATTATTTTTCCTCAGTTTAGGCCGATACGTATTCTTCTACATATTTTTGGTTAAAAAAATCGTAATTAGCGATTATTAAATGGTTTGCGCAAAAGTTATAGCATTTACAAAATAGGGGATAGTTTTATAGCATTTTTATTAATATTTTTTTTTTTTACTAGTAATGGCGGCAATCAGCGATTTTTATTGTGACTGTGACATTATGGCGGACACATCGGACATTTTTGACACATTTTTGAGACCATTGTCATTTATACAGCAATCAATGCTATTTAAATGCATTGATTCCTGTATAAATGACAGTTGTAGTGAAAGAGTTAACCACTAGGGGGAGGGGAGGGGTTATGGGCTCTGACGTGTGTGTTTTTTTACATTAGGGGCGGGGCTGACATCTGACCTCATTGATCGGCTTTCCCGATGACCGAGAACAGCCAATCAATGACAGGCAGAATAGGAAGCGCGGGGAAAGGTTTGTTTACACATACCTCTCCCCGTTCTTCAGCTCCGTGACCCGATCGCGGGACACCAGCGGCGTTCGGGTCCGCTGGTCCCGCGGCCGGGGTCGCGGAGCTCCCGACCGAGTTGCGAGCGCGCCGCTGGCGGCGCGCGCGCGACCCACGGGCAGGCATTTAAGGGGCCACGTACAGGTACGTGGTTTTGCCTGCCCGTGCCATTCTGCTGACGTATATATGCAGTGGGCGGTCGGGAAGTGGTTAAAGGGTTACATACAAGTAGGGGCAGGCCTTAAAGCGGGATTCCACCCTAAAGTGGAACTTCCGCTCATCGGAACCCCCCACCTCCGGTGTCACATTTGGCACCTTTCAGGGGGGAGGGGGGGTGCAGATACCTGTCTAAGACAGGTATTTGCACCCACTTCCGGGCATAGACTCCCACGGGAGTCTATGCCTCTTCCTGTCCCACCGCGCTGTCTGCTGGGACACACGGTTTCCCGAAGACAGCGTGGAGCATTCCTATTGCATTGCGTGACTCGCGCATGCGCAGTAGGGAACCGGGAAGTGAAGCCACAAGACTTAATTTCCTGATTCCCACACCCAAGATGGCGGCGGCAGCATCCGAGGACCAAGGGACGGTTCGGCCTCGGGTGCTGACATCGCTGGACCCTGTGTCAGGTGAGTGTCCTTATTTTAAAAGTCAGCAGCTGCAGTATTTGTAGCTGCTGACTTTTTAAAAAAAAATTTTTTGCCGGACTCTCTCTTTAAGCCCTAAATGTTTAACCAGATTTGTATCCAATCTACAACTTTTCAGGTATCTTCACCCATCTCAGAATTATAGTTTAAAGTGACACTAAACTATATCCTTATTGTCCAAAAATATCCCATACAAATCAACTACTTAATAGCCTTGTAAAGTATTTTTATTAACTTGAGTCATGCTGTGTCCTTGTACCTTCCTTTATAAGCTCCCAAACCTCCCCTTTTTCTCATTCCTTCAAGTTTTTTTTAATGGGCAGTGCATGTCAGATGTAGACTTGTGCACTGCTCTTTGCACACTACAAATCCAGTAAGCCATAGTCCATGGTCCACCTCAGGAGTTATCAAGAGAGGGTGGCTACATTCCTATTATGGAGAATGAACATAATATCTAACAGGACGTGTGAACATAGCTAAAAAAAAGTAATTCAAAGATTTGGAGGAGGCTGAAAGCAATAAAATTTACTTTTTGAGTTAAGAATAAATACCTGAACATCTTTTTTTTAAAACCAGAGTTTAGTGTCACTTCAAGTGTGCAGACCATGGCTAAAAGTTTTTTTAAAGCCACAGGCAACTCTTTCATTAAAGCTCAAAGCCAAAAAGCCCAAAACCAATTTTACACGTTTGTTAATGTCTTACTTTAAATAAATAAAGTGAGGTGGTCTGTAAATTACAGTATATTATGTATAAAACTGTTACTTAAAAAAAAGAAAAAAAAAAAAGAAAAAAATCAATGCAGAACAATTGGTTGCCTTCATTTTAGACAAAAGTGCAATAACAACATACTTCAGCAAAGAGAGCAATATGCATCAGGTCTTCATCTGTCACTGGAGCTGCAAAATCACAAATGCCACATTACTAAATACATGTTAAAATAATTACCAATTGTCAGAGCCTTGAAACCTGAATCTAAAATGTGTCATCTTGTCTTTCTTTGTAAGTGCTGATAACTTGAAACTCCAGTTGTATTTGTTAATGTAGTAGATAGAGATAATCCATCCACCCCACAGGTGTGGCATATCCAGATGCTGATTAGACAACATAATTATTGCACAGGTGTGCCTTAGGCTGGCCACAATAAAAGGCCACTCTAAAATGTGAAGTTTTATCACACAGCACAATGCCACAGATGTTTTGAGGAAGCGTGCAATTGGCATGCTGACTGCAGGAATGTCCAGCAGAGCTGTTGCCCTTGAATTGAATGTTCATTTCTCTACCATAAGGCGTCTCCAAAGGCGTTTCAGAGAATTTGGCAGTACATCCAACTGGCCTCATAGCTCATCTGCATGCTCTTCATCCTTATTGGAGTCACAACCTGACTGCAGTTCATAATCATACCCGATTAGAGTGGGCAAATGCTCCCATTCAATTGTGTCTGGCACTTGAGAGGTGTTTTCTTCATGGATGAATCCCAGTTTTCAGTGCACAGGACAGATGGCAGACAGCGTGTATGGTGTTGTGTGGGTGAGTGGTTTTTCTGATGTCAACGTTGTGGATCGAGTGGCCCATGGTGGCAGTGGGGTTCTGGTATGGGTGGGCTTATGCTATGGACAACGAACACAGGTGCATTTTATTGATGGCATTTTGAATGCACAGAGATACCATGACAAGATCCTGAGGCCCATTGTTGTGCCATTCATCCACGACCATCACCTCATGTTGCAGCATGATAATGCACAGCCCCATGTTGCAAGGATCTGTACATAACTCCTGGAAGCTGAAAACATTACATTTAATGCATGGCCAGCATACTCACATGTCACCCATTGAGCATTTTTGGGATGCTCTGTATTGGCGTATACGACAGCGTGTTCCATTTCCTGCCAATATCCAGCAACTTTGCACAGCCATTGAAGAGGAATGGACCAACATTCCACAGGCCACAATCAACAACTTGATCAACTATATTCGAAGGAGATGTGCTGCACTGCGTGAGGCAAATGGTGATCACATTAGATACTGACTGTTTTTTGGACCCCCCAATACAGTAAAACTGCACTGGCTAATGCCCTTAGTTAATATGCTCTTAAAGCAAACCCATCTCTCCACCATGTTCTTTGCTCCTTTTACCACAATTTATATCTTCTAGTAAGGTACATAGTTTAGGGAAGTTGGCTCTTTTGAAATTCAGTGTCTTTGTATTCCCCTTTTTGTTTCCTATTTGTGTGATTTATACTGAAGCCAATTGACCTGTGATCGCTGTTTCCTAAATGTTTCTTAAATTTCCCCGTATTTCCACAATCAGTGATCAGGTCTGTATTGTTGGTAATCAGTAGCTCTAGTAACGCTTTATTTCTAGTTGGTGCGTCTACCATCTGACCCATGAAATTGTCCTGTAAGACATTTAGGAACTGGCGAGCCTTAGACGAATGTCTGGTTCCCTCCGCCCAGTCTATGGCTGAATAAATAAAATCTCCCATTATGATAACAATTCAGATCTTTGCTGCTAATCCAAATTGTGATAGGAGGTCCGCATCCCCCTCCTCCCTCAGGTTAGGGGGCTATAGCATACTCCCAGTATTTTTCCCTTAGCTTCATCCCTTTGAAGCTCTACCCATAAGGATTCCATCTCCTCCCTAGCTCCCTTAGTGATGCCATCTCTCACATTCACTTGTACATTATTCTTGATATACAGGCATACCCCTCCCCCTTTTTTTACCCTCTCTATCACTGTGATAAAGGATATACCCTTTAATGTTTGCCAGCTAAACATGAGAGCTGTTGAACTAAGTCTCTGAAATTCCCACAAAACCCAAATCCTTCTCGTACAATAGAATCTCTAGTTCGGCCATCTTATCCGTCCGGCTCCTGGCATTGGTGAACATGCCACGTAGTTTAGACCGGTTGCATACTATCCTCTTATTGGGTGTTCTGAGATTGCAACTAGGACTTGTTACAATACTTACCTTGGGTTTATGTGCTTTAGTCAACCTACCATTAATGCCCTCAATACTACCCTCTGGACTGTTCCACCCTGACTAGCTATAACTCTGGGCCCTCCCCCTCATTGCCTAGTTTAAAAACCCCTCTAACTTTTTGGCCATCTTTACTCCCAGAACATCTGCACCCTCCTCATTGAGGTGCTGTCCATCCCTTCTATAGTACTGGTGACCGACTGAAAAGTCGGCCCAGTCCTCCAGGAACTCAAACCCCTCCTTACTACACCAGCTCCTTAGCCACTTTTTTACTTCCCTAATCTCCCTCTGCCTTTCTGGTGTGGCTTGATGTACAGGTAATATTCCTGAGAATACTACCTTGGAGGTCCATTTCCTCAATTTAGCTTCGAAGTCCCTAAAATTGTTCTTTAGGACACCCCATCTGCCTCTGACTTTGTCATTGGTGCCAACGTGCACCATGACAGCCGGGTCTTCCCCAGCGCCTCCCAGTAATCTGTCCACCAGATCCGTGATGTGCCAAACCCGAGCGCCCAGTAGACAGCATGCAGTTTGGCTCTTCGAGTCTTTGTCACAGATTGCCCTCTCTGTCCTTCTAAGAATCGAGTTCCCTACCACCAGAAACTTTCTATACTTTCCCTTCGTATCCCCCCACTCTCACTGGAGGAGTTCTTCCCCTGGCAGCTAGGAGAGTCCTTCAGCTCCAGCAGTGCTGGTCCCTGACTGGTTTCACCAATGTCACTCAATGGAGCTTACTTATTTGGATGCTCCAGCCCAGGATCGGCCTCCCTGGCACTTCCCCCTCTATCCTTCCTGACTGTCACCCATCTACTCTTTTCTGGTGCCTGCATCTCTTTGTCTCCACCCGCCTCTGTGCTGGCCCCTGCCAGCACCTGCTGGGTATGTTCCCAGCTCTCCTTTGGTATGGAGGCTCTTCTCAGTGCTGACAGTTGCTTCCCTAGATTAAAAACCCGGGCTTCCAGGGAAAAAATGTGGTTACATTTTGCACAGCAGTATTCGCCCTCGATCAGATTATCAAGGAACGCATACATGTCACAAGATGTACACTCAGTTGCATTGCTACACTCGCCTGGCATCTTACCTACCAATTTAATGAGGCTTGGGATTATACCCTGTCCAAATTACCTAACAACTAGCTTCCTGACACTACTACTCAACAATACAATACATTGGTACTCAAGACAATACACAGGTACTTGCAGACCCACGTGCACTTGCAGACCCACGTGCTCTCACAGCCCACGTGCATTCGCAGCCCACGTGCACTCGCAGACCCACGTTATCCTGTTACTAACCCATTGCCTGAGAAAAAAAAATCATGTGAATGACATAGGTGCATATTGCATACTATGTGGGTCAATTTCTTCAACACAGAATTCAAAATTTGATTGCATACAATCAATTCAGTAAAACATTCCTTTGAACCTAAAGCACTGTATTAATGAACAAACCAATGAATTGTAAAAATGTATATTATATTTGGATAGAAAAGACTAAAGAGTTATATTTTGTATGTGTACAAAAGAGTGTTGGGATCAATGGGCAAAAGTTATTGAAGTAATAAACTTCAGGAAAATCTTTGCCAAATTCAAATCTAATCATACCCTATTTAGTTTGATTGATCTTTTTAACATCAAAGAAAGTGTGTTAACAAAGAGATTTATCCATGAAAGATCTGTACAGAATGCAGGCTATCAAAAGATGTGAAAGTAAGTAGATACATTTAATAGGTGCAAGCCTGTCCTAGTTTTAAGAGCAAAGCCAGCACTGACCACAGTACATCCATTATTCTTTTAAAAGTTTATTTTTGCAGATTCTATAGAGCCTCAGTTGGAAAATGTTATTGCAGTATAATTTCAACGTATTCCTATGAGTTGATGAAAATGATCAAAGGTAAAAACTTTTTCATCTTCAAAGATGGGAATTCTGTTGGGTTCAAGATTTACAGAGGATAGGGCAGATTTTCAGGAATAATCCCTGATCCATCATTCATTTATATCCCTTCAAACTGTATCTTTTTTAAGTTTAGGTTTTAATCTTTAAAAATTATACATCCACTCCTCACATAGACTTCCAGACATGATGACATGTGTGGCACATATGACCCTCAAAAATAGATGAGTGCTACAAAAGGGGCACCCAAATATTTACTGTACTTTGAGATTATAGTTAACATTGCTGTCCCTGATGTAAAAATGCACTCCTTACCTGTTAATTAGACCAAAATAGAAACCAAAATAAAAATAAAAATACTTTATGCTAAAAAGGAAAAAACACCCCCAGGTCTCTTCTGCCCTCCCCATCCCATGCTGGTCCTCCTTTTCTTTTCAGCGGAACACATGCAAATGTTTGATGCAGTCTATCTCTATCACCATTACAGTTTTTGTTTTCTATGTCCCCTAATAACATATTGTTGATCCTGCAAAATTGTATCCTGTTCCTTTAAAGCAGTGCTCGTGCTGTGTAATTTCGCCCCCAGTATCACCTGAAACGCTTTGCTGATCCTGCCTTGTTCTGCCCTCCCCTCCATAAACTGACCACAGTTTATCATGGCTGCTGAGCCCTGACACCATGGTCAGTTTATGTGCCTCCATCATCCGCAGCTCTCCTCTGTCCCCCTCTGTCCTCTCTCCCCATCCTTTCCTGTCAGCTCTTACCAGTGCCCGCCCCCCTCCTGCTGCTGAAATAACTTTGTAAACTACATACAATCCCCTCTGTTAGAAAATGTTCTATGCTCTAGTGTATGTTCCTTAAAAGATGGCCATTACTACCTTATTTCTGAGCGCCGCCCGGTGCTCACGTGACTCCTCGCTGCTCTCTTCCTTTCCTCCCTCTCCTCTCCGGCTGATGTCTTGGCTTTCCTCCTCTCTTGCCCTCCTCCCGACTAACCTCGGCCCCTCCTGCTGGAGCTGTCAGATCAGGAGAGGGAGCAGCAATGAGTTACGTGAGTGTCAAGCAACACTCCGAATTAAGGTAGTAGTGGGCATATTTTTTACAAAGAGCATACCCTGGAGCATAGGACATTTTCTAACAGAGGGATTGTATATAGTTTACAAAGTTTTAAATAAACTTTAGATAAGAGAAAAACAAATGAAAGTTTAACTCCAGCTTAAACTTTTTAGGCAGTTACAGTAACAGTTATTTTTCGATTGGATTAAACCATATGAATGAGAGCTGACCTTTGTAAGCCCCATTGCAGGCAGTAATAGTTGGTTTGTCAAATCCCTGTAACTGCCAAGTTTACCAGGCAGCTTTTTCTGAATGTAAATGTGCAGAGAAAATAAATTTAATATACTAAATTCATATACTGAACTATATAAAAACGTGTACCACTTCCCACTAACCTGGCACATATATGCTGCCTGTCATTGGCTGAACTTTAATGCCAAGCGGCCGCTCCTGAGCAGACCTTTCCAATAATGTGACCACTTTGACTGCTATTTTTTTTTATTTATTACAGGATTTATATAGCGCCAACAGTTTACACAGCGCTTCACAATATAAAAGGGAGACAATACAGTTATAATACAATAAAATACAAGAGGATTAAGGGGGCCCTGCTCAGAAGAGCTTACAATCTAATAGAACCCAGGGGTCACATGACTGGAATGCCCACCTGTGCTTTCCATCATGTAGATCCACTTAAAGGGCCAGTAGGTGGCAGCAGGAAGGGGTTAACCACATACAGCTACAAGAAAACAATGTTTTTTTTTTTTCTACTGGTCCTTCAACCTGTCACCAATGTATGTCATACATTGGCCTCAGCAAGGGGTTTTACCTCCAATCCACAATGCAAATTAAAAAAAAGGTACAGTGGATGAAGGGTCCTTTTGGTGCAATGCAGAGTAAGTTATGAAAAAACACCAATATTTTAACATGCTTGAGAGAGATGCTTTTAACCCTTTTGCTGCCATCAATGTATCTCATGTGTTGGAAGCAGCATGTGGTTTTACACACAACCCTGGCTGCTACAGCAGCAGGGAGTGCTTGTAATTCTCACAAGAGGACTGTCATATTTTAGACTAAAGCAATCCAATAGCTGTTCAGCAGCTGTATTGCTTCTGTAGACTCTTGGAACATACCCACCACTGTCTGACCACCTCACCATGTTCCCTTGGGGTCCTTAAACCTACCAATGGGCCATCTACTTGCATGGTGGGTGTCACCAGGTAGAGGGGAAAAATACCAATGAACATCCATTTGTCCTAGACTGGTGTTATACAGTGAAGCACTATGTGGTCTGAGTGTCCCTTTTGAAGTTCTCACTGAGTGATGAAGTACTCACTGAGTGTTGAAGGACAAGTAAGGTTTTATCAACATGATAGGGGTCCTATACTCCTGCAGCCCTCTTGTTAAAGAATGATAGTAGCCTGTATGACTGGTGTGTAGGCTAATACTCATTATGGGTGCGTGCACGCATGCATTTCATTAACTTAAATAAGAAAAAAGCATACAAATGACTGTAAACCTGGTTACATGGATTGGGTGTATTGTTAAAAGTATTTTTTTTTTATTTCCTATTTTTAACTTTCTTATTCTTAATCATAATAAAAGAATTAGATTGGCTAACAAGCAAGCCACCAGTGAACCAAGTAATGGGCTTGCAATTGCACTGATACTTTGAGCTATTTGTTCCACAAAGCTGTGCCTCTGTTGCCAAACTTTTCTCTAAAAAATATTGAAATATTTAAAGTTGAACTTTTGCTCACTATGGAACAAAATTATACTGAAAAAGAAAACATAATTTTCAGTATGTTACAATCTTTTGAATTAAAAATTTAGTAGTCTTGTGCTCTGCATTGTTGTGCAGTTCATTTCGGGCATCTGTATTTCTACTAAATCTATTATATGTCTGAACAGTGCCCCATTTGGCTTTTGCAAAGCTTATACTTTACAGTACTTCTATCTGAGGATACTGACACTTTTGACACTATGTATTTTGTGCTGCTTGTTATAGTATAACAGGCTGCTAATAATGTGTTGTTTGGTCAGAGAAAAAAATAGACAGGAATCCATCTTTCTTAACTTAACTTAATATGAAGTAGCCTGAGCAGTATAACCTTGATGTGTAATGCAAAGGGAATGCTGGGTTTCAAGCAAAGATTCAGTTACAACTTTAGCACATGATAAACAGTGATAATGAAGTGCAATGTCTCTTGATCTATTTCATGGGCTCCACGGATGATACAGTTGTCTCCCACTATCGAACATTGCAACTAGATATTTCAAGCACGCCGTCTAAAAAGATTAGCAATAAAAGATGAAAAATATTCATGTGTCAACTCAATCTGGCTTTGTAATAGAAAAATTTGTTCCCGAGAGTTATCTTGATATCAAAGGCAGACAGTTAAATTCATAAAAATAATTAGGCATGCCTTATAATGAGCCAATAAAAGTTAATTTGTGTCCACTCTAAAATTTCAGTACTTGTTTATTTTACTATATGTCAAAATGTTGTAGCCAATTTGCTACAACGGCAAAACAAATGTAGAATAATAATACAAACTTGTGTTTTGTATCAACTATACAAATCATGGGGCAGAACATCCTGAGCAGCCAGTTCAATTCTTTAGCCCACATCTCTCTTCATATTTTTTGTAAGAAGTGCTGATCTGTTTCAAATTTTGTTCTAAAATGTTCACTTGAAATTGGGTGAAACTATCCCTCTGACATTCAGTCTGCAGTGTGAGAAATAACTGTGATCACATCTTAAACTCTAATCCTTACATGTTAAAGTTGTGCAAATGGCTGGTACTGGTATAATACATTTCTGTTTACTAGCTGTTCGGACTATTTTATTTGATCTAGAGATGTTTTGCTATTTGACAAGTGCATCAGCAACCACCTGCACTGTGAGACATGTATACTATTAGATATTCTCTTTAAAGTTTCTGCTTCCCATAAGAGAGCACTGAGGATTGCTAAAACTGAACCCTTGCATATTATCTTTCATCATTTTCAGAATAACAATACAAGATCTACAAGGTCCTGCCTAATATTGTCCCACAGAATAATGCAAATTGAGTGTAGAGAAGAATCTTATTAAGCCAACGCCAGTTGCTGAAAGAACCCAAATGAGCCTGCTAAATAATTCATAACCATCATGGAACGAGAGACATCACTTTATGTAAATTGTCAGATATATTTAATCTTTATAAGGGAAATTAGAAAATGTTGTAAGTGAGCAAAAATATGAATATAGAGACACTGTAAATGTATTTAGCTCAAAGAGAATAATTCTTTAGTTTTGTGATCTTAAATGCTAAACTGCTGGTTGATTGAGAATAATAACACAATGCCTAAAACTTGTGTAAACATAAAATGAGATTCATAATATGTAATAATATTGCATATTATGTGAAATTCATTTTTAGAGTACCTGTTGCACACTACAGTGTGTACTTTCATTATCCAGAAACATCTGGCTGATGTGCTTTATACCCTTGACAATCCCTTCCCAAACAGTATATGACTATTGCCCTCTCCAAATTAGGAAACATAATAAACTGTATTGCCTATTGTCTATTCTAAAAGAACATGATTATTCATAGACATTGGGTTGATTTACTTAAATTGTATAAGATGTTCACTTAGCAAAGTGAAAATTACCTTGAAAGTGAAAATTCAATTTGCAAAGTGAACATGTTCTACTCTTTTGGAAAATGACCCCACTGAGTAATTGGTTAACATTAAATATGATAAATGTATTTTAAATATATTATGCTTAATTATTAGGACAGTGATATTTAGAAAATCTGCTTAGGTTATTTACTTGTGTATTTCTGATCATAGTCAAGTCACATGATCATATTCCCTTTTTTATTTAGTTTTTCTTTAATTAGTTTTTTGAATTATGGATCATAGTGTATTTTCGGGACTTGGCCTTGTTTATTAAGTTAAATCAAGTAGTATTTTGTTTGGTGCCATTCTAATGAAATGTATGAAGGTGACTGTCTGAAAAAAACATGCACAACAATTTCCACAATCATTGATGATATGGGGTTGCATGTCAGGTAAAGGTACGGGGGAGATGATAGTCATTAAATCTTAAATAAAGTTTATATTGAGATTTTGGACATTTTTCTTATTCCATTAATTGAAATTATGTTTGGTGATGATAACATATTTTTTGCAGGATGATAATGCATCTTGCCATAGGGCAAAAGCCATTAAAACTTTCCTTCAAGAAAGACATATAGGGGGTTATTTACGAAAGGCAAATCCACTTTGAATTACAAGGGCAAACTACAAGTGCAAAGTGCACTTGAAATTGCACCGAAAGTGCACTTGGATATGCAGTCGCTGTAAATCTGGGGGGTAGATCTAAAATTAGGGGAAGCTCTGCTGATTTTATCATCCAATCATGTGCAAGCTAAAATGCATTTTTTTTCCTTGCATGTCCCCCTCGGATCTACAGCGACTGCACTTCCAAGTGCACTTTCAGTGCAATTTCAAGTGCACTTTGCACTTTTAGTTTGCACTTGTAGTGCAAAGTGAATTTGCCTTTCATAAATAACCCCCATAATGTCAATGGCATGGTCTACAAATAGTCCAGACCTCAATCCATTTAAACATCTATTGTGGAAATGAAAGAAAATGGTCCATGAAAAGGCTTCAACCTGCAAAGCTGATCTGGTAACTGCAATAAGAGAAAGTTGGAGCCGGATTGGTGAAGAATACTGTTTGTCTATAGTTAAATCCATGCCTTTAGAGAATTCAAGCTGTTATAAAAGCCAGAGGTGGTGCAACAAAGTACTAGTGGTGTACTGTCGTGTTTTTTTTTCATGATTCCATAATATTTTCCTCAGAATTTAGTGATTCCATATTTATTTCCTCTGCTTGATCTGAAAAAAAAAAACAATTGCAATTGACTACAGTTTTTTTTTCTTTTTAAATTTTTGTAAGTGTTTCTTAAAGCCAAAAGGTTGGAATGTTAAATGAAAATAGTTTTGAGGCATGTCTGTGATTAGTTTTTTTTTCTACACAATTAACCACTTCAGCCCCGGACCATTTGGCAGCCAAAGGACCAGAGGTCTTTTTTCAATTTCGCACTGCACTACTTTAACTGGTAATTGCGCGGTCATGCAATTTTGTAACCAAACGAAATTTGCGTCCTTTTCTTCCCACAAATAGAGCTTTCTTTTGATGGTATTTGATTGCCTCTGTGATTTTTATTTTTTGCGATATAAACGGAAAAAGAGCGAAAATTTTGAAAAAAAAAGAGATTTTCTACTTTTTGTTATAAAAAAAATCTAATAAACTCAATTTTAGTCAAACATTTGGGCCAAAATGTATTCAGCCACATGTCTTTAGTAAAAAAAATGCCAATAAGCGTATATTTATTGGTTTGCGCAAAAGTTATAGCGTCTACAAACTAGAGTACATTTTCTGGAATTTACACCGCTTTTAATTTATGACTGCCTATTTCATTTCTTGAGGTGCTAAAATGGCAGAGAAGTACAAAACCCCCCCAAATGACCCCATTTTGGAAAGTAGACACCCCAAGCTATTTGCTGAGAGGCATGTTGAGCCCATTGAATATTTTTTTTTTTAGTCCCAAGTGATTGAATAAAGACAAAAATAAAAAAGATTTTTTTTTTTTTCAAAAAGTTGTCACTAAATGATATATTGCTCACACATGCCATAGTTATATGTGGAATTGCACCCCAAAATACATTTTGCTGCTTCTCCTGAGTATGGGGATACCACATGTGTGGGACTTTTTGGGAGCCTAGCCGCGTACGGGGCCCCGAAACCCAAGCACCGCCTTCAGGATTTCTAAGGGTGCAAATTTTTGATTTCACTCCTCACTACCTATCACCGTTTCGAAGGCCATAAAATGCCAAAATAGCACAAAACCCCCCAAATGACCCCATTTTGGAAAGTAGACACCCCAAGCTATTTGTTGAGAGGCATGGTGAGTATTTTACAGCTCTCATTTGTTTTTGAAAATGAAGAAAGTAAAGAAAAAAAAAAAATTTTTTTCTTTTTTCAATTTTCAAAACTTTGTGACAAAAAGCGAGATCTGCAAAATACTCACAATACCTCTCAGCAAATAGCTTGGGTGTCTACTTTCCAAAATGGGGTCATTTTGGGGGGTTTTATGCCATCTGGGCATTCCATGGCCTCCGAAACTGTGATTGGCAGTGAGAAGTGAAATAAAAAAATTACACCCTTAGAAAGCCTGAAGGCGGTGATTGGTTTTTGGGGTTCCGTACGCAGCTAGGCTCCCAAAAAGTCCCACACATGTGGTATCCCCGTACTCAGGAGAAGCAACAGAATGTATTTTGGGGTGTATTTCCACATATGCCCATGACATGTTTGAGCAATATATCATTTAGTGACAACTTTTTGTAAAAAAAAATATATATATTTTTTTTTTTTTTCATTATTCAATCTCTTGGGACAAAAAAAAAAAATATTTAATGGGCTCAACATTGCTCTCAGCAAATAGCTTGGGGTGTCTACTTTCCAAAATGGGGTCATTTGGGGGGGGTTTGAACTGTCCTGGCATTTTATGCACAACATTTAGAAGCCTATGTCACACGTCACCCACTCTTCTAACCACTTGTAGACAAAGCCCTTTCTGACACTTTTTGTTTACATGAAAACATATTTTTTTTTTGCAAGAAAATTACGTTGAACCCCCAAACACTATATATATTGTTAAAGCAAAGGCCCTACAGATTAAAATGGTGGGTGTTGCATTTTTTTTTTCCACACAGTATTTGCGCAGCGATTTTTCAAACGCATTTTTTGTGGAAAAAATACACTTTTTTTTATTTTAATGCACTAAAACACACTATATTGCTCAAATTTTTGATGAAATAAAAAATATGATCTTAGGCCGAGTACATGGATACCAAACACGACATGCTTTAAAATTGCGCACAAACACGCAGTGGCGACAAACTACATACATTTTTAAAAGCCTTTAAAAGCCTTTACATGATACCACATTAGATTCACGGAGGAGGTCTACTGCTAAAATTACTGCCCTCGATCTGACCTTCGCGGTGATACCTCACATGCATGGTGCAATTGCTGTTTACATATGACGCCAGACCAACGCTTGTGTACGCCTTTGCGCAAGAGAAGGGGGGGCAGGGGTGCTTTTTTTTTTTTTTTTTGTTTTTTTTTTTATTTATTTAGCTTTTTTATTTTATTTTTAAACTGTTCCTTCCATTTTTTTTCTTTGTTATGATTTTTATTGTTATCTCAGGGAATGTAAATATCCCCTATGATAGCAATAGGCAGTGACAGGTACTCTTTTTTTGAAAAAATTGGGGTCTATTAGACCCTAGATCTTTCCTCTGCCCTCAAAGCATCTGACCACACCAAGATTGGTGTGATAAAATGCTTTCCCAATTTCCCAATGGCGCGGTTTATATCCGGGAGGGGGGACATTCCCTCCCACTGCTTGTAAAAGCAGTCTAGAGGCTAATTACCCGCTAGAATTGCTTTTACATGAAAGCCGATCACTGGCTGAAAAGAATGATACCAAGATGATACCTAAACCTGCAGGCATCATTCTGGTATAACCATTCAAAGTCCAGCAACATACTGGACATATATTGTAATCTTTTTTTTTTCATGCAGCCTCTTGGCTGAACGAAAAAAAGAGATTGATTGGTGGGTATGCCCACCATTAGAATACCTCCCTTCATCCACCCACTTCTAATGATGGGCATACATGCACCATTTATATATGCCGATGCATGGGGGCATCCTCCCGCAAAAGTTATGCCGTGTACACACGGTCGGAATTTCGACCGTATGTACGTGGCATTAGGAGCCAATCGCTCCCCCCCCCTGCTGCCCCCATGCTTCGGCATATATGCTCTTTTTTTTAACTGTGGTGGTGAAATCACCTCCTACAGCGTTGGAGTCGCGGCTTTATGTATCGTGGGAGCAAACGCTGTTGCTGTCAAGATAAATAAATCCGCGTTGCAACTGAATGGCGCACCTGAAAACAAAAAAATGCTCAACACTAAAACACACAGTAAACAAAATTACATACCTGAAAAGCAAGCATGATAAAACATAATAAAACATAATAAAACATAATAAAACATTGCAGAATAGAATGGAGTAAAAAAAGAGCAACAATAGAGAGAGAATAGAGTGAGAGAGAGAACAATAAAACGACAACTATTTTATTTTTTTTTATTTTTTTGAGATTCACAGGTAAAAAAGCTCCTGACTGAAGCGACTGAATCAAAACGCTACCACAAAAAAAATGTTAGCGATCGCAGGGATCAGGCCTGACTCTGCGAACGCTGCAGTTATGTGTGCTTAGTGTTTTGTAAGTGACAGTGATCGATCGATACTGCACTTGGGTGGGCTGGGCTGGGCGGAGGGGGAAAACGCAGGTGCTAGCAGGTATCTGGGCTGATCCCGCTAACAATGCGTTTTTTTTTGGAACCCTAAACTGCTGGGACGCTAGTATAGATCTGATCAGATCAGATATTGATCTGTTCAGATACTGTGCCACTAAGGGAGGTGTATGCTTTGTGCGTGGGTGTTTGCGGTACTGGCACTAACCTGGGGCGACGCAGACCTTATTTGACCCTAAAACCTAATTGATATCACCCGCCGGGCGATCAGGGGGTTAAACCGTTATTGGGTAATAAATGGCGGGTGCCCTGACAGTATAAAAAACAAGCTAACTAACCAGCGTCACCCGTAACAGTAAT
The DNA here is from genome assembly GCA_028564925.1 of Lithobates sylvaticus. NCBI lineage: Eukaryota > Metazoa > Chordata > Amphibia > Anura > Ranidae > Lithobates > Lithobates sylvaticus. The sequence goes on along the minus strand of CM053027.1, from coordinate 456,445,812 downwards.
ACAAAAAAAAACTGGTTACCTAGCGACACTAATGCAGCGATCAGAAAAACGATCGCTTAGTGACACTGGCAAAAGGGGGTGAAAGGGTTAACTAGGGGCAATCAGGGGGTTAAACCTTTATTAGGTAATATATGGGGGTACCTGACGCTATATAAAAACCTGACGGGGAACCTAAATAACGAAATAACTAACTGGCTAACCAGCGTCACCAGTGACAGTTATACAGTGATCACTGGTGAAAGGGTTAACTCTAGGGGCAATCAGGGGGTTAAAACCTTTATTTAGGTTGTAATATGGGGGTACCTGACCTATAAACCTATTTATGAACCTATATAAACATGGCGGTTACCTAAAAAAAAAAAAAATGGTTACCTAGCGACACTAATGCAGCGATCAGAAAAACGATCGCTTAGTGACACTGGCAAAAGGGGGTGAAAGGGTTAACTAGGGGCAATCAGGGGGTTAAAACCTTTATTAGGTAATATATGGGGGTACCTGACGCTATATAAAAACCTGACGGGGAACCTAAATAACGAAATAACTAACTGGCTAACCAGCGTCACCAGTGACAGTTATACTGTGATCACTGGTGAAAGGGTTAACTCTAGGGGCAATCAGGGGGTTAAAACCTTTATTTAGGTTGTAATATGGGGGTACCTGACCTATAAACCTATTTATGAACCTATATAAACATGGCGGTTACCTAAAAAAAAAAAATGGTTACCTAGCGACAGCAGTGACACTAATACAGCGATCAGAAAAACGATCGCTTAGTGACACTGGCAAAAGGGGGTGAAAGGGTTACCTGGGGGGCAATCAAGGGGTTAAACCTTTATTAGGGGGGGGTGGGGGGCTACCTTGGACCTAAAACTAACTGCCCTGACAGTTATTACAGTCACACTGACACTAAATGCAGTGATCAGTAAAAAAATGATCACTGCAATTAGTGACACTGTGACTGGGGGGGGGAGGGGGTGATCTGGGGGGTGATCAGGGGGTGACAGGGGGGTGTTTTGTGTGCCTATGTGTACTGGTGTCAGTGTACTGTTTGTGCACTAACCTTTAGATGTTCACAGCTCGGCGTTCCGGTCACATAGACCGGCGCACCGAGCGTGACATCACTTCCTCTGCCTGTGTTTTGATTGACACAGACAGAGGAAGCATCTGATTCGCCAGGAGCGATCGCGAGGGGGTGGCCAGAAACCACTGGCCGTCCCCTCATCCCGGATCGCTCCTGAAGCGATCCCGACCGTCCCCCCCGGCCGGGGGGGGTCCGATCGGACCCCCCACCCGCCGGAAGAATGGCACGTACAGGTACGTGGTTCTGCCTGTACGTGCCATTCTGCCGACGTATATATACAGGGGGCGGTCGGCAAGTGGTTAAACAATTGAATGAACATTTTCCAAGACTGGTGATTTCATACTTTTTGCCAGGGTTTGTTTAACTGGTCTTATATCCACCTCCCCTATCTTTTTCCCAGTTGAAATGCACTTCAAACCTTGGTTCTTTGTCCTTTTTTGTTGGTATCAAAAGCTTTTGTAACTGCCATTACTTGAACCAGTTATTAGCTTCCATCTAGCCATTATTCTCTATTGATAACTAAAATTCTCATGAAAGGCTTTCATAAATCCAATGAACTGTTTAGATCTGCTGTCTTAAAATATTTATTTTGCATGGTTCTTTGATCATACAAGTTGTACCTAACTGACACTAACAGCCACATTTGACCCTGCCTTTTCTCACCACAACCACCCCAGTCCTGTGTGTCTGATCACAATCTACTAGCCTATACAACCTCCTCCCTTATATTTCCCAGTATCAGCCACTGAAATCCATATAATAAAGATCCCCTGTTTTGTAAGCTCTTTTAACATACTGATATGTACTCAGCTTTTCTGTGATTGCAGGCCATTACTATACAGTAGTGAGCATTATTAGTGTTGGGCCATTCTTTAGTAGGATCTGACTATGAAGGGTTGTTTGCAGCATATTAGAGGAATTTGGACCATATGTATAAAAATTAAGCTAATTGCTTATTTATTTTTACTGCAATAATTACAAATTGTATATATATATATATATATATATATATATATATATATATATATATATATATATATATATATATATATATACATACACACACAAGTACTATGTGGCTCTGCCACAGTGCCCAAACTGAACAAAGCCAATGCTGTAACATAAGATGTTGTATACTTATCTTTCCAGTTTTCTGAATCATCAAACACCAGTACTCACCTTCCTCTGGCTTGAACATCACTGTTGCTTTAGTTGAGGCTATATGCAGATCAAATGAAACTCTTTGATATACCCATTAAAAACACACTGACTTTTGATAATGATATTGATGCAATGGAGGTTATTTACTAAAGGCAAATACACCTTGCACTACAAGTGCACTGCAAGTGCACTTGGAAGTAAAGTCGCTGTAGATCCAAGGGGGACATGCAAGGAAAAAAAAAAAAACAGCATTTTAGCTTGCACATGATTGGATGATAAAATCAGTAGAACTTCACCTAATTTCAGAGCTTCCCCTCAGATCTACAGCGACTGCACTTCCAAGTGCACTTTCAGTGCACTTGTAGTGCAAAGTGGATTTGCCTTTAGTAAATCAACCCCAATGTTTTGCTAAACAAGTCATCAATGTTGGTGCCCCTGCAACACAGACCAAAATAGATCTGTCAAATTGACAGCTAGTCCTGATGATAGACAGACCATTCATACAATCCTGGAACCGCAGCAGGGAAGGGTGATCAAAGAATATCATGTATACCCAATGTACTTCAATTAAGTATTTTCTTGTGTGCCTATTATGCCAAAGATCCATTACAAGTCAGGAGCAGATGATTTTTTTTTGTCCTGCAGTCTGTTCTCTCTCTCTTTTCTCCAATATGGAGAAAGGGCATGTAATCAGCAAAAAGGAGGACTCAGTTAAGTGAAGTAGCTGTTGCATCAGGAGTGAGATCTTCTTATGGATGTTGAAAAAAAATTAAAAGCAGATCAACCTTGTGATAGTGAAGCAGTTTTTATTAATCTTGGGTAAGCAGATGGAAACTCTGTGTCCTCCAAAGAACATCTGAGCTACTCCCAAATTGAGAATGTGAAGGAGAATCCAGCTTCCTTGTTACCCATGCTGATCTAAACTACAGCAAGTGCTTCTTCTATTACAAGTATATTTTTCTGTACATACAGGCAGATGCATGCTACCATATACAATATGTACTGTGGCAATGTGGCCTTGCACACCAGTGCCATACCCTTTGTCACTCCTGATTGAATGTATATGAGATCTGATAAAAAAAAAAAAAGTTTCTGCCACTGGGAATAACCTGGTGCTCTTTTGCTTTGAGAGACCCTACATATGGATTGGTGTTCTCTTGTAGACACAGTTTGGGTGAAAAGAAGAAGAACAACAATAATTTCCACATAACATGTAACTGTCAGAAAACTTATTTAGAACAATGCAATTAATAAAAAGAGAACCCACATGATTTGAAGCGGTAGTTACTTGCAGCCTTTTGTAAGGCTGTTGAAGAACTAGGGCAAAGGTGGATGATAAACAAGCAGTCATTGGCTTGTGTACAGATAGCATCTTACTCATTATGAATTTTGCAGTTAACTTACCACAATATTGTTCTGCTCCATTCTAAAGTGACTAATGCTCACTTGTATAAGCCAATGGTTTCTACTTGAATTAACATCAACAACATGTTTATTTAGGTTTTATTTTAAAGTTTCTGACCATATGCTCTAAGCCATTTTCTCTGTAATCTTTGAATTATATCTTATTTAAATCAGCCATCTGTTTATTTTTGTCCTATAGGCATAAATGGGTTTGTAGGGATACCTGTGATGGTCAGTAAATATATACATATTAACCATTTTTTGCTATGGGGTAACATATTTTATATAATTAGAAAGACTAATTTAACATTTTCAATACAAAGTCTATATATAACCTAGAAAGATTACCTCTTTATGAGCAATGCTAGTGCTAAGACATACACTACTTCACAATAAATTGCTAGTAACTTACAAGGCATGCTCAGCTATAGTCTGACAAAATAATACATTGGAAAACTTACTGGAAAAGTACCTTTCCCAGGTGAAAGAGATGTGTTATTTTCTTTTTCTACCAGAAACAATCGATCTTTCAGTAAGTGGAACATTGAAAAGAAAAGCACTTCATGCCTAATGGCTGCATACTAAAGGTCCACATAATATATAAATCTGACCATAAAATAAGAAGAGTATAGAGAGACCCATTAAACTGCACTTCAGAAATATTAACGACATTCAGAAATGCCTAAATCTATAGTTGCCTAAACTAAGAAAAATTAACCCAGTTTGCATCTCTGTTTAGTTTAGCTTTGTTTTCTTTGAGATCTATTGAAACCTGGTATTCATGTTGCACTATAATTTCAATTTCAACTACTGTTAATATTCAGACTGTAAAAATTAGATATTAAAAATGTCAAATTCACTATATTTTTATTTCAGATATTTCTAACATGGTTGTTGTTTGTAAAATACAATGCACTATATTAATTAGATATTAAATCTCTTATTAAACATAAGAAATATAAAAAATACACTTCAACCTTTACATTTTATTTGGATAGATTGGGAAAGATTTAGAGCAGGTATGTCCAAAGTCCAGCCCGCGGGCCAATTGCGGCCTGTGTTCCGGTTTAATATGGCCCCACTGGTAATTTGGAGCGGGGATTTATTGGGGGGCCACAAAACATATATACTATATTTAATGTTCAGTTCTGGTAGCCTCGAGAGTAACAGAAAGGGGGGTGGGACGAGCGCCAACAGACTACATACAGGAAAATCTCCTGTTTACTCATCGGCCTCTGTAAGACGGAAGATGGAAGTCCTGTCTGGCATTGGACGACTGTTCTGTCTATCATAGGAGGTGGGACTTTGTATTTAAGAGGCCGCCGAGTAAACAGGAGATCCTCCTGTATGTAATTTGTTGGTGCATCCCTCCACCCCCTGTCCCCTCTGAGGCTGAAGAGGGGCATGGATCAGGCTGCACTGATGGCAATGGTGTGGCTGCATTCATGACACTTGCGAGGCTGCATTCATGTCAATGTTGAGGCTGCATTCAGAGGGTGTATTCATGGCAATGGTGAGGCTGCATTCAGAGGCTGCATTCATGGCAATGGTTAGGCTGCATTCATGGAACTTGTGAGGCTGCATTTTGTGAGGCTGCATTCATGTCAATGGTGAGGCTGCATTCAGAGGCTGCATTCATGGCAATGGTGAGGCTGCATTCAGAGGCTGCATTCATAGCAATGATGAGGCTGCATTCATGGCAATGGTGAGGCTGCATTCAGAGGCTGCATTCATGGCACTTGCGAGGCTGCATTCATGGCACTTGCGAGACTGCATTCATGGCAATGGTAAGGCTACATTCATGGCAATAGTGAGGCTGCATTCATGGTACTTGTGAGGCTGCATTCATGGCAATGGTGAGTCTGCATTCATGGCAAGGGTGAGGCTGCATTTATTGGCAATGGTGACACTGCAGATGGGCACTGATTAGGCTGCATTGATGGGCACTGACCCTTATTTTGCTTCACAGATCTTTATTTTAAAAAAAAAATTCCTGAAACTTTCCTCTTAAAGTGAAGGTGCGTGTTATACGGTATATCCAAATAACATGGCCGAGCTCACCCTTAGACTCTTCGCCACACACACAGCCACAACGGCAAGATAATTATTGTTGGGCAGTGTATTAGTTAATTTGCATTTAATTTTAATGGTTCAAAGAATGTCAGGCAAAATGGTCAGCTCTCATGCATGTTTACTTAATCAAATCTGTCCCTCTTTGAAAAAAGTTTGGACACTCCTGGGGAGCATCTGCCAGGTTTTCATTAATATGTATGTCCCTACAGATGTGATTTACCCATCACTTTTTGATAGAACAGAAAATAAAGGGAAATCTATACCACATATACAACCGTGGTGTGGGCTGCAGGAGAGATAAGCATTCCCTTTCTTCTTTACAAGTACAGGGTGGATTAAGAGATTTCCATTACGTGGCAGGTCCCTTTAAAACAACAGTAATAAGAGATTTCCCAAAAATCACACATTTAGTTAAAGGAAAGAAATAAAAAATTATTGAGCCTGCTGAAATTATAAAAAATTAGCGTATTGAATTTAGGTTTTATACTTTATCCATTAAAAAACATAATATCTCCAATGATTACACCTGCACATAATTGAACACTGCTTCACATTATTCAGTAAGCATGTTAACCACTTCAATACCGGGCACTTTTACTCCCTTCCTGCCCAGGCCAATATTCAGCTTTCCTTGAATGACAATTTGTGCGGTCATGCAACACTGTACCCAAACTAAATTTTTATAATTGTGTTCGCACAAATAGAGCTTTCTTTGGGTAGCATTTATCAACACTGTTTTTTTTTTTTTATATATATTTTGCTAAAAAAACTGAAATAAATAAATAATAGAAAATCTTGTTTTTCTTTGTTTGTTGCAAAAAATAACTGTTCTTCAAAAATGTAGGCCAAAATGTATTCTGCTACATTTCTTTGGTGAAAATAACCCAAATCATTGTATATTATTTAGGTATATACTGTATATCTGAAAATTGATCAGTCCTGATGTACTGATGGATTATCTAATTTCTTGATGCACTAAAATGCCAGGACAGTAGAAATACCTGAAAATTATTACTTTTTTGGAAAGTAGACAGTATTTAGTAAGAGGCATGGTGTTTTTTTTTAGGTCACTATTTGAGCATGTAACATTTCTGTTGGTAAGGCTGCAGATGTTGCCGCTTCTTGGAATAATCTCAGGAAACATGGCGCAAGGTTGGTCTTTTGAAATATTAGTTGGTGAAGCCATCTGGACCTGGCAATTTGCCATTGGGAAGGGTGGCGATTACAGATTCTATCTCTGTGACAGTAAATGGGGAGTTTAAGTAGTGCTCTAATTGGGATTCTGATAGGGATGGGAGTCCAGATAAGAATGAGCGTATCTCTGCCTCAGAGGGCTGAGGAGTTCATTGGTCTTCCTTCAAATTATATAATAAACCATGTCTTGAGGATTAAGTAGTTTATATTTAGTGAATGAATGAAAAATAAAGGGAATTCGGGACTTGCCATTACAGTCCTTAAGCCTTGCGGCCAGAAGTTTCCCTACCTTATTGTGTTGCACAAAAAATGTAAATCGAAGGCAGCCCATACATATATACATTTCATGATCCCTAACCATCAGGCCTCTTAATTCCATACAGAGTTTAAACAAGGATATGGAGATTTTTGGGTCAGGACGAGTCTTTTTTTTGGTTTCTAACTGGTGAATGTCCTGCAATAGTTTAGATAGGGTCGCTTTGTACTGTTTTTTTTAGCTTTTTTTTAGCTTTAGCACCCAGTTGTATAAGGATACCTCACATGTAATTAGTTACAATAGTTAGGGACCTTAGATTGTAAGCTCCTTGAGGGTAGGGACCGATGTGAATGTACAATGTATATGTAAAGCGCTGCGTAAATTGACGGCACTATATACGTTCCTTAAATAATAATAAATAATAATTTAAGCTTTATGGGAGTTCCATGATGTAGAAGCCGAGATTTCTGGAGTGTCATTACAGGAGAAGAAGTCATGAATATGTCATGTCAGAATGTTTAAAGTGGATGGGTTTTGGACAAGGGAGTTATTACAGCACCAAATAGCTATTGGCAGGCTAATAGCATCCTCTTTCAAAGTAATGGTGACTACTACATGATCTGACCAGGCTATGTCGTGGATTTCAGAGGAGGTGATTTGTTGTAATAACCATTTGTCAGCAACAAAAAGGTAAATCCGGGAATATGAGTTATGCCTGCACGAAAGAGAGTGTTTTTTCTAAATCAGAAAGAGATGCTATTGTCGTTCTCAACTCACGCTTTGACCTAGTGATAAATGAAGCTGACAAAGGAGGCTCAGTCGTCATTCTAAACACAAGTGATTATAAGGAAGAGGCTTTGCGCCAGTTGCAAGATACCTCCACACATCTTCAGACAGCAAAAAATCAATCTTCTGGACACAGATGTGCAGATGGGGGTTTTTGACAGAAAAGTGGCAGAGCATCTTATGACCAATTTACCTATAATCCCCATTTTCCATCACATGCCCAAACTCCACAAGAATATAATTCCAGTACAAGGTAGACCGATAGTGGCAGGTATCGGTTCCCTTTTTGAGAATTTGGCTCATTGGTTAGACCAGTATCTTCAACCATTGGCTATATCAAAGACACCACATCAGTACTGACATATTTACAGGAAGTGGTGTGGAAGGAGGAGTACCAGTGGCTCACCATGGATGTGAATGAATGATGAATCACTATATTCCTGTATTCCACACGACCTTGCAATCAAAGCCCTTGAATATCATCTTACATGTTACATTACTTACGACACTAGTCTGAGAGAGTTCATAATTATGGCAGTTGAATTTCTGCTCAGCCGCAATTATTTCATGTTCGATCGAGTTTTCTATCTGCAATGATGGGGGCCCATTTTTCACCATCCCTGGCGAACCTGTACATGGGCCGGTGGGAGGAGAGTTTTCTCTTCTCCCAACACAACCCATGTGCAGGTTCTATAGTTAGTTACGGTCGCTACATAGACGACCTGCTGATTGTATAGGATAGTTCCCTTATGGACTGTGTTACCTTTGTATCCTTGACGAACAAAAACTACCTCAATTTGGAATTTAGTTTTGATAGTCATAAGGATGCCATCAATTGTTTACTTTAACAGGCTGTGCAGCTCAGGGCTTGGTTACAACTTGTACCTATCATAAGGCATGTGCAGGCAATGCCTTACTTATGGCCACTAGTTGCCATCCTGCACACTCCAAATGATCCATTCCGATGGTGGAGTTCACCAGCGCCATACATAACTGCTCTACTGAGGAAGGTTTTAATAAGGAGTGCAACATTATAGCTTCATGACTAGGGATGGGCGAATGGTTCGGCCAAGCATAAGTTGGAATATATATAAAAGAAACAAGTACAAATATGACAATGTGAATCACTATATACCAAAAGTAACATATGGTGACATAAATTGTATAACACAATGTGAATCCAAAAAGCAAAATGGGCTAAATAAAGTCCAAAGATATAAAGTGTCCGATAAGTAAAAAGTGCAGTCCAAATGATGAGTGGCTAATAAACAAATAATTCCATGAGTGTCCAATTGAGCATGTGACAAACAAGAACCACCACCAGCAGCACAGAAGGCTTACCAGAATGCAATGACACACACACGCATATACTTGGTGGGTCAAAGCAAGCTTAATATTGTATTTCCGGGGGTCCCAGATTGATGGATGCAGATCAGACCTTTCCAGGGATCGTTCTCAAATCATAAGATCAGAGTGTGACTAAGTCAAAACTCACCACAGAAGCCAGACTCCAAATGCCACAATTCTGCTCTTCAAGGTTATGCAAAGCTTCCCAACATCTTCCAGATGTAGACAGCTGTCACGTGACATCCCCTTGCACAGACCACTGGGTAATCTGAACCAGCGCAGAGAACGTTGTGAGGTGTAGATTCCAAATGTCTTCACTGCCGAGACCTGTGAGCATGTACAGCCAAGCTTTACCTCAAGCACCACTATTTTAACTCTCTAGGTGCCCTAACACTCCTGAATAGGGATGAGCCGAACACCCCCGGGTTCGGTTCGCACCAGAACCTTCGAGCCGACCGAAAGTTCGCGCGAATTTTCGAACCCTATACGTTATAATGGACGCGAACGTTCGAAATCAAAAGTGCTAATTACAACGGCCAATATGCATGTTAATGTCATAAAACAGGTTTGGGGACCCGGGTCCTGCCCCAGGGGACATATATCAATGCAAAAAGAACTTTTAAAAAAACTAACGTTTTTTTCGGGAGCAGTCATTTTAATGATGCATAAAGTGAAAAAAAAAAAAGTGAAATTTTCCTTTAAATATGGTACCTGGGGGGTGTCCAAAGTATGCCTGTGAAGTGGCATGTGTTTCCCGTGTTTAGAACTGTCCTTGCACAAAATGACATTTGTAAAGGAAAAAAAGAAGCCATTTAAAACCACTTGCGGCTTTAGGTTTGTTCTTAAGTAGAATCTGAACAGGTACATTATGAAGTGTAGCTCCATCCCAAAAAAATCTATTTTTATGCTTTTTGGAGAACATAGGGAGGGGTTATCACCCCTGTAACATTTGCTGTCTTTGCACATCTGTTCAGAACATGTCACCTCACTTTCCGTCCCAATGACAAATGTTTTTGGAAAAGTGGGGTTTTAATTGAAACAAGGATTGGTGATAAAGCATCAGTAGAGAGGAGATACCTTTTTCCCAAATTAAATCTAACATGATAGAATTTCCCTTCCTAGGGGTAGATTTCCTCTCACTTCCTGTTTTCTATTTCCGTTTGCAAGTAGGATTCGTTTGTAAGTTGGATGTTTGAAAGTAGGGGCCTGCCGTATATACTCTGCAGAAATTTGCCCTATTAGATGTTGGTGTAGCCACAAGACTGGTGGGCACAGGAATGGGCCCTGCTGTGAGTTATTAGATCAAGATTTGTAATTGCATGCACCTGTTGAACAGGGCAGAAAAATTGGGCCTTTGGTGGTGGTGGTGGTGGACGGTGTTGCCACAAGACTGTAAGCCCTCACAGTGACTCTTGGTGGGCGCAGGAATGGGCCCTGCTGTGAGTTATTAGATCAAGATTTGTAATTGCAAGCACCTGATGAACAGGGCAGAAAAATTGGGCCTTTGGTGGTGGTGGTGGACGGTGTTGCCACAAGACTGTAGGCCCTCATAGTTACTCTTGGTGGGCGCAGGAATGGGCCCTGCTGTGAACTATTAGATCAAGATTTGTAATTACCCGCCCCTGTTAAACAGGGGCTGAAAAATTGTGCCTTAGGCACTGGTGCTGGTGCCACAACACTGCAACCCCTCACAGAGACTGTACTTGGAGCACAGCAGTCACATGTGTTGCGAAGCATTTTTTTAAAAAATTGTAAGTACACGCCCCTGTTAAACAGGGGCTGAAAAATTGTGCCTTAGGCACTGGTGCTGGTGCCACAACACTGCAACTCGGCCCTCACAGATACTGTACTTGGAGCACAGCAGTCACACGTGTTGCGAAGCATTTTTTTTTTAAAAATTGTAAGTACACGCCCCTGTTAAACAGGGGCTGAAAAATTGTGCCTTAGGCACTGGTGCTGGTGCCACAACACTGCAACTCGGCCCTCACAGATACTGTACTTGGAGCACAGCAGTCACACGTGTTGCGAAGCATTTTTTTTAAAAATTGTAAGTACACGCCCCTGTTAAACAGGGGCTGAAAAATTGTGCCTTAGGCACTGGTGTGGTGGCATGGATCATTGAGGAGGAGGAAGAGGATAGTCAGTGAACATAAGAGGACAGTCACTCAGCATCAGCATAGGCAGTCTTGAAGGGATGTGACATTAAAAATTATTCGGTTATATCCGCCTCAGGTGCCTGGTAGCTGGTGGTGATCCAAGACTGATTCATTTTGATGAATGTCAGTCGATCAACCGAGGCGGTGGACAGGCGCACCCTATGATCAGTCACAAATCCTCCAGCAGCACTGAATGTGCGTTCGGAAAGAACGCTGGAGGCAGGACAGGCCAGTAGCTCAATTGCATACTGTGCAAGCTCTGGCCAGTGATCCATCCTCAGGACCCAGTAAGCCAGAGGATTTTCGGTGGGAAAGGTGTCCAAGTCTGACCTTGCCCCAAGGTATTCCTGCACCATGTATATCAGACGCTGGCGATGGTTGCTGGAACCGATCATACCTTGGGGCTGCGGACTAAAAAATTGTCTGAACGCATCGGTCAGACGTCCACCTTCCCCACCGCTCCTTCTGCCACTGACCGAAGCCTCAGCAACTCGTCTCCCAGGACCAGGAGTTTGTAGCCTCCCAGTTTCTGGGAACGCGTTGCACAGACCTTTCTGCAAGGCCTCCCTGAGATGTCTCATCCTCTGCTCCCTCTGCGACGGCAAGATAAGGTCCGCAACCTTACCCTTGTACCGCGGATCAAGGAGAGTGGCCAGCCAGTAATGGTCCCTCTCCTTGATCCGAAGAACACGAGGATCCTTCCGCAGGCTTTGCAGGATCAGGGAGGCCATGCAGCGTAGGTTAGCTGAGGCATTCGGTCCGGAGTCTTCTGGGTCACTGAGGATGACATGATCGCCAGCCACCTCCTCCCAGCCACGTACAAGTCCACTGGTTTGTTGGGACTGTACATCATCCCTAAAAGACTGCTGCTGCTGATGCTGAGTGCCAGGCTCCACCTCCATGCTCACACAATCCCTCCTCCTCCTCCTCCTCCTCCTCATCCTCTTCCTGTGTGATGGGTGGGACAGAAGGAACACTGTCCGGATAAAGGGGGCCTTGAGAGGCAAGGAAGTCCTCCTCTTCCTGCCTCTGTTCTGCCTCAAGTGCCCTGTCCATTATCCCACGCAGCGTATGCTCCAACAGGTGGACAAGAGGGACAGTGTCACTGATGCATGCACTGTCACTGCTCACCATCCTCGTGGCCTCCTCAAATGGTGAGAGGACAGTGCATGCATCCCTGATCATGCTCCACTGACGTGGGGGAAAAAAACCAAGCTCCCCTGACCCTGTCCTGGTGCCGTAGTCGCAAAGGTACTCATTGATGGCCCTCTGCTGCGTGTGCAGTCGCTGCAGCATGGCCAACGTTGAGTTCCACCTGGTGGGCATGTCACATATTAGGCGGTTCTTGGGCAGGTTCAGCTCCTTTTGCAGCCGAGCACTGGCATTATAAGATCGGCGGAAATGCACACAGACTTTCCTGGCCTGCCTCAGGACATCCTGTAAGCCTGGGAACCTGCCCAAGAACCGCTGCACCACCAGGTTGAGGACGTGAGCCATGCAGGGCACATGGGTGAGCTGCCCCTGTCGCAGGGCGGAGAGGAGGTTGGTGCCATTGTCAGAAACGACCATTCCTGGCTTAAGCTGACGTGGCGTCAACCACCTCTCGGCCTGCCCCTGCAGAGCTGCCAGAACCTCTGGCCCAGTGTGGCTCCTGTCCCCCAAACACACCAGCGCAAGCACGGCATGGCATCTTTTTGCCTGCGTACTTGCGTAGCCCCTTGTACGCCTACGGAGCACCGCTGGTTCCAAGGACAGAGCACTGGAGGAAGAAGAAGAGGAGGGGGTGGAGGAGAGAGGTGTGTCACAACCAGTAGCAGTAGTAGCGTTTTGGAGGCGTGGTGGCGGAACAACCTCCAACACTACTGCACCTTGTCCTGCATCCCTCCCAGCTGCCAATAGAGTGACCCAATGGGCCGTGAAAGAAAGGTACCGTCCCTGTCCATGCCTGCTGGACCATGAGTCAGCGGTAATATGCACCTTACCGCTGACCGCCCTGTCCAGCGAGGCATGGACATTGCCCTCCACATGCCGGTAGAGAGACGGAATCGCCTTCCGCGAGAAAAAGTGGCGTTTGGGAACCTGCCACTGAGGAACCGCACATTGAACAAACTCACGGAAGGGGGCCGAGTCTACCAACTGAAAAGGCAGCAGTTGAAGTGCTAGCAATTTAGCCAGGCTAGCATTCAACCGCTGGGCATGTGGATGGCTGGGAGTGTACTTCTTTCTACGGTCCAGCAGCTGGGGCAGGGAAATTTGCCTGCTGCAATCGGACGTCGGTGTACTGCAAGTACTTGGTTGTGACACACCTAATTCTACACCTTCAGTCCTCTCAGAGCAGCTTTCAGAGAGGACTGAAGGTGTAGTGGGGATGGAGATCCCAGCTGAGGAGCAAGGAGAGGTCCGCTTAGTTCTTTGGTGTGGGTCTTTTATGTGTGCCTGCCAACGAGCTGCATGGCAGGTCGCCATATGTCTGGTCATGCTTGTCGTGCCCAAGCGGCTGATGTTTTGGCCACGCGAGATACGCTTGAGACAAATATTGCAAATAGCAGTGGTGCGATCTGCTGCACTCGTCTCAAAAAAGGCCCACACCAAAGAACTTTTCTGATAACGTGCAGAGGCAGCGCCCTGCACAGGCGGAGCTCTGCGGTGTTGTACAGTTGCTGTGCTGGCCTCTACCTGGCCTCCAGGGGGCATCCTGCCTCGTTGGACATGTGACGCCGCATCCTCCTCCTCCTCGTCCTCCTCCTCATCCTCTCTCCCTTGAGGCACCCACGTGGAGTCAGTGACCTCATCATCCCCTCCCTCTTCACCACTAGAGCAAACCTGGCAGTAAGCTGCAGCTGGTGGAACAGTACTGCCAGATTCCTCAAGCTGGGTATCGTCATCCGAGCCTTCGAATCGTTGGGCATCCTCCTGGAGCATGTACCCAACACTGTGCTCAAAGAGTTCGGGGGACTCCTCAGGAGGACATGGTGGGTCTAGGGAAGGGGTGGCTGATGATGCTCTGTCAGTACCCTGAGCCTGGGTGAGAGAGGATGAGGAGGATGAGGAGGGCTTGGTCATCCATTCTACCAAGCCTTCAGCATGATGCGGCTCCACATGTCCAGCTGCCGAAAACAAAGACGCGCGTGTCCCATGGCCACGTGCTGATGACGATGCACGACCACGTCCACGTCCACGGCCACGTCCACTAGAAACAGAGCCTGCCTGCCCTGTGTTCTTGGCTCTGCACGCTCTGCCTCCCCTTGGCGGTCTTCCAGCCATTGTAGATGAAAAACAAACAACCACCGCTCCAAGACTCTCCTTACAAGCGAATGCTCCTGCTCCTGTGTGGGAGCCCCAGGTGCTGGCTAATAGCACAATGATTAGAAATCAAAAGGAAGAACTCCGGACAGCCGCACACCGGGAAAATAAAATCCAAAGGGTTTATTTAAAAGCAAAAAGACACTACAATCCAAACACGGCAAAAAGGGGGGTACAGAGCTGACGCGTTTCGCACTGTATTTCAGTGCTTACTCATAGCTTCCAGCCATTGTAGTCGGTAGTCCTGTGGGTGCTGCTGAGAAGAATATATAGGAGCTCTGTGTGATGCCACTAACACACTAGAAGTCCTATGGGTGCTTCTGCAAAGAAAATAGAGGAGCTCTGTGTGATGCCACTAACACACTAGAAGTCCTATGGGTGCTTCTGCAAAGAAAATATAGGAGCTATGTGTGATGCCACTAACACACTAGAAGTCCTGTGGGTGCTTCTGCAAAGAAAATAGAGGAGCTCTGTGTGATGCCACTAACACACTAGAAGTCCTGTGGGTGCTTCTGCAAAGAAAATAGAGGAGCTCTGTGTGATGCCACTAACACACTAGAAGTCCTGTGGGTGCTGCTGAGAAGAAAATATAGGAGCTCTGTGTGATGCCACTAACACACTACAAGTCCTATGGGTGCTTCTGCAAAGAAAATAGAGGAGCTCTGTGTGATGCCACTAACACACTAGAAGTCCTGTGGGTGCTTCTGCAAAGAAAATAGAGGAGCTCTGTGTGATGCCACTAACACACTAGAAGTCCTGTGGGTGCTTCTGCAAAGAAAATAGAGGAGCTCTGTGTGATGCCACTAACACACTAGAAGTCCTATGGGTGCTTCTGCAAAGAAAATAGAGGAGCTTTGTGTGATGCCACTAACACACTAGAAGTCCTGTGGGTGCTGCTGAGAAGAAAATATAGGAGCTCTGTGTGATGCCACTAACACACTACAAGTCCTATGGGTGCTTCTGCAAAGAAAATAGAGGAGCTCTGTGTGATGCCACTAACACACTAGAAGTCCTGTGCGTGCTTCTGCAAAGAAAATAGAGGAGCTCTGTGTGATGCCACTAACACACTAGAAGTCCTGTGGGTGCTTCTGCAAAGAAAATAGAGGAGCTCTGTGTGATGCCACTAACACACTAGAAGTCCTATGGGTGCTTCTGCAAAGAAAATAGAGGAGCTCTGTGTGATGCCACTAACACACTAGAAGTCCTGTGGGTGCTTCTGCAAAGAAAATAGAGGAGCTCTGTGTGATGCCACTAACACACTAGAAGTCCTGTGGGTGCTGCTGAGAAGAATATATAGGAGCTCTGTGTGATGCCACTAACACACTAGAAGTCCTATGGGTGCTTCTGCAAAGAAAATATAGGAGCTCTGTGTGATGCCACTAACACACTAGAAGTCCTGTGGGTGCTTCTGCAAAGAAAATAGAGGAGCTCTGTGTGATGCCACTAACACACTAGAAGTCCTATGGGTGCTTCTGCAAAGAAAATAGAGGAGCTCTGTGTGATGCCACTAACACACTAGAAGTCCTGTGGGTGCTTCTGCAAAGAAAATAGAGGAGCTCTGTGTGATGCCACTAACACACTAGAAGTCCTGTGGGTGCTGCTGAGAAGAATATATAGGAGCTCTGTGTGATGCCACTAACACACTAGAAGTCCTATGGGTGCTTCTGCAAAGAAAATATAGGAGCTCTGTGTGATGCCACTAACACACTAGAAGTCCTATGGGTGCTTCTGCAAAGAAAATATAGGAGCTCTGTGTGATGCCACTAACACACTAGAAGTCCTGTGGGTGCTTCTGCAAAGAAAATAGAGGAGCTCTGTGTGATGCCACTAACACACTAGAAGTCCTGTGGGTGCTGCTGAGAAGAATATATAGGAGCTCTGTGTGATGCCACTAACACACTAGAAGTCCTATGGGTGCTTCTGCAAAGAAAATAGAGGAGCTCTGTGTGATGGGACTAACACACTTCAAGTCCTATAGGTGCTTCTGGGAAGAAAATAAAGGTCTGTGTGATGGGACTAACACACTTCAAGTCCTATAGGTGCTTCTGGGAACAAAATATAGCTCTGTGTGTGTGTGATGGGACTAACACACTTCAAGTCCTATAGGTGCTTCTGGGAAGAAAATATAGCTCTGTGTGTGTGATGGGACTAACACACTTCAAGTCCTATAGGTGCTTCTGGGAACAAAATATAGCTCTGTGTGTGTGATGGGACTAACACACTTCAAGTCCTATAGGTGCTTCTGGGAACAAAATATAGCTCTGTGTGTGTGATGGGACTAACACACTTCAAGTCCTATAGGTGCTTCTGGGAACAAAATATAGCTCTGTGTGTGTGATGGGACTAACACACTTCAAGTCCTATAGGTTCTTCTGGGAACAAAATATAGCTCTGTGTGTGTGATGGGACTAACACACTTCAAGTCCTATAGGTTCTTCTGGGAACAAAATATAGCTCTGTGTGTGTGATGGGACTAACACACTTCAAGTCCTATAGGTGCTTCTGGGAACAAAATATAGCTCTGTGTGTGTGATGGGACTAACACACTTCAAGTCCTATAGGTGCTTCTGGGAACAAAATATAGCTCTGTGTGTGTGATGGGACTAACACACTTCAAGTCCTATAGGTGCTTCTGGGAACAAAATATAGCTCTGTGTGTGTGATGGGACTAACACACTTCAAGTCCTATAGGTGCTTCTGGGAACAAAATATAGCTCTGTGTGTGTGATGGGACTAACACACTTCAAGTCCTATAGGTGCTTCTGGGAACAAAATATAGCTCTGTGTGTGTGATGGGACTAACACACTTCAAGTCCTATAGGTGCTTCTGGGAAGAAAATATAGCTCTGTGTGTGTGATGGGACTAACACACTTCAAGTCCTATAGGTGCTTCTGGGAACAAAATATAGCTCTGTGTGTGTGATGGGACTAACACACTTCAAGTCCTATAGGTGCTTCTGGGAACAAAATATAGCTCTGTGTGTGTGATGGGACTAACACACTTCAAGTCCTATAGGTGCTTCTGGGAACAAAATATAGCTCTGTGTGTGTGATGGGAGTAACACACTTCAAGTCCTATAGGTGCTTCTGGGAACAAAATATAGCTCTGTGTGTGTGATGGGACTAACACACTTCAAGTCCTATAGGTGCTTCTGGGAACAAAATATAGCTCTGTGTGTGTGATGGGACTAACACACTTCAAGTCCTATAGGTGCTTCTGGGAACAAAATATAGCTCTGTGTGTGTGATGGGACTAACACACTTCAAGTCCTATAGGTGCTTCTGGGAAGAAAATATAGCTCTGTGTGTGTGATGGGACTAACACACTTCAAGTCCTATAGGTGCTTCTGGGAAGAAAATATAGCTCTGTGTGTGTGATGGGACTAACACACTTCAAGTCCTATAGGTGCTTCTGGGAACAAAATATAGCTCTGTGTGTGTGATGGGACTAACACACTTCAAGTCCTATAGGTGCTTCTGGGAACAAAATATAGCTCTGTGTGTGTGATGGGACTAACACACTTCAAGTCCTATAGGTGCTTCTGGGAACAAAATATAGCTCTGTGTGTGTGATGGGACTAACACACTTCAAGTCCTATAGGTGCTTCTGGGAACAAAATATAGCTCTGTGTGTGTGATGGGACTAACACACTTCAAGTCCTATAGGTGCTTCTGGGAACAAAATATAGCTCTGTGTGTGTGATGGGACTAACACACTTCAAGTCCTATAGGTGCTTCTGGGAACAAAATATAGCTCTGTGTGTGTGATGGGACTAACACACTTCAAGTCCTATAGGTGCTTCTGGGAAGAAAATATAGCTCTGTGTGTGTGATGGGACTAACACACTTCAAGTCCTATAGGTGCTTCTGGGAACAAAATATAGCTCTGTGTGTGTGTGATGGGACTAACACACTTCAAGTCCTATAGGTGCTTCTGGGAAGAAAATATAGCTCTGTGTGTGTGATGGGACTAACACACTTCAAGTCCTATAGGTGCTTCTGGGAAGAAAATATAGCTCTGTGTGTGTGATGGGACTAACACACTTCAAGTCCTATAGGTGCTTCTGGGAACAAAATATAGCTCTGTGTGTGTGATGGGACTAACACACTTCAAGTCCTATAGGTGCTTCTGGGAACAAAATATAGCTCTGTGTGTGTGATGGGACTAACACACTTCAAGTCCTATAGGTGCTTCTGGGAACAAAATATAGCTCTGTGTGTGTGATGGGACTAACACACTTCAAGTCCTATAGGTGCTTCTGGGAACAAAATATAGCTCTGTGTGTGTGATGGGACTAACACACTTCAAGTCCTATAGGTGCTTCTGGGAACAAAATATAGCTCTGTGTGTGTGATGGGACTAACACACTTCAAGTCCTATAGGTGCTTCTGGGAAGAAAATATAGCTCTGTGTGTGTGATGGGACTAACACACTTCAAGTCCTATAGGTGCTTCTGGGAACAAAATATAGCTCTGTGTGTGTGATGGGACTAACACACTTCAAGTCCTATAGGTGCTTCTGGGAACAAAATATAGCTCTGTGTGTGTGATGGGACTAACACACTTCAAGTCCTATAGGTGCTTCTGGGAACAAAATATAGCTCTGTGTGTGTGATGGGACTAACACACTTCAAGTCCTATAGGTGCTTCTGGGAACAAAATATAGCTCTGTGTGTGTGATGGGACTAACACACTTCAAGTCCTATAGGTGCTTCTGGGAACAAAATATAGCTCTGTGTGTGTGATGGGACTAACACACTTCAAGTCCTATAGGTGCTTCTGGGAACAAAATATAGCTCTGTGTGTGTGATGGGACTAACACACTTCAAGTCCTATAGGTGCTTCTGGGAAGAAAATATAGCTCTGTGTGTGTGATGGGACTAAACACACTTCAAGTCCTATAGGTGCTTCTGGGAACAAAATATAGGAGCTCTGCCTGCCTGCCACGAACACACTACAAGTCCTATAGGTGCTTCTGGGAACAAAATATAGGAGCTCTGCCTGCCTGCGACGAACACACTACAAGTCCTATAGGTGCTTCTGGGAACAAAATATAGGAGCTCTGCCTGCCTGCCACTAACACACTACAAGTCCTATAGGTGCTTCTGGTAACAAAATATAGGAGCTCTGCCTGCCTGCCACGAACACACTACAAGTCCTATAGGTGCTTCTGGTAACAAAATATAGGAGCTCTGCCTGCCTGCCACGAACACACTACAAGTCCTATAGGTGCTTCTGGTAACAAAATATAGGAGCTCTGCCTGCCTGCCACGAACACACTACAAGTCCTATAGGTGCTTCTGGTAACAAAATATAGGAGCTCTGCCTGCCTGCCACGAACACACTACAAGCCCCTCTTTCTCAATCAATCTTTGTAACTGAATCTATCTAACTCAATCTCTGTAAGTGAATCTCTCTACCTAACTAAATCCAGCAGAGTGTCACAGATCTAGCCTGCTCAATCTGCGCCGGAACAGCATGTGACCGGCGCAGACGGCGTGGCGGCCTTTTATAGGGGGAGGCGTGTACTACAGCCCCTGAGCTGTAATTGGCTACAGGCGTCCTGCCTGTAGCCAATTATGGCTCTTCGTGTTTCCGGGGCTGTGATTGGCCAAGCATGCGGGGTCACAGTGCATGCTTGGCCAATCATCAGCCAGCAATGCACTGCGCCGGCCGCGCCGGCCGCAATGCATTGCGGGGCCGCTCGCATCACACGAACGTGATGCGAGCGGCCAAAATAGTTCTGGGCTCGCCGAGCGAGCGAACGCCCGGTGCTCGATGCGAACGTGGGTTCGCATCGAGCACCGGGCCCATCCCTACTCCTGAACTGTTGTTAGCATAGGCCACGTCCTCCGTGATGTGGTGAGAGTGTCGGTTGGGAAGTTCTGCTGGCTATATAAGAGCTGTCACCAAGAAGAAGCGTCACTCAGCGGGAGCCTCCGGTGGAGGTGTTGCAACTTTTTTTTCCTTTTTCAGCTCATCAGGCAGCGTGATAGAAGATGAATGGACATCGTGGGACATTTTTATCTTTTTATCTTTTAATAAAGGACTTGTTCCTAAGTGTCTCCTGTCTTTTTTACTATTTTTGACACTTTCTTTTGTGAAATGTACCCCTTACCAATTCACATAGGGGGGGCCGGGATCTTGGGGTTTCCTTGTTAAAGGGGGCTTCCAGATTCCGATAAGCCCCCCGCCCGCATACCCCCACAACCACCGGGCAAGGGCAAGGGTTGTGGGGATGAGGCCCTTGTCCCCATCAACATTGGGACAAGGTGCTTTGGGGGCTACCCCAAAGCACCCTCCCCATGTTGAGGGCATGTGGCCTGCACGGTTCAGGGGGGGCGCTCTCTTGTCCCCCCCGCTTTTCCTGTGGCCTGCCAGGTTGCGTGCTCAGAATAGGGTCTGGTATGGATTTGGGGGACCCCTACGCCATGTTTTTAAAAAAAAATTGGCGCAGGGTTCCCTTTAATTTTAATACCAGACCCGAAGGGCCTGGAATGGATTTTTATTTTTTATTTGGAATTCCCTTAAATATTCATACCAGACCCAAAGGGCCTGTTAATGGACTGGGGGAACATCATCGTTTTTTTTTTAATGAGTTTTATCTATATTTCCAAGACTGGACAATTCATTATAGCCGCGATCAGTTTTAAATGTTTTTTTTCTTTAGAAAATGTAATTTTGCAGTGGTACTGTTCTATCAGAAAAAACACCTGTTTTTAAAACTTTTTTTTTTTTGCATTGATACATGTCCCCTTGGGCAGGACCCAGGTCCCCAAACACTTTTTATGAAAATAACTTGCATATAAGTAGGGATGAGCCCGATGTTCGAGTCAAATGTAAGTTCAACTCAAACATTGGGTGTTTGCCTGTTTGCCGAACAGCCAACAATATGCGGTATTCACTGCAAATTTGAAAGCCATGGGAACACCTTTAAAGTCTATGGGACACTAACATGAAAAATCAAAAGTGCTAATTTTAAAGGCTTATATGCGAGTTATTGTCATAAAAAGTGTTTGTGGACCTGGGTCCTGCCCCAGGGGACATGTATCAATGCAAACTTCTTTTTTAAAACGAAACATTTTTTCGGGAGCTCTGATTTTTTTAAATGCTTAAAGTTAAACAATAAAAATGAAATATTCCTTTAAATATTGTGCCTGGGGGGTGTCTATAGTATGCATGTAAAGTGGCAATTTTTTTCTAGTGTTTAGAACAGTACCACAGCAAAATTACATTTCTATAGGAAAAATTGTCATTTAAAACAAATTGCGGCTGTAATGGATTGTCGGGTCCCGGCAATATAGATAAAACTCATTGAAAAAAAGAGCATGGGTTCCTTTCTCCAGTCCATTACCAGGCCCTTTGGGTCTGGTATGAATATTAAGGGGAACCCCCGAACCAAAATAAAAAAATTTAAATTTCTTGGGGGTCCCCTTAAAATCCATACAAGGCCCTTCAGGTCTGATATGGAAATAAAGGGGAACCCTGCGACAAAATTAAAAAAATGGCGTAGGGGTCCCCAAAATCCATAACAGACCCGTATCCAAGCACGCAACCTGACAGGCCACAGGAAAATAGGGGGATGAGAGAGAACCCCCCTCCTGAACTGTACCATGCCACATGGCCTCAATATGGGGAGGGTGCTTTGGACTCTTACCCCAAAGCACCTTGTCCCCATGTTGAACAATT
This sequence comes from Lithobates sylvaticus, assembly GCA_028564925.1. Lineage (NCBI taxonomy): Eukaryota > Metazoa > Chordata > Amphibia > Anura > Ranidae > Lithobates > Lithobates sylvaticus. The sequence goes on along the minus strand of CM053027.1, from coordinate 456,423,362 downwards.
ATACATTATACAGTCAAGAGGCTCCTGAATTGTAGGGATTCTTTTTGTGCGATACTTTCGACCAAGTATGAGAAGAGTCAAGTCTGGGTTCGGTTCAGGCAAGGTTTTAGGAAGGATGTCCCAGCTCCCAAAGTAATTGAAGCCCTTCTTCTAGAGTGTGGATGCTTTTTGACAACCCCTCGTGAGTGATCACTAGCTTAGCAGGGTACTTCTATCTGTAGGGGATGTTGTGATTGCGATGGGCTTTAGTCACTGTAACCAGATTGTTACAACTTTGCATAGTAAATTGGGAGAAATCTGTGAATAACTGGATTTTTTAAATCTTGTCTGGAAGCTGATCTGCGTGTTTGAATGCATCCAGTTGTTTCTCCTTCACTTGATAGAAATGTGCTTTAAGGAGGACATCTTGGGGTAACTCGGATGGAAGGTGAGGGAGTTTCAGAATGTGATTGATCCAATCTAGTGTAAGGTCCATTGATAAGAGGTTGGGTATGATGGTGAGGAAGACATCTTTGACAAAGTGAGGCAATTGTGCTTAAGTGACAGATTAGGGGATTCCTTGCAATTTAAGATTGTTGCATTGGAACCGGTCCTCTAAATCTGCCAGTTTAGATTTGATCCAAATTATATCTTCAGAGTGCATCTCATAAGCATCTACAATAGTGTTGAAAGAGGTAGTGTATTCAGACATTTGATCCACCGCCAGACTCACCCTGTCGCTCAGTGCTTTCACCCTGCATTGGTGTAGACCCCATAACAAATCATATTGCAAGGTTGCCTATAGCGACAATAGCATTACCTTTAGGGTTGTATCTGATATTAGTTGACCACTGGTAGGGAAGAAGGATAAAGGGAACAGTGGTGACAGTGTCCATATATTGTGGGTTATGGAGCTCCTCATCACCTCTATTATTAGGGGAGTCATGTCTAGCCCTTCATTTAGCAGGGCTCCTGGTTGATGGGGTGGAGTGCCCTGAAAGTGGATACAGGGAGACCTGTTTGCTTAAATTGAAGCCGCTCTGCAAAGCAGCGCCGGCCACTAGAGGATCACCGGCTGACTGTATAGCGCGGGTGTAGCCACCATCTTGGTGTAGGCCTCTTGGTAGGGTTGGGAAGAAACCCGACAGTTTTGATAGCTGTGGCTGCTTGCAGCGCCTGTGAGACATACTGGTAGGGGATCCGAAGCTCAGGGAAGGCAAGAGGCTGTGTTGATCGGCCAAAAGTCCCTTCAAGTTGCACTAATCCCTGGTTCCTCAGCAGAGTTCTGGGCTCATGTGGCTATTCACACTCACGGTCGCCACACCCCGCAAGTGTTTTTTTTTAAGTTGTATTTTTTTCATAACTATTTGGAAAATGAAGTAATTAAAATGTTATTTGTTTTTTTACATACCATCACCAGTGCAGTACACTGTCATTATATAACTGGTATGGTGGCGATCAGGAACACTGACTGGTCACAGTACAACTATTTATTCAATGTTTTCTTTTTTTTACAATTTTTTTTAACACACTGTTACCAAAGCAATATATTGTTACCATAATAACATTGTACTACTCTGGGGAAGTGATCAGGATTTTTTTTTTATACATTATGTTTGCTTATAGCAGTGAATTACAATGCTATAAGCTAGAATTTACTGAATGGTATTGAATCAGTCAGTCTGTTTTGCTGTTATTAGTCACAGCTAATCACATGGTACAGATGGGCTGTGATTGGCCCTGTCTGTACCATGTGGTCATTGACTAATCACAGCTAACAACACAACAGTTCACAATGGATGGCATGAAATAAAACCATCCATTGTGAACTGCTGTGATTCATTATGGTGATCACATGGTACCAGCAGCGAGCTGGTACTCTGATCAGTCATTGGCTGATGACAGATCATGCCGCTGCGTGGCCTCATGATTGGCGCTTCCTGACAGGACGTCGTATGACATCCAGTCAGGATGGGAAAGCCTATAGACAAATGAAAGGCCGGACGAGGGAAGTAGTTAAACATTCTCTATTCATTTAGTAAATCAACTCTATAACAACCTTGCTTTTTAATAATTACTGTAACTGATAAAGAGGACTGCAATATTATGGTTTATCTTCAGGTGGCACTGAAGACAAAATCTGAAATTCTGGCTTCTGATTTCAAATAAACTAAGAAAATGCTGGAGGTGATGCTATTCATAGAAAACCCCTCAAGAGCAGCAAAGGTGAGCTAAATGTAAAACAAAATGAAATATTGCCTGTTTAGATAATGAATGATTGGAGGGGCAGCCTAGAAATAGAGAATGACATTGTCATCTTAAAATGCATATAGTAAAATGTGCATTAAAATGTTTTAAAACTGAATATTTTCTTTATACTAGCTACAGGAAATAAAAAGGACGGAACAGCTTGCCAATAAATGTTTGTAAATTGCCTTTGCAAAATGGATAATAGGACAACCACATTATGATATGATAAGGTCATAGAAAACAGAAATGTTTACATTTACTATATGAATGATTCTCAGCTTTTAAAGGCTGTTAAAGTTGAGTTTCCCAGCAGCAATGTTACCATTAACTGGGAGATTTTGGTAGGGAAATTGAAACTGTATGTCTGTTCTATATTATATGCATCACATTTATATTGTGCTGTCAAATCTGTATTTGAGTGGTGTGATTAGCATTTTAAGATACACAAAATAGCTGATTTACCATATTCCTCTTCTAGTTAAAATATACCTGTCATGAGAGAAATATGGTAGCTCCTGTTCCTAGTCTTCTTTAAAATTGCTAATGTCTAGGTGCTTTAATTTTGAATTTGTGACCCAGAGCAAGCATATCATCAGTGAAAGTTGTAGAAAAGTCAGAAACATCAGTAGCTTAAAAATGATTGAAAACAACTAGGGATTAGCAAACCAAGCAAAGTTTGGTTTGCAGGAATTCGGTAAATCCGCAAACTCTGCACATAATGTGCTTCAGTGAAATCTATAGATGCCGAATCTTGCCTTTTCTGGCCTTTTTCTTTTTAATCATTTTTTATTGAGCAATCACAAATAAGTACAGGCAATGCCCTAAAAGAAGAAGAGTACAGTATGTCCATACAAAAGAAAAAAGTAACAGATATTATCTTCAACAGCTAAACTGCTATCTAGAGGTAGTAAATAACATAACACCCTCGTGATTGTAATACAACACCAATCACATAAGGACATTTGAGAAATAGCATTGTTAACATTTTGGTAAAAGGGGAATAAAGAAAGCATAGGGTACGGGAACACAGGGAGGGCTAACTCTAGAGAGGAAAAGGGAGGAAGAGGGGGAGAAGAAAGGGTACAGAATGAAAACGAATGCACGTGTGGATAAATACATCATTGTTAGACTGGTACCATTTTGACCAAGTTTCCCAGGCTTTTCTCTGTCTGAGGTAGGAGTGTCTGTCTCTTGCTAGGAGTAACTCGTAGGTGTAGTGGGTCTGGACCTTATTTATGACATCTAACATTGTTTGTGTTGCAGCTTTTTTCCAAAGTTTGGTAATGTTGATTCTAGCAACTAGCAATATATGTGTTATCACTGTATGGTGGCAGCATGGAAGGGTTTTGATGGAGAGATTTAACAACACTAAATTAGGGGAAGGAGTAATAGGCATTTCATTGACCTGGCAGATCAATTAAATTTCTCCAACAATCGGAAGATAGGTGGTCGCTAAATTTTGGCTATTCTTATAGGGGTTTTGTGTGAGCTCCCAGAGTGCAGTGGACTTTTTGGCTGCATATATAGACTGCAGTGCTTTTTGCCATTGTTGTGCTGATTATTGGTTCCCCAGATATTGTTCCCACTGGAGGAAGGTTAAGGAATGATGAAAACAAATATTTTTCTTGGAGAATATTGTAAAATATGGAAATTCCCTTGATTCTTTCGGAGTTAGGTGAATATAGGGCTAACACTGGTTTAGGTATGGAAACCAATAGTTGGGGATTGAATTTGAGACAGTGGGGGATTGCCAAGTATTGATAGTGGGCTTCAGGCCCAAGACCTGATTCTGATTCAGTTGCAAGAATGGTTTAACTTGTCTTTCCCAGATTAAGTCGTCTAAGAGCAAGGTACTATAGTTGGGCCACTTAGAGATGCATAAATCCAGGACTAGCATGTGGAGGGTTGAGAAGTCAGGGTTGTTTAAAAAAGTGCAACAATGGAGTATGTCAACCCTAACAATTACTCTTGTTAGATTTGACCTCTTGAAGTGGCCACTGTAATACTTTTGATTATATACAGCATTTTAACAACAAGTTACACTTGGATAGGAACTTGAAAATAAATAAAAATGTTTAAACATTTTGTTTTTTAACCACTTCAGCCCTGGAAGATTTGGCTGCTCAATGACCAGAGCATTTTTTTGCGATCCATTTTTTTGGTGGTATTTGATCATATCTGCATCTTTTTTTTTCTGCTATATACAAAAATAGAGCGACAATTTTGAAAAGAAACACAATATTTTGTACATTTTGCTATAAGAAATATCCCCAATTTTTTCTAAAAAAAGCTAATTTTTTTCTCAGTTTAGGCCAATATGTATTCTTCTACATATTTTTGGTAATAAAAATCACAAAAAGCGTATATTTATTGGTTTGCACAAAAGGTAGAATGTCTACAAAATAGGGTATATATTTATGGCATTGTTTTACTAGTAATGGCGGCGATCTGCAATTTTTATTGTACCTGCGACATTATAGCTATTAGGAACTTGCGATCTGTCTCCCCTCATAGAACAGAACAGACACACACATTCCTGTTATGCCTCTCGTGCCCGCGATTGCTTGTGGCCGTCAGTCATCGGCTGGTCGGCAAGCGGTTAAATACAATCAAGTGTTCATCAGTTTCCGCAATATAAACAAAGGGAGCAGCACATAATTGGGACAAAACATTAGAACGATCTAGTAAAGAGCACTTTCAACTGTTCCAGTAGGCCATACATTTAGAAAAATGCACACATTTATGAATGTATGGGAGGATGAACTATGGAAAGAAGCACACTGCAGCTTAACAGCTATTTTCAGGGAACAGAGTTCCAGATGAAAAAAATACAGCTTGGATTACCAGGCATCAGGAGGCATACACTTAAGAAGGTTGTTCAAATTTCAATGCCTCCTAGTAAAGAATACTGTAAAACAGTTTACATTTTTTTACTGACAGCAGAGAAAAAAAACTGTTCAGAGCACTTTCAACTACTCTAGTAGCCCATACAGGCAGAAACATACAAATGTTTATGAATATATGAAAGGATGAATTTTGGAAAGGAGCACAATGCAGCTTAACAGCCATTTTCAGTCAAAAGAGTTCCACATGGAAAAGACACAGCTTGGATTACCAAGCATCAGGAGACATACATTTGAAAATGTAGTTCAACTGTCAATGCCTCCAAATACAGATTACTGTAAAAAAGGTTATATTAAAAAAAATTGTTTTTGACAATAGAAAAATAAAAAAAACAGTGTTACAACGTAAAATGTTATAATAAAAAACTCATAGATGAAACAAACAAAAAAAAGCCCAAAAAAATTAAGGCTCTACCGCAAAGAGAGATCAAAACCTGAATCGTTCTAATGACTGCTGTTGCTGGAATAATGTTTCTGATGTAAGGAACAAGCCATTCTAGACTGCCTTAATAACGCCATTTTGTCATTACGATACTCAAAAGAACGCCCGACTCCACCCACAGGAAATTACCTTAACCACCCCTTGACCACTGAAATAAATTACCACAGGCTAATTATCGGAAAAAATACTGCATTCATTATTTAACGCAAAATTCCTAGTGAATTGAACGTTTACAACTGATTTACTGCATGCGTTATTTTACCGCATTTTATTTGCCAATATTTAACTCTTAGTGAATTGACCCCATTGACAGTAAAGTAGTCTGAGATATCTAACAATCCAGACACCCCACTAGTCCATGTTTAATGAGTCTGATTCTAGACACTCATGGTTTTTGCCTGCCCGGATGAAGCTATGGAGAGTTGATTGAAGAGATTTAAGGTAAGCTTTAGGAACAGTGATAGGTAGGGTGTGAAAAAGGTAGATAAGCTGGGGGAGCGTAGTCATTTTGAAGACTGGCAGTTTACCTGCCCAAGAAAAATATGTGTTTAGAGAGTTGAAGGGATTGGAGAACTTTACATTTGAACTGGATGTAGTTCTCTTTAAATAGTCAACTCAGGCTATTTGTTAGGGTAATCCCCATGTATGATATGCCTGTGATGGCACAATGGAATGGGAATTGTAGAGACAGAAATTTATGTGTAGTACCATCTACTCCCAGGTCAAGTATATGGAATTTAGTTTATTTTGTAATAGAAAACATCACCAAAGTTCTGTAGTATAACTGCACAGCTGACAGAGAGGAGCGAGGGTAAGTGAGCATATCACATCATCAGCAAATAGGCTGATTTTGTGATCAGTATACACTATGGAGAAGCCAGTACTCAATTTGGAAGTCCGAATGCATTCTGCTGATGGTTCCATGGCCAAATTAAAAATAAGGGGAGATGGGGGACAACCTTGCCAGTTTCTATTTGTTATCTGGAAAGGAGTGGAAAGCATCTATGTGACATACACTTGGGCTGATGGGGCCGAGTATAAAGCCATAATGGCTGATAGGATTGTGTCATTAAAGCCAAATTTAATAAGTACTGCCCTTAGATATGCCCAGTGTACTCTGTCGAATGCCTTCTCTGCGTCTAGCGATGGGAGCAGAGAAGGTATTCTAGATTACTTTGCTATATGGATAATGTTAATTAATCTTCTAGTCGCATCAGAAGATTGTCGCCCCTTAATAAAGCCTGCTTGGTCTTTATTTATAAGCAGGGTCATTAGTTTGTCAATTTAGTGGCCAAAATCTTAGCATATAATATTAGATCAGCGTTGAGAAGTGAAATAGGCCATTAGTTAGACATGGGAACTGTCAAAAAATTTGTTTCGTTTCGTCCCGTTTCGTATATAAAAAAAATCGTAATTCGTGTACGAAATTCCGTTCGAATTCGTACAAAATACGAATTTCGTACGAATCGTAATTTTTTTTTCGAATCGTTAGTAAAGTTACGAATCGTTACGAATCGCTACGAATCGTTACGAATCGTTAACGCAGCTAATGAATTGTCGGTTCTCATAACACAGAGAACAATTCGAATCCAACTACAAATATCGAATTTCAATTCCAAGTTACGAATCATTACGAATCGTTACTAATAGTTACGAATCGTTAGTAAATCCAATTACAAATATCGAATTTCAACTAATATGAAAGAAATTATAATAGCGGATATAACGAATGCTTCAAATGCTTCGAATGAATTTGAGATTCAGTATATCTAATATAGAGAACTGTTCCTGCACAAAGTGTCATTTTTGCAGGAAAAAAAGCTATTTAAAATCACTCGCGGCTAATAAAAATTCAGCTACATAACACAGGGAACAGTCATTCATTGATAAAAAAAAAAAAAAAGCGTGGGGGTCCCCCCAAATTCAATAACCAGGCCCTTCAAGTCTGGTATGGATATTAAGGGGAACCCCAGCCAAAAAAAATGGCGTGGGGTCCCCCCCAGATATCCATACCAGACCCTTCAGGTCTGGGATGGATTTTAAGGGGAACCCCGGCCAAAAAAAAAAAATTGCGTGGGGTCCCCCTCAAAATCCATACCAGACCCTTATCCGAGCACGCAACCTGGCAGGCCGCAGGAAAAGAGGGGGGGGCGAGAGAGGCCCCCCCTCCCGCCTGAACCGTACCAGGCCACATGCCCTCAACATTGGGAGGGTGCTTTAGGGGTCTGAGACCCCCAAAGCACCTTGTCCCCATGTTGATGAGGACAAGGGCCTCATCCCCACAACCCTGGCCGGTGGTTGTGGGGGTCTGCGGGCAGGGGGCTTATCGGAATCTGGAAGTCCCCTTTAACAAGGGTACCCCCAGATCCCCCCCCTCCCCTGTGTGAAATGGTAAGGGGGTACAAAAGTACCCCTACCATTTCACCAAAAAAGTGTCAAAAATTGTAAAAATGACAGGAGACGGTCTTTGACAATTCCTTTATTAAAATCTTCTTTCTTCTTTCTTCTGGTCTTCCTTTCTTCATCTTCTCCTTCCGTCATCTTCTTCCATCTTCTTCTTCCTCCGATCCGCTTCTTCTTGCTCCGGTCTTCTCGTCCTTCTCGTCCGGCATCGGCGTCGGCGTCTGTTCTCGCGGGCCGCTCCTCGCAATGGGAGGCTCCCGCTCTCTGAGGCTTCTCTCCGGCTGACAGGTCTTTTATAACGGAGGGCACCTGGTGACCCCGCCCCCTCTGACGCACGGGGACGTCATGGGGACTTCCCTATGGCTTTCCCCAATGATGTCAGGCCAACAAGACCAGATTGTCGTGTGACTTTTTTTTTTTTTACTGGCATACTGTATGTAAGACCTACCAAACATATGGAAATAAAAGTCATTCCCAGATCTAATAAATGTTTAATATACAAGGACTAATCAAGCAAAAATATACAATTCAGTTATCAAGCCAAAAATGACAATTACTGCTATTTTTTTCTTTTTGTTTCAAACACATTTACTTAAGTTTTAAAAATATTTTCTTCTTATAATTATGGGTTAACTATATACTGTATTATGCCTACATTCCCATGAATTGTGACAATATTTACTGAAATGTTAATTTATGTTTTTTTTTAAAACTAGAGGTGATTTCACCTGGGCCATCCTGATTTACACATTTTCAAATTGCAGCAGAAGTGGACTTTTTATAATACATCTTAGCCAAAGTCACGTGCATTTCTGCCTCATGCCATTGTCTGAGTTCTGCATCAATATATATGCCTTCACATCAGTAGCTCAATGCATCGAAAATCTCATAGGACTAACTTCAAGTTGTTTTTTTCTAATACTAACAGCCATTGTATTAGACTGTAAATGTTTCCTGTTCATGATCATGCAGATCAAACCAGTACCTGGATCTAGATTTTCACATTTGGTGGTTTTCGTATATCTGTATGGTCCTGTATTAGTCATTAACCTGAACTTTAGGTTCATACTAATCAAGCAGAGCATCCAATTGAATGGTCTTTATGTATGTACGAAAATATATGGGACTATATAATGACTATTTGCCTGCATGTATTTGGTTAGTATACTACACAGACTACACAGTACTTTACAGAGTACATTGAACACTTTCTTAAGTCATTAGTCAACAGGAGCACATAAACACTACCACAGTAATATAAACTCACTCTTGGGTCAGTTGATCAGTATCTAATTAAGCTCCCAATATGCTTTTGGAGTCTGGGAAAGTCTGTTCTAAATATAAGCTGTACTACTACTATGGTAATCCAAGAAAAACATATAACAAGACGGTTGAAATCCCACAAGATTTTTGGTAAATGCCAGACATTCTCCTAGAATTCTGTTGAATGTTAAAGAAGTGGCTCTACATCACCACACATTCAGTGATAGTAGTCCCCATATCTCAACAATGCCAAGAATGAAGCAAAAGTGCAGGATCAACAGGACCCACAAAACTGGTATAGACCGCAGAGACACATGGGTACTTTCCTGACATGTCCTAATCCTATCCTGACTAGAGTTGAGCAGACACCTGGATGTTCGGGTTCGGCGGGTTCGGCCGAACTTCGGAAAAAAGTCTGGGTTCGGGACCGAACTTGACCCGAACTTGACCCCGAACTCCTAACCCCATTGAAGTCAATGGGGACCCGGACTTTTGAACACTAAAATGGCTGTAAAAAGGTAATGGAAAGGGCTAGAGGGCTGCAAATGGCAACAAAACGTTGTTAAGAGAATGGCAAGTGATCTGCAAACAAATGTGGATAGAGAAATAACTTAAAATAACATAAAAAAAAATAAAACATAAAAAAAGCCCCCTTCTCAGCAGAAGAGGTACAGGAAGTCATTAAGAACCTCAGAAACTCAATGGCACGATGCCGCACATATGGTGGGAATACCCCAGAATACGCACTTTCTGGAAAAAATTATTAAATTTAATGGATAAGATAGTGGGAAAATAAAATACTTGGAAATAAAAAAAAAATGAAAAATTATAATCTTGACCTAGGAGGACGAAATTCAAATGGAGTAGGAGGTTGAGGTGGCGGTGGATGTGGCGGTGTAGGTGGAAGCGGCGGTGGAGGAGGACGAGGTAGCCAACACTGGTTCAAAAATACAACAATGGCTGGGTAAGGCTAGTGGTGAATGATGTGTCAAATTCTGTCCCCCGTCGCATAGTGTCCGCCCTGTACTGCGATTGTTCAGTACGTAGGACAAGGGGATTTTGAAACTCTCCGAAGACGATGCGCGGTGACTCCAGGTTCAAGCCACATCATCTGAGGTTGAAGCCTAGCCAAGTGAGCCCGTGAGGGGCCCTGTTACTATGTGCTACCGTATGTCCACTCGGATGGTCGGGCTTGAACCAGCACTTACTGCGCAGGCGACGTTCATCTTTGGAGATTTTGTGAATCTCCTTGTCCTCCGTACTGCGCAAGCACTGCACCTGCGCAGTAAGTGGCCGGACACTATCCGATGGCAAAACAGTTTTCGTCAGAACACCGGTATATGTGTCTATTCTGCACAAGGTACGGCCAAGTCCTGTGGGATCCATGCCTGGTTCATTTTAATGAACGTGAGCTTGTCCACATTGGCTCTGGACAGGCGGCTGCGCTTGTCTGTGATAACGCCCCCTGCCGTGCTAAATACACGTTCAGATAATACACTGGAGGCAGGGCAGGCCAGCACCTCCAAGGCGTAAAGGGCAAGCTCAGGCCATGTGTCCAATTTGGAGACCCAGAAGTTGAAGGGGGCAGACCCGTCATGCAGTACGTGTACGCGTGTGCACACATACTGCTCCACTATGTTGGTGAAATGCTGCCTCCTGCTAAGACGTTCCATGTCAGCTGGTGGTGCTGGTTGTTGTGGCGTGCAGAGAAAGCTTTTCCACATTCCAGCTATGCTAACCCTGCCTTGCGAGGTGCTGGCGGTGCCCCGGCTGCGTTGGCGACCTCTTCCTCCTCCTCTGCCTTCGCCTTGTGCTTCCACCGTACCCTCATATTTTCAAAATTTATGATCTTGCCCTAAATGGGTGTTTTTGTATATAGCAGAATACACGTACACGTAAAGCGTTTATGAAAACGCAGAAAATGCTATTGGGAAGAAAAAAAAACAGTGCAAAATTTTATTTTTTTGCAATATCAGACTACACGGATAGTATGTAAAGCGTTTATGAAAACGCAGAAAATGCTATTGGGAAGAAAAAAAAACACTGTAAAATTTAATTTTTTTGCAATGTTTTTGCAATATCAGACTACACGGATAGTATGTAAAGCGTTTATGAAAACACAGAAAATGCTATTGGGAAGAAAAAAAAACTGCAACATTTTATTTTTTTGCAATGTTTTTGCAATATCAGACTACACGGACAGTATCTACAGCATTTATGAAAACGCAGAAAATGCTATTGGGAAGAAAAAAAAACAGTGCAAAATTTTATTTTTTTGCAATGTTTTTGCAATATCAGACTACACAGACAATATCTACAGCGTTTATGAAAACGCAGAAAATGCTATTGGGAAGAAAAAAAAAACAGTGGAAAATTTTATTTTTTTGCAATGTTTTTGCAATATCAGACTACACGGGCAGTATCTACAGCGTTTATGAAAACGCAGAAAATGCTATTGGGAAGAAAAAAAAACACTGCAAAATTTTATTTTTTTGCAATGTTTTTGTAATATCAGACTACACGGGCAGTATCTACAGCGTTTATGAAAACGCAGAAAATGCTATTGGGAAAAAAAAAAAACACTGCAAAATTTTATTTTTTTGCAATGTTTTTGCAATATCAGACTACACGGGCAGTATCTACAGCGTTTATGAAAACACAGAAAATGCTATTGGGAAGAAAAAAAAACACTGCAAAATTTTATTTTTTTGCAATGTTTTTGCAATATCAGACTACACGGGCAGTATCTACAGCATGTATGTAGGAACACGCAGAAAATGCTATTGGGAAAAAAAAATAAAAAGCAAAATTCAATTTTTATGCAATGTTTTTCCAATAGCAGAATACACACAGACTGTGGTGTATGTCTTAGTATATGCAGTGCAGTAATGTTGCACTGAGCTTGAAGGTAAAACGTTTAGATTTTATCTGGCACTGGCCTCATGGAACTGTTACTGTGACTGTGCACTGCACCCCAGCCAGGGTACAATTGACTTAGGAATCTCTTCAATAATTATGTCTGCCTCTTTCTTTTGCAAAATAAAGAAACTCCCTCCCTATTCTAGCTATCTAGATCGCTCACTGAGCTAACTAATTAGAATAAAATTCCAGGAATGTGGACTGACTTTAGCACACTAACTCCTAAAATCTTCTATCTATCTGCAGCACAGGACCCTGCCTAACAGTGTGTGTCTAACAGAATGACGCTGTGTGCTGTGTGTGGGCTATATATAGAGGCTGGGTCACATGTTGCACTGGCCAATCACAGCCATGCCATTAGTAGGCATGGCTGTGATGGCTTCTAGGGCACACAAGTAAAACGATCATCCATTGGCTGGCCTAAAGCTGTGAAAAAGGCGCCAATACAGCGCCGAACACCGGACCCGAACCCAAACTTACAGCCAATAGTTCGGGTTCGGGTCCCGGACACCCAAAAGTCCGGTACGGACCCGAACTTTACAGTTCGGGTTCGCTCAACCCTAATCCTGACTAAAGAGAATCCACCCATTACAAGGTCTGTATGACTTCTCACTAGGATAATTTCTCTCATGTTTTTTTTTTTTTTTAATTTGCAGTCAGCTTTGCTAGAACCACTTTCAATATATGTTTTCCACCCAAGGACCCCTCTATCCCCTCCAAGGACCTCTCTATCCTTGCTTACACCTAATATGTCATGATTTTCAAACAGACACTTCAAAATCTTAAAACATGTACATTTACAAGAGTGATATCTGATCGTTTTAATCTTCATTTTACCAGACACATTACCACTGGGGTATTTACAAGGTCTTATTTCTTTTCAAGTATGGGAGCAACTCCTAAGCTGTTAACATCATCTTGCAAGCCATTTTAGCTACCTGGTGTTTATGGAGTCTGACAGTAGCATCACTTTACAAGGGTTGTCCGTACTTCAAACATCTGGGATAAGTGAACTTAAATAGCTCATCTTTGGGTGTTTTTTCTACATCAAACAATATTTTTATTTAGCTCAGTAGGGGTCATGTTTTGAAACACTTAATTAGAAGTATGTTTGGCTTTTTCTATCTGGGAACACCACATCTTTTTATCCATTGCCAGTAGCAATGCTGAAAGAGAAAGATGCATTTTCACACATTTCATTAAACCTACTGTCAAAGGTTTCTCCACTCTTCTTTCTGCCTTCCTGAGCTCTAGGCTGCCTTTTTGAACCTCTGAACTACAAGACTCAATCTTACTCCCTTAAAATTTCCAAAATAGCAGGACCTCCTTCCTCAATCATAAATGTTGTACTAGTCCAGGGCTAAACGGCTTTTCTATAACTGAGAAGCAATTACTAATTTTACTGCATCTGTCAATCCCTGCCATCATTGCACACTGACATTCAGAATAACAAACATATTTGTTGTTTCCCACAGTAACCAGAATATCATAGACCCGCAATGCAATGCTCTTTTTACCATTTGATTTTACCATTGATAGCACTATCAATATATTCCACTTGTCAGCTCTTGGAAGGGCAATGTCTGCAGAGAAATCACACACAGCTGAACGAGTGTCTACCACAGAAACCTCACAGAAAACAAACTCCTATATAATATGATACTTTGCAGGAAGCTGTCTTGATATCTAACATTTAACACTGTTCCCTGCACCTTAAAGGCTTTAGCGGGTTCTCCACTTGAACCTCCTTTTGATTCTGTGAACCCAATCTCTTCCATTGTATATGTCCTGTCTTGCACTTTCACCAATACCTCTTTATTTTGCACCACACCAGTTTTAAAAATTCTTTGGGCTACCAACAATATTTATAATGTTTATTTATTTCAGCCCTTCTGTCTCATTAGTAGGCATGGGCCGAACAGACCCCTGTTTGGTTTGCACCAGAACTTTAGAACACTGCAAAAGTTCGGACCCGAATAACAAACTCCATTAAAGTCAATGGGACCCGGACGTCAAAAAACAAAAGTGCCAATTTTGAAGGGTTATATGCAAGTAATTGGGCATACAATGGTTATAGGGGTCCAGGTCCTGCCCTGGGGGATATGTATCAATAATTTTTTTTTTGTGAAAAACGTCATTTTTAAATGAGCAGTGATTTTTTGATTTTTAAAGTGAAAGCATAAAAATGAAAAATCCCTTCCAATATAGTGCCTGGGGGGGGGGGGGGGGGGGGTGGGGGTCCCCTTAGTCTACCTGTAAAGTGGCAGATATGTACCATGTCTAGAATCTGCTGCAGCAATAATTGCATTTATAAAGCCAAAAAATGAAATGTTCCCTGCAAGCTGCCTTTATTTTGCTCAGCAACAGCTGGGGAGCCAGTGTGTATGATAAGGCCACAATGTAGTGCACTGGGAACAAGATTAGAGATTTTTTGGATACATTCTGGTGACACTTTGACTTTGGATAGAAGTAATCGGTGCGTAAAAATTGGTGTTTAGGTGTCAGTGGTGCTTCTCCACTGTAACCCTATAGAGGTAATCTTGATGAAAGCAAGAATTGCCCTTGCTGTAAAAAAATGCAATTATATGCACCTGTCAAACAGGGGCAGAAAAATTACTCTTTGGGTGTCGGGGGCGCCTTCCCACCATAGCCCTATAGAGGTGCTCCTGATAAAGGCCAAAAAAATTGTAATAATATGCACCTGTCAAACAGGTGCAGAAAAATTGGTCTTTGGGTGTTAATTGTGCCCATGAAACCTATACCAAAAACATTCTTCCAGATGAAATGAACACCCTCAAAGCTAGGCAGCCTCAAAGTCCTGTATAGATTCCACATCCAAAAAAGACTTAATGACATGAGCATCAGGGGCTTCATAGCTGGTAATCCAAGTAAAACGATCCACGGAGTCTTTAAACAGACGTGTTCTATTATCAGTAGCAAAACCTCCTGAAGCACCGAATGCCCATTCTGAAAGCACGCTGGATGCAGGGCATCCCAAAAACTCAATAGCATACTGGGCAGGTTCTGGCAAGTGGTCTATTCTCATGACCCAGTAAGTCAGCGGATCGTCAGCTGGAAAACTCTCAATCTCTGTTTTGGCCCCAAGGTAAACATCTACCATGTTATGCAGATGCTGACGATAGGATGTGGAAGCTGACAGCCCTGGGCGGTGAGGACTAAAAAAAATCTTAAATGCTTCACTTAGGAGGACGCCTTCTCCAACGCTCCTCTTTTGACCAACAGAAGACTCAAAACTATGTTTTACACAACACTGTAACCTACTGGAGTCAGGCTCAGCCTTTCCTTTCTCTGAGCTGGCTGCTCATATGTCGGCTAATTGCCAGCTCCTATCTCTCCACAGTGACTCACTTGCTGATGATATCCTACTCATCAGTCCTGCCTACTTAAGTCGTCCAGCCCAGATGATATCTGCCTTCTCCTTGGTCAACATCACAGAGACTATCTCCGGCGTTCCTGTTAAAGACTTGCTTGGCTGACATTACTTCTGGCCCCAGATCCTGCTTGCTGTTCCACTATGCTGATCTCTGGCTTCCTGACTTTCTGTCTTGTCTGACGATCCGTTCCGGTTACCAAACTTTGGCTATGTTTTGACTATGTTTGTTCTATTACTTTTATAACAAGTATGATTTAACTGTACATCTGTCTTGGTCTGATTCATGGTTTCTGACAGCTACCCAGTGTGCTGTGAACAAAAAATATAGTCCCTGCCCATGCTTGCTGGACCACGTTTTGGCAGTAAGGTGGATTTCATGGCTGACTGCCTTGCCCAACGATGCCAGAACAATCCCTTCCACGTGATGGTAGAGAGATGGAATGGCCTTACGTGAAAAGTAGTAGTGACTGGGAACATGCCATTGTGGTACAGCACATTGTGCCAAATTCACGGAAGGGAGCAGAGTCCACCAGGCTCAAAGGCAGACGTGGAAGAGCCAAAAGCTTTGACAAGCTTTTATTTAGACGCCGAGCATGTGGGTGGCAGGGACTGTATTTTTTTCCCACTGCAGCAGATGGGGCAGAGAAATTTGTCATCTACAGTCTACAGCTGGTGGTGTGCTGCTGGCAGATGTGCTGCTAGGACCTGGGACACCCTGTGCTATACCATCATCCCTGTCAGTGGAGGCTGCTGAGAGGTAATGACTCAGTATAGCAGGGGCAGGCTGAAGTGAGTAAGGAGGAGGGACAGATTTGTGCCCCTTTTGTGTGGCTTTTAAGTGCTCTTGCCAACGGGTTGAGTGGTTGGATGTTAAATGCCTTGTTAAGCATGTGGTACCCAAATTGCTGGTGTTTTTTGCCACGTTTGATGTGCCTGAGACACAGTTTGCAGATAGCAACAGTGCAATTTGCTGCAGATGGGCTGAAAAAGGCCCAGACAGCTCAGCTTTGGGGAGTGGGCCGGGAGATAAAAGCTGCAGAATGTGATGGAATAGGGTGGCTGCTCTCTACTCTTTCTTGATGTCGACCTCCTTGAGGTTGTGCCGCCTCATCTACAGTTTCCTCCTCTGCTCTATCTGGCACCCAAGTTGCATCAGTGACCTCTTCATCAATATCTCCATCTCCTCCATCATCATCACCACTGGAGACAACTTGGCAATATACGCTGTGGCTGGGGGAACATGAATGCCAATTTGTCTACCAGTGTTCTCCGCTCTCTCTAGGCTCATGTTCCTGTCATCCTCAACCTCAGAACCATCGGAATCCAGTAATGGCTGGGCATCATCAAGGAGAAAGTGACTGATGCTGTGGTCAAATAACTTAGTTCATGGCTGATGTTTGGGCTATGGCAGGAATAGATGTGGACAACAAGGCAGGTTTATCCACTCTGGCAACTGCAGGGGACTGCACACTTGTCTCTGCTTGTGTGACAGAGGAGGAGGAGGATGAGGAGGGTTTAGTAAGCCAGTCCACCACCTCCTCTAAAGCTGTGGCTGAATAGCACAGGCAAACTAACTAAACAGAGGAAATGATGCCCTGACTGAGGACTGACCACCATGTCCACCTTTGTCTGTAGACACATTTGTTGCTGGCCCACTTACAGTGCCAAGGGAACATCTGCCTCTCATTGGTGTCATCCCAGACATTATTGGGAGGGAGGGGGCGGTGCTTATAAGCAAATGTAAAGAAGAAGTTGAAATCTGTACGTAGATGAACTTTAATCATTGTAAAGTGGTGTTTGGTGCATTTTAATTTGAGCACCCACACTACACAGACAAACTCCACAGATACATTATAATATACTGCAATATAATGCGCCAAACATACAGTGATGCACAGAACTATATGGCGTTAAACTGGCAGTAACGCACACAGAAGTAAATAGCGTTAAACTTGCAGTAACGCACAAAACTATATGGTGTTAAACTGGCAGTAACGCACACAGAACTATATGGCGATAAACTGCAGTAACACACACAGAACTATATGGCATCACACTGGCAGTAACGCAATCAAATAGATGGTGTTCAACCGTCACTATACTGAAACTGTCTGAGCTGTCCCTACTCTAGCTGCACACTATGCAAATCTGAATGATGGTCCTCCTCACAACACTCACACTACAATTGAAGCAAAATAGCACAGTATAGCACACTAACCAACTAATAGCACTGAACAGAACCCTGCTCTATCTCTCTCTATCTCAATGGCTGCCATTGAAAGAATACTTTTATACTGTGGGGCGGGAATGAGCCATGATTGGATAAAGTCATGATGACAGTGTCCAATCATGACTCTGATAGTGCTCTGTGCCCTGATTGGCTGAAGCTTTCACTGCTGCAGCCAATCAGAGCTTGCAATGCACTGTTCAGTGCCGCAATGTATTGTGGTCGGTGCGGGGGGGCAAACAAATGGTCGAACAACCCGTTTGTTCGGATGTTCACCGAATGTGAACCAGCCAGCTGTACTGGCTCCTAGCTTGTTCAAACACAATTTCACTGTGCAGCTGCTCACTTTATGATAGACAACTGGTCTTCCAGGCCTGGTCACATGCTCCTTGTGTTTCTGTTCACACACTTGCTGCTTCCCACAGCATATGACTTTCCTATGGTATGGAGGGCCCTGCAGGGCTAAACTAATTCTATTTTCTGAGTCAACACACATCTGGAAATCAATCTTACACCTACTCAGGCACTCTTTTACTGTTCATCCATTAAATTAATTTTTCCATAGTAGGAGAGCACTATCTGTATAAGTAACCTTTTTGTTAATGTACTTTATGTTATACACATTTAACTTATCACTAGTGAATTCTAACATATATAGCTTTAAAAACTTTCATATTTTCTCACTGTGAAGTCACTATGCAATGCGTGAGCTCCTGAATGAACATTCTTTAGGTGACAGTCTGTCAGCTTTCTCTTTCTGCTTATATGTTGCCTAGTGCATCATGGTTTTCAAAATTTTGTTCTGAGCAGAGGAGCATAGAAAGCATCGGCTTTGTTACCAGATGTATAGTGCAGTACAAGTCACCATGCAAAGACACTGTTAAATAAAAAAATGTGACAGCTTCTCTTTAATTATAATTTACCCCAAGAGAAATCCTCACTGCACAGAAATAGCCTGTCACCCAGTGTTGAATTCTGTGCACTCTGACATGCAGTAACTAGCTGTACCTGACCAGTATACACAGCAATATATTTTTACCAACAGCTCCTCAGAATCTAGAAAAAAAGAAACACTGAATCAATATTAATATTTCAGTATGGAAGATAATTTTCTGAAGCTCCAATCCCCAAAGCAGCTTAGTTAGAGTGCTGACAATTAGGGTATTTACTTCCTATGGGAGCCTAGATCATTTATTTCACTTGAAACAATAAAATTTTCCTATGAAGTCCTTTACTTGTCTCTATACCAAGGTTCTCCTGTATAGTCAGAATATTTAATGAAAATAGACATTAATCAATTTAAGCCAGTGTGTACGTTACACAAAGCACTAAAGCATGTCAGAGTGGAAAATATTAATCTAAAGCGTTCAATATCCAAAGTCTTCAAAAATCCATAAAATACAGTGAGTTGTGTTAACAACTGATCATAAAAAATTAAATCTTGCCAGTGTTTATTTGTATTTGTAATATTTCATATGCTTTGACAGATAGATCCCTTTTAGCGAAGTCCGTTGATATTTTAAGTTTTATTTAATCAAAATATAATTAAAGAAGATGTTAGAAAAATGAATACTACATGGAAAATATTACAGAACTATTATTATAATATAGCCACAAATGAAAACATACAACCACAAGGACCAGGTGCTATGGCCCCTCAAGCTATCATGCCAAGTTGTGCTGGGGTGGTGATAACAACCACTAAGCTTTAAAGTAAGAAGAGGGCCAGGATTAAATGTGAGCAGAATTAAGTTCAGTGGAAATGAGAATGCCTGATTTGCTCAACAGAACTGTCAAAGTGGCCAAGAGGACCACATATCAATTCACTGTCAATTGATAAGGATAGAAAAAGCTCTATTGTCAAGAGGAAGTCAAGGCACCTCAACTACCTTCTGACTTGAAGTACCATGATGAGATCCTTCATTTAAAAAAAACAGGAGGCTATAGAATCTCCGGTCCTTGTTAAGTAAGTGTCTTATAAGGATGCAGCATCCTAACTTATTAGGTTGTGTGTACCCATGGAAGATGAAGAAAGGTTGTATAACTGAATCCCACATAAAAACCAAAGATATGAGAAGTTTCTTTACAGTGACAATATTTAATTTATCCAATATATCAGGGTGTAGTTGAGGTACATGAAGGATCATTACTGTAAATGTGTTGTTTAGAACTACAGTATATATTTTAAGCATTTCTTGACAAACTCAGTGAAAAGCTACTGAATATTACGTTTGCTGGAGTTTTTGCTTGTCATTCTGTTTTGCATCATCTGAAAAAATTGTGTGTAGGAATTAAAGAAATGTGTAAAGTTTGGTTTGCTGAACGTTCTATGAACTGAGCAGGAAGATTGTGAACTATTAACATAGCATAGTGCATTGAAGTCTATGGGAGCTGAATTTATTTATATATATATATATATATATATATATATATATATATATACATACACATACATATATACATACACACACACACTGAGAAAAATTATACACGCAACACTTTTATGTTTTCCCCTATTTATCATGAGTTGAACTTAAAGATCTATGACTGTTTCTATGTACACAAAAGGCCTATTTCTCTCAAATGCAAATAAATAAACCGCGCTAGGATTATGAACAAATCTATAAAAGGCAGCTGCTAAAAGTGGGATACGCACACATAGATAGATAGGGAATTGTATAAAGCTGTGCCCTTAAAAAATATATTTTTAAAAAATAGAATAGAAATATTGTATAACCAGAAATGGCAGTTGTAACAATACAATCTATGGCCACGGAGGAGCACATAGATAATAGCCTAAAAGGTAAAATGAATCCAAACAGTCCACAGTGTAATTAAAATCCAGTACGTATAGTCCTGTTGAATATTAATTTTGTGCTTCCATATATGGTATTCCGAGATATTGGAGGAAAAAAACACCACAATGACTATCCTTCACTTAAATTGTGACATAAAAAACTAATAAGCCCGACCACCGGATAAATTACACGCTTACCGGATGGCCAAGCAGTATAGGCACATAGGCTGTATAGTAGGCGGCTTTCTGAACCGGGATCAGCTGATGGAACTAGTCGGGCAGATATCGATCATCCGAATAATAACGGTCCCTCTACTCTGTACACTCCACCAAGAAGATTCCCACTAACTTTATCTTTCATCCTTTTGAGAACAGCATTGGGTTAACCTCTCCTGTGTTCAGACTAAACCTTTAGGTTAACCCAATGCTGTTCTCAAAAGGATGAAAGATAAAGTTAGTGCTAATCTTCTTGGTGGATTGTATAGAGTAGAGGGACCGTTCTTATTCGGATGATCGCTATCTGCCCGACTAGTTCCATCAGCTGATCCCGGTTCAGGAAGCCGCCTATTATACAGCCTATGTGCCTATGCTGCTTGGCCATCCGGTAAGCGTGTAATTTATCCGGTGGTCGGGCTTAATAATTTTTTATGTCACAATTTAAGTGAAGGATAGTCACTGTGGTGTTTTTTCCTTCAATATCTCGGAATACCATATATAGAAGCACAAAATGAATATTCAACAGGACTATACGTACTGGATTTTAATTACACTGTGGACTGTTTGGATTCATTTTACCTTTCAGGCTATTATCTATGTGCTCCTCCGCTTTAAATCCATACCAGGTGACGGGGCTAGCGCGGCGACATTCACTGCCTTCGCTAGCCCCGTCTACCTAAAGTCACGTTCTAAATGAACGGTCTTTCCGATGATCGGCAAGTCCGTTCATTTCCAAAAGTCCGGCGGACTTTTTCCCGTGGATTGTCCGCCGGAGAAGTCCGGGCGTGTGTGGGCAAGTCACACGCTCGGAAAGTCCGGCGAAGCCCCACTGGAAAGTCCGGCGGTTTGTCCGCCGGACATTCCCGCCGGAAAGTCTGAGCGTGTGTACGAGGCATTAGGCTGACCACAATAAAAGGCCACTCTAAATTGTGCAGTTTTACTGTATTGGGGGGGTCCGAAAACCAGTCAGTATCTGGTGTGACCACCATTTGCCTCACGCAGTGCAGCACATATCCTTCGCATTGATCAGGTTTTTGATTGTGGCCTGTGGAATGTTGCATAAAATGGAAAAAGAAACTGCGCTATGGGAAATGTACCCGGGAAAGGGTATAGCTAGGTATTAATGGTACAAAGGTTTGGGAAAACCTGGTCAGAAGCTGCAACTCAACTGTAAAACATAACCACAGTGATAACAAATGAAAAAGAAATGAGTAGCGCTAGACCAAAAATTGTAATGCACCCAACAGTATTGTGATGGTGACTAAGTGATCAAATTAACTATACCTTAATTAATGAGCATAAAAAAATACAATTAAATACGGTTGTGAATATGAAAACCAAAAAGTTGAGTACAGATCAAAAATTAGATCCTAAATACAAATTAATGAAAACTCGCACAAATCAAATGAATAAAACAGTGATAAGTGAAAATTCTGAGCCTAGATGGCACAGAGATGTATAATGTGAATCGAAAATGAGTCCAAAGTGCATACGCATCTGAGTGCGTTTCTCAACGCATCCAAATGCGTTTTGCTGGAATATTACACCCGTGCAAAAAAATGAAAGAATCAGTTAAATTTTCAAATCAAGAATTCTTCAAAGGACAGCCAGAAGTGATCCACCACCAAGATTGTTGAGATTTTCTCCTTACCAGCTGTCCATGACACCCCACTACCAGCTGTCCATGACACCTCACTACTCTGTAGTGGGGTGTCATGGACAGCTGGTAAGGAGAAAATCTCAACAATCTTGGTGGTGGATCACTTCTGGCTGTCCTGTGAAGAATTCTTGATTTGAAAATTGAACTGATTCTTTCATTTTTTTGCACGGGTGTAATATTCCAGCAAAACGCATTTGGATGCGTTGAGAAACGCACTCAGATGCGTATGCACTTTGGACTCATTTTCGATTCACATTATACATCTCTGTGCCATCTAGGCTCCGAATTTTCACTTATCACTGTGGAATGTTGGTCCATTCCTCTTCAATGGCTGTGCGAAGTTGCTTGATATTGGCAGGAACTGGAACATGCTGTCATATATGTCGATCCAGAGCATCCCAAACATGCTCAATGGGTGACAAGAACTGGGATGTTTTCAGCTTACAGGAATTGTGTGCAGATCCTTGCAACATGGGGCCATGCATTATCATGCTGCAACATGAGGTGATGGTCGTGGATGAATGGCACAACAATGGGCTTTAGGATCTCGTCACGATATCTGTGCATTCAAAATGCCATCAATAAAATGCACCTGTGTTTTTTGTCCATAGCATAGCATATACCTGCCCATACCATAACCCCACCGCCATCATGGGCCACTCCATCCACAGCATTAACATCAGCAAACCGCTCACCCACATAACGCCAAGTCCTCACAGGCAGGCCATGCGATCCCAAGAGACCCAAAATGGTTCCTTTTATGTCCTACCCAGTATGCACTGCCAGAGAGAGTGTCCCTGGGTAAAAAGGTCAACCTTCTGATGTAAATAACAGTCACTTCCTGTATTAATCTTTGTGCTTTTAAAAGCAATAATCATTTAAGTTCACTGTCAGTATTTGGCCGCTAGATGGCGCCACATACTAAACCATATAAATGTCCATAGTCTTTTGATTATAAAATGCAAAAACACATTAATAAGCAAGAATGTCAGTGCTACACTAGTAATGTCAGTGGCAGTTAGTTCTCCCCAGCATCAGTTAGTGTCAGATTGTCCACCGCACTATCACTATCCCATGATAAGTCACTGACTGGCGCCATTAGAAGTAAAAAAAAAATACAAATACAAAAATAAAAATCCTGGGTATATTTACCATAGTTTGTAGGCACTATAACTTTCACATAAACCAATCGTTTCTACACTTATTGGGATTTTTTTTTAATCAAAAACATATAGCAGAATACATTTTGGCCAAAATGTATGAAGAAACTTTTTTTTTGTTTTTTCTTATTGGATATGTTTTATAGCAGAATGTAAAAAAAAAAGTTAGTTTTTTTCATTTATATTGCAAAAAAAGAACAAACTCAGTGGTGATAAAATACCAACAAAACCCCACATTCCTTTTGAGAGACAGAATGTGGGCATGGGGCACTTGTTCCCTCAACATGGGCACAAGGTACCTTGCAAGTCTTTGCACTACCACTGCAAAATAACAGATCCCCCAACCTGGGGACACAAAGTAAGTAAACTAAGTAAGTAAAAGCAAAAATCATAAGTGTATGAAGGGGGAGGGCAATTTTATTCATATGGTGTGGGAATGCGCCAAAATTAGGCCGCTATGGTCTCAGGTTACTGACTTTATTTCAGAACAATTTGATCTGCCGAATATCTGTTCACCTCTGCGATGCCTTCTAGGGGTATTTGATCAGGAGGAGATGAACGCTCACACAAAACTGTTTCTCAGACTCCTGTTTTTTGCAGTACGAAAACTTGTCGCAAGGAGGTGGATTTATGAAGAGCAGCTGACAATTGGAATGTGGTTAAAGGTGGTAAATGCGGATGTTCAAATGTACAAAATGACCTATGAAGCCAGGGGGGCACCTAAGAAATTTAGGAAGGTGTGGTCTAGGTGGGTGGAATCTGAATACACTTTGGAAGAAGAAATTTGAATGACATCACCCAGGTGTTATCTACGGGAAATCGCCTAATGTAAACCTCGGAAAAAATGTAAGATAATATAGTGGTGTGGAATTAATAGATCGCTAGCAGCATGACAAACAGAACTCCAGACGAAACTATATGTCGGTGAGGTCTGGTGATCTCCCCCTCATTCAGGAGAGAAAAGAGGACTATTGGATATGTGTGAAGTGAACGCAGAGAGACAGAGGGGGGGAGGGGGGGTGGGGGCAGTTGCAATAAGGGTTAAATGGGTAGGAACAGTTGGGGCTATGTCTAAGTTGTTCAAAAAAAAAAGAAATGTACATGTTTGTATGAGAGAACTATGCTTTATTGTCATGTTATATATGCTACAGTGGCGGATGTGCCTTACTGGAATATCTCTCAGATTGTTTCTTCTGGAATGTTATATTTTCGTTTGTTCAATAAAAAACTATTTGCAAAAAAAAAAAAAGCAAAAATATTTTTGTCTTTACATCAGCATATATAGCTACACGTTGAGGTGAAATTTAGTATAAGGGGAATAGGTCCACTATATCAAGCTGAAATTCCTATCACTAGTAGAAGCAAGCACACGCCCAAAAGAAAAAGGAAAGGTGGTGGTCATTATATCTATTTTCTTTGAGCAATTCTTACAATATAATACCAAGAGAATACTATTTAAATATACATTGTGACAGTTACATAGTTTAACAAAAAAATTATTATCTTTAATAGTATAATAGATTCAAAAAATACATATTTCAAAGTCCTGTGAACATTATTAATGTTCAGCGGTGCAGGTTTATTTGTACAGCTTGTATTTTAATGAAAATAGAGAAGCAGTGGCACAAAACAAGCATGTCTGAAATGTGTCAGCAGTACCCTTCCATGGCTAGCTTTCTAAAGGCCCGAGCAAGGTTTCATAGCTCATGGCCTAATGTGAATACGGCATCACTTTTAATTGGGGGTATTCTTTTGTTTCTACAGAAACTGCAACATAGCAGAAAAAAATATATGTCTAATTTCCTCAGATCACATAGAATAAAAATAAAGCAAAGCACACTATGTCCTCATATGCATGTCACCTCGGTGAACATCCTGTGTAGTGACAGCTGTGCAGTTTAATCATTGTCTGACATGTGGCAACAGAAGACATGCAAAGGTGTAATTGCAATCCTAAGGTGTTCTTTTCTCCTTAGGATTGCTTGAAAAAATAATGATAGAAAGATCTGCAGACTTAGTAACCATCAGAACACACATAAATAATATAAGCTGTTACAGTATAGAGAAGCCATCAGGTGCAAGCAAGAAAAATGTATTAAGGACCCAGCATGCTACAATGATGGGACTTTAATACATTTTCTTTTATTGATCCTCTACATGCTCTGTCACCCCACCTACAGCATCTCGCTACATGTTGGGCAGAACAGAAATGCTTTATAGCAACGTTATTTCTCACATGGACTTTTACAATTGCTTTTATATATATATATATATATATATATATATATATATATATTTTAGAGCAGGGGATTAGAATTAAAAAGGGGTTTAGAATTGATTAGCTACAAAATTACAATATAGCATAACATTTAAGGTGATATTTAATAAATCAGTAAATTTTGACACTTATCAAGGGACCTTGTGTTTTCATTAAATATCCCCTCATGATGGAATAGTTAAAGTGGATGTAAACCCTCACATATGTAGATATAAAAATGTAGATTTTCAGTTCACATTCAAAAAAATTGCAGCTATATTATTTAGTTATCTTTCAATATTTTAATATTTTGTCATCAAATTCCGCTCATGTGTACGTGGCATAGCACTACCCTCTCCACAGATTAAAAATTCTGCTGGCAAATGGTATCTCTGTTGCTCCTCCAACCAGACACCATAGGACTGGAAGTATGTTACTGGCAAAATCACCAGATGAAAACACAGGAAAAAAAGCCTAAAAACTGAAAACAAATGCAGCTACTAGATATAATATTTTTCATTTTGGACAGAGTAGGGGAGGGTTATAACTCCTGTAGTTTTTTTTTGTTCTTCGTAATGTCCTATTGGAGAATTTTACCTCCACCTCCTGCTCCATAGCCAGAACAGGAAGTGAGATAACATCCTTCCAAAGTGAGCCAATCCCAGCGTGTCACTAGGGTCACCAGAACTAGTGGACACATGGGAAGATTTCCTGGCTATTCGTGTTCTGATGTCAACACAAAATTTGGGAATTTTTTACTTTCATCTCCCTAATAGTGGCACAGACAACAATAAAAACTGACAGATGTTCTAACCTCTCTCCACTCTAACCTATACTAAAAAAAAAAAAAAAAAAAAAGTTTTGCCTTTAGTTAACATTCAGGCTACAATTAATAATTTTTTTTGTTTTTGGGCATAATACCACTTTAAGTAAGCACCTAAAAGGAAGTAAGTCCATCAGGAAGCATAAATAAAACATTGCATTCACCCACACTCAAATCACAACAATCCCAATCTGCAGCAAATGATTTCTATGTAGCTTTCATTTATTTTCAAGTCTTTAACTTCACTCCATCATTCACGCATATGAGATCGATCTTTTATTTTTATTTTTTTTCAATCACATTTACCCAACACTGTAAGGTAGTGTTTCATTGACTATGTCTTCATGTTTTGTGGGATAACATTGGATCCTTCACCTTGTTTCATGAAAAGTTGAATGAACATTATCTGGACATACAATTCAACATGACTATGGGTATGGATACTTTGCAAGTGGCATTCCTAGATATATTAGTGTATGAGGAAAAAGGACATTTAAATACTGGCAACTATACTACCAGCTAATATGATTTGATAGTATCCACCTGCTGCATGTGTTCAAAATGATTTCTCAAAGACAATTTTTTAGGATGGTAAGGATAGTCAGTGATGCTCATAGATTGTCTCATTGCTGTGACAACACAAAAGAGTAGCACACCACAACACAGTTTCACCTACATAGTAGAAAGATAAATTGTATGATTAGAAAACAATGGTATTTATTATCACAGGCTTATCCAGAGCTATATTTACTGATGCATATATTTTACAACAAAGGGACATTGGATGATTACCTGGTAAGATATGGAGTTTATAACTCCAGAATACAGTTGCAAAAAAAAGTATGTGAACCCTTTTGGAATGATCTGGATTTCTGCACAAATCGGTCATAAAATGTGATCTTCATCTAAGTCACAACAATAGACAATCACAGTCTGCTTAAACTAATAACACACAAAGAATTAAATGTTACCATGTTTTTATTGAACACACCATGTAAACATTCACAGTGCTGGTGGAAAAAGTATGTGAACTAATGAAATCTTCAAGAGCTAATTGGAGTGAGGTGTCAGCCAACTGGAGTCCAATCAATGAGATGAGATTGGAGGTGTTGGTTACAGCTGCCCTGCCCTACAAAAAACACACGCCAGTTCCTGGTTTGCTTTTCACAAGAAGCATTGCCTGATGTGAATGATGCCTCGCACAAAAGAGCTCTCAGAAGACCTACAATAAAGAATTGTTGACTTGCATAAACCTGGAAAGGGTTATAAAAGTATCTCCAAAAGCCTTGCTGTTCATTAGTCCACGGTAAGACAAATTGTCTATAAATGGAGAAAGTTCAGTACTGCTGTTACTCTCCCTAGGAGTTGGCATCCTGTAAAGATGACTGCAAGAGCACAACGCAGCTGCAGAACTGTGTCTATTTCTGGGCTTCAGGCAGATATGATGAGGACATTGTGGTAGACAGAACATTTTGCCATCGCAAGAGGGACACACAGAGGCAAAGTAGCAGAAGCTGCTACTACCCGATGGTTGGTGAGAACATTACTGCCATTGACTTTGCTGAGCCACTGAAGGAGAACGGAGGGAGACCATCTCTGACCACAGGAGGCCAAACTTTACTCTGGCACCCAATTAAAGAGGAACTATATGTTTAGCTTTGGAAACAGTGCAGATACCTATACCCAGATTAGGAACTTAATTTGATTGCATCTGTTGACCAGCAGGGAAAAGGAGACAAACTGAAAGACTGTTATTGTAACACTGTCCCTTAAGCAAGACCTTTCCTAGTAAAGAGTTTAGGATTTATTCTTTGAACGATTATCCTATTACTAACTGTATAATCTGATTACTAGTGTGTGTGTGTGTGTATCTATATATATATATATATATATATATATACTATATATATATATATATATATATATTAGCAGCGCTCTAAAAGAAAAATTAAAATTTTCCTGAAGGGCCTGGTATGAACTGGGGGGAAATGCTGACACAATTTTTTTTAAACTATCCCTGCCTCTTTGCTTACATGGCCAGGGATTCATGGCCATGTAAGTAAATGGGGCTACTGACATCACTATTTGTTAAGTTCCTGTTCTTCCCAACGTGCTTTAAAATCTTCAACAGTGGGCAGCTTTCATGTACAATAGTGGTACTGCAATTATACACGACATTTGGCTCTGAATCTTGTGTTTAGAATGAACCATAAGCATATCCCTAGTGAAGACTATAGGTTATAGCTTGCTTTGTCCACTATTATCACCATAGCAAAGTGATCCAGAGCAGTAATGTGGTTGACATTGGAGCAAGTATACTTAGACAGAAAGTGTCTGAAAGTGCCAGAATAAGACAATCACCACCCCCCCCCCCCCCCAAAAAAAAAGGAAAGATAGAATTTTAGACGAAAAAAAATAAATTATTTTTGATATGCTGTATTTTAGTAAAATTGTCTTATAGCTAGAGCTTAGATTTACAGTAAGGTTGCAGGTATTACAGGGGGCTTTTGCCTGAATGGGGTCCTGCTTATTACATTTCTTTTGACACAGCATATAACTTCAGATAGCCCATATACATACTGTATATCCCACAATGACACAACTTGCACTGGCACTTTTGGGAATTAGGTTGCATGTGTCATGTGTCTCATTTTGAAAGAATTTAAAAGTCATAACTGTAGGTAGAGTAAAGATCCCATGCATATAAGAAACTCATTTTGTGTGTTTTGCATTTTATTTTTACACATTATTACAAATAACATTTACTGTAAAATAAAAAAAAGAATATTATGAGCCTTCTAGGAATTTGTAGCTTGTAAAATCATGATGTCTGTTGTACAGCATTTTATAAGGTCAAAAAGGTCCATGTGTCCTCTTATGTGTGTATACATTATAGTAGTGGGTACATTATTCCCATTATTCCCATATAGTACAATAAAATAACCATCATTATTGAGAGAAATCGAAATTACCTATCACAAAGGGATTAAATTAAGAAAATCTGGAGCAACAATACATTGTTATTTATGGTGATTCCTGACTTCTAATATTATGTTTGGCTAGTAGAACTCATAAAATAAGGTCACTTATGTAAATCAACCCAGAAACTATAACTAGTCTGACTGTTCTTTTTGCTCCACTTTTTTACCATGAAAGCTTATCTAAGTCAATAACAAACAAAACGAAATAAATATATTGCAGCTTCTCAGTCCTTAGATATGGTGACTTCATTCATTTTCTTTATTTCATGGTTTTTCCTATATTTTCAACTGGTGATCCAGCCTTAAGATTCATCCTATCCTAGAGTGACAACAGCCACTGTACTGTGTATATAGAGGAGCAGCATTGTCACCAAAGGACAGAACTACAGAGCACCTCCCCATCTCCATAAGATAAGGGAGAGATGGTATTTAGTCCCCAGAGAGTACTGGGTACAATGTTAACTGTTAGGAGTCCAGCGCAAGTAGAGAGTACAGGAAGCTATTGGCTCAAAGATTTCTGGCAGGTTTACTCAGGCTTATATCAGATAGAACACAACATATTCAATGTCATATTTAACACTGGGGAGCAGAAAGGTCACCATAGGACAAGGAATGGAGCACTTCTTCATCTCCATAAAAAAAAGGAGAGATGGTATTTAGTCCACAGAATGTACTAGGAACAACAATAACTGTTAGCCCCCGTACACACGGTCAGAAATTCCGACCACAAAAGTCGGATTTTTTCTGACGGATTTTGTCCGACACTGGTGTTGCATACACACGGTCGGACATAGTTGTCGGAAAATCCGATCATTCTGAACGTGTTGACGTTTGTTGCGTACGACAGAACTACGTAGAGGCTAGTAGCCAATAGCTTTGGTCTCCTAATTTGATCTGAGCATGCGTGGGACTTTGTCCGTCGGAATTCTCTACACATGATCGGAAAAAGTCCGATTGGATTTTGTTGTCGGAAAATTTGAGAGCAGGATCTCAAATTTTTTCCATCGAAAATTCCAACGGAAAAAGTCCGATGGAGCCCACACACGGGTGGATTTTCCGACAACATGGTCCGATCGGACATTTTCCGTTGGAATTTCCAACCGCGTGTAAGGGGGCTTATGAGTGCAGTGCAAGCAGAGAGCATAGGAAGCTATTGGCTCAAAGATTTCTGACAGGATCACTCAAGCTCATATCAAAACAGATAACAGGATTATCTAGAAAGGACAACCAGAATGAAAAGACAACATGTGGCTCTGGGAACATGCTTATGATGACATCCTTTTGTACAAGTTCTGTTACTCTACTGTGTAAAAAAAGAGTGTTTTAGTAAAAACTATTGTGGAAGTTTGTTACTGAAGAAAGCACAGCACCTGTTTTATTTTTACACTTACATTTTAAATACACACAAACCGAATTAATAAAATCTAATATCAGTTTTTATATATTAAAATAATTTCGCAATTGTGTTCAATACTTTTAAATCTGAAACTTTCATTAGACAATACTTAGTGATCCTGCCATTACTGTCCTTTTCTCTTCTTGTTCTAGAGTGACAATGCTCTGTCTCCTAATTGTTGCTAACAGCTGCCACAGCAAGAATTCTACAAGCCTGGTGATGACAACACATGGAGTAATAAAAGCTGTGTTTTGGGCTTTCACCCTATGCGAGCAATACTCATTTTGCTCATTCATTCAATGTAAAGAGCATCATTCAAATTATTAAGGGCTACTTAGCAGCATACAGAAAAGGACCTTGTGGAATAGGAATAGTATAGTACATGATACAAAATTAGGTTGTATTGAATAAGCAATATAAAGAGAAATATAGTGAATTAGGGTGTGGAACAGAGAACATACAGAGTCTCATCTACAATAAAAGCTTACCTGCCAGTAACTTAAATAGGAGTTTATTTCCAATTTAAGGTTAGCCTATGGATCACTAAAATCACATGAACTTATATTTTGATAGCCAAATTCCCATTCTCAGCATGCATTTTAGCTTTTATTCCAATCTACGTTTCATTCCCTTTGCATGCAAGTACACTCCACCGCCTGAACAAAATAAAATGCCACAAGGTTTCGGAACTTGGCTGGGAGGAACAAGCCAGTGTACACATGTGACTCTGTACAGTTTTGCCCCTGGCACTCTGGAAGTAGAAAAACCCAGAGTACACAACAGAAGATGTGGGGCACATGTACTGGATGCTAGTGACACCCATGGTTCTTTTTCTGAATTTACTTCAAATGTGGCAAACAAAGCAAAACACAAAATACGTTTGTAAAGGCTCTAGGCAAAGGCCAAGAGTGACACTGTGGTAAATACAGCTTTGATTATGATTTGCAGACATACAAACTCACCGCCCTCCGTGACCTCTTTATCACAAATGTATTTAAACTACTTACCATTACCAAAACCTGGTTTCATAAATCCAACACTATGTCTCCTGCTTCCCTCTCCCATGGTGGCCTTCTCTGCACTCACTTCCCCAGACCAAGTGGACGGAAGGGAGGTGGAGTTGCAATCATTCTAGCCCCATGCAGCTTCTATCAGGTACTTCACCCACCTCCCTCTCTGATACTCTCCTCTTTTGAGGCACATTGTATTTGTCTATTTTCTCCTGTTTCTCCAAGAATTTCTTTTATCTACCGACCCTCTGAACCGGGATATAAACTTTCCTGGATGACTTCTCTGCCTGGCTGCCCTACTTTCTCTCTTCTGAAATCCTCTCTGTCATTCTCTGCAACTTCAACATCCCTGTTAATGCGAATACTACTACTACTACTTCTAAACTTCAGTTACCTGTAGAAACCTTCACCACCTCAACACTTCTCTTCTCTTCTACTGGCCACCTCAACCCCAACCTAATCATTTTCATCTACAACAGCTCACTGTCATCCTCCCTAGACAAGCTTGCCTCCTTCACTACATGCAGAATCAGCCCCCGACCACTACAACCCTGGCAAACAGATGACACCAAAAAAAAATTTTTTTATTTCACTAATATTGTTTGACCAATTTTTGTATTGGATTCCATTGTATGATTATCCGTTTATACAGATTTTCTTAAACATTTTGAATCATTCCCTCACGAATTATTATTTAGATGGTTTCATTATCATCTTCCTTCAATTATTATTTTAGTCTTCTTTTTGTGATTTGGTTCATATCATCACTTCAGCGCGGCTTTTTTCACTGTATATTCTTGGTTTATGTGTTTATCTCACATCTATTAGCTGCTGCTATTTATTATTTTATTTTCTGATACACGCACATGTATGTAATTTCCTTATAGGGCTATCTATATGGTACTCACCATGTGTTACATTTAGTGATTAGCGCGGTGTTAGCTTTTATTTTTCTAGATGACACCAGAAGTCTCAGAAAACGTAGTCACGCTCTTGAGCGTCTGTGCATCTGTGGTATAAGTCCCAGGAAGACTTTAACCAATATAAATCTGCCCTCCTAAAATACTATTCCTGCCTCCACACTGCCAAACAGACCTATTTTATTATGTTCATTAACACATTATTATCCAGTCCCCTAACTCTTCTCTACCTTTAACACTCTACTAAGTCCTCCATTGCCTCCACCCTCTAACTCACTCACTGCCCAGGAGATCACCAATCACTTCAAATATAAGATTGATACAATTTGTGAGGAGATCTCCAATGCTCAGAAACCTCCCCCACTCAGTACCCCATGTCCAAAGGTACAATCATTGCTTCCCTCATTCAACCCTGCTAGTACTAACAAGAATGGTAAACTTTTTTCTAACACCCATCTAACCACCTACCCTCTGGGTTCTGCTCCCTCGCAAATGCTACACTCTCTAACTCACATTTTCAATCTCTCCCTCTCTTCTGGCATCTTCCCCAACTCTCTAAAACATATGCTAGTCACCCCTCCTTAAAAAGCCCTCACTGGACCCCACCAATCTTAACAACCTATGCCCCATCTCCTTACTCTCCTTCTCCTCCAAACTCCTTGAAAGACTGGTCTACAAATGACTGAGCGACCATCTGACTTCTCCTGGATTTCGCCCTCAACACTTCATGGAAACTGCTCTCCTTAAACTCCCCCACTAACAGCTAAAACCAATGGACACTAATCTGTACTACTTCTCCTGGACCTCTCTGCTGCCTTTGATACTGTGGACCACCCCCTCCCCCTGAAAAAATTTCACTCCTTTGTCTCTGTGGCTGTACTCTTCACTGGTTCTCATCCTACCTATCTCACCACTCCTTCAGTGTCACTTACAACTCTCCCTCTTCCTCTCCTCTTCTCCTCTTCCTTCAGGGGCCCCCCAAGGTTCTTCTGTTCTTGGACCTCTCCTTTTCTCAATCTACACCTGGGTCAGTTGATTGCCTCCCATGGCTTTTAATATCTCTATGCTGACGACACCAAAATCTACCTCTCCACCCCCCAACTCACTCCACCTGTCTTCTCATGCATCACCAACTTACTAACAGACATATCAGCCTGGATTTCACATTACTTCCTCAAAATTAACCTATCCAAAACCGAGCTTATGATATTTCCTCCCCCACATGCCACTTCCCCTGATTTCTTTGTCAAAATCAATGGCTCAACTATCAACCCTTTACTCCATGCCAAGGTCCTAGGTGTAATCCTGGACTCTGAACTAACCTTTCGGCCCAACATCCAATCACTGTCCAAAGCTTGCCGCCTCAACCTCCGCAACATCCACAACCTGGCCCCTAGCTACATCACTAACCTGGTCTCAAAATACCAACCAAATAAATTGTCCTCTTCACTCCTCCCAAGACCTCCTGCTTTCTAGCTTCCTTGCCACCTCATCCCATGCTCACCTCCAGGACTTCTTCTGAGCCTTCCCCATCCTCTGGAATGCTCTACCCCAATCTGTTTGACTATCTCCTACTTTGTCTACTTTCAGACGATTACTTAAAACTCATCTCTTCAGAGAAGCCTATCTGGCCCCCACCATACAACTGTACATTTATTTTCTCCATCAGCACATCCCCCACAGTTATTACCTCTTGTATGTCTTGACCCTCCCTCTTAGATTATAAGCTCTAATAAGCAGGGCCCTCTGATTCTTACTGTATTAAAGTGTATTGTATATGTACTGTCTACCCTCAAGTTGTAAAGCGCTGCATAAACCATCGGCACAATATAAATCCTGTATAATAATAATAAAAATCCTAATTTCAAACACCAATAGGTCAATTGCATTTTAACACAGAGACAGAAAGAGAATGTTTGTGAGTATGTATTATTGAATTAAACTTTTGATTGGGGCAGGGACTAATGTCAGAATAAACTGACATCAGGTTTTTAGGTGCTTTTTGAAAATAATGATTTGTATTTGCAAAGTGTTTAAAGGGCTTTGAGATGTTTTTGATTACATTAATTTGCCTGTGAGAATAAATGTGATTCAGATGCAGCAGAAAAAGACAAGCTGCATTTTTTACACAACGCAAACAAGCAATATACAAACATTATTGTTGCTTCATAAGATCCAATTCAAAATTTGAAGACTGTTTTATACTATATTTAAATAAACAGATATGTTGTTGTATTTTTTCTAACTAAATATCTGAAGCTTAGTTTATTCTACAAAAAAAAACATGAAAATGGGATGTTATAGGAAAATTATTTTGGTGCAAATAGTACCAAAAGACAGAAAATAGTGATCGTTCATTTATCTTGGAGTAAAACCTACCATAAACAAATGTCTGATTTTTCTTATTTTGTGCCAGTTTAGGCTATCATTATTGCCAAACTTAGAATCCGTTATCTGCTCTTCTACTTTTGGTTCAGTCCAAACACTGTTACATTTGTAGCAGTTGCAATAGTGTACATAGATACTGTGTGAAAATGTACCCATCGATGGTGCGAGGAATGATATTTCAATGGTGTTATAATTTTATGAAGTCATCACAGTAATTCTCTGCAATGCGAGCAAGAAACTCATTCTAGCTCTAGCAACATCTATTTTTCAAAAGCTGGTTGAGGATGTAAAATAAAATATTAAAGGTCAAGCTGAAATCTAAAATTCTAATATTTGCATCACATAAATGATAGATACTATAGCAATGTTCTTCAGCTTTAGACTTCTACTGTTCAGTTGAAAATAATGTCTCCATTTGAAAGTGCCAACCCTTTTCTTCAGTTCCTTCTGGCAGTGCCCTCTATCTTAAACTGCCTCATTTCCAACAGGTTTATATCAATTTACGTACAATAGAGAATGTGCAAGACTGCTGATCAGCTTGTTAAACTCTAATAATCAACTTATCATAGCTGGCACATGTTTTCAAACAGTCAGGACTTCAAGGAATCCAAAAGGTATTAAAAAAAGTTTAAATGAAATACAGAACTATTGTGAACAATTATTTAATGATAAGATGAAATAATGAAAGTGCATTACATGTACATCACATAGATTCTGCCCTAGAGCATTTTGTAAACCACTCTGCTAGAATTCAGAAACAAACAATTTCAAGCAAAACTGGCAGAATTTATGAGGATTAATGCATGCTAAAAATAGTTATTACTAAATCGGATATATCCCACTTATAAAATATTAGCTATGGTTCTCTTTTATAGTAAAAGAGATAAAACATGACCTAAATGACCTGAATTTCTTTGTTCTATACATTTTCCAATTTCACACACATTTTATAGTAGAAGTAATCTTTGCAACCTGAGCATATAAGAGCAAGTGAATTCTAGTAAATACTAGCATAAATACATTTACCTGTATATTGTTTACTATACCATACTCAGAAAGGTAGACATACCTGCATGCCGTTGTTCTCACATGAAGCATTTAGTATTTCATGTAAAGGTAAGTCCTGGCCCTAGTGAAGGAAAACAAAAAAATATTGATGTTATAAGTAAATAACACAATTTCTTCTATAGCAAAGCTGAACTCCAGACCAACAGATACAGTATACTCCATAGAAATGTATACATGTGTGCTATTTACCTGCTAAGGGATTTTAATATCTATTTAGATTTTATATATGCACAGTCCAGTCAGACAGCCTGGCGACTTGACATTTCTCTGCTGCAGTTATGTAACACAGGTCGGTCAGCTTTGTTTCCGACCTGTTATTTGACAATGAAGGAGCAGGAACAGACTGCTGAAGTCATCACACTGCTCTGACTTCTTTCCAGCATGTTTCTTTTAGCCCATGTCTATGCAGCATGTTTGATTGAATCCTAGTGCTTCCATATCTCTCTGAACCTGAGTGTTTCAATACAGAAGATTGCAAGAGGGTAGCGTTTTTGTTTTCAACTAAGTACATAGAGAGAGAGAGAGAGAGAGAGAGTTCACCTTTAAATGTATCTAAACAATTTATGAGATCAAAAAAAAAAAACAGATGGATAAAACAGATAGAGTATTTCCTCCAAACCCTTGAGATGTCCTCAACAAAAATGTTTCGCCTTCGTCAAGTACTCAATTTTTTTAGACTCCCTTGAAAAACACACAAAGGATATCTCATTGAGGACTTATTTTAAGAACTGGTGTATATGGAATATTGGAATGCAAGGAGATATATTGGCAATGTACCTTTTCTTGACTAAGCCTGTCACTAAATTACCCAGATGGCCTAGGATCAGGACCTGAGAACAGACATAGCAATGGAAGACTGGTCTAGATGGTCTTTCATGGTGCATAAAAGGATACCCAATACCGCTCTTGTCAAGGTGAACTATAAGGTCTAATCTTGCTGGTATATGGTGCCAGTGGGACTTGCAAAAACCTACCCTGACATTTTAACTCTATATTTTAGAGGATGTGGACAAAAAGGGACTATGTTCCATTCTTGGTGGACCTGCTTAAAAATCGAGCACTCCTGGATCAGAGTGTTCATCTTGATTTACTCTGTGACCTCAGTTAACTTTACCAAGAAAGCACTTTTTAATGATCTGCTGGATGATATCCCTAGATGTACCCAACCTATTATCTTTTACATTTTACTCACCGCAAAGATGGCCATACCAAAAGCTTGGAAATCCACTGTGGTAGACACAAGCTACCCTGCATAATTTTACACCAAAAATTAGCCAGCATTCTGTGCCAGACAAGCTAAAAAAAAAAAAAAAAAAATCGAATTCATAGATCACATGTTTGCAATCCCCTATCTGATGGGAGGCCTAACTGGGGAGTTGGGTATTGAGTTGGGCGGAGTGACTTTTCCTATTCAGACTTGACATTATTTTTTATCTTCCCCTTTTCTTCCCCCTCCCTTCACTCTCCGTTTTATTTCTCCTTCAAATGTCTCCTCCCTTTTTTTATTCTGCGCTGAGCATGACATGTTTATTTAATGGGGAATGATTGCCTTTTTTTTGCCTAAAGAGCTTTGTTATTTTGTTTTAATGGAATATAAATATTCCTGTTTGTTGGTCTAGATACTCGCCTGTACCTTAAAACTGTCTTTAACTTTAATCTCAATATAAATGAGAAAAAAATACAACAAAAAAACTGTTTCTTTCTTCATTTGATACATTTTCAGTGGGTGGAATCCAAAACAGTGTCATTCACAATTGTACTAAAGTGATTGTAAACCGTTGGGCAAGTTGTTTTGTTTTTTCCTTGCCTGCAAGGTAGAGGCATAATGTGCTAGTATGCATCACATACTAGCACATTATGTGAAACTTACTTGAAAACAAAGCATTCCAGCGATGAGATGTCACTGCTGGAGGCTGCTTCCATCTTCAATTGTCTTCCTTCCGGGTCCGTGGACTATGGCTGTGTGACTGGCTGGAGCCTCAATGACGTCACTCCCGTGCATGCACAGGGGAGCCGCCGTTTACGGCACAGGACTCTGAAGGAACGGCCCCATGTGGCCGTTCCTTCAGAGCGCATGTTTCGATTACATCATCGGTTGCATATATAGTAAATATCTCCTAAATAGTGCACATTTAGGAGAATTTATGCCATACCTATAGATAAGCCTTAGATGAGCGATGGAAATTAACTTCCACTTTAATCACCCATAAATTCAAATTAAAAGAAAATCCTTGGTAAAACAATAACATAGAACACTTTAAATAAACAATATAAAACATGATATTTAAGTGATCATTTTCACATTTTCAAAATGGAAAAGTCAGAAACACTCTGTAAATATTTATGCAATTAACATATGTACATGCTGACATTTTTTCATTATATTGACATACAGTGTAATTATGTTATTTGTCATATAAAATTTTCAGGCAATCAAAAAAAAATTTGGGGGAAAAAAAAATCACTTTTTGTTGTATGATTATGTGTTTGGTGTTCAGTATCGTATGTGACTGTTTTATTTTTATATTGTTATGCACCTGCATATGTGCTATTGCTTGAAGTATAAAACATGAAACTCCCAATTTTCAAGCAGAGCCATCTGTCAGTTTGAAACTTCTGTTTTCTTTACACGATATTGAAGCACTATATAGCTGGGAAACAGCAGGGCTGTTTATCAAGGCACATTTCTGCTCAAGAAGCACCTTAGAGAGCCTTGCACATTCTTCAACCCACAACCTTCTGTATAATGTTGTACTAGTCATATATATATATATATATATATATATATATATATACACATTTCATGGTGATTCTGTCATATAGTGAAGCTAATTGCTTTCTGAATCACTATCTCAATGAATTGCTCAAAGTTTTGTGGTTTTCTTAACCGCAATTGTGGGCAATGAAAAGCTTAGAAACCTTTACGATTCTTAGTTAAATTTTGTATAGAGGAAATATTTTTTAAAGCTTTAGAGCACTTTTCATTGACAGAAGCTATAGCAAGGAATAAGCTATAGTACAGTGTCTATGAATGGAGGAGAGGGAAAGTGTCAGCATAATCAGTCGAGGAGTGCCTATGACAGGTCCAGTCACTGAATGAACCCTCACAGCACTGTAAGTGTGCCACTGAGGGAATGAGGAGGCAGTGAACTTTGGATTTCAATTAAGACAAGAGCCACCAGCAGAAGGGACATCTTTCAATGCTGATAAAAAAAAACAAAAAAACATAAGCTTTTATTAGTTTAACTATTAGATTCTTTTAAAGAAAACCTGATGTTTAATTATAAAAATGTTTGTTTGTTTTTTGTTACTTTTATAGCAATTACTTGTAGCACTAACCCCCGAAGGAGCTGCTGGTTTTATTTGGGCTTACCATTACCTCACTTGCTTGCATCTCCATCTTGAGGGTCCCGTGGATGATGGCCCAAAGAATATAGAAACTGACACTGAATCCTCTTTTGGGTTATTTATTTAGAATAAGGACACAGTCTCTCAATAAAAAGGGTAGAGGGTTAGGGGTGAGTTCAGGTACTTGATGTTTGCGGGTTGAAGGCACTAACTAATCCAGAGGATAACACAATTCCACAACTGGATCCAGCAACCCCCGGATAGGCCCCTCTCACTTGGCCTAGCAGCCGGTAAGGCGCTCAGTAAAGTCTCTGCCACAGACTTGTAAATTTGAACTTAAGCTTCACTGAAGGGTTTAGATAAATTTAAAGAACTGCCATACAGTACCAGAGTCTCTCAGCCAGTCCGGCGATACTGTACGGATGTCGATCCGGGTTGCGTCCTCCAACTGAGTCTCCAGGCAATCTCCAGAGATACCAGCCTTGTGCTCGGTCCTCCCTTGGAAAAAGTCCTCCCCTGAGTCCTCCAGTTTCTGGGCTTTTCTGCAGCTGAGACAGCACCGGACCTTCCCTAGATCAATAGGCCCCGAAACACTTCTAGACCTATACCCTCAGTTGCGTAGCCTCGGGCCAGCCGGTCCCGAGACACAGGATACATAGCCTGCACACCACAGGCCAGGAGGGCCCTGAGGTTTTTGGGTCAGCGGACCCCAAGCACAGCAGACCAGAACTCCGACAATTTATCTCCCAAAAAACATGGCGTCAGTACCTTAAATGCCATTGCCCAGAACGCACAGCTAGAGAAAACACTCCCACTGGCTATTTCTGTGCAATAGGTGGCATTCAATGCATCCAGCTGAACTGCGCTTCTACACAGACCGACGGTGACAGCGACACCTACGGTCAAGGAGAAACCAGTGCAAGTCAGCTGAACTGGTACAGAGACCAGAACTTTAGAACAATTAGCCTGAAACCCAACTGTGGTTTTAGGCAACTTAAATTTGAAAAACAATAGCGCCTGCTCGTCATGAGCCAGCGCTACATACTGATTGTGTAACTATAGGTTATATTGAAGGAATCCTAAACTGATTTCAGCAATATGTCAAGATACCAAGTGCTGTTAAGAGACATGACCACATATGTACAGATGTGCACAGAGATCACTAGACTCCCCACTGAATGAAAATAAATATAGTTTCTTAAGGAAAAGAAACAAATGACAAATGCAATAATAAATACAAAATAAATACACCAAAGAAGACAACACCTAGTGACCCTAAATAAAGTGAACCTAATCAGTGGTAGTGAGAACTACTAAGCAAACCTACCTAAACTAAACTACGGGGCAGAGCATGATCAGGCTTAGTGTAAGGAATAAGCTAAAATGGGGAGAAGGTAGGGCAGATGGAGGATTAGGAACAGGATCACAGGGAGTAAAGTACATGGGGTGCACAGGCAAAACACTGAGGTATTATGAAATACTGTAGTTGAGAAGCGACAAAATAGCATCCCAGTAGCCAGCATCAGGTGAAGACTCTGCTGACACCCCCCCCCCCCTCAGTTCATACCAGGCCTTTTGGGCTTGGTATGGATTTGGAGGGGACCAAAAAAAGTGGGGTCCCCCCAAAAATCGACACCAGACCCTTATCCAGGCATGCAGCCTGGCAGGTCAGGAAATGGGGGGGCACAAGCTGCCCAATGCCCTCAACATGGGGGGTGGGTACTTTGGGGCAAGGCATGAGATTTGCCAGGGCACGGAATCTAAGAGCCAGCAGGTGTTCACCAGGCCCCCTGATGGTGGGGATGAACTTCACTGCAGTCTGGCTCCAGGTTGTGGCCCCCAGGGTCTCCCAGCTCATGCTCACATTACAGTACAGGAAGGTAGAGAGGAAGCAGCAGACTGCGACAACAAAGGATATTCAAGGAACGCACCAAAGTTTGGGATATGAAGCAGACAAGGACAGCCAAGAACAAGCCATGGTTGGTAAACAGGATCAGACATAGGACACAGAGCAATGAGCACACTGAAGCCAAAACACACAATATTGATCAGCTGAGCTGGCTTGCAGTGCACAGGTTATTATAGAGTTCCCTGATAGGGGCTGGGGTGGAGCCATGCTTTGAGGAGAGATTACATAAAAAGCCAGGTGAGAGTGGATGGCCTCTTAATCTGGTCCCAGAAGGCAGAGCATTTTTTTATTTTTTAGGGGTTGGCAGGTCAGCAGGTAAGGATGGGCTCAGGCGTGCATCATGCCTGAGCCCACCAGGAAGCTTACACTGTGCTGATCACAGGCAGTGAGACATTTCCCGATTGGGAAATGTCTCACTACCTGTGATTAACGCTGCACAGTATAAGCTTCCTGGCAGGCCTGGACATGTTGAGCTGCGAACACACCTGAGCCCATCCTTATCAGTGGGTGGTGTGATTGATGATGGATTTATATTGAGGGACAGTTTTTTTAAATAAAGGATTTGTCAAAAACGTGTCACTTGTTTTTATTACTTTTTTGGTGAATGGTATGGGTACCATGTACCCGATATTCATTTACATAGGAGGGAGCCCCCCGCCCCAAAGCACCTACCCTCCATGTTGCGGGCATGTGGCCTGATATGGTTCAGGAGGAG
The DNA here is from genome assembly GCA_028564925.1 of Lithobates sylvaticus. Lineage (NCBI taxonomy): Eukaryota > Metazoa > Chordata > Amphibia > Anura > Ranidae > Lithobates > Lithobates sylvaticus. The sequence goes on along the minus strand of CM053027.1, from coordinate 456,380,934 downwards.
GGGCTTGCTCACCCACCCCCTTTCCTCACCTACCAGGCTGCATGCCCAGATAAGGGTCTAATATGGATTCTGGGGGGACCTTTTTTTTTCATTATTCAGCTGTCAGTGGGGAAACTCATTGACAGCTGATGACTCATCGGTTGTTAAGGACGCCCCACGGCTAGCTTCCCAGCCACACTCCTTAACAACCAGCTTACACTGTGCCCTGATTGGGCAAAACTTTGCCTAATCAGGGTGCAGAATGCACTGTGCAGAGCTCAGTGGCGCTGGGGGCGAACACCCAGTGAACACCATGCAAATTTGGATGTTCAGCGAACGGCTGAACAGGCAAATGTTCAGCCTCAACTCATGCTTGGCCCGAACCATTTACCTATCCCTATCCATAATCCCTAAGCTGAAACGATCAGCTCACTGGCTTCCAATGCTTTTACAGATCAATCAATACGAGTGTGCTTTTAAAGCAAAAGCAAACAGAATTCAGAAGCATTGGCAGAAAGAACTGTGAGATGATATTTGATAGGAATCAAGTAACAGATTTTAACATGTTGGCAGATAGCAGGTTTTGTTCTTCTTTTAGACATTGGGCATTATGACTGATATGGATCTGCATCACCGGATGATGTGATTGATGGTGGATTTACAATGTGGGGCATTATTTTTTAAACATGTCAAACATTGGGTGCTTATTTTGTAAATGGGTAGGGGCATTATGTACCCCTCACTGACTGGATGGGTAGGTGATATGTACAGTTTTACTAATATGAGACAAAGTTTAAAAACTTGACGCATACATTAAAATTTGGTACATCTCCATCATGAAGGGGTTAAGACCCACTTAAGGAAAATAAAAATACCAATAAGAAAGGTGTATATTCTACCTAAAATGTCAAATGTATATTCATTTTCTTCAAGGTCTTCAGCACCAATAAGCAATAGATGTAGGGGGTTATTTACGAAAGGAAAATCCACTTTGCACTACAAGTACAAACTACAAGTGCAAAGTGCACTTCAAATTGCACTGAAAGTGCAGTCACTGTAAATCTGAGGGGTAGATCTGAAATGAGGGGGAAGCTCTGCTGATTTTATCATCCAATCACATGCAAGCTAAAATGCTGTTTTTTATTTCCCTTGCATGTCCCCCTCGGATCTACAGCGACTGCACCTCCAAGTGCACTTTCCACTTGATTTTCCACTGGATTTTCCTTTCATAAATAACCCCCATAGTCTTGAACTGACTAGTGACATTTGTGTAAAGATAATACAATGCTTCAAGTTTAATATTCGACTCACTTGATATTATGGTGTTGAAACTAAACCCTTCATTAATGGGCCAATAAATGTAAAATGGACATTACCTTATACAAAGAAACTTTAAATAAACATTTGTATTAACAAAAAGTTATTGAAGCAGCCATATAAAAGTAAATCAATTTGGTCATTTAATTATTTCTACTGTAGCCTATAAGGTTTAAACATCAATTTCACTTCCATGTTATAAAAGATAAGTGCTCATTTACCTAAAGAAGAATTTTACTAAGAAAAAATAAAAAAATGTAATTTAAAACATAAATATTTATTTTTTCCTGCAATATTCACCTTCAATCTCCTACAGTATTTCCCTACCTCTTGGTACCATCAGTCTTGTGGCTTGAATGATGAAAAATCACTGAAAAAGAAAATTACTGCTACTTCAGTGATCTCCACTTGCATATGGGACCCATGCAAAGTAGTTGCTCCCCTGTATTGCAAACACAAGCGTTCAGAGACTCGGCATAGGCGCTATTCATAGAATGCGTTGCAAAGCCTTCTCTGATTGGACATGGTGAAAAGCTTGATGTCACCACCCACTTTTCCACCTTGTCCAATTAGAGAATGTTTTTCATTCAGAGAGCATTCTCTGTCTGAGTGGCAACACTTGTGCTCAGCAGGTGACCTCATCCATTCAGGATGGATCAGGTTGGCCACTCAGCACAGGACCCAGAAGCAAGTGGAGATCACTTGAGTATAGCAGTGACTACTTCAGTTTTTCAGTTCAGTCACCTGCCTGGTATGGGTGGCCCATGTAACCAAGTAAAACATACTGATATCAGGAATTATTCTTTAATTTGGTTGGCATTAAAAGATGGTTTGTACAATACTCTGCTAATGTTTTTTCACATAGTTAATATTCTTTTTTTTTATTAAATGTAATACTGAATTAAAGGGTGTCTTTTGTATGGATTCCCTATTAAACTATTTCCATACAACAAAAATTCTGAAACTTGTCTCCTACATGTAAAAATCATAATTGGTTGCTAGAAAATTACTCAGAACCCCCAAACCTTATATATGTTTTTTTAGCAGACACCCTAGGGCAGTGATGGCGAACCTTGGCACCCCAGATGTTTTGGAACTACATTTCCCATAATGCTCTTGCACTCTGCAGTGTACTTTAGCATCATGGGAAATGTAGTTCCAAAACATCTGGGGTGTCATGGTTCGCCATCACTGCCCTAGGGAATAAAATAGCAACCATTGGAACTTTTTATGTCACACAGCGTGGTCATTTTTCAAACTAAATTTTCAAAAAAAACATTTTCATGAATAACAAAAAATTAAACAGGAAAGTCATCCCATTTTTTTTGTATAATGTGACAGATAATGTTACACCGAGTAAATAGATACCTCACATGTCACGCGTTAAAATTGCGCACACTCGTGGTATGGCACCAAACTTCGGTACTTCAAAATCTCCATAGGTGATGGTTTACATTTTTTTACAGGTTACCTGTTTAGAGTTACAGAGGAGTTCTCATGCTAGAATTATTGCTCTCGCTATAACATTTGCGGTGATACATCACATGTGTTGTTTGGACGTCGTTTACATATTCGGGCGCGACTTACGTATGCATTCGCTTCTGCGTGCGGGGACACTTTAATTTTTTATTTTTTATTTTTTTATTTATGTTTTTATTTTATTTATTTTTTTACACTTTCCCTTTAACAAACATTTTTTTGATCACTTTTATTCCTATTACAAGGAATGTAAACATCCCTTGTAATAGGAATGGTGCGTGACAGGTCCTCTTTATGGAGAGATGTGGGGTCTATAAGACCCCACATCTCGCCTTCAGGCTGTAAAGCATAAGATCAAAAAAAAAAAAAAATGACTGAAGCTTTTCTAGCTGAGATCTTGGCTTTGTTTACTTGTGTGGCCCAGACGTGATGTCATAACGTCACGCCCGGGCATCCGAGGATCATAGAGATTGCCGGGGACCACCTGTCCCTCAGAAATCTCTATGCTTCTCTTCTGGTGCTGGCCGATATGTTCGGGAGAGCCAACGAGCTTGCGTGCAGAAGCGAACGCATACGTGAGTAGCGCCCGCATATGAAAACGGTGGTCAAACCACACAATTGATGTATCGCCGCGATTGGTAGAGTGAGAGCAATAATTCTAGCCCTAGACCTCCTCTGTAACACAAAACATACAACCTGTAGAATTTTTTAATTGTCGCCTATGGAGATTTTTGAGGGTAAAGGTTTGACGCCATTCCACGAGCGGGCGCAATTTTGAAGCGTGACATGTTAGGTATCAATTTGTTAGGTATCAATTTACTCGGCATAACATTATTTTTCGCGATATATAAAAAAATTGGACTAACTTTACTGTTGTTTTATTTTTTTATTCAAATACGGTGTGAAAAAGACTTTGTGTGTTCATGTAATCAAGATTCCAAGCCTGTAATCATAATACTAGCAGTATATTAATCAGTAAACTAAGAAATAAATAAATAACTGTATTGCTTCAGAACACAATGCATGGCAAATCACACGTTATTTTTTTCGAGAACACATCTGACTCCACAGTCTTTAGTCATCGTCTTGCACTTTTTAGTTTTGTTGACATACAATGTGCTTTGATAACAACATCATATGATCTAGTACAATGGAGAATGCTCGCTCATGTATTTCTTATAACAAATACAGCTTGTCATAGGTTTTCACCTGCACTCTGTAAGCAGAGTGTTCAAACAACAAGTAACATAAAACTAGGACAAAACTCATTAGAAGCTAATTTCTTCTTAGTACAGGACAAAGTGCTAGAGATAATGAGAAAAAAAAAAGAAGAGAAATGATAGCACTAGAACTCCAGAGAATATTAACAAGGGGATTTGCATTCGGTGACAGATTAAAAACAAGTTTACACGTTACATATGAAGGTCATTCTGTCTGGAAAGTTACTTGCATATGATACCTTAGGAAGAGCAGAAAGTAAGGAAATAAAAAACAGTGCATTTCAGAAGTATCACTTAAAGTGGAAGTCCATGCAAAAACTAAAATCCCTGCATCTATAGACACCACAGAGCTAACGCTAACCTCCCTAGCTCTGTGAATAAAAAAATAGTATACATACCTCTTTGGAAGCCACTCTGACCCACTCCAAACCAATCTCCGAGAGCTCTGTAGAGGACACGGCCGACAACGGCTGTAAAAATGAATAGGAAGTGACGTCGCCCATAGAGTTACTATGGGGCTTCCGTTGGCGTCTGTCTCCTCTGCACCCGCCTACACAGTGAAGCTGTGGCTGACAGCTCAGTGTGGGATCCAGTCAGATCGGCTTTCAAAAAGGTATGTATACTCAATTTTTCTTCACAGGGATAGAGAGGTTAGTGTTAGATCTGTGGTCTATAGATGCAGGGATTTGAGTTTTTGCATGGACTTCAACTTTAAAGTTATATCTGAAATTACCTATTCTTTTTAACTGCAAATCAAAACTTTAAGATACACCTGGAAGTTAATTTATTATAGGAACATAGAATGGCAATTTATAAAAGCATAGATTTATTTAGCTTAGTGATTAAAGTGAAGGCAAATTACTTTGAATACACAATCCTGTGTAAGGCGATGTGTGACTTTAGTCAGGTTATTAAGTTATTATAAGTTAATACTTACACCTAATGAGGAAGATAGGAAATATGACCTATGATAGTGTAGCGCTGACATACTTGCATATTGATGTGGTTATGTATATGTCAATGTTAAATCGGTGGACATTGCTATGGTTCAGTGTTTGGAGCCATCTAGTGACCAAATCTGGTAGTGCACTGATAGGATTATTACAGCTCAAGCACAAAAGACTTTTGGAAGGTTGGCCTTGTTACCCAGGAGCATATACAGTGCATGCTGGGTAGGGTATAAAAAGGACTGCAGTGGCCATATTTGGTCTCTTGGGACCATGCTGCCTGCCTGTGCGGATCTGTGAAGAGGTTTCCGGGAGACAGCTACAGACAGTCACCTCGGATTTCAAACCTGCTTGTTTGCTAGGTGACTTGACGGAGCCTGAGAGCTGGTGATCAGATTTACGAGGCCCAGAGATGCTTTTCGGAGTATCGGAGGCCCGGATCTAGTCAGCGGAGTGACACAGAAGCAAGCTACAGTTGCCGGATCAAAGCCACCATCCAGAACTCCGAAGTTGGTGAGCTAACTGGTGAGTAAATTACGGCTCACCGTTTGTTAATTTGCTGCACACAGTTAGACTCATTTGCATGCTCCAGGGGAACCAGTAGTTCCATGGAGGAGCACCAGAGCAACTGACACTGAGCAGGCTTGGGGCCCACTTCATGTTAGTGCCCAAGCATTGTGTATAAGTTCTTGCAGTTATACCCAGAGCACCCTAAGTTAACTTTTCGCCTACCTTTTGGATTACAAATACCTGAGGAACCACTTTAAGCTAGCGAAGAAAGAAGGAGTGGAGAAAGCACTTTTAGTGAGGCCTAATGTAAAACTTTAAAGTAGCGGGAGCTCCCAGGTTTAGATACATAGAATTTATATATATATATATATATCTTTCATATTGTATTTGTCTGTTTTATATATTGTACTGACATCCTACGTTGGGATGACAGTGCAATCTCTGTAACCACCTGCTTTATTATACCTGCAGTAAAAATATTTCTGGTTAAGTACCCAGTTGTGTGGCTTGCTGTTTTTCCCCACCAGGTGGAGCCAGTGGATCCTGAGAGTACAATACAGGTACTTTTCATTGTTTTATATTGTACTGTATTACATTGCACCACAGCTGTGCCAAGGGGATTGAGTTACGTTAGTGGGGTTTCTTGGTAGAGTGCAGGCCCAATTCAAACCAGCAGCTCCTTCGGGGGTCAGTGCTACAATAGTGTCTATGCAACAACAAATCACATTCTCCATGGTGTCCATATCAAAACTGCAGCAACTGGTCAGATTTTACTATTCCTCAGAATTACATGTTCAAAACAATATCAAAATGTTTACTGGTTGTTTGCTAATGGGCATTGTAATGTGTGTTTTTTACCAGCTAGCATATTAAATAAAACCATAGTAAGTACCTTTAAAAAATTACACAAGACAGCACAATACACAAAATCATTACTGATTAGTTGATAATTTTATATTAAGGCATGTTTTTGAATAGAAGAAAGCATACAAGTCTCATTTGGCAAAATATTTTAATACGATACCTTTCTAAAAGTGGTATAACAGATGGGGCTTATCAATTTTTAAGTGTTTTGACTTTGCTCAGTTTTGTACACTGTGCACATGTTACTCTCTTTCCCTTTGAGTCTTTATTGGCATTATTATCAGTTACTGTCACCTGTCCTAATGTTGAAATCATGCTTTGATGTTTTGTAAAAATCTGGTTTAAGAAAAATGTATTAGTTGTTATACAGCAGTTTACATAATGCCAAGCACTAAATTGACTGTAAAGTAATTCATGTAAGAAAAAGTTTTAACTTCATATCAAGCGAATGATTGTCATATGCTGTATTTGTTGTATTACTTTATTTGAAGCAACATATATCACTATTTGTTTTTCAGTAAAGAACACATATGAGACAAAATATTAGGGTGATTTAAAATTTGCGTTTAATACTGATAATCTATATTCTTCCATTTTTACATAGTTTGGTGCATAGTTTAAAAACATTTTATAGTTTTAAAGAGGTTGTGAAAGCTGAAGGTTTTTTACCTTCATGCATTATATGCATGAAGGTAAAAAACCTTCAGTGTGTAACTCCCTCTTCAGCCACCCCTAATTCTTACCCAATCCAGATCTCGATCCAGCGATGTGCACAAGACCCAAGGCTCTCCCTCCTGATTAGCTGAGATGCAGCAGCTGGAGCCATTGGCTGCTGTCAATCACAGCCAGTGAGGAGGGGGCAGGGGGCAGGGCTGAGCCATGCTCTATGTCTAATGGATGCCGAGAGCCAGTTTAGGAGTGAGCATGCCCCCACAGTAAGTGGCTTGCTATTGGCACTCGACAAGGGGTACCCCAGAAAAGGATGATCGGGCTACTCTGTGCGTATGACATGTTTGTTTTTCTTAAATAAAAAAGTTTCCTTTACAATCACTTAAATATGATGTTCATTATTATTCCCATTCATGACTTAAAATTATAACACTTTCTGTTTAAGAAATTTTCTTTTTTCACAGCGGGAGTAGGAAAGATTTTTTTTGTGCTTTCTGTGACCATGCTTAGGTGAAAATTTGATCTGGCGACCAAAGAGAGAGAAAATCCCAAATTATGTGTTGCAGCAAGTAATTGTCTTCCAACAGAAACACTTACTGTGTCCTACACTTTTAAGAGATTGCCCCTTATTTCTTGATGTGCATGTAGGACAGGAAGTGAAATTTCCCCAGTGGGACATGGATGGGAAAAGCAACTTTCATGGGTTTTAACCCTTCTTTGTTCTATCTAAAACAAAAGAAATGGCTATAGATATACTTTAAGTAAAGTTAAGCATTGTTATTGGGATGAAAATAGAAGTGCAAATAAGTAAAATTAAGCATCCGCTTCAAAATATATAATAAGTATTAGGAATCTGTTTTCATTTAACCAGTCCAAGCACAGATACACACATTAAATCTGTTTTTATGCATATAAATTTAAAAATGAAGCTTCAAACTTAAGCAGCTACTTTCAGGAACCTAAATATACTGCAGTAAAGCAATAATGTTGAAATGACATATTCCTTCTCAATTGAAGATCATAATGGGGACCTGTGACACTTAAAGGCCTCAGGCTGTGTCATGTACATTCAGGATATGTAGACACTGCAGTGAAGACATGTGAAGGGCATAAAAGTACATGAATTTGAGAGCCAGCACACAAATTATATATGAAAATATTTTACAAGAGATGAACAAATGTCATGGGTTTCCTTTCACCTTGCATTACCCCCTGGGTCAAATAGTTTATTGCCAATGGAATATGAACCTTGACATGCCTTTACATTTCAGATTTTTACCTTTTTATCTGCAATTAATAAACTCTGATAGATATGTGTCATTATCGAAAGACATGTCTACACACAAGTTGCCTATACTTATTACAGTCTGGGACAAAGTGGACAGAGCAGTGACCTAGAGCCACAAGCCAAAATTGATATTACCCCTTTGCAACTACTAAAATCTGAAAGTTAATTGGTTGCTATAGGTTATTGCAAATTATTGCATTTTGCATAGTGCTTTTATATAAAGACCAATTTTGGTTTCTTTCCCAGTTAACCATAATTCAGTCCCACATAGTATAAAAAAACACCTTATGTCATAAACAACTGAAACAAAAACTGCTCAGTCAGTTTTCCAATCATTTTCTTTTCCAAAACATAAGATTTCTTGTCTTTTTTGAGGCCCTTGTTCTGAACCTCTTGAGGTTCATATAAAATAGGAATAATTAAAAGTCCACGTAAATATTTTTGTATTTTTATTTTTGATAAACATTTCAAGCATATCAGGAATTAAAGGTAAAAAGTAATATACAGCAGCTTACCAGGCCTTAGATAAGGCACATGCATTAGTTTTTATTCTTAGGCATTTCCCTTATCCAACATATTGACAATAAATTCAGACGGACCAAGAAATAGAACATGCTTTAAATCTTTCCGATGGAATCAATTTCTTTAGGGATAACCGTTTGCCTGTATGCTGGTCCGACGGACCAAATATGACGCAAGGGCAGCTACTGGCTATTGAACTTCTATTTCTAGTTCCGTCGTACGTCATCACGTTCAAAACGAACAGACTTTTGGTTCGATCGTGTGTGGGCAAGTCCGTTTTGTCAGAACTCCGTTGGGAAGACCGTCAGAGTTTATTCTGAAGGAAAGTCTGGTCTTGTGTATGCGACATTAGATATATTAAGTTCAGTGGGGATGAGCATTTAAATGAGTCATGCAAGTCCAAACTCTGGTTAAAATGCTTTCTGGGCCACTTTTATTAAAGCAAACAAAAAGAAAGGTCCAAAGCAATGGAGTTGATTTACTAAAACTGGGGAGTGCAAAATCTGGTGCAGCTCTGCTTAGAAACCAGCTTCTGTTTTTTTTTAATCAAAGCTTAACCACTTGACCACTGGGCACTTAAACACCCTTAATAACCAGACCAATTTTCAGCTTTCGGTGCTCTCACATTTTGAATGACAATTACTCAGTCATACAACACTGTACCCAAATGAAATTTTTGTCCTTTTTTTCACACAAATATAGCTTTCTTTTGGTGGTATTTAATCACCGTTGGGTTTTTAATTTTTTACGCTATAAAAGAAAAAAGACTGAAAATTCTGTAAAAAAAATGAATTTTTCTTCGTTTCTGTTATAAAATTTAGCAAATTTTGTCATTTTTCTTGATAAATTTTGGCCAAAATTTATACTGCTACATATCCTTGGTAAAAATAAGTACAAATTGGGGTATATTATTTGGTCGTTGTGAAAGTTTTAGAGTCCACAAGCTATGGTGCCAATATCTGAAAATTGATCACACCTGAAGTACTGACGGCCTATCTCATTTCTTGAGTCCATAACATGCCATAAAAGTACAAATACCCCCCAAATGACCCCTTTTTGGAAAGAAGACATTCCAAGGTATTTGGAAAGAGGCATGGTGAGTTTTTTGAAGTTGTAATTTTTTCCCACAATTCTTTGCAAAATCAAGATTTTTTTTCTTATTTTTTTTTTTTTTTCACAAAATTGTCATATTAGCAGGTTATTTCTCACACACAGCATATGCATACCACAAATTACACCCCAAAACACATTCTGCTATTACTCCCGAGTACGGCGATACCACATGTGTGAGACTTTTACACAGCGTGGCCACATACAGAGGCCCAACATGCAAGGAGCACCTTCAGGCGTACTGGAGCACCCAGGACAATTCTGACATTTCTCTCCTACATGTAAAAATCATCATTTATTTGCTAGAAAATTACATAGAACCCCAAAACATTATATATGTTTTTTTAGAAAAGACCCTAGAGAATACAATGGCGGTCGTTGCAACTTTTTATCTAGCACGGTACTTGCGCAGCAATTTTTCGAACGCGTTTTTTTTGGGAAAAAAAAGTTTTGTGCTTTACAAAAAACAAAACTGTAAATTTAGCCCAATGTTTTTGCATAATGTGAAAGATGAAGTTACGCCGAGTAAATAGATACCTAACATGTCACCCTTCAAAATTGCATGCGCTCGTGGAATGGCGCCAAACTTCGCTACTTAAAAATCCCCATAGGCGGCGCTTTAAAACTTTTTACTGGCTACATGTTTTGAGTTACAGAGGAGGTCTAGGGCCAAAATTATTGTTCTCGCTCCAACGTTCGCAGCGATACCTCACATGTGTGGTTTGAACACCGTTTTCATATGTGGGCGGGACTTACGTATGCGTTCGCTTCTGCATGCGAGCGCACGGGGACAGGGGCGCTTTACATTTTTTTATTGTTCATTTTACTTTATTTATTTTAGTTTGACACTTTTTTTCCCCCCAAAAATTTTTTTGATCACTTTTATTCCTATTACAAGGAATGTAAACATCCCTTGTAATAGGAATATGGCATGACAGGTCCTCTTTACAGTGAGATATGGGGTCAATAAGACCCCACATCTCACCTCTAGGCTGGAAAGCCTGAAAAAAAATAAAAAAACGATCCTGGCTTTGATCGTAGCGAGCATTGCAGGGTATCGCAGAATATCGCAGGGTATGGCTGGGTATGGCTGGGTATGGCAGGGTATGGCAGGGTATGGCAGGGTATGGCAGGGTATGGCAGGGCAGGGTATGGCAGAGTATGGCAGAGTATGGCAGGGTATGGCATGGCAGGGTATGGCAGGGTATGGCATGGCAGGGTATGGCAGAGTATGGCAGGGTATGGCAGGGTATGGCAGGGTATGGCAGGGTAATGGCAGAGTATCGCAGGGTAATGGCAGAGTATCGCAGGGTAATGGCAGAGTATCGCAGGGTAATGGCAGAGTATCGCAGGGTAATGGCAGAGTATCGCAGGGTATCGCAGGGTATGGCAGGGTATCGCAGGGTATGGCAGGGTATCGCAGGGTATGGCAGAGTATCGCAGGGTATGGCAGAGTATCGCAGGGTATGGCAGAGTATCGCAGGGTATGGCAGAGTATCGCAGGGTATGGCAGAGTATCGCAGGGTATGGCAGAATATGGCAGGGTATGGCATGGCAGGGTATGGCAGGGTATGGCAGGGTATGGCAGAGTATCGCAGGGTATGGCAGAGTATGGCAGGGTATCGCAGAGTATGGCAGGGTATCGCAGGGTATGGCAGGGTAATGGCAGAGTATCGCAGGGTAATGGCAGAGTATCGCAGGGTAATGGCAGAGTATCGCAGGGTAATGGCAGAGTATCGCAGGGTATGGCAGGGTATGGCAGGGTATGGCAGAGTATCGCAGGGTATGGCAGAGTATCGCAGGGTATGGCAGGGTATGGCAGGGTATGGCAGAGTATCGCAGGGTATGGCAGAGTATCGCAGGGTATGGCAGAGTATCGCAGGGTATCGCATGGCAGAGTATCGCAGGGTATTGCAGGGTATGGCAGGGTATGGCAGAGTATGGCAGAGTATGGCAGGGTAATGGCAGGGTAATGGCAGGGTAATGGCAGGGTATGGCAAGGTAATGGCAGAGTATGGCAGGGTAATGGCAGAGTATGGCAGGGTAATGGCAGAGTAATGGCAGAGTATGGCAGGGTAATGGCAGAGTATGGCAGGGTAATGGCAGAGTATGGCAGGGTAATGGCAGAGTATGGCAGGGAATGGCAGAATATAGCAGGGTAAGGCACAGTATTGGAGGGTATGGCAGATTACTGCTGGGTATCCATCCATCCATGCTCAGCCATCCCTCCATACCCTGCAATACCCAGCAATACACTGCAGGCTATTGCTGTGTATTGCAGGGTATGGAGGGATGGCTGAGCATGGATGGATGGATCGGTGGTGGCAGAGCAGGCTGTGGGCACTACAGATCCCGCCCACAGCACTGCTGCCACCGATCCCTCCCCCTCTGCTCTCACACTGTACCGATCGGTACAGAGAGAGGAGGGGATAGGAACCGGCGTCATCAAATGACGCCGGTTTGCTTACATGTGATCGCTCCGTCATTTGACGGAGCGATCACGTGGTAAACGGCCGCGATGAGCGGCCGTTTACCGTGATCCGTGATCCGCCGGGTCCTCTGGACCCGGCGATCACGGATGTTCTCGAGTGTGCGCCCCGGGGGGCGCGCAAGAGGGGAATTCCGGGAGGACGTCATATGACGCCCTCCCAGAGTTAAGCAACCGCCCTGTAGCCGTCATTCGGCTATGGGCCGGTTGTAAAGTGGTTAATTGAACAAGCTGAAGTTAGAAGCTTATTGGCTACCATGCACAGCTGCACCAGATATTGCACTCTCCAGTTTTAGTAAATCAACCCCAATGCTTACCCGTATAGAGGTGTCAGCTTTACACAGTAAAACAGTCAACCAAAAATGCTAAGCCACCTGGCTCTCTTGTGAGCAGTGCTTCTCTTGACACAGGACCTTCAGACCCAGCGTTTTGGCTCTCCTGGCTTACTTAGCCTTAGTTATAGCACTTTGCTTCATGGATGCACTCCTGGCACCTAGATAGGGGTTCTCCTGACACCCTGGGCTCTCTCACTCTCCAGAGACATACACACTCACTCATTCCAGTCCCCTGGATTTGAAAGTTGCTTCATCCTTCTCAGTCCTGCAGACTCACTCAGCTGTCCCAACTCTCCTAGTCATGCAGGTAGGGGATCTCTCCAACATGGAGTCCCTTATCCTAAATGGATCACCTCTTCAGGCTGGAGTACACACACCTCTCTTCAAACAAGGGCCCTGAGCTATGACAGCTCCTGGTTTATAATGAATATATGCCCCTGTGCACTCACACACCCTACAGGTCTCCAGTAAGACCTGGACATAGGATTTAAGGCTTTGTCCCACCTAATACATTTTGAAGCCTTCAAGCTCCAGGTCCCAATCCAGGATTAGAAAAGCTTTAAAGTGGGATTCCACTCTAAAGTAGAACTCCCACTTTTCGGAACCCTCCCCCCCTCCGGTGTCACATTTGGCACCTTTCAGGGGGGAGAGGGGTGCAGATACCTGTCCACGGGAGTTTACGCAGCTTCCTGTCCCGGCGCGCTGTCTGCCGGGACACACACGTGTCCCGGCAGACAGCGCTGAAGATTCTCATTGCGCCGCGCGACTCGCACATGGGCAGTAGGGAATCGGGAAGTGAAGCCACTTCCTGATTCCCTCACCGAGAATGGCGCCGGCTACAGCAGAGAGCCGAGCGATCGATCGGCCTCTGCTGCCGACACCGCTGGACCCTGGAACAGGTAAGTGTCCATTTTTTAAAAGTCAGCAGCTGCAGTATTTGTAGCTGCTGGCTTTTAAAAAAAAAAAAATTTCAGTACAGTCCCGCTTTAACCTCCTTGGCGGTAACCCCGAGCCTGGCTCGGGTCCAGCTTTTTGTGCTGGGAGCGGTAACCCCGAGCCAGGCTCGGGCTTGCGTGCAGGATGCAGGGGGGAAGTTACTTACCTTGTCCCCTGGATCCTGCGATGTCTCCCCGCTGTGTGAGCGAGCCATCCGCTCGCTCGATTCACACAGTGCCGAGTGCCGCTGGTCTCCGTTCCCTGCGACGTTACGACGCACGGGAGCGGAGATCGGCGCCAAATTTAAAAAAGTTTAAAAACACAAAACACATACAGTACTGTAATCTTACAGATTACAGTACTGTATACAAAAAATACACACCCCCTTTGTCCCTAGTGGTCTGCCCAGTGCCCTGCATGTCATTTTATATAATAAAAAGATTTTTTTTCTGCCTGGAAACTGGAGATTGTCCATAGCAACCAAAAAGTGTCCCTTTATGTCAAAAGTGGTTTTAGACCAGCTAGAAAACACTGATAAAAAATTAAAATCACAATTTATCATCAAACAATAAATTTAATGACAGCGACTATTCTGCAACTGAGCAAATTTCAGTGTTTTTGATTTGATTACATTATTGAATCATTTTTATATATATTTTAATTATATTATAATTTATTATTTTGTGTTTCAAACTTTATCATACCCGGGATGTCTACTAGACTCTGGTTCGGACAGATTTGAGTGAGTTATTCATAAGAATTGCATGCCTACAATATAAAAACGCCAAATTTCCATGCAAAATAATTGTACCGCTTTCAGCACAAGATTCCAGACAGAATCATACCGCCAGGGAGGTTAAACACAGCTGCTCACAATATACACTCTGAAGCCCAGAACTGCATTAGTGTGAAGCCTGTGTCATTCCTATATCCATTTTGACAGTGGCAGGCAGGGCCTTGTCACAATATATACATTTGTTCATCTTCCTCACCTTGCATTAGTAGATCACAAAATATTTTTTTTTCTTTGCCCGAGTTCAGGAAAGAAAAAGATGCTGTATTTCTGGCAAAATCAAATCAATTTCTTTTATAAATGCTAAAAATAGTATTTTTTATAAACACTTACATGGTAGCCAGGTGGAAAAAAGACACAAGTCCATCTAGTTCAACCAATAATATATTTCATTTGTATTATTTCTTTATTATAAAAATGAAAAATAATACAGCCACTATACCACAAGGACATGTAAGCCATTTTTGTTTTTAGATTTGGATATACTTTAAGAACTTTACATGAAATCACTTTATTTTATTTTATAACAGGCCTAACGACCAGGCTTTGATTATAGCTTTTAATTTCTGCAATTTAAAGTATACATTATTGTATATATACAGTGAATGTCAACGAGACCAATTGCTGTAAATAATCTCATCCATATGTGTTATACTTAGAAAAAGAAAACTGTTTTAGGCCTTATGCACTCATGGCATTTGCACACCTCTCCTAGATGCCTTTCCTTCTGGCAGCAGTGTTTTGGCAGAAAAAATGCTTGGTGCTTGTACATGCATGTAAATGTGTCTAGACGTGTTTAGGCATATTTAGGCATGTCAAGCACTTCGGCATAAATTGTATTTTATTGGCCATAATAATAATATATTCTGGCATTAAGAAGTGCAAGGACATGCTTATGTTCCAGCAGCTATAAAGAAGGAGGGAATTGGGCACAGAGTTTGTAGTTAGCTATGGGTTTTCTAAATGTAAAGTAGTAGCTGCTTCCTATAAGACTGTCCCGGATGTACAGAGCAGTGAGTGAATGAGGATGAGCCACTCTTTTTACTCATTCACTTTGGACCGTGTCTTTCCAGCAAACAGCAAACAGCTATGTTGTACATTAAAGGGGTTGTAAAACCCTTGTGTTTTTTCACCTTAATGCATTCTATGCATTAAAATGTAAAATATTTTATCGAGTCCTGTCCATAATAATACTGTGCAAGACACTATATAGTTTATTGATAATTTGCTTTAAAGCTAAATGATCAGTAGGGGCAAGACAGATCTGATCAGATGAAAGCCATACAATTTTGAGGTGAAATAGTCCAAACACAGATAATAACTACAGTTCATGTCAGATAAAATGTAGTACATTTAGAGCATTTTCCATAGAAGAAGATCTGAAATTAACAATTGTCAAATAGAGGCAGTATGTTCTCACAGCAAGAGCCTCTTTTTGAAATATAAAGTTTGATCACAGGGTATTTGTATGAATAGCTTAGAGTCAGTATTTCACAGGCAACATTGACTTACTTCATCTTCAACTTGAGCAGTTATCCATTCAGACACCTTGCTTACAGTAAAAAGAAGTGAACCGTATTATCTGACTGGGTCTACCACGGAGTATATCAGGGCAACAAATCAAATTATTTTCTTAATATCAGTAACCCTTTTCACAGTCAGGCACTACTTCCTATTTTCATCTAAGATGGTACAACCAGCTGTGCTATTTCCCTCATGCATACTAAATATGTAGAAGCAAATCATATTTTTTCTTAAAGTGTAGACTCTATAGACTAAAATATGAATCTTATAACCAATGTAGCATAATATAAGTATATAAGAGAAATGCATTTCCATTACCAACAAACAAATATTATTGGTAAAAAAATACCAGTATAAAAAGATTTATACATAGAGTGCTAAACACACTAAAGTGTTCGCTACAAATAAACATAAATAATATCTACAGCTTCAGGGAAAGGATCTTCCACCACTTTTTGGACTAGTACTTTCCAACTCTAATGGTCTACATCAGGGGTCTCAAACTGGTGGCACTCCAGCTGTTGCGAAACTACAAGTCCCATCATGTCTCTACCTGTGGGAGTCATGCTTGTAACTGTCAGCCTCACAATGCCTCATGGGACTTGTAGTTTCGCAACATCTGGAGGGCCGCTAGTTTGAGACCCCTGGTCTACATAATCAAAGAGTAGATCATAAGAGCTTAAATGCACGTGCTTGTAAGCAGGCAAGGACCATGGGATAACAAAAGTTTATGTCTCCTCTTGTCACTTACTCCACAAAGAAATCTGCAAAGCTTGCTATCACATCTATGAGTAGCCATATGTACCTTATTTAAGTTTTTTAATAACAACTTCATCAGGAGACTGTAGGCTGGTAGGTCAGGGGTAGTGATGTCAGCTGGCATGTACATCTACACACACAATAGATCGAACCTTTTCTATATCTTGTAAGCATTTATGAACTTATCGTTCATTTTTTCGTTATGAACCTAAAGCATTTATGAACCTATCGTTCTGTACACCAACTGTGCACAGTGCAATCTGAGTATTCTATATGTATATACATTTTAAAACAGAATCATGCTGTGTTGAATGTTTCTTTATTTAAGTACACCAATCCAGAAAATATTAGAACAGTTTGCAGTTGAAGTCTGGAGTAATGTCTTTTGTAAGTCTATGATGAGGTCATGCAGTAAGGTGAGGCCATGTGGATAGCTAAGGAGTAGTGTTGAGCAAACTGAGCAGAGTCCAATTCCCTGGACATTTACTGAACAATTGAAAAAAATTGCAAACCTCGGACATAGGACTTGAATCTCATTGACACCTAAAGGGTTTAACCATTTCCCAAGACTAATTTGTAAGCTTTTTTTGTAAAAGAAAACATGGGTAGCTGGGTACAGAGACAATATTAGCACAATATCAGACCCATATTTTCAGTTAAAAATACACTTAATTTTAGTGCACAGAAATGCAATATAGTTACATTGTTATTCAGGTTGAAAAAAAGTCCATCTAATTTTTGTAGTAAAGTATAAAAGATGAGGATGCATCAAGTATAATAATAGATATAAAAATAGATACTCAACATGTCAAGCCTCAAAAATGTAGACACCCATGAAATCAGTTTATAGTTAACCATGAATACTTACACTAAAATTATTGCTCTCACTGTAGAGTGTTCAGAGCTATATGTATAACGTGCGAAAAAAAATCACCATACTCACATTTAGAGGCAAGCCACATATCTGTTTTCCTATCTATGTGTGTTTATATAGGGCTGGGTACTTTAACCACTTCCCGACCGGCACACGACGATGTACGTCGACAGAATGGCATGGACAGGCATAAGGGTGTACAGGTACATCCCCTTTAAGATGCCGTCGTGCCATCGAGCGAGCGCGCCGGTCGGGACCCCCGTGAGTCCGGTCGCGGGTCCCGCGGACTCGATCACCGCGGGGATACCCTCGATCGTCTCACAGGAAGGCTGAATGGGGAGATGCGGAAATAAACAGTAAATAAACAGTTTTTTTCATATAGAAATTTTCTTTAGTTGCAAATCGGAATGCATATATTTTCATTTGCTTGTTTTTTTATTAGGAATAAATAATAAAATATGTTAAAAAAAATTATATTAATGTTTTACCAATGCAACATTACGTAGTTGGAGCACTTTTATATATTTACCCTAAACTGTAATTAAAGTGGAGTTTCACCCCAAAAAAATATATATATATTAATGTGCTTAAAAAAAAAATGAACATTTGGAGACATTTTTTTTGTTTACTCACCTCTAAATGCCTGTTGCTAGGGGTCCCTCGTAGTCTGCCTCCTTCGGCGCCTGGGCTCCTGACATCACTTCTCTCGGCACAGGAAGGGAGATCGCCTCTCCCCCTCCCTCTTGTCAATCATCTGGTACACGTGACTGATCCCAGATGATTGTGCGGCCAGTGACGGCGCGCGGCTTGCACATGCGCAGTCGGTGCCCACAGTTATAATGTTGATCCCCCGCATCGCTGGACCCTGGGACAGGTAAGTTTCTGATTATTAAAAGTCAGCAGCTGCAGTATTTGTAGCTGCTGACTTAATTTTTTTTTTTAAGTGGGAACCCCGCTTTAACCGCTTCCCGACCGCCTCATGTATATATACGTGAGCAGAATGGCACGGGCAGGCAAAATTCCGTACCTGTACGGGATTTTTTAAATGTCTGCCCGTGGGTTGCCAGCGGCGCGCTCGCGACTCGGTCGGGAGCTCCATGACCCCGGCCGCGGGACCAGCGGACCCGATCGCCGCTGGTGTCCCGCGATCGGGTCACGGAGCTGAAGAACGAGGAGAGGTATGTGTAAACAAAACTCTCCCCGTGCTTCCTACTCTGCCTGTCATTGATTGGCTGTTCCCGGTCATCGGTAAAGCCGATCAATGACGTCAGACGTCAGCCCCGCCCCTAATGTAAAAAAAAAACACACACGTCACAGCCCATAACCCCTCCCCCCCCTAGTGGTTAACCCCTTCACTACAACTGTCATTTATACAGGAATCAATGCATTTAAATAGCATTGATTGCTGTATAAATGACAATGGTCCCAAAAATGTGTCAAAAATGTCCGATGTGTCCGCCATAATGTCGCAGTCACAATAAAAATCGCTGATCGCCGCCATTACTAGTAAAAAAATAAATATTAATAAAAATGCTATAAAACTATCCCCTATTTTGTAAACGCTATAACTTTTGCGCAAACCAATCATTAATCGCTAATTGAGATTTTTTTTACCAAAAATATGTAGAAGAATACGTATCAGCCTAAACTGAGGAAAAAAAAGTTTTTTTATATATTTTTTGGGGATTGTCATTATAGCAAAAAGCAAAAAATATTGATTTTTTTTCAAAATTGTCGCTTTATTTTTGTTTATAGCGCAAAAAATAAAAACCGCAGGGGCGATCAAATACCACCAAAAGAAAGCTCTATTTGTGGGAAAAAAAGGACGCCAATTTTGTTTTGGAGCCACGTCGCACAACTGCGCAATTGTCAGTTAAAGCAACGCAGGGCAGAATCGCAAAAAGGGGCCTGGTCCTTTGGCTGCCAATTGGTCCGGGGCTGAAGTGGTTAATAAAGACTGTTGATTAATGGATTAGTAAATCACAAGATAAAAGTGAGCATTGGATGTTTGGGCATTGCATGAAAAGGTCATCCAGATCATCTAACATCACTGTTGTGAACAGAAAACTCATCATCAGCACTATCTAGTGGTATTTTCCTGAAATAACTAAATAAAAAAAAGTATTGCCATTAGATGGAGCTGTCGGTCAATGGAAATAAATAGAAAATGATATTTTACACATACTAGACACATTATGGAGGTTATTTATGATGACTGTACAAATGTTGAGACATTCTCACAACACGTTTTTTTATAAATAGATCCCCTAGGTCACTATAGCACTTATCTATTGCTGCAGGGAGATGCTTGACATAGCTGAAATAGCTCCATCCCAGTTACTATACTCATAGAAAGTGATGAGGCATCAATCATGGTGATGTATCCCTTACAATGTAATCACTCCTATGGAATGCTGTGCACAATGATTGGAAGCCCAAGAGCTAATACATTTGAACTCCTGGACTAAAGTCAATGGGGCTGCTGAAACCACTGAGAGCAGCCACCATTTTAAAACAGTACTAGAAGGGCTCTGGGATGAATAGCCACTATTTATGTGCCATTTTAAAATGACAGCCAGGACTCAAGTGGTTGAACTAACATATGCCTCAAACTACACTGAGCAAAATTATAAACAGACTTTTGTGTTTGCCCCTATTTATCATGAGCTGAACACAAAGATCTACGACTTTTTCTATGTACACAAAAGGCCTATTATGCTCAAATATTGTTCAGATTCACTGTCTAAATCTGTGTTAGTGAGCACATCTGTGGCATTGTGCTGTGTCATAAAACTGCACATTTCAAAGTGGCCTTTGATTGTGGGCAGCCTAAGGCACACCAGTGCAATAATCATGCTGTCTAATCAGCATCTTGATATGCCACACCTATAAGGTGGATGGATTATCTCGGCAAAGGAGAAGTGCTCACTAACACAGATTTTGACAGATTTGTGAACAATATTTGAGAGAAATAGGCCTTTTGTGTAATAGAAAAAGTCGTAAATCTTTGAGTTTAGCTCATGATAAATAGGGGCAAACATAAAAGTGTTTTTGCTCAGTGTAAATATGTATCACACCTTACTTTAAAAAGCTGAGAAGCCAAACAGCTAAACACAGTTAAAATACTTATACCCCCACTGTGAGTCTTGTTCACACTCTGGCTCTTCACACATGCACATTGTGTCTCAGAGCATGTCTCTGTGCAATGTCACCAGGTAACTATCCCTGTGATTGACTCTCTATCACCAAGACTACACACCACTTTGTGTTTCTTCACCCTTTCCCCTTTGGGGTATTGCATGATTTTCATGTGATTTTTAACTTTTCATTTTCCTTTCTCTTTATGTGATACATGATTCCCTTCACTCTGTATCTACTATGCATTTCACTTTTTCAGGCAATAATGGGTGTTGGTTTATAGTTCATGAATACTATATGAATATATTGGTACTATTCA
This sequence comes from Lithobates sylvaticus, assembly GCA_028564925.1. Classification (NCBI taxonomy): domain Eukaryota; kingdom Metazoa; phylum Chordata; class Amphibia; order Anura; family Ranidae; genus Lithobates; species Lithobates sylvaticus. Next base: position 456,359,863 of record CM053027.1, on the reverse strand, counting down.
CACATATTGGTCCAATATCATTTACTCTACAGACATATTTAAATTTTTTCACCCTTGCCTAATTACATTTGGAGGGTGCTCCTGGGGTGTGTCGGTGCACTTGCTTCTTCCTTGGGTCCATTCCCTCAGCTCCTGGGATAGACTAGCCTTGCAGATCCTAACTTGCAAAACTGCTTATTTGGAACCATTTATACGCAAGTATTCTAGGGAGATACACTTCTTATTTCCCCTACCTTCTTTCTTACTATCTGGGCAAAACATTAGATCCTGTTTGGTATCTTTTTTTCATTTTTTTCAGCTATGCTATGCCTTTTCTCCTAATGAGGGACAACTGGCCACGAAAAGCATCGAGCCTATCAATGTCATCATGTTCCCAACACATAGCTTGACCTCAACTGTGATTCATTTGTATCCTACAACCCATTTGTATCCATTACTCAATAAGCATTTTACTTTTTATACTAGTTACTTCCATGGGATACTATGCGATTTCAGATGTGTGCATGTATATATATATATATATATATATATATATATATATATAAATTCTTCTTTTTTGTATGCCTTCTATACAGATATAAATACCCATGTTCAGCCATGTATCACATGTTTATGAGGTATGCTTTATATATGTGCCAATCAAACAATTTTACAATTTCTCCTACCACAGGTATTGTGCCTCACTCAAAGTCCCAAAAAACATTTCCTATTTCTGATTTAGGGATGCAGGTGCATGAATCATGCACTTCATTTAAAGTCCCAGAACCCCTTTTCTTTCTATACAGTTAAAATACATATACAGTTGCTGTCTTCCTTGCTAAAAGATTTTCATTTCTGTTCACCCAGTCCTGAGATTTATAAAGCTCTGCCACATAGCACAGCCCTGTATGATGGAGCAGAAGACTTGATTATTTTCTTGTGCAGTTAATCAACATTTACAGGTCTTGTCCTTACCCCAGGTCAGGGGCGGACTGACCATTCGGACACTCGGGCACTGCCCGAGGGCCCCATGCCACTAAGAGGCCCCATCAGGGTTGCCATCCTCAATAAAACCAGGGACAATATGTAAAAATCTGTGTTTTTTTTTAAATCCCAAGAGCCCCGCCTCTCCAGTACCTTTTCAGTGTGTGTGTGTATTCTGTGTGTGTATATTGTGTGTCTGTGTGTGTGTATTCTGTATGTGAGTGTGTGTATACTTTGTGGCCCCATAATCTATTGCCTGGGGGCCCCATAATCTCCTATTGCCCAGGGGCCCCATAATCTTCTCCTATTGCCCGGGGGCCCCATAATCTCCTATTGCCCAGGTGCCCCATGAGTTGTCAGTCCGCCTCTGCCCCAGGCTGTATCCAGATATTGAAAGTGGAAGCAACAGATTATTGAGCTTATCTTTTCTGTCATTCAGCTTTCTCTTCCCATGAGCATGCACCTTGTTATCACATGAGCGCTAAAGCACAACCAACCAGCAAGTTATGTTGTTTTTCCCTCTCCTAGTTTAAGCTTGGCTGTACAGGGACAGCAAGAAACTGAACAAATTAAGGTACTTATACTGCTTGCATTTTAAAGTACATTTTATGATGTATTAATAGATGTAGAGCTGCCTTCATTTATGTATTTTATTAAATACAAACTAATGCCTAGTTTTCATATTTGATTTGTGCCAAGGACTCCTGTCTGCCATGGCAGCTAGTATTTTCAGAAGGAGAGCAGTTTTGTCTCTTAATATCTTTTTTTATTTAAATGGTATGTTTTTATTTTTTTTAAGAACCCCTGTATTTGCACAAATAGAGAAGTTCATGACAAAGTCTATTATGCTAATTCCTCATACGAATAGAAATACTGACAATTTGACGAGTTGTTTACAGCCATTAGTCTGTAGCTGGTGTTAAAATAAAAAACAACCCAGAATGTAAAATGGAGAAAATACTGTTCCTAGTAACTAATATATTATTTTAATCCAATTTTAGGATATACATGCTTGAATACAGATTAATTAGAAAGAGAGAGTATGACTGAGTTAGCTGTGTTCAAGCCAAGTTATCACAAAGTATTTTGTCGCACCTTAAAGAGCTACTGCTCCTATGAATTTAACAGTTCTGCTTATCAAATAATACAAACAGTCGGATTATGGCACAGTTTGGCTTATCCCTTATTTTTATTCATATGAGTAACCTAAGGCCACAATAGCTGAATCATTACTGTATTACAAAGTCATTGAAGGTTTCTCGAGCAATAACTCTTATATAACAGGATTGAAAACTCCTGAAGGCTTTTATTTGCTTCACCAGACTTAATTAAACATCTGCTGTTAATTTTTGTGTAGGTAATAATTGTACACATAATCATTACAGGCTGGCAGATGAAAGAATAATAAACTGAAAAACTATATTCAGCTACATATTAGTAATTTATTTATAAATTGTTATTTATGCAAAAAAAAAAGGGAAAATAGACAATTAAATCCATACATAACATGATTAAAAACTTTAGAGTGTTTGTAAGAAAACTCTGGGCGCTTTTAAAGAGCACTTATTTTGTGTAAACGGAAAACATTTTGTTTTACATCAAAATTAACTGTAAATAATATTCCATTTCAGCATAATGTACCAGTGATTACAGTATGTATAACTTCTAGAGATGGGCCGAACACCCCCCTTGTTTGGTTCGCAGCGGAACTCCCGAATAGGGGAAAAGTTATAACCCCCTAAATGCGAAACCCCATTGAAGTCTATAAGAGCCGAACATGTAAAAAAAAGTGCCCATTTTGAAGGCTTATATGCAAATAATTGGTCGTAAAAGGGGTATGGGGGTCCAGGTACTGCTATTTTTTTAAACTATTGTTTTTTCACGAGCAGTGATTTTAATGATGCTTAAAGTGCAACAATAAAAATGAAAACAATCATTTAAATATAGTGCCTGGGTGTCCCCTTAGTCTGCCTGTAAAGTGGCGCATCTGTAACATATATATAGAACATGTTGCAGTAAAAATTTCACTTCTAAAGAAAAAAAAACAAGTCAAATCCCATTTAAAATGACTTGCGGTTGTGATAAAGAAAAAAACAGCATGGGGTCCCCCCTCCCAGTCTATACCAGACCCTTAGCTGTCATGAAAATACGTCCTCTTTATATGATTAAGTCTTTTAGGCCTCGGTGCTACCTGTTTTCCCTCCTGTGAGTGAAGCCCCCTCAACACTAGTCCTCTAGCACAATGATATTACTCCATAGACAGGGCAGACAAACAGAATCTTTCAGACTTTGTTTTTAATGAAACATGTGTAGCGATACCCCTGCAGGGGCTGCTTAAGTATGTTCAGTCTGTTACTCTGCCTCTTAACCCCAATAACAGTCTCAGCCCCCTCTGGCACACCTGGCAATAGTGTAAGTGCTATGACCAATGAGAAACACACATGTTATAATAAAAAAAAAATGTCTTTAATGCAATATTTCTTTGGAAAAATCACAGACAGTAACAATATATATTCGAGTAATCAACTAGAAAGCACTAACTGAGATTTAAGAGCAATATAGCTCCCAGGTTGCTTTCAGGGGGTTTCAAACACTAGAATGTCCCCAAGAGCAGAGGCGCGCTTAAATGGCAAACAAAGCACAAGGCCCGGTATTACTTACCCTAAAGTGACAGGGCGGTTGCTTAACTCTGGGAGGGCGTACTATGGCGTCCTCCCAGAATTCCCCTCTTGCGCACCCCCTGGGGCGCGCACTCGAGAAAATCCGTGATTGCCGGGTCCAGAGGACCCAGCGGATCACGGATCATCGCGGCCGCTTACCACGTGATCGCTCCGTCAAATGATGGAGCGATCACATGTAAGCAAACAAGCGTCATTTGATGACGCCGGTTCCTCTCCCCTCCTCTCTGTACCGATCGGTGCAGTGTGAGAGGAGAGGGGGAGGGATCGGTGGCAGCAGTGCTGTAGTGCCCACAGCCTGCTCTGCAGTCACCACCGATCCATCCATCCATGCTCAGCCATCCCTCCATACCCTGCAATACACAGCAATAGCCTGCAGTGTATTGCAGGGTATGGAGGGATGGCTGAGCATGGATGGATGGATACCCAGCAGTACTCTGCGATACTCTGCCATACCCTGCGATACTCTGCCATACCCTGTGATACCCTGCCATACCCTGCGATACCCAGCAATACTCTGCGATACCCTGCCATTCCCTGCCATATTCTGCAATACCCTGCAATACTCTGCGATACTCTGCCATACCCTGCCATACTCTGCAATACCCAGCAATATTCTGCCATACTCTGCAATACCCTGCAATACTCTGCCATACCCAACGATACTCTGCCATACCCTGCAATACTCTGCCATACCCTGCGACACTCTGCCATACCCTGCGATACTCTGCCATACCCTGCGATACTCTGCCATACCCTGCGATACTCTGCCATACCCTGCCATACCCTGCCATACCCTGCGATACCATGCCATACCCTGCGATACTCTGCCATACCCTGCGATACTCTGCCATACCCTGCGATACTCTGCCATACCCAGCAATACTCTGCCATACCCTGCAATACTCTGCAATACCCAGCAATACTCTGCAATACCCGGCGATACTCTGCAATACCCGGCGATACTCTGCCATACCCTGCCATACTCTGCCATACCCTGCCATACTCTGCCATACCCTGCCATACTCTGCCATACTCTGCCATACCCTGCCATACCCTGCGATACTCTGCCATACCCTGCGATACTCTGCCATACCATGCTATACCCTGCAATACCCTGCGATATTCTGCAATACTCTGCCATACCCAGCAATACTCTGCAATACCCTGCAATATTCTGCAATACTCTGCAATACCCAGCGATACTCTGCCATACCCTGCCATACTCTGTGATACTCTGCCATACTCTGCCATACCCTGCCATACTCTGCCATACCATGCTATACCCTGCGATATTCTGCGATACCATGCAATACCCTGCGATACCATGCAATGCTCGCTACGATCGAAGCCAGGATCGTTTTTTATTTTATTTCAGGCTTTCCAGCCTAGAGGTGAGATGTGGGGTCTTATTGACCCCATATATCACTGTAAAGAGGACCTGTCATGCCATATTTCTATTACAAGGGATGTTTACATTCCTTGTAATAGGAATAAAAGTGATCAAAAAAAATTTTTTGGGTGAAAAAAGTGTCAAACTAAAATAAATAAAGTAAAATGAACAATTTAAAGCGCCCCTTTCCCCGTGTGCTCGCATGCAGAAGGGAACCCATACGTAAGTCCCGCCCACATATGAAAACAGTGTTCAAATCACACATGTGAGGTATCGCTGCGAACGTTGGAGCGAGAACAATAATTTTGGCCCTAGACCTCCTCTGTAACTCAAAACATGTAACCAGTAAAAAATTTTAAAGCGCCGCCTATGGGGATTTTTAAGTAGCGAAGTTTGGCGCCATTCCACGAGCGGCTGCAATTTTGAAGGGTGACATGTTAGGTATCTATTTACTCGGCGTAACTTCATCTTTCACATTATGCAAAAACATTGGGCTAAAGTTTTGTTTTTTGTAAAGCACAAAACTTTTTTTTCCCAAAAAAAACGCGTTCGAAAAATTGCTGCGCAAGTACAGTGCTAGATAAAAAGTTGCAATGACCGCCATTGTATTCTCTAGGGTCTTTGCTAAAAAAACATATATAATGTTTTGGGGTTCTATGTAATTTTCTAGTAAATAAATGATGATTTTTACATGTAGGAGAGAAATGTCAGAATTGTCCTGGGTGCTCCAGAACGCCTGATGGTGCTCCCTGCATGTTGGGCCTCTGTATGTGGCCACACTGTGTAAAAGTCTTACACATGTGGTATCGCCATACTCGGGAGTAATAGCAGAATGTGTTTTGGGGTGTAATTTGTGGTATGCATATGCTGTGTGTGAGAAATAACCTGCTAATATGATAATTTTGTAAAAAAAAAAAAGAAAAAAAAATCTTGATTTTGCAAAGAATTGTGGGAAAAAATTACAACTTCAAAAAACTCACCATGCCTCTTTCCAAATACCTTGGAATGTCTTCTTTCCAAAAAGGGGTCATTTGGGGGGTATTTGTACTTTCATGGCATGTTAGAAACTCAAGAAATGAGATAGGCCGTCAGTACTTCAGGTGTGATCAATTTTCAGATATTGGCACCATAGCTTGTGGACTCTATAATTTTCACAAAGACCAAATAATATACCCCAATTTGTACTTATTTTTACCAAGGATATGTAGCAGTATAAATTTTGGCCAAAATGTATCAAGAAAAATTACAAATTTGCTAAATTTTTATAACAGAAACGAAGAAAAATTATTTTTTTTACAGAATTTTCAGTCTTTTTTCTTTTATAGCGCAAAAAATAAAAAACCCAACAGTGATTAACCACTTCCCACCCGGCCAATGTACATATACGGCCGGGTGGGAGCCGTCTACTTCTGAATGGACGTTCCGCAGCGGCGCGATCCCGATGCGGCCGTGTCACCCGGATACAGGGCGCATCTCGGATCGGCAGGAGGGCTCGGTGATTGGCCCTCCTGATCAAATGATGGCCGTGTCGAATCACAGCCGTCATGTGATGTAAACAAACAGCCGGTTGCTAGGCAATCGGCTCTCCTCTCCTCACACGGAAGTCGTCGGTGAGGAGAGGAGAGTGGATCGCTGCAGCCGGCTGGAGATCAGTGAGTATTAGCTGTTTTTTTTACAGCTTTTTATTCACTGTGTAGTGTCCCCACAGTAAAACACACATGTCCCCACAGTAAAACACACATGTCCCCACAGTAAAACACACATGTCCCCAAAACACACATGTCCCCAAAACACACATGTCCCCAAATAATAAAAACACATGTCCCTCACATATGTCCCAGTAAAATCACATGTGCCAATGATCATTTGCGTACATATGTCCGTGATCACGTGAACCAATTATTATACACTTAGCGGAATTTTTTTTACAAAAAACATGTAGCAGAATACATTTTGGCTTAAATTTGTGACAAAATGTGATTTTATTGGATTTCTTTTAAAAAAAAAAGAAAGGAGAAAATATTGTTTTTTTTCAAAATTTCCGCTATGTTTTCGCTTATATCGCAAAAAATTAAAAACTGAGTCGCGAATAAATACCACCAAACTAAAGCTCTATTTGTGCGAACAAAATGATAAAAAATTCATTTGGTTACAGCATTGCATGACCGCGCAATTGTCACTGAAAGTGCGAGAGCGCTGAAAGCTGAAAATTGGTCTGGGCAGGAAGGGTGTTTAAGTGCACAGTAAGCAAGTGGTTAAATACCACCAAAAGAAAGCTCTATTTGTGTGAAAAAAAGGACAAAAATTTCATATGGGTACAGTGTTGTATGACTGAGTAATTGTCATTCAAAATGTGAGAGCACCGAAAGCTGAAAATTGGTCTGGTTATTAAGGGTGTTTAAGTGCCCAGTGGTCAAGTGGTTAAGTGAGTACTTAAAGCGGGACTGTACTGAAAAAAAAAAATTTAAAAGCCAGCAGCTACAAATACTGCAGCTGCTGACTTTTAAAAAATTGACACTTACCTGTCCCTGGTTCCAGCGGTGTCGGCAGCAGAGGCCGATCGCTCGCTCGGCTCTCTGCTGTAGCCGGCGCCATTCTCGGTGAGGGAATCAGGAAGTGGCTTCACTTCCCGATTCCCTACTGCGCATGCACGAGTCGCGCGGCGCAATGAGAATCTTCAGCGCTGTCTGCCGGGACACGTGTGTGTCCCGGCAGACAGCGCGCCGGGACAGGAACTTGTGTAAACTCCCACGGGAGTTTATGCCGGAAGTGGGTGCAGATACCTGTCTTAGACAGGTATCTGCACCCCCCTCCCCCCTGAAAGGTGTCAAATGTGACACCGGATGGGGGGGAGGGTTCCGAAAAGCGGGAGTTCCACTTTAGGGTGGAATCCTGCTTTAAAGTGACTGCAAAGTATTTTTTTTTCTTTTTAAAAATAACAAACATGTCATACTTACTGTACCTGCTCTGTTGGAGTGAATTTGCACAGGGCAGCATGGATCCTTTTCAGGTCCCTCTTCGCTGCTCCTTGCTCCTCCATCCTGTTGAGTGCCCCCACAGCAAGCAGCTTGCTATGGAGGCACCTGAGCTGAGCTGAAGCTTTGTGTGTCCATTCAGACACAGAGCTGTGGTTCAGCCCCACCTCCTCTCTCTCCTGATTAGCTGACTTTGATTGACAGCAGCAGAAGCCAAATGGCGGTGCTGCTGTGTCTCAACCAATCAGGAGAGAGAGTCTTGGACAGCAGAGGGACTTGTGGACATTGCTAGATAGAGAGGGGGCTCAGGTAAGTATGAGGGGGGCTGCTGCACACAGAATTTTTATCTTAAGAATGCATTAGGATAAAAAAAACTTTCTGGCTTTACAATCCATTTAAACCACAGACCAGAAACATCCATCAGCTAAGCCTCTTCTTCGTAACACTGGAATTTGGGCAGGCATTAGGTCCTTTATTAGCTTGGCGGATGGGGGTATTTCATTATTTTATCTTTACCCTGAGTGAGGCTTTAAAGTATAAGTTAACCTTTATGAAAAAAAATGAATGCATACATGTTTGCAGAAGCCAAAAGAAAAAATATATATTTAATCTGTTGATATGTATATTGCATAGCCATTTAAAAAATACATTTGTAACCACAGGATAAATGCTTCTCTATTGCAGACTGAAATGCAAATCTATATATAAATACTTTCTGATATAATATCATATACGAGTTCCAGGTGTCTCAAATATTGTGTTATGTTACAATGAAACTAAGCTATGCTCTAATGATACCCTTTACTGGTCTAGGGGAACAGCCCTATATTGCACTAAATAGTGCTCAAGCATTTAGACTGTAATAACAGGGGTCTTATGCATATACTGTATGGTTTCCATAACACTTGTAACAGTCAAACACACCTGACATATCATTAACCTTCAACTAAAGCTGCATTCACATGAGACCTCTTTATTTTATACTTATAATCCTGTCAGACAAAAGGGTCTTTTCCCAAAGAAATTGCATGTCTCACTAGAAAAGAACATTTCCCACTGGCTTCAACAATAAGGTGATGTAGCAGTCTCAGCTCAGTGAGTCATTTGCAAGCTGTGATTTTCAATATAAAAAATGATATGCACAACAGGATCACAGGTGACTTTACCCTAATTGCTATACTGAAAACTTTGTGGCAAAATTATAATTGTGAAACTGCAAACAGATGTATTCTATGTATAAAGTAAAAAAAAAATGTATTATATATATATATATATATATATATATATATATATATATATATATATATATATATATATATATATATATATATATATATATATATATATATATATATATGATTTTTCAGAGTCAGTTTTATTGGCCATATATTTGCAGACACATTTATTGATTGCAGAATTGAAGACGGAAATCATAATTTGTACAGTGAATATATTTATACTTTAGGAATTTATAAGATACCTAAAGCCAGATATTACAGTGGGATTAATTTATGTAGTTACTATTATATTTATGTAATTATTAAATTATAATCCTTAGTTTTGTGCTTTAACAGGCATTTTCCAAAATAAATAAATACATTTATTGTAATGCCTTAATGATACATATTATTACACCAGTTAAAGCCAAACGTGAAGTAAGCAGCTTTAAAATTGTTGAAATGTTGAAATAAATTATTGTACCTTGCAAAGAATTTTGTGGCGCTCCTTGATTTCTCAAGGTTTGGTGTGGGGAAGTGACACCACTCAATTATTTAGAGCTGAAATTGAGATAAACCTTCTTGTTGCTATGGCAAATAACTTTATACTACTGTAATGAAGTGTGCCCCATGTTGGGCTGGCTTCTGCAAAGAAATAGTCTCCTCACTGCTGATGGATCCTTCCCACAGTGATAATCTTCCAACACTACTGGGGTTAACTTCAGCCACTGTAAATGTGCCCACCCTTTCTGCCCACCTCTTCCATTCATAAAACTTCTTACTAAGAATGCAAAGTTTCCTGGGATTGGAGAAGGAGGATTCTATCATGTATCTGTCCATTCTCCATTCACAGAATGCATTGCATTCTTTTAGAGAATACAAAAGTTCTCTGAATGCAGGAGACAGGCAGAAGGGGTGGGAGAGCAGCCCAACTCTTTCACACTTGCAGTGGCTGATGTTAACCACAGCACCACTAGAATATTGGTGCTGTAGGGAGGACCAGGCAGTGGAGGTAAGATTTCTGCACCAACCAGACATGAGATACACTTTATTAGAGGTAAGTTTTGTCCCTGGTGCTGTATAGCAAAAACATTAACTACATTTTCAGCTTTAAAAAGGGGCTAGACAGAACTACAAATCCTATGACAGGTAAGACCATTCCATTACATGCATTTTAACTGTATATGCCAGTGATTGTCAACTTATGAGCTAAAATGTGACCCCATAATAGGGATGAGCCTAATGTTCGTGTCGAACGTAAAAATGACAAGACACAGTAAAAATGACAAGACACAGCTTGGGACAAGTCCTTTATTAAAAAATAAAAAAATAAAAATGTCCCACGAAGTCCATTCATCTTCTCTCGCTCTGCCGATGGACCAAAAAAAAAAAAAAACCTGCATGCCGCCACCTATCCACCTCCATGGGAGGCACCCGCCATAATGACTGCCCTCTCAGGTGACTTTCATTTTCATTTATCTTGTTCTTCTCTCGCTCAAACGGACCGAAAAATAAAAAAAAAAGCCGCGACCGACCCGCCTCCATGGGAGGCTCCCACCGTATGATGCATCTTCACTGGTGACAGTTCTTTTATAACTGAGGGCGGGTCCACACGGTGACGTCCCCAGGTGACCCAAGGGTGACACAAGGTGCTTTGGGGGCTACCCCAAAGCACCCTCCCCATGTTGAGGGCATGTGGACTGGTACGGTTCAGGAGGGGGGGCCGCTCTCTCATCCCCCCTCTTTTCCTGCAGCCTGCCAGGTTGCGTGTTTGGATAAGGGTCCAGTATGGATTTTGAGGGGGACCTCCATGCCATTTTTTTTTTAAATTTTGGCACGGGGTTCCCCTTAATATTCATACCAGACCCAAAGGGCCTGGTAATGGACTGTGGGGGAATCCCATGCCGTTTTATTCAATGACTTTATGTGTATTTCCGGGACCGACAATTCATTAATAGCCGCGAGTACTTTTAAATGACTATTGAAATGACTTTTGAAATGTAAACACGGGAAACATGCGCCACTTTACAGGCATACTATAGACACCCCCAGGTACAAAATTTAACCAGTTCAGCCCCAGAAGTATTTACCCCTTCCTGACCAGAGCACTTTTTGCGATTCGGCACTGCGACGCTTTAACTTACAATTGCGCGGTCGTGCGACGTGGCTCCCAAACAAAATTGACGTCCCTTTTTTCCCACAAATAGAGCTTTCTTTTGGTGGTATTTGATCACCCCTGCGGTTTTTATTTTTTGCTCTATAAACAAAAAAAGAACAAATTTTTTTTAAAAAAAATCATTATTTTTTAAATGTTGCTATAATAAATATCCACAAAAATATATAAAAAAAAATTCCCTCAGATTAGGGCAATATGTATTCTTCTACATATTTTTGGTAAAAAAAATCGCAATAAGTGTATTGATTGGTTTGCGCAAAAGCTATAGCGCTTACAAAATAGGGGATAGGTTTATGGCATTTTTATTCATTTAATACAAGTTATTCATACAAGTAATGGCGGCGATCAGCGATTTTTATCGTGACTGCGACATTATGGCAGACACATCGGACATTTTTGACACATTTTTGGAACCATTGTCATTTATACAGCAATCAGTGCTATACAAATGCACTGATTCCTGTGTAAATGACACTGGCAGTGAAGAGGTCAACCACTAGGGGGCAGTGTAAGGGTTAAGTGTGTCCTAGGGGCTCCGAAAACATTCTTAAGTGCTAGATTCCACTTCCTCTCAGATGCTGTATTGGGGGTTCTCCTGTGTATCCATGTGCCTCAACAAAGTCTTTCCATCTGAGTCGCTTCCTCTTGATATCTCTGAGGTAAACTCTCCCATGAGACAAATCAAGAAAGATCAATTACCACCCATTATCACTTCTATTGTGCCATTGACCTAATTAAAGGTCTCATTTCTCTTTCTCCCAGAGACCAAGGTCATGTCATAATACATTAGTGAGAATATCCCAGCTTAGCTGCAAATCTTCTGCTGATGGTGCATACATACTTGATTTGGGAGATGAGTGAAAGGCTGCCTTTGGTGATGGTCCTTCTGAATATTTGGTGATGCCCCCTGGTCTCTATAACACCCCTATAGTCTATCAGCACTATGCCATTGGCATTTTCTGAGAACTCGTCTATGAGAATGTTGTCATACACCTGGACAACATAATAATTTTTTCTAAGATTTGCAGACTCACAGACCCCATGTAGGCTCATGTCTTGCAACAGCTCTGTCACAATGAATCCTATACTAAAGCTGAAAAAATTCCATTTGAGCATCCAAAAATGCATTTTCTTGTCTACATTGCCTGTAAAGATGGTCATTCTATGCACCCTTCGAAAGTAGCTGTTTTTTTGTTACCAAGTGGCCCCTGCCTAGTGATCGCCATGTTTTATCAATACTTTTATAACTTCTACCAACAGTTTATCTACAACTACTCTGTTCTTGGTACTGCTATTTCTGCTCTCACCCAGATAGGTGTCAGTCCAAAGAACTGGCCTCCAGGTGCAGCTCCATCTTTAAATTGATCCTTTTTTTCTGGCCCTGCCTTAACAAGACCACACCCTCAAAATCCTGCTCCAGCTGAGCCAGAGTTCAGTAGTCTTACCATTCATGTCCTGGCTTGGACTTCCATTTAGGAATTACCCATTCCTCTGGTTAAGATTCCAGTGCCTGCAGAACTAAGAATGAAATATGCTGGGCCCATGACTCTAACCTTTCCAGACATCCTGCTATCCATAAAACTCCCACTATTATTTCCCATCAGTACTGGTGACAGAGTCTCTGAGGGAATGTAAGAGACTACATAAAATCTTGTGCGATTTGTGCCCAAACCAAGTTATCTGCTCATGCACCAACTAGTCTAGTTCTCCTGATACTCATTCCTAGAGAACCTTGGCGTTATCTCTCAATGGACTTTATTACTGATCTCCCTTCTTGTGTGGATTGTGTGCTTGTTTTGGTAGTGGTAAACCACTTTTCAAAAATGGCACATTTTGTACCCGTCCATTCATTGTCCTCAACAGCAGTCTTAGTACCCATCTTTATCCAGTATATCTTCAGGCTTAATATCATAGCAGCCCAAATTGTTATCAACATAAGGTCCAATTCACCTTCTGCTTCTAGAAATGTCTTTGTAAGTCCTTTAATACATCCTTACAGTTTTACCAAACCTACCAACTGCAGACCAGCTTATAAGCAGAGTGGATAAACTAATCCCTAGAACAATATCTCCATGCAGTAGTGTCAGTACATCAAGATGGTTTGGTTGCCCTCCTGCCTTGGGCCAAATTTGAGCACAACAATCATCATAGTGTTAGCAGCAAGAAGCCCCCATTCATCGTTTTTTAGGGCAAGTATTCATATCTTTTTTTGCAAATACCTTCTCGCCTAGAGATTCCCACACTCAAGTTGCAATGCTGGCCCCATATTCAAAACCAATTTTAGCATTCTGCTTTCTGAAACAATATACTTGCTGATTATAACTACTGAAGAGCACTGGTTCTCCAACTTGAAAATAAATTTTGGCATGTTCCCAAAAACATTCACTTCAAAGTTTCCTCCATAAAGTTTGCCCCGTGCTATATTGGGCCTTATGTTATCACTGCTAAGTTTTTTAGTCAGCTACAACTTTCTTCTGACTTCACATCTAAAGTTACAGAATTCCTTCCATGTTTCTCAAATCTCAAATTTTTACTTGATTCTCTTGCCCTTTGTCTTTAGTTACTCGCTCAACCAACCCATCTCAAGAATATATTGCTAATAACATTCTGGACTCCAAAATTCCTCATGGAAAGCATCAGTACCTGATTGACTGAAAGAGCTTTGACTGCAAGGAAACATCCTGGGTTCCTGAATCAGATGTGTCTGCCCCTCATCTGGTTAAGAGCTTTCATCTAAATTTCCATTAAAATCAGCACCTAAATAGGTAGGGAGGCCCTGTAATGTCACACTCACCCAGTGCCGATCCTGACCTCCCTGGGGCCCTAAGCAAAATTCTGCTGAGGGGCCCTCTACCTGACCCGTGATGCTGTGAGCTATGTAAACCATTTGCCATTGCCACACAGTCACACCTGACACTTCAGCGCTCCCAATACAATCCTCCCTCCTTTAAACAAAACAGTCAAAGAATAAGTACAACAATATAGAACAGACATTATATATTTATCTTTACATATCTGAGTGTGGATCCCCCACTTACATCAGGGTCCCCAGAGAGCCTCCCCTTACACCAGGGTCCCCAGAGAGCCTTCCCCTTACACCAGGGTCCCCAGAGAGCCTTCCCCTTACACCAGGGTCCCCAGAGAGCCTTCCCCTTACACCAGGATCCCCAGAGAGCCTTCCCCTTACACCAGGGTCCCCAGAGAGCACCCCCCTTACATCAGGGTCCCCAGAGAGCCTTCCCCTTACACCAGGGTCCCCAGAGAGCACCCCCCTTACATCAGGGTCCCCAGAGAGCCTCCCCTTACACCAGGGTCCCCAGAGAGCCTTCCCCTTACACCAGGATCCCCAGAGAGCACCCCCCTTACACCAGGGTCCCCAGAGAGCACCCCCTTACATCAGGGTCCCCAGAGAGCACCGGGGGGGGGGGCAGGAGTTTAGAGGCTGCGAAGGGGGGGACAGGAGGTCAGAGGCTAGAGTTGCCACCTCATCCCTTTAAACCCGAACACATATTAATTACACAGGTTCTGTGGCTGATTAAGGTGGTAATTAAACTCACTTGTTGCCTTATCTGCATTTAATTAGCCTCAGAACCTGAGTAATTCATATGTGTTCGGGTTTAAAGGGATGAGGTGGCAACCCTATCAGAGGCTGCGAGGGGGGGACAGGAGGTCAGAGGTTGCGAGGGGGGGCAGGAGGTCAGAGGCTGCGAGGGGGGGGCAGGAGGTCAGAGGCTGCGAGGGGGGGGCAGGAGGTCAGAGGCTGCGAGGGGGGGGGGCAGGAGGTCAGAGGCTGCGAGGGGGGGGGCAGGAGGTCAGAGGCTGCGAGGGGGGGAGAGGAGGTCAGAGGCTGCGAGGGGGGGGGCAGGAGGTCAGAGGCTGCGAGGGGGGGACAGGAGGTCTGAGGCTGCGAGGGGGGGGGGCAGGAGGTCAGAGGCTGCGAGGGGGGGCAGGAGGTCAGAGGCTGCGAAGGGGGAGGCAGGAGGTCAGAGGCTTTGAGGGGGGAGGGGGGCAGGAGGTCAGAGGCTGCAAGGGGGGTGCAGGAGGTCAGAGGCTGCAAGGGGGGTGCAGGAGGTCAGAGGATGCAAGGGGGGTGCAGGAGGTCAGAGGCTGCAGGGGGGGGGGCAGGAGGTCAGAGGCTTGGAGGGGGGCAGGAGGTCAGAGGCTGCGAGGGGGGGGAGGGGGCCCAGGAGGTCAGAGACTGTGGAGGGGACGTTTTATTTTTTAAAAAATGGCGCCACTCGGCGCCAACGTGTCACTGCGCATGGGCCCGCTGCCACCCCTGTGATGGCAGCGGCGCCTGAAAAAAAGATGGCCGCGGGGCCGACATGCAACTGCGCATGCGCCAGCGCTGTTGCCGCTGCTCGGCAATTTTCGGAAAGGCGGGCGCATGCGCAGTTGCATGTCAGCCCCGCGGCCATCTTTTTTTTCAGGCGCCGCTGCCCTCACGGCGGCGGCAGCGGCCCCCGAGCAGAGCCGATCCGCCGCGGGGCCCTACGCAGCTTGCGTAGTCCGCGTATAGGGCGGATCGGCTCTGCACTCACCTCACCACTGATCTAGTGCTGGTGCTTCTCCCTGGTGTGTGGCACCAGTGCTGAATCGTTCCACCTGCGGAGTGGCACTGCAGCCAAGCTGTGTCTTCAACAACTCCTGCCTTGCCTAGTGACCCCAGAGGATCATGTGTTATTTAGTGAATCCAGTGCATACTGTGCACCTCTGTGAGACCTGTGTTTCCATTCAATCTTAGGAATGCTCCTGTATTTCATGGACTGTCTCTCTTCTTGTGAACACAGACCCCTGTCATGTACAACCTTCACATTATGTGAGGCTAAACCTCATAAATTATTATTTATAAGTGACTGTTAATACATATGCTGGGGTTAAGTAGAAATGTATACATTAAGTATTTTTAATGTATTTCGTTGAAGTGATAAAGTAAAGATGTTGCCACATTAAGCTTCAATAAAACAATAGGTAGAGCTATTTTATCTTATAATATCTCTACTGTTGAAACTCCCTCCCACTCTATTTAGCATTCTGCTTTGTACTCTATCACATATCAAGGACAAAAAAAAAAAACATCATAAGGGTAAAATATACTGTAGTGCAATGCTACTTTGTAAAAAAAAAAGGTTATTTTCTCTTTATCTATAAACAGCTTGGATAATTGCACATTAAAGGCAGCAAGTTGTATACGTTAAACAGTGAAGGACAATTTCATTCATTTATAATAACTTTGGAAAAGGTGGATGATGATTAAGGCTCAAAGTCAACAAAGTCAGTGTAAATGTTTGCCAAATTTGAAAGATGTAAATAAAACATTGGGGAAGTTAGCCCCAAATACAGATCTGTAATAAGTATAAAATATATCTAATATCATCAGTTTAGCAAGAACTTCACTACAGAGCAATGATGTTAAATGGGCCAGATACTCCCATTTTTGATAACAATTTAAAGGATGAGTGAAATTACAAAAGGCCTCACTGAAGTCCATGAAGCTCAGTTGAACTGATGAAGTGGTGGGTTACTGTGGGTCATGGGGTTAAGTTAGGAAGGAAATAAAAGTGCAAGTCGAGTTGATTACTCTCAGATATTAAATACATTCAAATCTAGATATACTGTATAATGGGACCTATCTACAAATAGTTTTTGTTTTTTAATTGGGAACTTGTGTTTGCCAATTATTTTTCAGATGAAAAACTAAAAACAAAGCTGAGTATAATAAGTAGAATCACATTTTCTAAATGTATCATAAAGCCTAGCTATATACACAAGGACATATTTTATTTATCAGTTTGTAATTTTTTATTTAGTTTGTACATTTTTTTTTTTTAATTTAGTTTGTAGTTTGTGCTTAAGAGCATCTTGTTCAGAAAGCTATTACCAATAAGTTACAAATCATTTCTAAATCATCAAGTAGCATTTCTGAGGCCCTTAAAACACCATGCAGCCCCAGCATTGGGGGCTGGATATAGGTCTTAAATAAAATATTTCTGCCTGTAGAATTAATTAAGCAATTAGCAGGTTTCAGCAGGAATGCCACAATACTTAGGTAGGGTCACTATGAGGACTTTAAAAACCAACTTAAGGGCTGTTAAATGCATTTTAACTGCTTAGTAAATGTTAACAAAGCTTAATGCTCTTCAGACGAGTGCTTGTAAGTGAATTATAAAAAAAAAACCTCTGTATAAAATAATGCCTATTGACATCAAAAGACAGTCAACAAACATAAATTGTACAAAAGTTCCTCTTTGACATATTGTGGCACCAATAAAGTGTATAAAGTTTATATAACATCCATTTGGGATCCTGTATATATATAATTATTATTGGATTGACATCGTAGTAAAAGCTATGCTTCTCAAAATAATAGAAGGTTTAAAATTATGGGATTCCGTTTAAAGTATGTATTAACAAGCTCTAAAGAAAATAAAATGGTAAATTTGTATCTACTTTCCCTGAATACTGATTCTCTAAAACAAGCTGAGCCATTTACCTGTGTGCTGGGAAAATAAAACAATATAAGTGGGGTTTGCTTAATCCCAAAAGGCTAACAAAATACCCTTGTGTACCATCAGCTGCTCACCCTTTAGTAAATCATTCATTTTAATGATTCCAATAAATTGTACCAGACTTTTTACACTATACAGCAAGAACTCACTCATAATACAATTCTACAGCTGATAAACTGTAAGTGCTACACCTTCCCCTGTACACGTCATTAGATTAGTTTTTCTGATGTAATTTGTGACCTAAGAAAAGAGTATGATTTATTTTTACTCAGTATAAATCATGGTATAAAAGCAGCATGCTAACAAGAAAATATAGGATATTAAGGATATAGCCTGTAAATGTGCTGTAGAAAACTTTAAGAAACACAACTAGAGAGGCTTGGTATTTTTATTTTATTTTTTTTATTTTTTTGTTTCAAACAGGATTTCTAAAGAAAGTGTGGTTGACTAATTCAAATCCCAGGGTAAAGGGCCTATGGTTAGAAAATGCATCAAGTCAAATAGAAAGCCCAGCTGTTGAATCTTAATATGTCAAACAGAATCATGAAGACTGTAAGATGGAGTGTAAAAGCCTGTTCTTAAAAATGCAGTCACTGGAGTTTAGTATAATAAACCCACACTTGTTTACTGCATGTCTGTATGTATTAAAAAAGGAAAATATAAATTGTTATCCATTAAAGGAATAAATAAAATGGATTATTTATTGTGTATCAATAATTGTTTAAAATCATTTTTATAAAATACAATTGTCTTTTCATGTATTTGTTTTACAGTTCAAAAATTAAGATTTTGTTTATTCAACAAAATAAAAAATATAATAATAATGTGACTAATAGATACTGGCATTAGTTTTTTATTTTTTTTATCTACGTGATTTTTCTGTAAAGCATTTAGCTCTTTATGGATAGGTATTTATGATCCGTGTACTGTGCAACCTTTTTTCCAGACAAGAAGCACAAAGACAAGCATGCACTTCCTAGAGGGGTGCCTGTCTATGATAATAGCCAATGCTCTCCCTGCATCACAACCTGTTCTGCAGAATAAAAACCTGATCTAAACATGTTTCTTTTGGGATCTGCTTGATGTAATGAGATCGGATGTAACCCATCAGATTTCATTAGATGTGTGTGGGGGGGGGGCGGGGGGGGGAGCTGCCCCAGGCGCAGTGGTGTCATGTGGGAAGCCTGGGTCTCTGTGTCCATAGCACTAATCACTGGCTTTCCATTAGCTGACTGAGAGTATAGGCACACTGTAATGCCGCGTACACACGTGCAGACTTTTGCCGGCGGACTTAGTCCAGCGGACAATCCCGCCGGACTTTCCAGCTGGGTCCGCTGGACATTCCGAGCGTGTGGACTTGCCCACACACGCACGGACTTCTCCGGCGGATAATCCGCCGGCCAAAAGTCCGCGGGACTTTTGAAAATGAACGGACTTGCCCACACACGGAGCAGTCCGTTCATTTCGAACGTAACTTCAGGTTACGTAGCTAGCGTAGGCAGTAAATGCCACTGCGCTAGCTCCGTGACCTGGCATGGATTTAAAGGGACTCCCCCATGCCGAAAAAACGGCATGGGGGTTCCCCCAAATCCATGTCAGACCCTCATCCGAGCACGCAGCCTGGCAGGCCAGGAAAGGGGTGGGGACGAACGAGCGCCCCCCCCCCCTCCTGAGCCGTACCAGGCCGCGTGCCCTCAACATGGGGGGTGCCCATTCCTTTATTTTCTTAATGCTCATTCCTTTAGAAGCTACATGGATTGAGAGAGGGATACCTTACTTAACATTACAGATACAGATTTTTTTGTATTATTAATGCTAAAGAAAAAAACAGAAATGTTATAAACAAAACAACCAAAAAAAAAAAGAAATAAATCATTTGGTAAAAGGTTACTGTGCATACTAATACTTTTTCTGTAAAATATTACTTACTGCAGTCACAAATAGCATCTTCCCACAGACAAAAAGAAACTCTTTTATTGCAGTAGAAATTGCTATGTAACTTCCTATGGCCAATGCCTATCATTAACTCTGATGTCTCTTGATTTCTCTGGCCTTTTTTGACATTCAATGGTAACTGACAGTTCTGCTTACTCAGATGTATTTGATATTTTGAAGCAGGTAGTCCCCTCTTATTCCTTTCTACTGTAAAAAAAAAAATACTGAGTTGGCAACTGATAGATTTCTTATTTTCACTCTTTTTCTGAGTCTTAAAACATTGTCTTTTAGGATTGCATTGTTAATAAATGATAACATGTACTGAAAGTAAATATTCCCCCATTTAAAAAAAAATCTGCAATAAGGTAAGCTGAATTTTTTAAAATGCAGGACCACACAATTTGCTACTCACACATACCTTCCTTTATTTGTATGCAAACTGAAGAAATCGAAATCCAGGAGTGCTCTAATATGCGCATTTTAACTTTTGGAAAAAAAAATCCTGACCTGTTCTCTCACACACATACTTGTTGGGTCTATAATAAGAGGTATCAATATCTATGATGGAGTTCTGGGTAGTGTTTCGAGGACCAAACAAACTAATGAAAAGTAAATGTAGGTATCTGATGGTGCCTGTATTTTATTCAGACTTCCTAATACACACTTTTTAGTTATAAAATGTTTTTACATGACTTGCAAGCATGCATTTCAAATTTTTATACTGTAAATTTTCCATGCAATTCTGCTGGACTAAAATTCGTTTCTGAAACTGTCATCCTTGTGTAATTTTTTTTTACTTTTTTTTACTTTGTACTGGCTTCAGTTATTGTATGCAGATTGGATTTTGCAAGCCGTCTGACTACAGGCTTGTAGTGCAGACCCTGTTCTATGGGTGCGATTTTGGAAAACACACTAGCCATTCTCCACCCACTTAGTAAAACCAGTAAATGTAACATTGATGGACATGAGAAATTTAGGTGTGTTAATGGCCGCACTGCTAATGCACACATTGTTCACAGACATTCCCCTGCTGCCCTGCATATGCAGATAATATATTAATATAATATAAGGTAGATGGCTTAAAATATGCTTGTAGAAACCACAGGAAATAAATACATTAAACTACTTAGGGTTTCAGAAATATAGATTTAAATGTATTGAAGTGAAAAGAGGTCAAGTTTAAAAAGTCTATAATATTTTAGCAAATTCTCTGAGATTTATGCAATTTTTTGATTATATATGAGCAAAGTTTTGCTTGCATAATGTAAACTAAAAGTGTCTAGGTGAACATACTGTAAATAGTAGGAAATTCACGATTCTGCTTATAATGAATCATAGAAGGATAGAAAATAGCGCACATAATATGACCTGCATGATCTTGTAGATGCTTTCAATCTATAATATCTATAGAAAGAAAACAAACAAAGATTCCATCTACCACAATCAAAATAGGAGAAAATAGGGCACAGGCGTATATTAAAAAGGAGTATTTTTAATGGGACAATGAAACAATATCCCACTCACATCAAGGTAATTATGTTAGGGCATAGTAAGTGTCCACAGATTAATCTGCCATGAAGCCCCACAGTTTTAGGATCACCTTCCAAGCTGTCAGATGTAAAACTGGTATCAGTACACTGGGCGAGATCTAATGCTGACATATTTGGCATCTGTGGCTTCTCTAAAGCCTCATAGAAAGAAAGAAATACTGTGCAGTAATGCAGGGCTGCTGATAAGAGGGTACTGCTGAGATTCCTGTCGGGGCCCCATCACTTTAAAAGTGGGCCCAGTCGGCAGCTGCAGTGACTTTATTTTTTTTTTCCCCAAATTCCTCACAGCTTCCAGGTGGCCTAAAATATATTCCCAGGGCCCCATCAGTTAATTCAGATGGGGCCCAGGATGCTGTAGCATGAAGGGAGCTTTTGTTTTTAATATCCATGCTCAGGCAGATTAACACCACCAGGAGCCACA
Organism: Lithobates sylvaticus; assembly: GCA_028564925.1. Classification (NCBI taxonomy): domain Eukaryota; kingdom Metazoa; phylum Chordata; class Amphibia; order Anura; family Ranidae; genus Lithobates; species Lithobates sylvaticus. The sequence goes on along the minus strand of CM053027.1, from coordinate 456,338,046 downwards.
TTTTGCGATAATGAAATGAAGGTCCTGGCCCTGGCGGAGTGATATCGGGCAGCAGCCTCATCACAAACTGCCTCCTTTGGCAAGCAGGTGCTGAGGAGAGAGTGGGCTCAGGTTAAGGGGGAAGTAGAAGAAATGGCAGCCAGCAGCCATTATCAGTGGTGGCAGTGACACCTGTGTGTGAATTGAGAATGACAGGCCACCACAACGGGCTGCTACAGTGTGAGGAAAGCATCAAATCTGCAATGAATTCTTTGTCTCCAAAAAGGTACAGTCACTAACGCTTCATTCTCACGAAGCGGATCCGCTGCCTCGTAGTCCGCTTCTGTCCGCCAGCTCAGCGGGAGATCTCTCCGTTGATCTCTGCTGAGCCGGCGGATGACAGGTCCCTCTCTGCTCACTGAGCTGGGAGGGGCTTGTCGAGCGCCGCGGGTTACTATGGAGAGATCGGATGAAAATAGACATCTTGTCCGTTTTCATCAGATCTCACCTGATCCGATTCGCCAGGGACGGATGCGAACGTAGGGGCATCTGTCTGATTTTAGCAGATCAGACTGTGTCGGATGTCAGCAGACATGTCACCGCTGACATCCGTCGCTCCATAGACTAGCATGGAGCGCCCATTCAGGTCCGCCAACAAAACTGTCAGGCGGACCTGAACGGTCCGACAGTGTGAAAGGGGTCTATGACACAATAAGACCTCTTTCACACTGGAGGTGTTTTTCAGGTGCTAAAGGGCTAAAAATAGCACCTGTAAAAAGCCTCCCCTGCATCTGGATGTGGTTTATATAGACTTCGCCAAATCACCCCTGTAAAATGTTATTTACAAATTGAGGTATGTTGGTATTGATAATAGTACATCTACCTGCATAGAAAACTACATACAGGAAAAAGTACATACATGAATGCACCCAAAGGGTGGTGAAAAATAAATAAATAGAGTATCTTGTGAATGGTCTGGAGTTGTAAGTTTTTTTTTTTTTTTACTAGTAATGGCGGCAATCCAATTTTTATAATGCCTGCAACATTGCAGGAGACAGATCGGACACTTTTGACACTATTTTGGGACCATTGACATTTATACAGGGATCAGAGATAAAAAATAGCCACTGATTACTGTATAAATGTCACTGGCAGAGAAGGGGTTAAACACTTGGGGGCGATCAAGGGGTTAAGTGTGTTCCCTCAGTGTGTTCTAACTGTGTGGGGGGGGGTGGGCTCACTACAACATGGCAGAAATCACTGCTCCCGATGACATGTCATGTTGCTAGGCAGAACAGGGAAATGTCTTGTTTACATAGGTATCTGACTCTCCTCACCGCAATTGCAGGCCACCAGTGAACATCGTGTTTGCGGGACCCGCGGGCATGCACCCGCGGTGTATGGCAATGTGTGAGCACCCGCTAGGTGGGAATTTCAAAGGGATGTACGGGAATGCTCTTTTGCCTGCCCATGCCATTCTGCCAATGTAAATTGGTGTGCGGAGGTTGGCATGTGGTTAATATTGAAAAAATATATTGTAATGCACTTGGGGACTAAACATATGAATTGAGGTTACATACATCACCGACTAGGATGGAAAGGGATCTAGGAGGTTCTAGTTGACCACAGGCTTAGCAATAGCATGTGATGCCAAGCTGCAAAGGATATCTACTCAAGAGATAAAACTATATTTCCACCACTTTACAAAACTCTGGTTTGGCTCAATTTTGAGTATGCTGTCCAGTTCTGGTCTGCAGTCCCCAGGAGGGGTGTGTTCTGGAACTGGAGGGAATCCAGAGAAGGAGAACAAAATTGAAAAAAGGACTGTAGGATCTCAGTTACAAAGAACAACTACCTGTACATACATTAAACTCATTCTTCCTGGAGAAGAGACCCTTAATAGAAGATTTGATTGCAGTATACAAATATCTAATATCTAGTGTAGGGAAAAAGTATTCAGTCTCTGGTCACATAAGAAGAAAAAATACACATGGCCATTCAATGAAGCCGAATGGGAAACCGTTAAATTGCAAACTGTTCTTTACTATTGGTGGTGTCAGCGAGGATGTGTCAATAATTTGAAAAATCTCTTAGATGGGCAACAAATGCAATATTCTGGGATATTGGAATTGATAGAGACATAAGTAAAACACACTCATACACCCACACCCACTCAGGTTGATGTGGATTGTTTCATAAGGCAGAACTGATAGACGCCAGGAGTGGGGAATGATGTTTGTTGAGGAGTTACAGCATTAGTTTTCTTTTTTGTTCCTTTTTCCCTTTTTTTTCACCCAGTGACCTTGCCGGTAACACACTTCCTGTAATAGGATGACATTGTAAACTCACCATACTGAATCCATAGTGGACCAATGTTGTTCTCCTAGAACAGGACTACAGCAAATGTATTGTTTTTCAACCAAGGTACCAATGTAGCCATAAAATGTTTTTTTTTTTTTTACCATTTATTATGAGGTTATGGGAACAAAATATTATTGTGAAAGTTAAAGTGTAAACATAGAATTTATTTTTGGCTGATATGTAGCAAAGTCTAACCAAGTGAATATGAACCCTGGGGCTAGATGTTTAGTGCGGTAGCTCAAGACTGAATAAAAAATGGTGCAGTTCACAAAAGCTGTCCCTGGAGCCTGTTTTAGTGTGTCCAGGGGATATTTCTTATTTCCTCTCTGTTAATTTTTTTTTACATAGATGGTTAAAAGGCCAGTTCACTAATGCACTAATTTTCATGTGATGCGATGCACATAGGCAGCCCATTCAAAATGAATGAACTGACAACCATATACAGTATACAGTGTGTTACCATTTTTTGCACAATGTGCATTTTAATGTAGGTCATGACATGCGTATGATTCGTGTTATGTTGTGAACTGACTCCAAATGAAAATGCAGGGAATTCAATATGGGATACTAAAGATTCCCTGCCCTCTCATTCAACACCTTTGTTACAAGATTTATTAGGGAGGAGATTATGTTCTCCCTGGCATGGCGGTACAGGACATGAGGCAGCATATTTAAACTAGTAAAGGGTACTAGATATAGATAGATAGGTAGATAGATAGATAGATAGATAGATAGATAGATAGATAGATAGATAGATAGATAGATAGATAGATAGATAGATAGATAGATAGATAGATAGATAGGATAGATAGATAATTGTACCTCATTTGTACCTAATTTTCTACAGCAATTGCTTGTTTATTTTTGCTTTTGTGTGGATTTTGTTCCTGTTCAGAACATTCATGATTTCCCAATCTAAAACATTTTCATCCCATTTTAAGCCTTATGCATCTGCATCAGTGCAAAGCTTCTATAAATGTCGTATGTGTAAGCAAATGTAATATTGTCTATTTCCATGCAGAATAATTATTCAAAGAAAAACAAGGTGTTTATGTTCACATTGCTATTTTGTACATTTTAAAACTATTTCCCATGCAATTTTTAAATAACATTTCCCAGATATGAATTTGAGTACAATAAATGACATCCTTGTAAATTTCCAGAGCAATTCCGTTTTTGAGCATTTAATTCACAGCAAAGACTGTCGGAGCCACAAATCTCATTGCCATGGCAACCTCCAATGCAGTGTTTCATCATTAAAATGTCAATCAATTACATCTAAGGATCAGACATCAGGAAAGGAAAATAATGTATTTGCAAAGGTAAAAAACATGCTGGGAAATACTATGAAAATACAGGTTTATCACCAATAGCTGACTGCTTCCTAACAATGGTGTTTTATAAATTATTATGCTGTTTTTAAAGAAATTGCTTTTACCTCAAATTTTGTATTGATACAGACAGAAATTAATTATCGAGCCTACAATATTACCTCTGGTTACAGACAGATTCTGGAAGAATGCAGATTAACGTTTTGGAAGAACAGTCATAAGGATTTGTTCTTGTGAGATAAAAAGGTACCATGTTTTCTTATATTGTTTTTTTCTTCAGGATCAGCACAACACAAACCAAGCATGGAAGAGTCACGCTTTATGGCCAAACTAACCAAATAATCCTGCCTAGTGATCAGCAAACAACATAAAATGTACTCATCCATGGGATTCAGCAATCCTCACCCGCACCCCTTTTTGACCTGTAAATGTCTGTATAAAAGATGAAGATTAATATTTAAAGGAAAAAGCATGCTTTGCTACAAGGACACCAGTTAAAGCTTGTTTTATTAGCTAATTCATTTTTCATCAGACACTGGTGGCAAATGGAAAAAAAAAAATGCTAGAGGATCTAGGGTTATGGCCAGTGCCCAGTTTGTACTACGGTCCAGTTCCTTAGTACTATTGCCTTGCCCCATGTAATATGGAATCTATAATGTCTTGACTCAAAAATGCCTAGCGTGACCCTGCCTACTTTTGTTTTCAGGGAAACATTTTGGGGGCACCACCTCTTTCTCTAGCTGATAGATAATCTACCTCTACTCTTATAAATACTAAACCTGCTCCATAAAGGAAGACCAAGGTGTACCCATGGCAGGCCACAAAGCAGCGGTGTTAAGTGAATTTTCAAATCCTTGTGTGAGTGAAAACTTTTTAGATGGTTTTATTGAGTTCACAAGGATAAACATACCAGAAATGTTAATTGAACATAAAAGAACAGAGGGAAAGAAGCTCATCGAAAACGTAGGCTGGTTGGTGTACAGAACAAACAATAAGTAACACAACACAATATAATGTGTTGATGAAAGGCTATGAGAGAGCAAAGTCTGTATTATGTGAGACAGAGAGAGCTTCAAAACCATAGGAGGGGAAGAAAAGAAAGGTTAGAGAAAAGAGAAATAGAGAGGAGGAGGAGTCCACAAGGTTGACCTGAGAGCCATGGTGAGGTGTAGTAGGAACAGCTTAATGTCAGCTACCACGGCAAGAGGACAGTGTCATTAAAGGTCAGCGGTAGGCAGTATTTTAACCAAGGCTGCCATGTTTTTTTTCTAAGAGAACTGTCCGGCGCACATTGTCACTTGCTTGGTGTGTAGGCATAAAGCTCACCTGATCACAATGTACTGCCAATTATTTAGTTTAGGCGAGTTGCTAAAATGTTGGCTAAGATTTTAATATCAAGGTTTAGGAGGGAAATGGGGCAGTAATTCCTGCAAGAGATGTCGTCGGAGGGGGGTTTAGGGATCATACAGATAATCGCCATCAGCCTCTCCTGTCTGAAAGAGTGTCCATCTAGGAGTACGTTGAAGGTATTGGCCAGGATAGGAAAAAGGGTCTCTGTGAATGTTCGATAGCATATGACTACCAGGGCCCTTTCTTTTGTTCAGTTTTAGTTCTTTGATTGCATTAGATACATCCTCTACTGTGATGGGGTCTTTAAGTTAGCTTTTTTGGGCTTGGGTTAGCTCAGGTAGGTTTATACGGAAGAAGAAGGTGTCGGCTTCAGTAGGGTTAAATTTGTTTGTTGCCGAGTATAAGGAGGAATTTGTGAACTTGATCTTAACAGGATTGCTAGTGTAGATATAATTTGACAGTTTGAGCTTGGTTGGTTTGTTTAAGGATTTAAGTGTGTGCATACTATGTGTGCTTTCAGAGTGTGAAAGGAACGGACTGCCTTGATGCGTTTCTGCGGTATATTGATATCCTGAACATTCAGGGAAAGAATGTTTAAAGGTGCCAAGGTAGCTGATTGGGGAGATAGAACTTACCAGTTATCACGACATGTTGGCTGGGTAGGTCATCCTGTGTGGACAGTAGACATGTGCATTCGTTTTCATCCGAATGCATTTTCAATCCGAATTTTGGGTATTTTCGTTATCATTTTACCAAATGATAATGAACGTGCAGAATCAGAAAACCCAACGATCCGACATAAACAAATGCTTTATTTTCCTTTTTGTTGCGACAACAGTTCGATATAGATAGGAGATTCTACATGACGCTGACCATAGCGATCTGTGTCCATCGAACCTGTGGTCGAATGTACCTAACCTTAGCTCAATTAGTCCAAGATAATTCTACATAGAGAGAAAAGATTTGACATAGAGAGAAAAGATTCAACATTATAGAGACAATAGCAAAAAAGGTTGAATGTGCCTAGCTCTATTAGTCCAAGATTATTTTCGACAAAAGATTTGACATGAAGATTCGACGAAGCAGTCGCCGCGAGCAGAAATTTATGGTCAAATGCTTCCCCCATAGGCTATAGAAGAATTCTAATATAGGTTGACTAGTAATAATAATTAATAAATATAATTATTACTAGTGTCATACAACATTAGAATTCTACTATAGCTTGTATGCGGAACATTCGACCGGAAATGTACTATTGCGGCGTCGTACAGTTTAGCTGCTCCGTCGAATCTTCTTAGAACATTCAACAGACACCATAAGCCTTCAATGACAGATTTGACCTTAATTATTTCAGATTTTCGGACTAATGCATTTTTTAACGAAACAAAATAAATAAAAGCGAATTTCGGGAGTAACTAAATAAATTTATTTTTTGGATGAAAGCGAAATTCTGAAATGAAATATTTCAGTGTGCACATGTCTAGTAGACAAGGAGAAGGAAGAGGACCAAAGAGAATCTGTAGTGAAGAAAAAAATGAAATCATGAGAGGCAAGATAACATATTATTTGTATAAACTTATAGACAAATCCAATTGAAGTCCGTGATCAAGAATTACATTCCCTATCAGGGAAGGAGGAGCCGTCGTCAATCGCCCACATATTATGGGTGGGCTATCGAGGGAGGCGAGATGGGGCACCTGGGTCATCCGTGTGAGGAAGAAAGCCTAAAAAAATAAATAAAACATCATTGAGATGTATAGGTGTTTAGCCTGCAAGGCTATATAGCTCAGAATGCTCTTGTGCATTGTCAGTCCATGGAATATTCCTGATCCAGAGGAGGGGAGGTGAAGCAACCTCTCTTTTGGGAATGTTGGTTTCCATGTTATCTTGAGGATTGGGAAGGCTTGCGTGGGAAAGAAGAGGCTGATATTCTGCGTGAAGAGTTGGCATTGGGTGGAGCTCCACCAGATACAGGTCCTGCAGAGTCTGCTGCAGTTCTTCTGGTGATCTACAGGTGTATTTGGAGCCCTGGTAGGTAAAACGGATAGAGAACGGGAATCCCCACTTATAAAGGATGTGATGGCGTTACAACTCTTGGAGCTGAGGTTTCATGGCTCGCCACTTAGTTATGGTTAGTTGGGACAGGTCAGCTGGTAAGTGTTGCCCTGAAAGGCTAAAGCATCCTTTTCTCGGTCCACAGCCAAGAGTTGTTCCTTTGTTCGATAATAGTGGAATTTTGCGATAATGTCGTGTGGGGTGAAGTACCCAGTGGAGAACGGCTCTGTACGGTAGCTCTAGTAGAGCGCTGCAGCTGCGGGAGGAAAGCCTGCCGGTATCACAAGTCAGAGGCAAAAGTCTGCCTGGAAAGTCCAGCATCCAGATGGAACGCAGCATGGATTGCAGCGTGTCAAGGGTGGCTAAGTGGATACACCATAGCACTGCACATGCTTCGAAATGCATTGCACTGAACCCTGGGATCTGTGACGTCAGCACCACTTAGCTGTCCTCGCCATGCTGCAATCCACGCTGTGTTCCATCTGGACACTGAAATTTCCAGGCAGACTTCCCCCTCTGACTTCTGACACCACCAGGCTTTCCTCCTGCTGCTGCAGCGCTCTACTAGAGCTGCCCTACAGAGCTGTGCTCCACCGGATACTAGTATCCCCAGTGGACCTCCTCCTCCGGCTTCTGATCTTTCCACCTGCCGCTGCTGTGCTCTCCTCGGATGAAGGATATTGCATTTAGCAAAACTGCTTTACAGATGAGCTTATTTACATAATTTATCTTTTGAGTAGCCCATTATGGGGGGGGGGAATAAACATGTTATAAAATACTACACTTAGTGGCGCTTTTCTGTCTCCCCTCCCCTGATTAACCAGTGACTATCCTTGTTCATTATATTTATTCTCTCTGCACCTACCATCCATCCTGTTCAATGTTACTTGTGGTCAGCATATTTTGCTCTGGTCACAGTGTGAAAAAAAAAATTGTAAAAAAAAAAAAGAAAAATGCAATAATAAAAATAAATATATATTTTTAATTATATATTTTTTTCTGTACCGTCACCAATCAGCATCCTTGATCACCACCACACCAGTTATATAACGATGCTGTACTGCACTTGTGACAGTATGTAATATATATATATATCTTTTTTTTTTTTTTAATTTCTTAATTTTTCAAATAAGTATGACAAAAAATTACAACTTCAAAACACCCACAATGCCTTTTACTAAATACCTTGGACTGTCTACTTTGTTTGTAGACTCTATAAAACATTCCTACAGACTAAATAATATACACTGATTTGGGTTATTTTCACCAAGGAAATGTAGCAGAATACATTTTGGGGGTACATTTTTGAAGAACAATTATTTGCTTGCAAAATTTTATAACAGAAACAAAGAAAAACATGTTTTTTTTTTTTCAAAATGTTCAGTCTTTTTTTCATTTATTTAGCAAAAGATAAAGAAAAACCCAGTGGTGATTAAATACCACCAAAAGAAAGCTCTAGTGTGAGTAAACTGATAAAAATTTTGTTTGGGTACAGTGTTGCATTACCGCGCAATTTTTATTCAGTGTGACAGCGCTAAAAGCTGAAAATTGTCCTGGGCACTGGCAGGAAGGGGGTAAAAGTGCCTTGTATAGAAGTAGTTAAATAAAAAGGGTGCCCCTACTCTTAATGATACAAGCTTGGTACACTTTGAACACAGTCTAGGCTAGTGTCTACTTAGTTGTGTATTGTAATATTTGCAGTGGCAATGTTTCCTAGATAGCATAAAGCTGCCTCTGACTGATTTTCCTTGTAGTCTGAAATTTCTCTTTAACTAATTCTTTCCAATATGTGAGCTAACACATTCTAACACTTTATTGTTACTGTTGAATTATTCTATTTATGCATTTGATATAAACTATTCAGCACTGTGTTTTCCATTTTGTTCCACTGAGAGTTTAGCAAAGATCACAAAAACAATGTTTTTCTCCATCTCCTCGTTACCTCATCTTTTTATCAACCTCTTGCTGGGTTTCTCTGCTGATTTTTCACATTGTTTACCAACTCAAATAATAAGTCACAATGGTGCCATTAAATGTTCTTTTGCAAATCTGGTTACTTAGGACCAAAGTGGAATGTAGCTGACTCACAAAAACATACCTAAATGTAACTGTCACATCAATGAACTTCCCATTATGGGACTTTTACTATTATCAAGGTCCTAGAATGATTTACAACACATTTATAAGGTGTTAATTTTCACTTACGTTATACAGATATATCGTTCTCTAGAATGTCTCCAAGCATGATCACAATGTGCAAAAAAAAAAAACAACTAAACTCAGAATACATTGGAGCCAGAGTTAACCAAGTGACTAGCATTTTCAAGAGGTGACCCTCCATTTTACTGCCAGTTTAGGTAGTCTTTAAAGAGCACTGCCACGGGATGAAAGATTTCAATTTCTACAAACGTTTACAAACACTGTGGCAATACATGCAGAGAAATTGCCAGAGACTGCATCGTACACTGAAGCTGTGCCAAAAAATAGGACAGAGGTGAGCAATAGGACAGAGAGACTGCAAGAGACTGAACAACACCGAATGCTATAGACCTAGCTGTAAAAAGAGACTGTCAGAAATTGTGTAGTACAGAGTGACTGTCAGAGACTGCAAGAGACCACATCACACTAAGAGACTGCTGTAAAGAACACTGCACCATACTGCCCAATGTTGCTGCTGCTTCCTCTGGGGTTTCCTGTCCTCATGTTGCTGCTGCTTTGTGTGGCCCCTCCATTCTACCTATTGATTTTGTGTTTGTTAATTGATTTTCGCTAGTTCAACCGAAACCTGCCAACATTCAGCCCATGTGTACAGCAGCCTGTAGATCTAAAGTTGGTCTAACGGCTGGCTTTTATTTGAACGGGCATGCTGGAAACCCAACATTCAATCAGCACTTGCAGCTAATGGCTGTGAGTACAGTGTGTTATGGTGGGGGGGGGGGGGGGTAGTTTCCCTGTGTGAACACAATAGCTTAGCTGGTGAGATCACTGTACTAACATTGCTTAGTTAGTATGGTGACCTCTCCGTTTTTTGTTTTTTTTCTCAAATTGCTGAGTTATACCTAGCATTATTCTTCTCTAGGTACTTTGGATACTTCTGTATTACAAAGTTTCTTCCTGTCTGTTGTCACATGCAGCAACAGGCAATTTATGCCTTTAGGCATGCTGCATACATGGGGTGCATGGCCAGGTATGCCCACATGCCAGCAGCCTTGATAATCTCACAGTCTGGGTGTAGAATGTTTGGCTTATAGGTAAAATTCAATTTGGTCTTTTGGATCGACATAACTACCAACCCTGACCTTACTTGAACTCCACTTGCTCTGACCCTGCCATGACTTCTTTGATGCTTTTCTTCCATATTCCATATTCCTCTCTAAATTCTTAACTCCTTGGCAATAACTGCACACATCATATATACTAGGAGGAGCACAGCTGGGGGAATCAATGATAGAAAAGGATCTGGGGGTTTTGGTAAATTATAAGCTTAATAATAGCATGCAATGCCAAGCAGTTTCCAAAGCAAGGAAAATCATGTCCTGTATTAAAAGACACATGGTCTGCGAGAGAGAGAGAGAGAGAGAGAGAGAATTTCCCCCTGTACAAATCATAAATAAGACCTCATCTAGAATATTCAATTCAGTTTTCATCGCTAGATCATAAAAAGTATATTGGGGAAAAGTGCAGAAAAGGGCAACCAAACGGATAAAAGGCATGGAGGAGCTCAGATATGAGGAAAGATTAGCTGAACTGATATATGTTGCTTTATTTCCAATGTTCAGGAAATTATTTTCCCAAATGGTTTAACTCATGCGATTAAACACAAAGCTACTTGCCACACAATCAGTGTGGTATATCTAGCCAAATGTTTGTGTGGATGCTTTTACGTGGGCAAAACTAACGTGGTTCTTGGACCTAGCCTTGTTTCCGAATAATTAGCCCCTCCCTTTTCTCCTCCCCCACAGCTTACAACCCCTTAGGCCATTTACCATCCAGGCTTAGTTGAGTGATGCTACTATACCCATTTATATTGTGTACTTTTTAGGTTGTATATAAATCCTTCTGTATATTCATTGTACTATATAAACCTAAGTTTAAAAAATGTTTCTTCACTCGATATTCTATATTTTCACTGGCATGTTGTATCATGATTTTTTTGTTCTATAACACTGTATTTATTATTGGTTTTAGATGACAGGATTAGCACCCCCCAGTTGGTACACTGGTTAGGGGCAATCATTTCTTGTCACTGGCCCGTTTCCCCACCTCTTTCTCCCTTTCCTTCTGCCTCAGTGACCCTTTTTGGGCTCCACCCGGGTCGCCCACAGTTGCCTTGGGAGGGTTTAGTTTGTGTGGCTGCACGGACACCCCAGGTCCACCTGTGGGACAGACGCCTGTTTCAAACTGCTGTGTACTTCGCCGTATGTGATCTGGCCAACTTCTACTTTTTTTTCTCCCGGTTAGCCCCACTTTTTTGCCAATTGGTTTACACTGCAGAGGGCAGCTCTGTCTACTTTCCGCCCATATTCCCTTCAGCGTCAAATGACACATTATGCGCCACATGACTGCCTACGCCTGCCGCTCGGCATTCTGTTTTTTGTAGGATACCTACATGGCCTCTTCAAGTGCATGCGCAGTGGTTTACACACATCCGCACTCGATCGGTGACATCAGACGGCAACTGAGTGGGGGGCTTATAAGGCCTGCCAGTCCACTCTCATCTCAGCTGGACGAAAGGTGCCACCTTTACGTGTTCTCATCTATTGTAAGGTAAACCCAGCTTCTTCTTGTATGTATGAACTGGCCCAAAAAAACTGTCATGAATAGATGCAAAAATGTTGGGAGACAGGGGGCAGACATTGGCTGTGTCTGTTTGGGTTTCTCCTAGTTTATTAAGCACATATTCTTGTCTCTCCAATCCATCCATTTCCCTCCCCCTCTCTCTCCATGTTTCTCTTTTTTATTTATTACCTATTCACAACTCAAACTCATTTATATTACTTTGGTTTTTAATCGATCCATAGTCCTTAGTTTATTCGATCTGCCTTGCTTTTCCTTTTTCATAGTGGATAACCCTGTGCTGGATGCACATTCTCAAATGTAATTATTGGCCCCCTGTAATCATATCCATTCATAAGCAAAGGAGGCCAATGTTGGCGAAACATGTAGGGACGTCATATGCACCAGTGACCATCTCATATACTCATATAAACGGGATACCATGGCCAGTATCAGTCAAAAAAACTCAGTTTGTGCTGTTTCTTTTATGTACCCTATCTTCTTGTAATGCATATCCCCTATGTGGAGATTGAACTCCTCAATGTTAACTGACCCTGTGCTGCTTCCCAAGGTTACATCGCTCTTGAACAAATTTTCCCCAGAAGTGGACCCCTTGATGGTTTGGGAAAAACATAAATGCTCCATTAGGGGAGAGCTGATCAAGATGGGAGCTCAAGGTAAAAGAGAGAGGGAAAAGGAATTCAATAAATTGACTGACAAAATTCTGAAACTAGAAGCCCAACACAAACAATCCTTGACAACACAATCTGCAAAACATTTGTTAGAGACTAGGAAAACCTTGCAACAGACCCTAGACGATAGAACCAAACATATGAAATATGGCAATATTGTATATTATGAACAAGCAATGCTATTGGCTCAGTCTGTATACTATTGCAGCAGCGCTTTAGTCCTTGTTATCACCCAGGCTCATATGGTAAAGAGTACAGTCTAGCTTTAAAGAGATATTTCCGCGTAGTGCTTCCTTGGATAAAAGTAGTGACAGCTCCCACCGTATACTTCAATAAATCCTTCACCACGTGTGGAATAAAACTCCCCTTTGGGGATACACTCACCAGACCACTGGTCAAAATAAGCCTTTCAATAAATCACTTATGCATTAGCGTTCCTCCCACGTTCTGTCTCCTCTGCAGTGCTTGGCTGGATCATGTACACATAATTCCTCGCAAAAACAAAGGGGTGTTGCAATAGTGTGATATTGTTTTAAAAGCTTTTTATTATTTAGATGCAGAAAAAACCTCCCCCCCTAATACAGAATGCGTACCATGAAATGGTTAATCATATGCATTAAAAACGTGTGTGTCACTATGCCTGTTTCTGTGCGAATTCCTCCGGGACTGATCCTCCCTGCTGCATAGAACAGCAATTCAGTATCCTGTTTGTTTGTTTGTCCTGGGACGCACATCCAAGACGCACACACTTCACTTCCGGTCTGTAGATCACTGCCCTGACGTTTCGTCGTTATCTGACTTCCTCTGATAACGACGAAACGTCAGGGCAGTGATCTACAGACCGGAAGTGAAGTGTGTGCGTCTTGGATGTGCGTCCCAGGACAAACAAACAAACAGGATACTGAATTGCTGTTCTATGCAGCAGGGAGGATCAGTCCCGGAGGAATTCGCACAGAAACAGGCATAGTGACACACACGTTTTTAATGCATATGATTAACCATTTCATGGTACGCATTCTGTATTAGGGGGGGAGGTTTTTTCTGCATCTAAATAATAAAAAGCTTTTAAAACAATATCACACTATTGCAACACCCCTTTGTTTTTGCGAGGAATTATGTGTACATGATCCAGCCAAGCACTGCAGAGGAGACAGAACGTGGGAGGAACGCTAATGCATAAGTGATTTATTGAAAGGCTTATTTTGACCAGTGGTCTGGTGAGTGTATCCCCAAAGGGGAGTTTTATTCCACACGTGGTGAAGGATTTATTGAAGTATACGGTGGGAGCTGTCACTACTTTTATCCAAGGAAGCACTACGCGGAAATATCTCTTTAAAGCTAGACTGTACTCTTTACCATATGAGCCTGGGTGATAACAAGGACTAAAGCGCTGCTGCAATAGTATACAGACTGAGCCAATAGCATTGCTTGTTCATAATATACAATATTGCCATATTTCATATGATTGCGATTTTTTAAGCGGCTGCTAAGATATCAGTGGTGAACTGAACTCATATATTTATATAAACGTGATCCAATTAGATTTTTATATATTTATATTATTTATATTTTTATACTTACATACATTCGATTTTATCCATGGTTTAAGAGGTTTCTATCCAATAAGCGCGGAGGGGTGAACCAGAAGGGCGGGTTTTTTTGGTTTTACTCAATTTTACAGATAGAACCAAACACTTCCTATTTTTTTAGGAAGAAAATTTATTATGACTATGGGACAAGACAGGCAAATTCCTGGCAAGGGCCCTGAACAGACCCCGGAACAAACACAATGGGGGTTATTTACTAAAGGCAACTCCACTTTGCACTACAAGTGCAAACTACAAGTGTAAAGTGCACTTGAAATTGCACTGAAAGTGCACTTGGAAGTGCAGTCACTGTAGATCCAAGGGGGACATGCAAGGAAAAAAAAAAAAACAGCATTTTAGCTTGCACATGATTGGATAATAAAATCAGCAGAGCTTCCCCTCATTTCAGATGCACCCCTCAGATTTACAGCGACTGCACTTCCAAGTGCACTTTCAGTGCACTTTTAAGTGCACTTTGCACTTGTAGTTTGCATTTATAGTGCAAAGTGGATTTTCCTTTCGTAAAATATCCCCTGTATCTTAGGTATAAAAAACAAATATGGGAAATTGGACATCACTGATGAACAAATTGCACACCACTTCCATGACTTCTACACCAACCTCTACAACCTTCTGAGACAACACAAACCAGCAGACGTCCAGGGCAATAGAACACAAACTATACAGGATTATTTGAATTCCTCTAAAAAAACGTCCTAAATTAACAGACTTAAACATTGAACCCCTAGAAAAACCTATTGAAACATTTGAAATCCGACAGGCAATCAAAGATCTTAAGACAGGGAAAACCCCCAGCCCAGATGGCTTTTCATCCATATACTATAAAACATTTATTGATACCCTTACATATCCCCCCATGAGGCGCTCAAAATAAAGGAAAGTTCCCTTGCCTTTCTGTCCACATACATAATGATCATTCCCAAGTCAAATAAAGATCCAGCAAACTGCACCAGCTATAGACTGGTTATAGTCAAATTATTAGCAAAAATTATAGCCAACAGAATGAGACGTCTGCTACATGGACTAATTGGTCCTGAACATTGGGATTGGGAAGTAATTATTACACACCTTGGATCAAGACATGCCCCTCCTAACAAAACACTGCTTTCAGAATACAGTAATCAAGGAATTTCACATGCTTAAAACAGATAACAATATTCAATACCTACCCCTCTGGACCTATTTTCAGATCTGTAACTATGTCAATAATATGTGCCGCAAGGGCAACTTCAGTAGACCATTAACTGAGCTGGAGTCAGTGTGCTTGGAGGGAGATCAAATCCAAAAAAGCCACCTTGTTCTCATACGCCTGGCTACAGAAATCCAATCAACCATCTATGGACAGATTCAGAGAGAGCTGGTCGGAAGACTTTCAAATGGCAATAACAGACAGACAATGGCAGAGGGCTTACATATTTTCCCACACATTTTCTCTTAGCACTAGAATGCAAGAAACAGGATTCAAAATACTTAGTGGTATGCTACACCCACCAAGATGCATAAATGGTACCCTCTGACTTCTGATCTGTTTTGGCACTGCCAGAAAGACAAAGGAACTCTCTTCCACATTTGGTGGCAATGTCCATTGATCTCCCCCATATTGGACAAAGGTAAAGGGAATTATCCACCATATCACAGAAACCAAACTTCAGCTTGATGCGGCATGTTGTCTGCTCCATATCACTAATTTCTCATTTCAAAAATATAAAATCTCTTTGTCTAAACACCTACTGAATGTGGCCAAAGGTCTTATTCCGCTGTTCTGGAAATCAACCAGTACCCCATCCATTAGGGATTGGCTACACAGGATCACAGACATCTGTGAAATGGAGGAGACTAATGCCCAATCAAATGACACAATTGAGTGATACCATAAAACACGGTCCTCATGGTTCGCTTTTAAGTACTTACAAGTGTTTAAGAGGTTGAAATCTGACCTGTCAGATTGAATGATGACCCCACATCCACAAGGGGCCTCGACCTGAACCTAAACCTTTGACTAATGTAATAACAATTTCCTTCAACTGTTTGATGCTTTATTAATGAGTGAACATATATGAAGTATTACACCCTATGATCAATTATACCCATTACGCTTTTCCCCCCCTCCCCCACACCCCTTCCATACCTTCCTTCCTCACCTTCCTTCCTCTAGAACTTGCACGGTACACAGTTCAAGTAAAGTTTCTTAGGCATTGTGCTACATATGTTTTGTAATAGCTGTCATTGCTTAATTTGTGATTGTGTAATTGGAAACAGTATACTGGTATACACTTGTTACCATCAATAAAACCTTTAAATGGAAAAAAAGGGGGATGGTTATAACCCTCCCTAAGGTCGCGTACACACGAGCAGACTTTCCTGCAGGATTGTCCGCCGGACAATCCTCCCGTGTGTGGGCTCCGGCTGACTTTTTCCTCCCAAAAGTCTCAAACCAAGGTTTTACTGTATATATATATATATATATATATATATATATATATATATGTATATATGTGCATTTTATGTATGCACTTTTAATCCTGACCCCTATATGTGTACAATCAGAACTGATTTTTTTTTCTTGCTTGTTCATAGTACCAGCAAAAAAAATGCTGTTCCTCTGAAAATCGATTCATGCTCAGATCACTTTTCAGAGGCATTTGACAGCCAATAAAGAGGCAATATGTTGCCTCCTGACCACCTGTTTTAACCCCTTAAATGCATCATTGCTTTGCTGCAATGCACACAGTTGTGGAGTGGTTGCAGTGCAGGGATATACTTCAATGGTGCCCTGACTGGAAAAAGATTAAGAAACACTGGCATAGAGGAACCGATCTCTCCAATTTCCTCCTGCAGCCGCTGAATGCCTGCTGGAGGGAGAGGAGGAGAAGCAAGGGGGAAATGGAAAAACTGGTTCCTTTATATGCAGCCACCCATTTGCAACCGGGCCCTGGCCTTCCGCTACTGGGCTCAGAGGAAAGGGCCTTGTATAAAGGCTCTGTCTGGGGGTCATGGTTTCTTGCATTGGGGCCCTGAAAGTTCTAGTTACGCCACTGTATATATTTGTGTATATATATATATATATATATATATATATATATATATATATATATATATATATATATATATATATATATATATATATATATATATATATATATATATATATATATATATATATATATATATATATATATATATATATATATATATATATATATATATATATATATATATATATATATATACACACAGTATATACTGTATAAATAAATATATCTACACACCAAATAAAATGTTTTTTATGACTAGCAAATATGATATTGGATTACTGATCAAAAAATGATTAATGTCATCCAGTATTATTTGATTAATCCCCACCTTTTTCTCTCATTGATCTTGCATATGAGGCTGAATCCAATATTGATGCCTTATTAATTATACAAATGATGATAAATGCCAGTGTTTCACTCCCAAAATATAAAACTCCCAAAGACAGAATTTACCAAAATTGATGACTAGCTGCATCATCAGGAAATTGGCATCAATCATGTTTACTGCTCTGTGCTAGCTGTAATGTATTGTTAGGTAGCTGTGATGATGGTAGACAAGGTCTGTTTTTTTTTTTTTTTTAAGGTGAACGTTTTTATTTTGAAAGTATAAAGCAGTACAAGCTTAAAGACAAGACAAGTATCCATGCAACAGCTTTTATTCACTGTGAAGTAGGGTAGCTGTCATTCTTGCACTCCCAGAAAATACACACCTTTTGGTCAGTTACAGAACCCTACATTCAATTACGTTATTTCAATCATCCCCTATTATTCTGATCAGTATGTATTTCAAAATAGTTGCTCATTCATAAACCTTTATACTGTAAATTCAAAGGTGAATAAACAGATACAGTTCTTCGAGCCCTGCTGCCTAGGGCATGTTTATTTTTTTGTGCTCCACATAGCTGAGTTAGTTTTTACATTCCCATGTACACTTATAAAAGTGAACACAATGAAACTGATGTTATATCATGAAATATGAATTACTTCACAATGGGTCATTCATTTAGAAAATAAAGCACTCTAGTAACTAATTTTTAACACACTGCCAATTACCACTTCTTTGTGGAGAACTTGTCACTCAAAATCTGCAAAGAAACGGACTCTTTGGGGGAGTGTCAATCTACTGCCCCCTCCAACAACATTCATTAGTTCCTCCCACAGTCCTCCACACCACTAATCTAAGTGAACATTTAATTGCTTCTTTGCGGGTAACCTTGCTATTTCAAAATGTATTTAAAGTGATATTAAAGGCTTATTTTTACATACATATACATATCATACTTACCTGCTCTGCTGGATCTCTTCCTTTCCCCCTTGTCTGTCTGCATCTGGAGCCTGAATGAGCTATGTGTGACTACACAAATGCCCAGGGCACTTGCAGGCTTCTCTTAGCCTGGTGGTGCCATCTGTACTGCCCTGCATCCCTCTGGTCCTTGTACCTGGTGCTCTGTTGTATCGCCGCCCCTTTTCTATTTGATCCCCAGAAGGTTGCCCGTTCCAGCCACTCCCTGGGTCCCTGCTTGCCTGACCTATGCGTTTGGTTGCCGGGGTTGCTCCCTCCCCATTAGCCTGTTTACACCTAGGCCACCATCCCCCACCCACCAGCTCGCTGCCCCTTATAGGTTTTGTAGTAGGGAAGGTTGCTCGGACCTCCGCGCATGCGTAGTAGCATTTTCTTCATCCGCACATGGCCAGTGACGTCAGACGCCGGCTACGGGGAGGGTATATGAAGCCGGCATCTCTGGCGTCCACACTGCTAGAGACCCGAGGGCTAGACAGACACACATACACCTTTACAGTTAGTTATCTAGTTGGGAACTAACTTCTGGAACACTATTATTGGGTTTTTTTGTATATAAATTGTTACTTTGATGGTTGTATATCTTCCCTTTTTGATTGTTGTTAAGCAATCTCTTTTGATCCGTGTATGAGTTCCTCTCTGATATGCAGTAAAGGCTTTGAGGTCTTGCTGGGCTTTATATTTATGTAGCCTACTATGTAGCCTTATATTCACTTATTGATTTAGATCTCACACTAGATATGTGGTAGAAATGTGCCTATGCATGATGTCAACTCTTTGCATTGTCGGTTAACTTTTTCCGCTTGCTGCTCTGTTTTCAGCAATCCTTGCATTGATATTGGTGTTCCATCGTATCGTCCCACCCTTGGTCCTTATCCTTTATGTCATGCACATTATATATGTAACTTAATCATATTTATGTAAGCCCTTTGATGGACTTATTTATGTCCACCTAATTTTGAATACTGAATGATGCACTTCACTTATTCTAGCTTGTTGTTTATATGCCCTCTGTGGTCATGTGGCTATCTGCCTCCATTTCATGATGCTGACGGTCAGATGGGATTGTATCGGTGATCACATGGGTAAGCGGACAATGGTCCTGACAGGATAAATGTTACTATATTGAAAATCTGTTGCATTTTTCATATTAGATTTTTTTATTTTATTTCCTGGTGAATATTATGTATTTTCTCTCTCTTTATAGTTCTTTAACTATTAGTGTCCTACAAAGTCCCCTGAAGAAGCCATCACTGGCAAAACATATCGGGAATAGACACTTAGTAGAA
The DNA here is from genome assembly GCA_028564925.1 of Lithobates sylvaticus. NCBI lineage: Eukaryota > Metazoa > Chordata > Amphibia > Anura > Ranidae > Lithobates > Lithobates sylvaticus. The sequence goes on along the minus strand of CM053027.1, from coordinate 456,318,271 downwards.
ATATTTGCCTAAAATATATAAGTTGATCATAGTTTGATCATGTGCTTTTTTTACTACTATGTTTTTTTATCTTGAACTAATTAAAAATCAGTTAATTTTACTATTTTTGTAAATTTTGTTTTTTAGCACTGCTATAATCCCACTAACCTCCTATTCTCCTGCTCTGTGCAGTAATTTTGCACAGAGCAGCCCCAATCCACCTCTTCTCGGGTTCCTTGCTGGTGCTCCTGGCCCCGCCCTCCTGCTGAATGCCCCCAGAGCAAGCAGCTTGCAATGGAAGCATCAATCAGGCTCTTGCCTTAGCTTATGTCAATTCACACACAGAAGCATGGCTCTGCCCCGCCCCCTCTCTTTTCTGATTGGCTCAGTAGCTGTGACAACAGCAGGAGCCAATAACTTATGCTGCTGTCTAAGCCAATGAAGAAGCAGAGTCCCCAAAGAGCTGAGGCTTTCGGCACATCACTGGATTGAGATGGGGCTCAGGTAAATATTGGAGAGGGGGCTGGGGGTGCTGCATAGAGAAGGTTTTTTAACTTCACAGTAAAAAACGTAAGCCTTTACAACCACTTTAGGCACTAGCTAATGATAGTATACTTTTTTTTACCATAATTATTATATTTTTCGTCTTTATATTTATTTTACACGCAGACCAAGCTGACCAGCAAAAGCAAGAGTGGCGGGATACATTTAGCACTTTTATAGCTTGTTCCAAATCCTATCATTGTCACTTTTGCTGTGCATGTTGGTCTGCCTTCGGATTGGGAAAATAGGGAACACAATGTAGCTAAAGGCATGTGAAAAAAAAAGATCAATATACTAAATGCTATCATTAAACATTTTAAATGTATGCAGTAAAAGGGTGAGAAGGGAAAGAATTGTTACTTTAATTTCAGTAAGGACCTGCCTAGAGATTCCAGAAGGATTCCGATTCATGGCTTCCTGAAATTGGTTGTAAATTGGTCATTGCACTCAACTAGATGGGCATTAGGCAGTAGTATTTAAAGTAGATGACATTTAGAAAACTCTGTATCATAAGTATTTTTTTTTTATTTTATCTTTCTTGCAACTTGGTCACACTGATTTATGGTAGACTGTATGCAGCCTCTTCCAGTCTATATGCACATCCATGTCCCTGTGGCAGTGTGACAATTCAAGATAACAATTTAAAGACAGGGATTGAGCAATGTCACACTGTAATAGAAAGTGCCTAACCAAGTACCTTCCTAGCAGGATCACCAGATAAAATGTTAATTAAAGCTTCAGATTTAAAAAGATTGAAAATTACTTTTAAAATTGCATTAACATGTTAAAGCTTATATGAGATTTTATTGATTCGGTCTACATGTACCTTGAAGCCTAGTTACTGAGATGATCACCTGTCACCTGATTTTTGTCAGTGTGTGAATAAAGGTTTTCATTCCGCACTCCCTTCACTCCTTTGTCTTCTCTGTCTGCAGGCCAGAAAATGTGAAATCTTTTCTTTAAAGCCTGGAGGAGTACTAATGTAGTACCTGTTAGTGCTCCCCCAGGAAATGTACAGTAGCATTAAACATTTTTAGTAGGATAGGCAAGGAATCATTCAAAGGCACAGGGGAGTTAAAATGCATTGTTTTAATGTTCTGCCTTTCAACATGTCAAAATGTTTCAGTAAATTCACAGTCAACGGAATTGAGTGTTGCCTGCATAGTCCTGAGTGCCTTGAAAGAATCTATATGTAAAAGGGTTATGAGAATGAGATTGATGGAATTTGGGCCTGCACTACTTGACTCTTTATTGGGGTTAGGACTGGAGCCAAATACAATATTTCCAAAATATAGACTTTAGACAGTGTTAGATAGTTTTGCTTCTGAAAACATATGAATGAAAAAAAAAAAAAAAACTACACTGGAAATGGTGGGACAGATTATGCAGTTGGACATTGCCATTGATGTTTTCCTGTGTACTGAGCAACAAAATGTTTAGCAAGCAGCAATGAAATAATAAGACATTTAGCAACAATCGTGGGCCCCATGGTCAAAATGGTATGATAACTATGTTAAGAGATGAGTAAAAGGAATGTATGTTTATGCTAAGTGATGTACGGGTTGCTCATGAAATGCAAATGCATTTGTCTGTCATTACTACGCCATTCTCTCCACAGGTGTACCAATGGTTGGACTTGTTCACGATACTTACCAATGTTTGTTTGCTTTATTTTATTTTACTTTCCTGTTTTCATTTTGTATGTTATCTGACATCCTATGATACATACTGTTTGCTACGACTGATGTTTTGTGTCGGTGTATTGTTTTTATTAAAACCGAATAAAAATCTCCTGAACTTAAAAAAGAAGACATTCATGGAAGTGTTTCACCTCATACCAACATCCCTTCATATGACCATTATCCAAATCAATAATTTTTATGGATAAAATACCTGTACCAGTAATACATACATCAACAAGGTTGTTAATGTTAAAACAAACAACAACAAAAAAACATGAAACAAGGTTAATACACTTCTTGCTGACAACATAATGTATATGTGCAGTAGCACGGATCTTAATGCCCACATGCTGCACATATACAGTGGATATAAAAAGTCTACAACCCTCTGTTAAAAAGTCAGGTTTCTGTGATGTAAAAAAAATGAGACAAAGATAAATAATTTCAGAACTTTTTTCACCTTTAGTGTGACCTATAAACTGTACAACTCAATTGAAAAACAAACTGAAATCTTTTAGTGGGGGGGGAGTAAAACTAAAATAATGTGGTTGCATAAGTGTGCGCACCCTCTTATAACTGGGGATGTAGCTGTGTTCAGAATTAAGCAATCACATTCAAACTCATGTTAAATAGGAGTCAGTACACACCTGCTATCATATTAAGTGCCTCTGATTAACCCCAAATAAAGTTCAGCTGTTTCTCGTAGGTCTTTCCTGACATTTTCATTGTTGCATCCTACAACAAAAGCCATGATCCGCAGAGAGATTCCAAAGTATCAGAGGGATCTCAAAAGGTATCAGTCAGGAGAAGGGTAATAAATAATTTCCAAGGCATTAGATATACCATGGAACATGGTGAAGACAGTCATCATCAAGTGGAGAAAATATGGCAAAACAGTGACATTACCAAGAACTCCAAAATTTATGAAATGAACAGAAGAAAACTTGTCAGGGAGGCTGCCAAGTGGCCTACAGCAACATTAACCACTTCCCGCCCGGTCAATAGCATATTGACGTCCGGGAAGTGGTTCTGTTATCCTGACTGGACGGCGTATGACGTCCTTCAGGATAACATGCCGCCGTGCGCCCGTGGGGGTGCGCATCGCGGCGATCGGTAAAGCGGTGTGTCAGTCTGACACACCGCTACACTGATCTCGGTAAAGAGCCTCCGGCAGAGGCTCTTTACCACGTGATCAGCCGTGTCCAATCACGGCTGATCACAATGTCAACAGGAAAAGCCGGTGATTGGCTTTTCTTCACTCGCGTCTGACAGACGCGAGTAGAGGAGAGCCGATCGGTGGCTCTCCTGACAAGGGGGTCTGCGCTGATTGTTTATCAGCGCAGCCCCCCCCCCCTCAGATGCCCACGCTGGACCACCAGGGACTCCACTAGGACCACCAGAGAAGTGGGCAACATGTGGATGGCCAGGTATGTACCCCCTGGCCATCCACACGTGCAAATGATGCCCAATCAGTGCCAGTCAGTGCCCACAAATGGGCACTGACTGGCACCATCATGTACCAATGATGCCCAGCAATGCCACCCATCAGTTTCATCAGTGCCTCCCATAAGTGTCCAGCAGTGCCACCTATCAGTGCCCATCCGTGCCCATCAGTGCCCACCTATCAGTTCCCATCAGTGCCCATCCATGCCACCTATCCATGCCACCCATAAGTAACCATCAGTGCCACCCATAAGTGCCCATCAGTGCTGCCTATGAGTGCCCATCAGTGCCGCCTATGAGTGCCCATCAGTGCCGCCTATCAGTTCCCATGAGTGCTGCATACCAGTGCCACCTATCAGTGCCGCCTATCAGTGCCCATCATCAGTGGCCGTCAGTGCCACCTCATCAGTACCACCTCATTGGTGCCACCTCATCGGTGCCCATCAGTGCCGCCTTATCAGTGCCCGTCAGTGCAGCCATATCAGTGCCCGTCATTGAAGAAGAAAACTCTGTTTGGGTACAGTTTAGCGTGACCGCACAATTGTCATTCAAAGTGCGACAGCGATGAAAGCTGAAAATTGGTCTGGGCACTAAGGTGTCTAAGTGCCTGGTATTGAAGTGGTTAAAGGAGCTGCAGGAATACCTGGCAAGTACTGACTGTGTGGTACATGTGTATCGGTGCCCCCGTGGGGTCACTGCATGTTTCAGCTCCACACATCACCCTGCTTGGTCAGACATCCATTTTACGCACACTTTCTCCAGTCAATGAACAGTCTCTTGCTTGTTTTTGTTGCTTTTATTAGGGGATAAAACTTGGATGGGGAAAAGGGACATGGGATACCCAAATGATGAATCTTTCTTAGTGGAAATAAAGGTAGTTGAATCTAAATTGGCAGTCTCTGCTACTTCACATCTCCTCCAGCACACTACTTGAGATCACTTGCTTTCTTCTACTGTCCAATTCTAGATTCCTGTCATCGTTAGCACATGGCTAGGCCTCCCTCTGAATAAGTCCTAACATTTTCCTAGTAGCCATTTGCAGGTGGGGGTCTGCAATCCCCTCTGTGGTAGCAACCATTTTAGAGGAAAAGGATAATTGTGCTAACTGATACTTGGTGGACTACTGATCCCAGCAAGTCCGGTGCAAATCCTGCCAACCCTCCTGGCGGCAGCGACTTGACTTCGACAACCCCACAGTCTCTCCCTCTAGCTCCACAGACAATCCTGGCATGTCTCTCCCAGAGCTTCTCATTGTGCTTCTCACTCACTGACCACAGCATGGATCCCTCCTGAATGACTTTCCTGGCCGTGCTCCCCGCTGTCTTCCTCCTGCTCCTGTTCCAGGACACCTCTCAATGACCCTGTAAAGAGAGCCTCCCTCCCAGCTCCCGAGCTCCAGGCCAGAGGTCACCCCCCCAGAAAGGGGGTCCCTCAAGTGCCACCACAGCCTAACACGACATCATTCAGGCTCCCTCCCAGCTCCCGAGATCAAGGCCCAAGGTCACCCCCCCAGAAAGGGGGTCCACCCGACAACTCCTCCCCCAGCAGGCTGACCTTGGATATATATAGGAGGCCTGCCCCCTGCCAATCCTAGTTTGGGATTGGTCAGAGCTCCAAAATACACACCATGTCACTCCAACCCTCTGCCCTGCCTGTTTTCCAGAACCTTCTCACTGGAAACAAAGGAGGCGCTAGAGAGCTGATGCACATGTCAGTCACCTGCTACTACAATAAACTACTCCCCTGCCTCCCAGGTCAAAAACAAACAGGCCTAGCTAATTTTACCTGCACTGGCAGTACACACAAAAACACTACTCTAGCACCTACCTACCTAAGGTAGAGGGTGCTACACTTGTGACAACAATCCCCAATATTCTTCATATATCTGGGCTATGGGGTAGAGTGGCAAGACAGAAGCTTTTTCTTACAAAGAAAAACATCCAAGCACAGTTACATTTTGCAAAAACACATATGAAGTCTCCTAAAATCATGAGGGAAAATAAGTTATGAAACCAAGGTTGAACTTTTTGGCCATAATTCCAAAAGATATGTTTAGCACAAAAACAACACTGCAACAATCACCAAAAGAACAGCATACCCACAGTGAAGCATGGTGGTGGCAGCATCATACTTTGGGGCTGTTTTTCTTCAGCTGGAAGCAGGGGCCTTAGTCAAGGTAGAGGGAATTATGAACAGTTCCAAATACCAGTCAATAATGGCACAAAATCTTCAGGCTTCTGCTAAAAAACTGAACATGAAGAGGAACTTCATCTTTTAGCATGACAACGACCCAAAGCATACATCAACATCAACAAAGGAATGGCTTCACCAGAAAATTAAAGTTTTGGAATGGCACAACCAGAGCCCAGACCCGAATCCCATTGAAAAGCTTTGGGGTCTGAAGAGGGCTGTACACAGGAGATGCCCTTGCAATATGACAGATTTGGAGTGTTTTTGCAATAAAGAGTGGGCAAATATTGCCACGCCAAGATGTGTAATGAGATAGACTCATACCCCAAAAGACTGAGTGCTGTAATAAAATCAAAAGATGCTTCATCAACATATTAGTTTAGGGTGTGCACACTTATGCAACCATATTATTTTAGTGTTTTAGTTTTTTAGTTTTACCTCCACCTAAAAGATTTCAGTTCCACTGTGTTGTACAGTTTATAGGTCACAAAAGGTGGAAAAGGTGGAAAAAATTCTAAAATTATTTATCTTTGTCTTATTTTTTTACATAACAGAAACCTGACATTTTAACAGGGGTGTGTGGACTTCTTATTTCCACTGTATGTCCACGAGGACAGTGTTCATGAATTTCATTCTGCCTCTTAGTATGTAGACCCAGTTAAAGGGCATTCTTGAGGGGGCAGGGCGGGGTTAGTTATTGATGACCTTGTTAATGCATGTACCTTTAAAATCCTATAAAATTTGATGGTTTTGATAGAGTGAAGCGGTAAAAGGGGCCTGTATTCTGGTTCCCTCGGATGCCAATACTGAATCAATTTGGGTTCATTGGCTTAGTAAGTAACTCATGTGAAAGTTTATTAAACTGAGAATACCATATTTTTCAAATGAATGGCCCTCTAAATGTGAACAATAAAGCTCTTTTAAGTTAAAAAGGAACATCTAGCTAAATATCTTGTTAATGTACATAGCACCATTAAAGTCCCATAAAAAGTTGGCTTGGATAGAGTGCAACACAAAAGAGGTCTGTATCCTGGTTCCTTAAAATGCCAGTACTTAGTCAATGTTGGGTTCATTGACTTAGGGGGTAATCCATATGTAAGTATAAACCCTTCATTACTATATTCGTTAAACTGATTATCAGAATATCATGTTTTTCAAGTGTATAAATTCAAAAAATAATGCTGTTTTACATACAAATAACACATCTATTTAATCTAGCCAATCATTTGTTTTTTGTTTGCTCGCTGGACTGCACAAAAAGATGAAGATCTTCAGCTTTACTGGGCCAATTCTAAAATTTCTCTCATATATGTAAAAATATGTGTTTTTTTTGGCAAGTAATATACATTTCAATGAATTATAAAACCACAAAATACAATATATAACCCAATTTTTTTTTTTTTCAAATATAAAAGATTATGTTACCCTGAGTAAATAGATATCCAACATGTCATGCTTTAAAAGTGTGCATGCTCACCGTAGGTACTTAAAAATCTCCATAGGCGACACTGTAAAAATTTCTACAGGTTACCGGTTGAGAGTTACAGAGTGGATCTAGTGCTAGAATTATTGCTCTCACTCTGACATTCAAGGCGATACCTCACATGTGTCGTTTGAACACCGTTTACATGCATTCACCACTGTTCACACTGTTTACACTGTTCCTTTAAAAAAACTTTTTTGATCACATTTATTCCGATCACAAGGAACGTAAACATCCCTTGTGACAGAAATCAGCAGTGACAAGTTCTCTTTATGTAGAGATCTGGGGTCAATAAGACCCCACATCTCTCCTCTACAATGTAAAGCATTAGGTTAAAAAAAATGGTCTTGTTTACATTGGGCCAGAACCGGAAATGATGCCATGACATTTCTTTGGTCCTCTAATGCCCCATACACACGGTCGGAAAATCCGACCACAAAATCCATCGGATTTTGTCCGACGGATTTAGTCCGACACTGGTGTTGCATACACACGGTCGGACAAAGTTGTCGGAAAATCCAATCATTCTGAACGTGGTGATGTTTGTTGCCTACGACGGGACTACGTAGAGGCTAGTAGCCAATAGCTTTGGTCTTTTAATGTGATCTGAGCATGCGTGGCACTTTCTCCGTCGGAATTCGCTACGCACGATCGGAATTGGTGTGATCGGACTTTGTTGTCGGAAAATTTTTAGAGCAGGAGATACAACTTTGTCCGTCGGACAATCCGATGGAAAATGTCCGATGGTGCCTACACATGGTTGGAATTTCCGACAACATTGTCCGATAGGACAGAATCCATCGGAAAATCCGACCGTGTGTATGGGGCTTTAGACCATAGAGATGAGCAGAGGCTCATCTCTGTTACCAGCAGCCACAACTGCCACATTGGTTCTCGGGCTACAGATTATCTAGGTAAGCCGGAGAACAACCCAGAAGCAGCGAGAAGGAGGGATCATCCCTCCCTCCACTTCTAAAAGTGATCCAGTGGTGAATCTGTCACTCTGACCACTTTTGTCGGTTCGAGAATCACCAGCTGAAATAAACAATACCAATGGGTTATGGCATATTGCTGCAGCAATAACCCCAGTTTGTCTATGGCCAGGTCGGGAAGTGGTTAATTCATTACTAACAGATGCTTCCATCTAATGCTTTTCTCACAGGTATTTTCCCTAAGGATAACTACATCAACAAATGCAAGAACTAGAAGGAAAACTATTTCTGCATGAACAAACAAATAACATTTCCTAAACATCTAGGAAATTCAGCTTTTTTGTCAGTAAAACCCTGAGCGGCTGGATTTTGTATTCAATGTATGACATTTAAACATGCTGAACTTCATTATGCACAATTTTATCTGCTAATTAGACCTGATACAGCATATTTAATATTAATGTTTTGGGATCTGTGGTGCACAATACAAATCCTTACATGTGCTCTGGTACTATCATTTTCAAATGTATAACATTCTAGAACCTGTGTCAGTATCATCTATGTGCCCCTCTACTATATATAAGTATATATACTGTATAATCATGTTAAACATTTTAATATGATATTATGAGCAGGAAGGAATCAAACTTACAGCTTGCATTTTATTTGGCGTTTATAATGTTTCCCTAGCACAATTTAAAATCCCATTTCATTCTATAGTTAATTGGATATACCAGCCTAGCTTCACCTTAATCATTTCTGATATAATCTGTATTGATCAAGTAACAGAAAAAAAACACCAAGCAAAGATGGGAAGCCAAGATTATATAGTGTAGATTGACAGCTGTGGCATGGAACTGTTCACAAAGTCTGAAAAAATGCCACTAAAGTATTACATTTATATATTCAACCAAGGGATATATTTAATCTCATTGTTTTATTATACACTCACATTATTTGATATAATACAGCTAAATACTGTACACATTTTTTTGTAATATTCACTTTACATAAAATAACTTTTTATAATAATAATATTTACTGCTCTTTGCTAGCTGTAACATCTTCTTGGTTAGCTGTGAAGATTGTAGATAATGTCTGGGTCTAAATAAAATGCAAAATCTTTTATTTGGTGTTTCATTATTTCCTGTAAAGCAGTGTAATTAGTAATAAGTAATTTTTGCAATCCCATCAAATACAAAACTTTCATGCCAGTTACCAGACCCTACATTCAACATGTCTAAAAGTAGAGTTTACATGTTGTCTACTGCAACCAATCAGGTTTTTCCAACCATTCCCTAATATTCTGATCACCATATAGTCCAGAATAGTTGATCATTTATAGTGTTTTTCCATCTTGTACTCAAACACCATAAGACTCCCAGGGCAGTTCCAGGGGTCCTATAGGGATGCTACAAAGCTCTGCACTTCAGTCCTCTTCATAATAGGTGAATTTCAGCTTTGGAAAGTATGTTTTTTCTCTGTGATCAGCAACAGCAGCCTTTGCTTTACTCCTAGTAAGAGTATCTAGTATAATTATTGATTGACCTTACTCAATTTGAACATTCTGTACCTGGAACCCTTCTTTCTATATTATCTGCCGCCATCATGTGAGCCAAACTAATTTCTGTATACACTGTGCCTTCTGCATGAACCAATTGACTTAGTTAGGGAAGGGTATACATTGATAACAGCTTGAGGCTCACATTACAATAAATCCACTGCTGAATGTGGCGGTAAGCTTGCAGCACTCATGGCAGATGTAGAGAGGAGGGCATAAAGGGCTACTGAGCACAACTGTTTCCATTATAATACTATCTGTAACTTATCTGTCTGTGGGATAGGTGACAATGTTGGAAATAACATGAAAAAGGAGGCAACCTTGCTACCGGCTTTCAGTGAAAATAGAACGGTGCTTTAGTATCCATGCTTCTGCCATTGTCTCTTGCTTTAAGGGTTCTAAGGTCATAGGATGCACTTGTTCTGGCATCTCCATCATCATTTTTTTTCCAAATTGAATTCTATATCTAGCAACTTAAAGCATACATCATTGGTTATAGCATACTGTACTCAGCAGTTGGCTCTGGTACTACTTATATTTCTGCTAATGTGCTGTCAAATCATCACCAAATAAATGTATTACATGGAAACAAGGTAAATAAACATTATGAATGTTGTTCTTCTTGACCCTTAGCCTCCCTGGTTGCTCCCTGAAGCCATCACCATTCAACACTGTTGTTATATTGTTGGTGTACCTTGGAAAAAAGTTCTAAAATAATTACCTTCATATTCTGTATGATCAATCTTTAGCAGCAATCTTTCTACTGCTAATCCTGCAGTGTTGCTCTACTGGCTCATCAATAATAATAGAATAATAATAAAACAAGCCCTATTTTTTTCTTTCTGGCTGGTCTCCTTGTCAACTGTGTGCTAATGGTTTTACCCCTATGCTGCTCCTAAAAAACACAAAGTTTCATCACGACTGCCAGCTACTTGTATGCCCAGTGCCCGCACAAAACCACACCCTTAGTACAACATTACTACCTCAGAATATTTATATCTGGATCAATTTAAAAATGCGTGGTCAGGTAAAACAAGGGTGAACTGCGTGTAAAACGATTTTTTCTGTATTTCCACATTCCAGAAATGTTAGCAGAGCATTTTTTTTTAAGAAATTCATGTATCTCCTTTATATTATATTATCATGTCATTTAGTAAAAAAAAAAAAAACATATTCAAAGTTATTAAAACCTGTAGCCCTCAGTGTAAAGCTTCTGATTTCTCTATGTCTCTGTTCAGGAGTCTTTCACTGCCTACAAATTTAAAGCAAATAGTAGTAGATGTCAGTAACAGACATCTTACTCTGCAAGTTCTAATTACTTTGGTTCATAACAAGCCAGAGGGTGTTTTCATACACATGTAATTGTGCAGCACCTGCACAGAAGACATGTCTGTTATCACCGGGCCTTTTAGCAGCATGTCTACTGTCAGCTTCTCCTAGTAATATGTATTTAGCAATACAAGTAGACAATAATTCCACTTTTTACAATACATATTGCTGATAACAGGAGATTATTATGATGTTATATAAAAAGCCTTTCTATTCATTATGGGACAGCTCTGACATTATTTACTCTTGTCAGAGCTGCCCCCTCGATGACTAGTAATTTAAATACTGGTGAACCATATTCAAAAAGTATGAGTAAAGGCGTAGAAGTCACAGATATATAGGGTGATTGAAGCAGAAGCACAGATATCCTTTCATTACAGGTTTCTAAAGCCTCATACAAACAATTTTTTTTTCCGTTCAACCCAGCAGGGCTCCTCTGATGTTCTATTGTTCGGTTCGCACAGGAACGTCCGAACGTCCAGACCCGAATAACAAACCTCATTAAAGTCAATGGGACCCGAACGTTAAAAATCAAAAGTGCCCATTTTGAAGGCTTATATGCAAGTAATTGGGTATACAATGGTTATAGGGGTGCAGGTCCTGCCATGGAGGACATGGGGGGCAATTTAAAAAAAGTTTGTGAAAAATGAATGTCATTTTTAAATGAGCAGTGATTTTTTGATTTTTAAAGTGAAAGCCTAAAAATTAAAATTTCCTTACAATATAGTGCCTGGAGGGGGGGTGTCCCCTCAGTCTACATGTAAAGTGGCAGATCGGTACCATGTCTAGAATCTGCTGCAGCAATAATTGCATTTATAAAACCAAAAAAAAAAAAAAAAAATTCCCTGCAAGCTGCCTTTATTTTTCTCAGCAACAGCTGGGGAGCCAGTGTGCATGATTAGGCCACAATGTAGTGCACTGGGAACAAGATTAGAAATTTTTTGGATACATTCTGGTGTCACTTTGACTTTGTATAGAAGTAACGGGTGCATAAAAATTGGTCTTTGGGTGTCGGTGGTGCCTTCCCACTGTAACCCTATAGAGGTACTCTTGATGAAAGCAAGAATTTGTCCTGCTGTAAAAAATTGCAATGCTATACACCTGTCAAACAGGTGCAGAAAAATTACTCGGAGGTGCCTTACCACCGTAACCCTATAGAGGTGCTCTTGATGAAGTACAAAAAAATTACAACGATATGCATGTGTATGGTGTTTTTGCCATGTTTGATGTGCCTGAGACACAGTTTGCAGATAGCAACAGTGCAATATGCTGCAGATGTGGTGAAAAAGGCCCAAATGGCTGAGCTTTGGGGAGTGGCCGGGGTATAACAGCTGCATAATGTGATGGAATATGGTGGCTGCTCTCTACTCTTTCTTGATGTCGGCCTCCTTCAGTTTCCTTCTCTGCTCTATCTGGCACCCAAGTCGCATCAGTGACCTCATCATCATCATCATCGCCATCTCCTCCATCTTCATCATTGCCACTGGAGACAACTTGGCAACACTCTGTGGCTTGGGGAACACAATGAATGCCAATTTGTCTACCAGTGTTCCTCGCTCTCTCTAGTCTCATGTTCCTGTCATCCTCAACCTCAGAACCAACATCTGAATCCAGTAAGGACTGGGCATCATCAAGGGTCAAGTGGCTGATGCAACTCAGCTGACTCCTCAATGACTGATGTTGGGGTTATGGCAGGAATAGATGTGGACAAGGAGGCAGTTTTATCCACTCTGGCAACTGCAGGGGACTGCACACTTGTCTCTGCTTATGTGACAGAGGATGAGGAGGATGAGGAAGGTTTAGTAAGTCAGTCCACCACCTCCTCTGCATGCTGTGGCTGGATAGCATAGGCAAACTCACTAAACAGAAGAAATTATGCCCTGCCTGAGGACTTACCATCACGTCCACCTTTGCCTGTGGACACATTTGTTGCTGGCCCCCTTACAGTGCCATGGGAACGTCTGCCTCTCCTTGTTGTCCTCACAGACATTATTGGGAGGGAGGGGGCAGTACTTATAAACAAATGTAAAGAAGAAGTGGAAATCTGTATGTGGATGTGCTTTAATCAATGTAAAGAGGTGTTTGGTGCAGTTTAATTTGAGTACTCACACTACACAGACACATTCTACGGATACACTATAATATATTGCAATATAATGCGCCAAACATACAGTGACGCACAGAACTATATGTTGTTAAACTGGCAGTAACACACACAGAACTATATGGTGTTAAACTTTCAGTAACGCACACAAAACTATATGGTGTTAAACTTTCAGTAACGCACACAAAACTATATAGCATTAAACTGGCAGTAACGCACACAGAACTATATGACGTTAAACTGGCAGTAACGCACACAGAAGTAAATGGCGTTAAGCTGGCGGTAACGCACAAAACAATATGGCGTTAAACTGTCAGTAATGCAAGAGGAACTATATGGCGTTAAACTGGCAGTAACGCACGCAAAACGATATGGCGTTAAACTGACAGTAACACACACAGAACTATATGGTGTTAAACTGGCAGTAACGCACACAGAAGTAAGTGGCGTTAAACTGGCAGTAACGCACAAAATAATATGGCATTAAACTGGCAGTAACACAATCAAATAGACGGTGTTCAACCGTCACTACACTGACGCTATCTAAACTGTTACTACTCTAACTATACACTAATGTAAAGATTAATGACACAGTCTGTACACTGAAACTATCTGAGCTGTCTCTACTCTACACTGTTGTATGTATGAATGACACGGTCTCACTACACTACAGTGGAACTATCTGAGCTGTGATGGTCCTCCTCACTACACTCACACTATCCCTAGACTGACACTAAACTAATATTCTACACTGACAATTGAAGCAAAGTAGCACAGTATAACACACTAACTAATTAATAGCACTGAACAGAGCCCTGTTCTATCTCTCTCCACGCTAAAATCACACTGAAATGGCTGCCATTGGAAGAATAATTTTATACTGTGGGGCAGGAATGAGCCACGATTGGATAAAGTCATGATGAAAGTGTCCAGTCATGACTCTGACAGTGCATTGTGGTCGGTTCGGGGGACTGAACAAATGTCCGAATGACCCGTTTGTTTGGCTGCTCGTTGAACATCCGAACAGCTAAAGTTTAGCCCAAACTTATGCCCGGACCGAACCGTTCGCCCATCCCTAGTTCAGACAGGGGGATGCCCCCAGCAAGAACACTCCAGTCAGCACTCTCAGCCATTGGCTGAAAGCGCTGATTAGGAGCCATCGGCAGACCTTTTTTGGTCATGCCAACAGACTCCAGTACACTCGACTGTCGTCCAGTTTCTATTGAACCAGTCGATGACATTCAACCCGTGTGTACTAGGCTTAAGGAAATGTTTACTTTCTAGCAAGCCCTCAATAGAACAGTGAGCATTACCAAATCTCACGCCAAATCTTGTGAGACTAGCAGTCAGAGACAGCGATGTCTTGTGGAGCTAAACCTATTGATTTATTGTTTTTCAAAACAGCTACAGTACAATGCATGCTGTGAATGATAATTGTCAAAGTTTCTTGTGCTCTCGTGCAAACTTTCAAGCCATCAAATGGCTGGCGTCCTAACTGATCACATGGGGAAGCACCATGGCAAATGCAAATCAAACAGAGGCTAATATGGCAACTTATTTGAATGTAAAGGATAGAAGGGTTTAGTTCTGTTTTAAATACTGTTACACTCAAGATATCCGTATTTGAGTATAGGGGCACTCTAGTATAGGGGCACTCTATGGCACTCTAGTATAGGGGCACTCTATGGTTACGTATTCACTAAAAAAGCCCAGCTTAGGGCTCTGAATCCTCTCTCATGTTCCTCTGACTATCCCAATTGGCATACATCTACACCTTTTATTATAGGTGTTGTTTCTAAGGTCATGTGATGTTAATGGTCTTCTTCATCTTCTTTCTTTAGTTTGGCAGAGCCTAAATTCAGCAGAGAGCAGTGTAACAACCCCTAACTGCTCTCTTATGCATTTTCCGGTGTGTCCAGGGTAGGCAATTGACAACCCGAGCTTACAAGAAGTGAGCTGGGCATCATTCAACCAATGATAGAAGTGCTGGTTCTGTGAGCAGGAGGGTCTGCAGTGGACAACATGAAAGATGTGGTAAGTATAGCAACCAGAGGTACTTTTTTATTTTAGAGGGTTGCTAGGAAGTGAACTTTTTTGTCTTTTTTTGCCTATGTTTTAGAAGTAAGAGATTATTTGAAATATGATGTTAGGAATAGGCTGAGGTTAAAGGTCATGGTAAGTGCTAAGGGTTACATTTTAGGATTAAGGCCGCGTACACACGAGCGGAATTTCAGTCGGAAAAATATTGGATGTTTTTTCCGACGGAATTCCGCTCAAGCTTGGCTTGCAGACACACGGTCACACAAAAGTTCGCTGAACTTTCAACCGTCAAGAACGAGATGATGTACAACACCACAATGGGCTGAGAAAATTAAGTTCAATATTTCCGAGCATGCGTCAAATTTTTTCCGAGCATGCATAGGAATTTTGCGTGCTGGAATTGGTACAGAACTTTTTCCGACCAAAAAATTTAGAACAGATCACGTGTATGCGGCATAAGAGTCAAAGGCTGCTTAAGGTTAAAATGAACCCTAACAATAAAGTTATCCTTTTATTCATTTTTTGAAATATTAAATACATTTTTTTGTTAAATATACCCCTGAAAGCATTTTATTATATCCATTAAATAAAGAAAAAAAAAAAACCTGTTGATCTTCACAACTGTCCCCTGCACACTTCCTGTGTTATCTTAAAGAGTTCAGTTCTTATCTTGGGGCTACAGAATTATTAGCTATGATGAACAGATGCAGAAAGACAAATGGGCAGGGCTAACACACTCAGTCTACTAAATGCTTTGTTGTCAGCTCACAAAAGGACTTAGAGGCTGAGTGCATTTCTGGCAGATCAATGGGTATTGTTCTGTACTCAAAGGATCTTTAAAGGTATACAACACAGGGAATGTGTACAGTATGTATTACATAGCATATGTTTTTATGTTTTTATTATTTGCCGAGACATAACACTTTTTTTGGGTTCTGGTGATTAAAGGCTTAAAGTGGTTGTAAACCCTTACATATACCCAGTGAAGTGACTAGCCTCAGGTGCTACACAGAGATTAAACAAATCCCCTCCATAAGTTGTACCTGTTTATCTGCAGTCTTTTCTTCTGTGCATCCAGTTCAGAATGGATAAAGCTTGTCTGAGAGTAAAAAAAAAAAAAGGGGGCAGAGATCTGAAGTTACACTCTGCAGAGTGCAGTGAGGAGAGCTCTGAGAGCTGATTAGAGGGGATAGATGCCCTTCACACAGCACACAAGAACAAAGTTGAGGCTGTCATTCTGCTGGAGGTCCCTCCATTGTCACAATTTTTTCTCTTGGTGCCAGAAAAAATTACCCAGAAGGGGTTTATGCTGATAGCAGAAGAATGAAGCAGCAGTCAGAAATTACACTTAGTGGTCTTAACTGAGACAAGTAAACACTATAGAAGGATATGCTTTGTTCATATTTCATGTCTGAGGTTTAACCACTTTAAGCATTCGATCAGTTTGAGGTACAGATATGAATACACTAAAGGTACTAATCAGACCTCACCACTGCAGGGTTAAAACTTGCAGATTACAATGGCCTAGAATTCAGGGCTCCAGGAACAAAAATCTAGAAAATATGCAGTTGGCACTTAATGCTTCCATTACAATGCTGGATCCTGCTTGTCACTCTTAATGTACTGACAGGTTTACTAGGAGTGAACTGAGAGCTACTAGCAAATGCAGTTTTCATTATCCCTTTTTTCAAACATTTTTTTTTTACCAGCTTTGGATAGAGCAGTCGACTGGAAAGATTTCTCCTTAGAACCTGTTGTGGAGATACAACAGGAAGTGAGATTCTGATAGCGCTGAACAGTCAGCAATGAAAAATCAGGTTTCGGTACCAATTATGTAACTCTATACAATTTTGCAGAAAGCTGCCCAGAAGTCAGAACTCTGGAAGGTAAAGATAACTATTCAACATGGTTGCATTAACAAGAAATTTTGTGTTACATTGCAGAATTTATTTAGAGATATACAGACATAGTAAACTGCTATTTTATGTAAATAGTGAACTGCTGCATGTCCAAGAACAATATTGGTGACAGATGCCCTTCAAGTATTCCATGTTTGCATTTTTGACTCCTTCTTTATAATGCAATGATCATCTGACATTTTAAATGACTCTTGAGTGTGTCCAAATCTTCTTTTATTATTATGCAATCAGTATCTTTTCATTGCCATGCCTATTAAATGCTGCATCTAGTAAACGACTCCGATTTTTTTGCTACAAGACAAATCAGTGGTTCAAGCTTTTCTGTTTAATGTGCGTGTTCTGTACTAGTGACCCAAAAAATTCAGGTCTAATAAATTGACTTTAATGGTTTTCTTACTCACTTACTCACTGAAATGTTTTCAATTTAATTGGGTTTACTACCCCATTGCTGAACTACATTGAAAAGTTCAAAGCACGGATGCTAATAGTTTCCTTCTAATTACTGCATAATGAACAAAGGTCTGATAGAGCAATTTAAGAGGTTGAACTTTAAACATGTAACCCTTTTTAGAAATAATACACATTCAAAACTGCAGTTCTGACAAGTATTTGGAAAGCTAATGCACAAATAAAACTGACCTGTACTGTACATGCTAGGCAGTGGCTTTGCTAAACTTTTATGCTGTAAGCAGTTACTCTTTATTTTGTCTCTGTAAAGGAGCTCATGACTTATTACTCACCTGCTTATATAGATAAAGGACACTAATATATATCCAAAAGTAGCGATGAGTCAAAATTAATATAAAAATACTATAAGTAATCTTGAGAGGAAAGGGACAACTTTGGTTCTAGTTATGTATAGGAAGGCTATAATAATTTTGGGGACATTTTATTATGTTTATGTTTTTAAATTTTTTAAATGGATGCTTATATCTTTAATATAAAATATTTATTTTACAAATAAACATTTATTATAGAATGCAGTCACAGGTTTTGCAGTGCATCATGTTTTTTCTTAAAGTGGATGTAAACTCGATTCATGAAATCTGACCTGTGCACATATATCTGTATGTAGTGTTTATTTATCTATACCCAAAGCCCAAAGGCCTGTGTCTTTCTGATGCTCCGTTCTTCTGTTATCAGCATGATAACTTCTGACAAATTTTCCAACAACCAAGATAACACCAGCCTGAAATTTGTGTCTGGGTGGGTGCTATAAATAGATTAGCAGATAGCTGGTCTATTCACAGCACAGCTCTGCATATTCCTCCCTTCCTCCCTATGTGGAGGGGGGATGTGTGCCTATCCTCCAACCAGCTGTCACATTGTATATGCCAAGATGCCACTCCCAGTGCTGAACAGGAAGAACAATTTCTAACATGATGTTCACTATGTAAAGTATATAGCAAGTTGAAGACAGCAGCTATACAGTACATATACAACTTATGTGGGGAGATTTGTTTCATCTCTGTATCATCTGAGGCTGAGGCTGTTCACTTTAAGGAGAACATTTTGCCTTTCAGATTGTAAGGCCTCATTTATATGCGAGGGCTATGTCTGCCTGCAGGTGTTCCGTGCATCCCTGTACACTCAGTCCAATTCCTGTTAATTGGAATGCAGCCCCAGCATGGACACATCTGCTGTCAAATTGGGAGCAATGGATGTGTCCATGTGAATACTGCATCCTAATTGATGTGAATGGGACTGCCTGCATAGGAATGCACGGAACACCTTTGTGTTCCAATGCAGGCAAACATGGCCCTCATGTAGGCTTATGCTTAAGTACACCCATGTAAACATGGCCTAAGCCAGTCTGCTGAAACTGGAGCTGACAAAGCAGGTAGTGGTGGTGGTGGGTGGGAGAGGAATCATCAATCTTCTAACTTGTGTGTGATCTTAGCTTCAACTATTGAGCTCTGTAAACAACAAGTATTTTCAGCACAGCAGCTGCTGATTAACCTGCTAAAGTTGTCTAACAACAAAATCTATGTGTTTACATACTTAGAAACATGTGTGTTTATACATTGGTCAATTCACAACTTTCCATAAAATAAATAAATGTGGATAATATAATTTAATCACATTTAATGTAATTTATTATAGACCTAAATGTTTGTACTATATTAAAAATATTATTCTTTACCATAATACAAAACAGGACTACAGGTCCATGTTTTTTTTATTTATAGGAAACATTGAAGATTTTTAAACATTACAGAAGAAGGTAGTTACAATTGTCTAGCACTATTCAGCATTGTCCATTAAGATAATAACAATAAATAAGGACAAACTTTGTGTAAATAAAAAATCAATGAATGGCACTGTAGAAAGAAATAACAAAAATGTGCACACAAAGTGTTGTGCAGATTGGCTTGTAAAACTTCTAGAAAGCATACATAAGATATTCACAAAATCTAAAATTATCTTTAAAGAAAATGGAGAGGTCTCGGATATAGCACTATTTAAAATGTTTGTCAGCAGGAAATCTCACTGTAATTATGATTAGAAACATAGCAGGAAGTTCACTAAGCACTCCTCATTATTCTATAGAATTAGGTATCACATGTGTAAAGTCTCTGACAGCATGAAAATGTAGCAGCTAGCTAGGGCCGCACCAGTTACTGTAGTTCTACAACAACCAAAAGGACAAATTAACCATTTCCACTATTGAGTTTAAATTGCTCCTGCTTCCAGGTCCAGCAACATGTTAAAATGTTGAAATAAAACAGAAGATTCTCAGCATTTCATATACTAAAGTGTGAAAGAGATGAAAAAATGTAACATATGTACTGTACACTGCTAATGGTTATTATATGCATACAAGCCCCTATATTTTTATCTCCTGCATATGAATAGCATAGAATGTTTGAGGTGATCACCCTTTGCATTTAGGTAAATCAGACCAGAGACCATACCACTACTTAAAAAAATAACAACAAAAAAACTCACAGTAAAGTATATATAGTAAGTCTGAGAAGTCCTTGATTCATTATACCGTATGCACTAAATTCCTAAATGACAAGAGACTATTAAGGTGCTACAGTGATGAGATTAGATAAAATAATAATTGTTATTTGTGAAAGTGCTGTTTTTTTTTTTTAAACAGCCTATACTTGGCTATTTAAAATGTTGTGGAAACAATAGCAAACATGATCATGCAAACATCACGTGTGTGTGGGGGGGCAGAAAGCCAGGTTGTCCAAAAGAGAGAGACGGGAGGGAGGTGGATCACAGCTGTGATCCTGCTGAAGGTAATGGAAGTTGCCACTATCCACCCCTTAAAGCAGCAGAAGAAAGGCCTTTTTCTTTGCTTGTTGATTTGTCTTTGTATTAGGTGTGTGCATTTGTACATGTACTTGTTTGTACTTGAATGTATTTTGTTTTGATGACAAAAAACATTGTCTTTTCTATTGTCTTCTGATTTTCACATGTATTTGTATGCTTTTGTTTTTTTCCTTTTATGTACAATGTGCTTATATTTTTCTTCTGTCGTAGGTATTATTGTCATAGCAAGCTGTGTCTGTTTGCTGACTGAGATGGCAGTGAAAAGGCTGTAGGGGTGGCGTACTGTGGAGGTTATTGATGAGGTGCAAAAACTGGTCAGCTTATCAGTCCCACTAACAGCAAGAGAATGAAAAATGATTTTTAGATATGTCAGTTATATTTTAACATTTATTGCAGGTTTTTGGAACAGCTGAAGCCCTGTTAAGCTCCCGAACCAAAATAAGCAGTTAAGGGCAATATTGGCATCAAGAATATATAAGTCTGTGGTTTTGGCTAAATTGAGAAATTATTGGCTTAATTGAGAAATTATTGGCTTGTATCATATCAACCAAAACATGTATTATTTTATTATTTGTATGGTTTGGACATCAATATATATGGTTTGTTAGCTTTCAAAGCTCTGTCAGATACATATATATATATATATATATATATATATATAGATACATAAATACATAAAATACATAAAATATATATCAGTCCAAAGTGAAAACTGTGTAAGTGGTGTTTGTGGTGTAAGCTGGGGAGGGGTATTTGTGGTTATTAATGGAGTAAATATGACCACTACATCAGTCATGATAGATGTTCCAATTCAGTATCAAGTTATGTAATTTTTACTCAGCTCACACATAGGAGTACACTAATAGTCTGCAGTTCACATTATGTGATATCTGTATCCTCAGGAGATGCACTGAGTATTAAATTATAATGTACAGTTTCCAATGCATGGAATGTGCAGATTCCAGAAAATGTATGGTGGGGGAGGTTACTGGGAGATCCTACAGGGATTTCCTCCACTCCTGAAATATGTTACCATGGCTTTTAATTAGGGATGAGCCGAACACCCCCCCGATTCGGTTCGCAGCAGAACATGCGAACAGGCAAAAAATGTATTCGAACACGCACACACCGTTAAAGTCTATGGGGCACGAACATGAAAAATCAAAAGTGCTAATTTTTAAGACTTATATGCAAGTTATTGCCATAAAAAGTGTTTGGGGATCTGGGTCCTGCCCCAGGGGACATGTATCAATGCAATGAGAGCAGTGATTTTAATAATGCTTAAAGTGAAACAAAAAGAGTGAAATATTCCTTTAAATTTTGTACCTGGGGGTGTCTATAGTATGCCTGTAAAGTGGCGCATGTTTCCCGTGTTTACAACAGTCCCTGCACAAAATTACATTTCTAAAGGAAAAAAAGTAATTTAAAAGTACTCGCGGCTATAATGAATTGTCGGCCCTGGCAATACGCATAAAAGTAATTGAAAAAAATGCCATGGGATTTCCCCAGAGTCCATTACCAAGTCTTTTAGGTATGGTATGAATATTAAGGGGAACCAAAATTAAAAAAAAAAAATGGCGTGGGGGTCCCCCCAAAAATCCATACCAGACCCATATCCGGGCACGCAACCTGGCAGACCACCGGAAAAGAGGGGGGACGAGAGAGCACCCCCGGTCCTGAACCGTACCAGGCCACATGCCCTCAACATGGGTTGGGGTGCTTTGGGGTAGCCCCCCAAAGCAGCTTGTCCCTGAGTTGATGGGGACAAGAGCCTCGTCTCCACAACCCTTGCCCAGTGGTTGTGGGGGTCTGCGGGTGGGGGGATTATCGGAATCTGTAAGCCCCCTTTAACAAGGGGACCCCCAGATCCCGGCCTCACCCCCTGTGTGAAATGGTAACAGGGTACAAATGTACCCCCACCATTTCACAAAAAAGTGTGAAAATTTAAAAAATTACATGACAGGTCTTGGTGTCAAGTCCTTTGTTAAAAAATAAAAAAATAAAACTGTCCCACGTAGTCTTCTACTTCTTCTCTTGCTCCGCCGATGGACCGAAAAAGAAAAAGAAAAAAAACGTGACTGACCGCCTACATGGGAGGCACCTGCCGTAATGACGGTCCTCTTCGGTGACAACTCTTTTATAACTGAGGGAGGGGCACTCAGTGACATCGCTGGGTGACCCTGCCCCTCTGACAAACGGGGACATCCCTATGGCTTCCCCGTAGCACCCACCCCCACCCACCCCCTCTAACTCTACGGGAAGCCATAGGGATGTCCCTGTGCGTCAGAGGGGGCGGGGTCACCCAGTTATGTAACCGGATGGCCCCACCCCCCTCTAACTCTACGCTGAAGCCATAGGGATGTCCCCGTGCGTCAGAGGGGGATGGGGTCACCCGGTTACGTAACCGGATGGCCCCGCCCCCTCTGACAGTACGGAGAAGCCATAGGGATGTCCCTGTGCATCAGAGGGGGGCGGCGTCACCCGGGGACATCACTGTGTGGCCCCGCCCTCAGTTATAAAAGAGCTGTCAGCTGAGAGGACTGTCATTATGGCAGGTGCCTCCCATGTAGGCGAGTCGTCGCATTTTTTTTCTTTTTTTTTCTTTTTTTTCTTTTTTTTTCTTTTTCGGTCCATCGACGGAGCAAGAGAAGAAGAAGAAGACTACATGGGACAGTTTTATTTTTTAATTTTTTAATAAAGGACTTGTCCCCAAGCCGTGTCATGTAATTTTTAACATTTTCACACTTTTTTTTGTGAAAAAACTTTACCATTTCACACAGGGGAGGAGGCTGGGATCTGGGGGTTTTTGGGGGACCCCCACACCATTTTTTTTTTTAATTTTGGCATGGGGTTCCCCTTAAAATCTATACCAGACCTAAATGGTCTGATATGTATTCTTAGGGGGACCCCCACACCAATTTTCTTTTAAATTTTGGCGCAGGGTTCCCCTTTATATCCATACCAGACCTGAAGGGCCTGGTATGGAATTTGGGGGGACCCCCCACCAATTTTTTTTTAATTTTTGAACAGGGTTCCCCTTAATATTCATACCAGAACCAAAGGGCCTGGTAATGGACTGTGGGGGAATCCCATGCCATTTTTTCAATGACTTTTATGTGTATTGCCAGGACCAACAATTCATTATAAATTAATTACTTTTTTCCTTTAGAAATGTAATTTTTGCAGGGACTGTTGTAAACACGGGAAACATGTGCAACTTTACAGGCATACTATAGACACCCCCTAGGTACTAAATTTAAAGGAATATTTCACTTTTATTGTTTCACTTTAAGCATTATTAAAATCACTGCTCCCGGAAAAAAAGGGCGTTTAAAAACATAAAACACTTTTTATGACAATACCATGCATATAAGCCTTTAAAATTAGCAATTTTGATTTCTCCCATAGACTTTTAATGGGTGTTTAGCGGCTTTCGAATTTGCCGCAAACACCCCAAATTGTTTGCTATTCGACTCAAACATCGGGCTCATCCCTACTTTTAATACTACTTAAATTCTACCTTGTGTCCATATAATAAGAAGTATTGTTGCGCTGTACAATAGTTTAAATGAAGTATAAATAAAGTATAAAGTGCTTAGTGAATAAATTAATTATACTGACAAGAGCCACATAAATGTGAGATAGGGTGCAACCTGTGCATAAATAGGTGCAAAAAAACGTCAATCACTGTAAGCAAAATCAAGAAAACAGTGAATCTTCATAAATAAAATTCCTTAGAAGTGATGGTGTAAATACATAAAAGAATAGTGATAAATAGAATTCCTTGGAGGCGATAATATAGGTACATAAACGGATGATGCTTAAAATCACATATCATAATGGACACATGTTGAGTGTGTTTCCTTGTAAAAAATTCATCAATAAAATCTGTATTTCTTAGACATAAAATAGCTTCAGTGCAAAGAGCTAAGTAAACAGTATAATAAATATGATCGGTGTTAAAAGAATATAAATAATAATAATAAAGTGATGAGTCCGTGGAATAACTCCTATATCTGTTAGGGCTAAAGTGCAGACTGCTGTGACAAAAGTGTCAGTCCAAAGAACTGGTGGGATGCAAAGGTGCTAGTGGTTGCTAGTGGTCGCTCTCTAAAATGCTGTGCATATAGGTGGTGGGTGACTTCTGATCTTCTGTGTGATTCAGTATAGGTGTCCCCTTACCTTACAGCTGTAAGGTAACAGCATATGTATATAAAAAAAAAAATTCCTAGGGGTCCCCCCAAATTCAATAACCAGGCCCTTCCCTGGATGGCGTCCCCTAGGTAGGTTCTCTCTGGATCCAAAGTAGTGGTTATGCGTCTCCTAGTGTGTGTTCATCCCCTGATGAAGTCACGTGACCGTGACGAACACGCGTCGGGAATAAGCTGATACCGGAAGTGAAGTACAAGCCCGCTGCTCGTTTTTACATGCAAGCTATATGTTTCACTAAATTTGAGTAATGTTTTTAACTTTTGCACAATAAATACTGTTGGAAAATACTACACTATCGAGCATCCCTTCTTCCCTGTTTGAGAGGTGCATACATTTATGCCAGGCCTTAAAGGGGACGCCCAATAGGAGACGCACACTAGGAGACGCATAACAATATTTATTATACTTTTTACTTACCTCTTTGCACTGAAGCTATTTTATGTCTAAGAAATACAGATTTTATTGATGATTTTTTTACAAGAAAACGCACTCAACATGTGTCCATTATGATATGTGATTTTTAAGCATCATCCGTTTATGTACCTATATTATCGCCTCCAAGGAATTCTATTTATCACTATTCTTTTATGTATTTACACCATCACTTCTAAGGAATTTTATTTATGAAGATTCACTATTTTCTCTTGAATTAGCTTACAGTGATTGACATTTATTTGCACCTATTTATGCACAGGTTGCACCCTATCTCACGTTTATGTGGCTCTTGTCAGTATAATTAATTTATTCACTAAGCACTTTATACTTAATTTAAACTAATGTACAGCGCAACACTACTTCTTATTATATACTTTTTGGGTCTGACAATTCCTTCAGTGTTTTGCTGCAGCACTTGACCACTTCATTATACACCAGGCAGGCACAGGGGTTCCTACCATAAAACTATACCTTGTGCCCATGTTGAGGGAACAAGTGCCCCATGCCCACATTCTGTCTCTCAAAAGGAATGTGGGGGTTTGTTGGTATTTTATCACCACTGAGTTTTTTTTTTTTTGCAATATAAATGAAAAAAGACCAAAACATTTTTTTACATTCTGCTATAAAACATATCCAATACATAAAAACAAAAGTTTCTTCATACATTTTGGCCAAAATGTATTCTGCTATATGTTTTTGATTAAAAAAAATCCTAATAAGTGTAGAAACGATTGGTTTACGTGAAAGTTATAGGGCCTACAAACTATGGTAAATATACCCAGGATTTTTATTTTTGTATTTTTTTTTACTTGTAATGGTGGCAGTCAGCGACTTATCATGGGATAGTGATAGTGAGGTGGACAATCTGACACTAACTGATGCTGGGGAGAACTAACTGGCACTGACATTACTAGTGTAGCGCTGACATTCTTGCATATCAATGTGTTTTTGCATATTATAATCAAGTCTATGGACATGTCTATGGTTTAGTATTTGGCACCATCTAGTGGCCAAATACTGATAGTGAACTTAAATGATTATTGCTTTTAAAAGCAAAAGGATTAATACAGGAAGTGACTGTTATTTACATCAGAAGGTTGACCTTTTTACCCAGGATGCTTGATGACCTACCCAGGGACACTCTCTCTGGAAGTGCATGCTGGGTAGGACATAAAAGGAACCCGAGCGGCCATGTTGGGTCTCTTGGGATCGCATGGCCTGCCTGCGAGGACTTGTGAGGAGGCCTCCCAGGGAAAGCGGCCTACAGCCACTGCGGAGCGCAATCCCACTTGTTGTGTGAGTGACTTGACGGTGCCAGAGGTACAGTGACTGGATCGGAGCGATCTAGAGACACTAGTTTGAGCATCGGAGGACCGGGCTCACCCAGCGGAGCGTAACGGAGTGACAGAGCCAGCTGACAGAGAAGCAAGCTACAGTCACCGGACCAAAGCTACTATACAAAGTTCCAATCCAGTCGGTGAGCAGGCTACGGCCCACAGTTTGTTAACTTTTACACTCAGTCAGACTAATATACAGACCTCGCTGGGATTTATAGTTCCACGGAAAAGGAGTATTGAAACTGACACTAGGCAGGCATGAGGCCTACCTGCTTTGGCATCTCAAGCCTTGTAATATAGTTTACTGAAGTTATACCAGGAGCAGCTTTAACTCAACTTGACTTACTTAAACCCTTGGAATACAAATCACAAGGAGTTACTCTAGCTAGCGAAGGCAAGAAGATTAAAGACAAAGTACTTTAAGTGAGATCTCACCTATAGCTATAAAAGTAGGGGGAGCTCCCGTGTATTTATATTGTTTGCAATTGTTATATTGAAATCCACTGTGCTGTCGTTCTATGTTGGGGTGACAGCACAATCACTGTAATCACCTTTTTGAATATATTCACAGTAAAATATACTTAAGTATCCAGTTGTGTGGATCCTGAGGTTACAATACAGGTATATTGTATTATATTGTACTGTATTGCATTGCACCACAGCTGTGTCAAGGGGACTGAGCCAAGTTAGTGGGGTTTATTAGCAGAGTGCAGGCCCAAATCAAACCAGCAGCTCCTTCGGGGGTCAGTGCTACACTAGTGACATTAACCACTTCAGCCCCGGACCAATTGGCAGCCAAAGGACCAGGCCCCTTTTTGCAATTCGGCACTGCGTCGCTTTAACTAACAATTGCACGGTCATGCGACGTGGCTCCAAAACAAATTGGCGTCCTTTTTTTCCCACAAATAGAGCTTTCTTTTGTGGTATTTTATCGCCCCTGCGGTTTTTATTTTTTGCGCTATAAACAAAAATAGAGCGACAATTTGAAAAAAAATGCAATATTTTTTACTTTTTGCTATAATAAATATCCCCAAAAAATATATAAAAAAACATTTTTTCCTCAGTTTAGGCCGATACGTATTCTTCTACATTTTTTGGTAAAAAAAATCGCAATTAGCGATTATTGATTAGTTTGCGCAAAAGTTATAGCGTTTACAAAATAGGGGATAGTTTTTATAGCATTTTTTTAATATTTTTTTTTTTATTAGTAATGGCAGCGATCAGCGATTTTTATTGTGACTGCGACATTTTGGCGGACACATCGGACATTTTTGACACATTTTTTGGGACATTTTTCATTTATACAGCAATCACTGCTATTTAAATAGCACTGATTCCTATGTAAATGACAGTTGTAGTTAGGGGGTTAACCACTAGGGGGCGGGGAGGAGTCAGTGTGACGTGTTGTGTTTTTTTTTACAGTAGGGGGCGTGGCTGTACGTCTGACGTCATTGATCGGCGTTCCCGATGACAGGGAACCGCCGATCACTGACAGTCAGTGTAGGAAGCGCGGGGAGAGGTTTGTTTACATAGACCTCTCCCCGTTCTTCAGCTCCGTAACCCGATCGCGGGATACCAGCGGCGATCGGGTCCGCTGGTCCCGCGGCCGTGGTCACGGAGCTCCCGACCGGGTCGCGCGCGCCCCCCCCCGGGCAGGCAAATTAAAGGGGACGTACAGGTACGTGCTTTTGCCTGCCCGTGCCATTCTGTTGACGTATATCTACAGGAGGCGGTCGGGAAGCGGTTAAAGAATATGTAAACCCAACATTTCATATTCCTGATATGTACCTGCTGTACTATGTACTTGTATGAAAAAGTATCCTATTCTCTTTGTATTGTTTCCTTTGTGTGAAATTCCTGGTGTCCCTGCCAATCCCTCTGTTCTCCTATTAAAAACTGACCACACTAAGCAGAAGAGCACAGTTCTCTTGCTATGCTGGGAAATCAGGTTCCTCTTCTCCAATTATCAGTCTTGTCCTGACATGCCCCGGATGCACAGCTATTCACTGGGAAGCTCAGTGAGCTTCTGCTTCTCCCCCCCAGCTCTTTTGAAGCTGAGAACAGAGGGAATGTGATTACTTCTAAAAAAGGGGGAAAGGGTATTTATAAAAAAATGTATCTATACAAAAATGTTTTTATCCTTCATTTCTATTTTAAACTGATAGGGTTGTTTTACAAGGTGATTATTTACAATCACTTCAATTACAAGGGGGAGAAGAAGAAGAACATCACACTCAGGAGTTTTCTGGGAAACAGTCACATGTGGATTAATCACACCTTAATCTGTAGACTAAACTTACTGATTTATTGCACATTACAATATGGACTGAATTTGAATATATATTGCACATTTTTATAGTACCTGAATGGATACATTTTATTTAATTTATTTATACTGTATAATATACTATCTACTGCTTTAGATATTTGGCACATATGGGTAAGCCATCTACATATTGTATTATAATAGATCAGTGTGATTCACAAAATAGTCACAGTAAGGACAAGACCTAGCTATACTATTACTTAATTGCAGTAGAGAAAAGTCAGGTCTCCAGGCTAGCTCTGCTGTCTGGCAGAGCTATGTAAATCACAGGACTAGATGAAGAGAAATGCAAATCCTTTGGAAGGTAAAAGATCTCTCACATATGCATTTCTTTTTTGTTTACAAACGTTTTTATTAGTCAAAGTAAAAAAAATATATATACAATCTTGTGACAGTGTACATCATAAAATTGACATCAAAAGCATATCATTAATAATATAAATTCTAACCATATCCATTTTGCCTAGGATGGAGAATAGGGGTACTACGGGGGTCTTCCAGTGAAGGGCAATGACCCACAAAGTGGATATACAAATAGTATGTATAAGACATACCTCTTTGCGGAGGATACCTGGGATTGTCGCTTCAAGTAAACGCATTGAGATAGTGAGCTTTAGAGGAGTTCCAGATATTGCAGAGTCAACAGCAATTACTCCTCCCCACACCACAGATAGTTGTCCACAATCCCAAAATATGTGTCTAAAGGTGCCTGGCAGCCCCTAAAGCATAGCCCATATGTTCCTGGGAACATCCCTCGGAGTCTGGAAGGAGTGTAATACCATCTGGTCAATACCTTTTCCCTAACTGACAGTGATTTAGTGACCTTACTTAGGTTTTCTAGCATGGTATCCCAATCCTCCAGAGTGAACTTTTCATTACAGTCAGTCTCCCATTTACTTATATATGGAGGCTCATCGGAGAAATATGAAGCCAATATGAAGAGAGTTGATATGAGGCCTTGAGGCCTTTGCCTCTGGGAGAGTCATGGCAGATCTGTTTGAAGGATGTGGGGGGGGGGGTAAGACTATGATGGGAGATATATAAGTGTCTTATTTGTATAAAATGATAGTGTTCCCAAAGTGGGATTTGTTGTTGTGTGCGAAGAACGAATGTGGTGAATGTATCTCCAATCTGAAGATCAGCTAAGGTGACCAGGGACTTGGATTTCCACTATGCAAACCTTTCAGAGTAATTAAACGTTAAGGCCAATAATTGTTCTCCTAAAAAGGACAAACCTGGAAATTAGTCCAAGTTTGCTTTTATACTGGTGCCAGAGGGAGAGTGATTGGGAAACGATGGAATTAAGGGGAGTAAGCTTGTGTGTGAAGTTGGAGGGTGACCATAATATGTACGGAAGGCAATTAGGTCTAATGGAGGTGGATTAAAATTTGACCCAGGATACTCTTGAATCCAGGATGTTCCACTGAGCTAATTGGGAAAAATGGGCAGCGAAGAAGTAAAACCAAAGGTTAGGAAGACCCAAACCTCCGGTGGATTGAGATTTATATTGAATGTGTTTGGAAAACCTGGGCCGTCTGTTTTGCCAGATGAATCTACTAATATCCTGTTGTAGTTTGTCAATAAAGGATTTAGGGATAGTGATAGGGAGGGATCTGAATAAGTATAAGAGTTTCGGTAGCAGGATAATTTTGACTGCCATGACTCTCCCCAGGAATGATATACGATATGAACTCCAACTTTTAAGCAAACTCCGGAGTCAGTGCACACATGCTGGATAGTTAGCCGCAAAAATGGACAAGAATTGTGGTATGATGTAGATGCCAAGATACAGAATTTTGTCATTTGACCATTTGAATGGCAAGGATCCTCAGAGTGTCTCACACTGGGCATAGGGTAAATAATGGGAAGTGCTGTGGATTTAAATATGTTTACCATAAGCCCAGAGATAGAGGCAAATTTATTTAATGTGGTGAATAAGTTGGGAAAGGAGATTTGGGGTTGGGTCAAAAAGAGCATGTCATTGTCTGCATACATGCAGAGTTTAAAGTGGGAAGATTTCAGGGCATAACCGGATTTGTCTGGGTGTTGTTTAATGGTGATTGCAAGGTGTTCTAGTGCTAGGGTGAATAATAAGGGAGACAGGGGGCATCCCTGACGGGTGCCCAGGGTGCCCAGTGTGAAGAAGTCCGAATTGCATCCCGGTAATTACATTTTTGTTTTAGGATGATAGTAGAAATTTGTCCCTAAAGCCCATCTGTTGTAGGACCGAAAACAATTAAGGCCAGAGTACACTATCAAAGACCTTATTGATGTCAAGGCTCAACAGGAGAGCCTGTTTCTTGTGGAGATTAACATCTTGAAGCATATTCAGGGCTAGGCGAATATTGTCTGTGACAAATGTATTTGGAATGAATCCTGATTGGTCGGAAGAGGTCAGAGTCTCAGTAATTTTGGCTAGTCTATCTGCCAGAGCATGACTAAAAATTTTAAGGTGATTGTTAATGACCGATATCGGTCTGTAGTTTTGTGGGAGTGAGTGATCCTTAAGGGGCTTGGGTAACAGGGACATGTTGGCCAAGGTCAGTTCATTTGGGAAACGGTCTCCATTAAGGTTGTTATTGAACATAGTGGTTAAACGTGGGCTCAAGGCAGAAGCATAGTCTTTGTAATAACTGGCTGTGAACGCATCAGGACCTGGGGCGACCGATCATTTCAGGGATTTGATTACATTAAGCAGTTCTTCCTCTGTAAAAGGTGCATTACCAGATTCTGATTGTTAAAGAGGGTAGAGGAAGGGAGGGTATCCATTCGTGTGAAGCTTGGAAAGGATAGGAGGGTGGGTGGGAAAGTAAGTTGGAGTAGAAATTTAAAAAAATAGTCAGGACTTCTTTAGGGGGCGAGACCATATGACTGGAGGTATTACAGAGTTTATATAGATGAGGGAGTGTATAGTCTGATTCCGTTTACGGGCGAACATGGAGGATGCTGAATTGCTATGTAGAAGGAATTTGGCTTTGGACCAATGGAGGGACTTTTTGTTTTTTGTGGATAAGAGGGTATCTAAGTCCAGCCTTTTTTGGGCTACCAATTGTGCGTTGGACAATGTCGGATTCCATATTTGTATCTTGTTTCTTTTGTCCAATTCTATGGTCAACGCATAAATTTGTTGCCAGCATTCTCTACTTTTCCTTGAGGCTATGTTAATGAGATGGCCCCTTAAAACAGCCTTGTGAGCCACCCATAGAGTGCTAGGGGATATGTTCGGTGTGGCATTCAAAGTAAAGTACTCCTGGATGGCAGTAGAGATTTCTTGTTTTTAATTGGGTCTGCAAGCAGGAATTCATTTAAACGCAACGTGTAAGGGGTATCTGACAGGCCAATGAGGGTAGTAGCTAGGGTCACTATATTATGGTAGGACCAGAGTTTGTGGAGTTGGCCAGGATAATGGAGGTTCAGAAAATGTAGTCCAACCTGGAAAAAGAGTAGTGGGGGTGAGAGTAAAAGGTGTAATCCCTTGCTCCTTGTTCCAACCTGGAAAAAGAGTAGTGGGGGTGAGAGTAAAAGGTGTAATCGCCAGGATTGTAGTGTTTTGGACATTGATTTGGAAAAAAATGTAGAGGAATGGGAGGTGGTGCTTCTGTCGAACTGGGCATGAACCACAAGGTTAAAATGACCTCCGATATACATATGTGTCAAAGAATATTGATCAATAATTTTAAAGAAGGAGGCAAAAAAGGAGGCCTGCGCTACATTAGGTGCATACACATTTGCTATTGTCATTTCTTATCCAGCCTTTGACCCTTTAATTATAAGGAATCTGCTATCTGGGTCTTCGTAGACATGTTGGACCTCTAAGAGGAATGTGTTATGCAACAATATTGCCACTCCTCTACATTTTGGTTGGTACAGGGTAAAGAAGGCTTGTTTGTAAGACCTGTGAAAGAAGGTAGGATGATTATTTGAGGCAGAATGGGTTTCCTTTATCAAGACAATTTGGGCTCCTAATTTTTTATAGGTGGTAAAGGTGTTTTTCTGCTTGTGAGGAGAATTAAAGCCCTGCACATTATGTGTAATACATGTAATTACCATTTATTAAATGAGATCCAATTAGGCTCACCTGAGAGGTATAGTGGTAACTTCAGTGCATCGCCAGAATTCTCCAACACAAGGGAAACGCAAGATGGGGGATACCTTACAGAATACATAGTGTTAAAACCATTACAATGTATGCTGTGACTGATATGCTTTTATAACTGTAAAAACTAAAACTTGAATTAAAAATGAACAATCAAAATAACAACAGAAAAAAAAGCCAGCATAATGATTCTAAGCTGGTTAAATATCGGGTCAGGTTGCAAATAGCAGAAACCTGAAACTGAGAAATTAGCTATGTAAGGGGCAGAAATGCCTCTTACTCCAGGAGTCATATGCAGACTTCCAAAAGAAGCCAAGATATGAGTGGAGTGGGGTGGCATGGCAACAGCATGCTCCGAACTAGCCTACAGCAAAAATTATGCATAGAACATGCATGTCATGACTTTATATTGTAGGAGACAGAAAGCAAATTATATTGCAGTCTGTGTCCATGTCAGGGGCCCAGAGGCCAGTTACTTTAGCAAGAATGGAGGTAATCCTTGGATATCCGTCTCTGCACGTTTTTTGGTAGAGGGTTGTGTGCACCTAAAAAAGAAGAAAAAGGGAACAAAAAAGAGAAGAAAAAAAACAAGGGATGTTCAGCATGATGTCGATAAGAGTATGTGGTGATAAGGGGGAGTATTCAGGCGTCCTGGTATCATCTGAGAAGATCCAGATGCCGTCAGGAGTGGGTACATTCCAGTATTTGAAGAGTCTGAATGTTTACCAAACCAGGATGTAGAATATAGTGGAAAGGTTGAAAGATGTTTCCAAAAATGGCCATTAGGTAGAGTTCTAACCACAGAGATCATCAGAAAATTTTAAACAGGCACAGAGTGTGGAAATAGAGTAAACTCCAAGTTAAAGCCAGCCTGAAAAAGCACAATCAGTGGAGGTTGTGACCAATGACATGTCTGATGTGTCTCCTATCGTGTCTTGGAGAAGGCGTGCGCCAGATAGGCATCGGTCTGGGAGTGGAAGGATGGCGACGGAGGGATTCCGCACCCACAATGCCCAACTTCACTAAAATTTCTAGCCCTTCCAAAAGTGTGGTTGCTGTATACGTGGTACCAGTATGTGGGACTGAAAGTTTAAAGGGGAAGCCCCATCTGTAACGGATGTGTGCAGTAGCTAACACAGTGGTTACCTCTTTTGTCTTGCGGCATCTATCCAGGGTTGCTGGAGAGATGTCTGGATAAATTTCCACAGGAGTGCCGTTGAGGGTGATAGAATGAGAGTTGCGAGCAGCCCTAAGGATCTCTTTTTGATAAGGAAGTCTTTTAGGCAGAGTACAATATCTCTAGGGGGTTTGTCAGGAGGTGGTTTTGGGCGTAGAGGGGAATGTGGTCACAAGTAAAGGACTCAGATTCATGATCCTGTAGCAGAGATTGGAACAGTTTGTACATGGCAGGAATCAGGTCTGTGTTAGATTCAGGGACTCCTCTATTTCTGAGATTGTTTCTGCAATTACGATTGACGAGATCTTCGACCTGAGATTGCAGTTGTGTGACCGTCGCAGTAAGGGATTCATATTGCCTGGAGAGGTCATTGTGAGTTATACTGAATTTGTCATGTTTAGTTTCTAAACGGTCGGTGCGGGTTCCCAGAGCAACAATCACTTGTATCAGGGTATTTGTGCTTTTGTGCAGTTCTGTCTGGAATTTGGTGGCTATTTTGCTGTATATAGATTCCAGACTCTTATCTAAGTCCTCCTTTGTGAGGGGGGCAGAGTACTCACTGTCCTGATGTGGAGTAGAGACATCCTGTATAAGCTGCAGTGAAGGAGAAGCAGGGCTGCCGGCGCCATCTTGAGACATGCCAATTTTTTCCTGTGTCTGCAGCAGGTAGTTGGTTAGAGACCTCTGCGCAGTCCCCTTGGTTTTTTTCTTCTTTGGTGACATGCACAGCAAGGTCCTGGGGGTGTTAGATGTGATTGTGGTAGGTTTTGTAGCTTTCTGGACCCAGGAAGCCGGCTAATCGGAGCGAGTAGTACGGAGCTACTCAGACATGCAGCCGGTCCCGATGAAGTCGCGCATGCGCCCCCCCCCCCACCTATGCATGTTAACTGTGTATTTAACTGTCCACCCTGAATCCAGTCCTAAAGTGGATGTAAACCTCAGACATGAAATACGAACTTATCGACAGCCTCAGCTCCGTTCCTGTGCACTGTATGAAGGGGACGTCTCCCTTCTCCAAAATCAGCTCTCAGAGCTTTCCTCTCTGAGCTCTGCAGAGTGTATCTTCAGCTATCCACCCCCTTTTTTCTGACACCTCAGTTTTATAAATTCTAGACTTTGAATGCATATGGAGAAGAGAAGACTGCAGATAACCAGGTACAAATTACGTAGGAGGATGTGTTTAATCTCTGCATATCACCTGAGGCCAGTCACTTAACTGGGTATATGGGAGGGTTTACAACCTGTAACATAATAGCCACACAGCATTTAGGATTGTCATGACAAAGACTGTACTATCATTCTTAGCATACATAATCGTAAACACATTTTGTGTCAGGATGCAATGGGCCAGATCCTCTTCGCCAAAAGAATCAGGCCAAAAGTTACAAAGTAATCTCTAATTTCTTGTACTAAATTCTTCTCATCTCAATGGAAAAAAAAATTTAAATGCTGCTGAACACATTGCCTACTATGGCCTAGAATTACACTATCTACAGAAATCAATTAATGTCTGCATAAGGCACTTTTTTTGCTAGTGATGCCAATGTGATATACCAGTCAGGTAACTCAGAGTGAAATAGATTAGATAATTGGCTGGGTGTCATCAATACAGAGTGCAAAAAAATAGACTTTCAATATTAACAAAAAAAAAAAGTGACAACCAGAGCATTTTGAAGACAATGAGAAGAGTAGAACCATTGTTATTGAATATCTAAAGTAAATCCTTAACACTTTTGAAATGTACAGCTTGTGTACTATTATTTTTAATTATGACAGGATTGGTCAATTGTAAGATTTATACTATCTAGACACTATCACTATTGTCTGTTGCTGGAATGAATGCTTGGGTGATCAGAGAGAAAATATATTTTAGGATTATGTAATAAAACAACCAAGATCTCTGTTCTACTGAAAGAAAGTTAAATTACCAAGACCAAGTATTCATTTTGAAATTTCAGCTGTTTCCCGGGAATAGCATGACTATTTCATTGCAGAGTTAATATAACACTGCAGTACTTAACTTCTTTATTAGCAAGTGAGATATCTTCCTGACAGATATAGTACTGTGTGGTCGGTGTGGTTACTATTGTACTTCAAATGGTAGGTATTAAATCCTTTACTTCCTTTGCAGTCTAAAGTCTAGAACAATGTTAAATATATCAAGGATTATGGGTGTAAATGCTGATTTGCTGTCTTCCTTTTGCAACTTAGAACAAATCAAAGGTAGAACTGATTTTATTACAGTGATATTCATTTTGCAAAAAAAAAAAAAAAAAATGCCATATATTTTCTTTAATCCAATATCCATATACATATATCTGTTACGTCTCTCTGGATATATGAAATAGCTCTGCAGTGAATTTTTTTTTTTTTTTACGGCTCATACCACTGAAGACACTCTTTAGTAACTTTACAATTTCTGCTACTAAGTGACAAGACAAATACATTGTAGTATCCTAAAACAAATATTACTGACAATTACACAATGAAACATATTGAGCATATTGCAAAAAAATAGATCATTTTACCTTCATCATGGATTCTAATTTATTTCCTTATTACACTATATTGGAACAACTTCCTCCTTTCTGACCTCCTGTTATCTGATCTATCCGCACCTTAATTAATTCAGAATGCTGCTGCCAGATTCACTTCCATCATCTAATTCATTCCCGCTGCCAGCCTTTTACGTAAATCCTTTTGACTAGCTCACCATATCCAATTCAAGGTCAGCATCCTTCCATAGGCCATTCTTATATCTGTTCTTACCTTTCATTCATCACCTGATTCTTCCTCAGTAAGCTCTCTACCATAACCACATATTTCTGTATAGCTAAGACTTCTCCATACCTCAGTTAAACAATTGTACACTGTAATTCCTATTTAGCACTTACCATTTTACAGACTGCTGTACAAGCAAATCTTTTTTGATCAGATTAGATAACAATCTTAACAGCATTTGCAGAAAGCAGTTAGAGTTAACATTTTCAGAACAAAAAGGTAAACTCAAGCATGAAAATTTAGCATTTAAAGAAGAACTCTGTTACAATATTTCCTTGAATTCTGGATGAACTCCATTTCTAAAAATAACCTATTTAACATAATAGGCAACAGAGTGTTTGTTGCCTCAGCCCACCATAATTTGAAATAATTCAGAGCCAGTGTGGGGTTTGGTGTATGATGATCATGTGCTTGAGCAGAAAAAAATGGCAGCTGCTTGAAAAACACATCTTCTGAATGGCCTCAGCTTGCTTTTGCAGACATTCAAGCCACTATTCCCACATGTCCAAATACCAGCCTCTATAAGCATACACTTCCAGGCATGCATGCATAAGAGGAAGGTTGTACCATATAAAATAATCAGGCTGACATCTCCCTAAGTTCTGAAAGATGTTTACTACATGTGGCTACATTTAAATTGTATATAACTTAGATTAAAGTACATCCCTTCGAAATTCCCACCTAGCGGGTGCGTGGAAGCATGCCTGCGGGTCCCGCAACTGTATGTTCGCTGGCAGCCGGCGATTGCGGTGAGGAAAGGCAGAACGGAGAGATGCCTATGTAAACAATGCATTTTCCTGTTCTGCCTAGCAACATGACAGGGATCTACTGCTCCCTGTCATTGGGAGCAATAATCTCTGTCATGTTGTAGTGAGCACATCCCCCCACAGTTAGAACACACTTAACCCCCCTAGTGTTTAACCTCTTCCCTGCCAGTGACATTTATACAGTAATCAGTGGCTATTTTTAGCTCTGATCGCTGTATAAATGTCAATGGTCCCAAAATAGTGTCAAAAGTGTCTGATCTGTCTGCCGAAATGTCGCAGTCACGATAAAAATTATAGATCGCCGCCATTACTAGTAAAAAAATAATTATTAATAAAAATGTCAGAGCCTTCTGTGGTGAGTGTCGGCATTGGTGCTGATCTCTGGGCAGGGATAATGAAGTACCAAGGTGCAGATCCTGGAGAAGGGATTGCAGATCCTCTTGAGATTTACAGGAATGCTTGCAGCCTTGGTAGGTGAATTGGAGGGAGAAAGGAAACCCCCAATTGTAGTTGATATGGTATTGTTGCAAAACCTGAAGTTGCGATCGCTGTTTAGAGATAGTTGTTTTGGAGGGATCAGTGAAAAGCTGGTATTTGTGTCCTTGGAACTTAAGGGAGTCCCAATGGCGTGCTGCATTAAGGAGTTGTTCCTTTGTACGATAGAAATGGAGTTTAGCAACTATGTCGCGTGGTGGACCCTCAGGTTTGTTAGGGGCAAGCGCTCTGTGGATTCGGTCCATTTCCAGGTGTTCAATATGAATGGATGGGGAGCACCCTGTGTTCCAGTTCTGATGTGCGCTGAGATCAGCTTCCTGATCTCTTTGGTGAGTCGATTTGTGATCGGGTCCGATGTGTGTGTTTGAAAGCTTTCTGTAGCTTACGCTCAAACTGGTGTAACAGGTCAGGTTGTGCTGTGGAAGACTGTGAGGGCAGTGGGGAGGAAAACAGCTCTGTGTCAGACTTATCCTCACCTCCATGCAGCGGCAGCTTCATCCAAGGCGAGCGCTGTGTTCCTGTGTAAAGGGACAGCACCGGCGTCATTTTGGTGGAGGCCCTGGCCAGGACCTCCTGGATAATTTTTGCATTCAGCTTCTGACAGGAGCCTCCCAGCATTATGTTAGCTGCTCTGGATTGTTCCTCTGCCCTTTTGGGACCGGCGGGTGCGCAGTGTGACTCTCTGTGATGCGGAGCCATGACCGGCACAGACGACTTTGTGCATGCGCCCCCAGGAAATCTCCATATCAATACAATATCAATATAGTATACCGTCCCTAGAGTCTAGTTAAAACCAAATACCCATACTGTGTTGTGTATGGCGTGAGGTATACTGTACACATATTGGATTCATTTTTAGATACATTTTATTTATATATATATATTTTTTTTATTAGGTCCATTTTTTATTCAGGATGTAGTAATATATCCATTACTTTTATTACTGTTTTTAAACCAAATTGATCAACTGAAATGGTATGTTTTATTATTCAGATTATTACATTTGTCTGAGTTTCTTGTATGTAAGTTATCTATCCAATGTTATTTGACTTTGATTTTTACATCCAAATCTATTACATATGGGGCATTTGGTTTTAACTATGACCCTGGGGAGGAGATACTATATTGATATTGTATTAATATGGAGAGGTCTTGCTTTTTTTCTAGCCTCTGGACAGGAAGTGGGTAAATCCTTCTGGGGCTGAAGTGGTTAAACATGCTTTATAAGGTCTGCTTTTAGGTACATATCCTCAGAATACAACATGGCTGCCATGATCTACTAAATTATAAGCATCAAATCCATTGGTTCTTAAAATCATAGAATTTACACATGGTGAACAAACCATACTGTCCTGTAAGCTGATATCAGTATGGTCAAGGGCAAACGTGCAACACTTTAATACAGTCCTAACTAGAAAAAAGTGAAATAGACAAGTTTCCAACAACAAAAATGTTTATGGACATACGTGACTTATAAATACATTTTCACAGAGAAGGCATTGTGCAAATGTGGAAACACATGAAAGTTCAATATGCTAAAATTTCTTATTTTTTTTATCAAATTTTGTTCAATTTTTATCTATTTTTTTTTTATCTATCTTAAAATTAAAATGATAAAGTTGATCTGTGCTCCTTACATTTGTGGAAACACTTTGTTACTATACTTTGCTATTTTAATATAAAATATAAAATATAATATTATTGGGTTAATGGAGGATTTGAAGCAATAAATATACCAGTTACAAAGTATGACCTTGTGCTTACATTTAGATAAAATAACACAGAAAGCCATTATGTTCAGGTACACAGGTATAATGACAGCAGCTTTTTCTTTATCAGTCATCCCAGGATATATTGTAGAGAGGTAATTGAGTTGAGGACACTAGATTCAATGGGGATAAGTCACCTGAATGACCTCCAGGAACAAAGAAAAACAGCCATTCCAAAGTAGTAGGCAAAATATCTGAGATGGCTATACATTAATGTGTACTTGAGCTAAAATGTCATGTCCTGGACATATGCTACAGTGGTTACCAACAATGTTATCACTGACCTCTGTCTTAGCTCACTTGGGGGTCTTCTTTAACTTTGTGCTGGTAAAAACAGAAGTGTTTATAATTCAAAGAAATTTAAAGCATAACTCCACTTGTGAGTAGATCTGATTAATGCAGTAAAAGTAAAATGGTTTGTCTTTGTAAATTATTTTGTCTGTATTGTTTTTGCATCTTTTCCTTATCACCCGTTTACCTATATTTGGCTCTGGTTTGTGTTTCCATTTTCTCCCCACCTGTGTCTTGGTTTGAAGGAGTCTACTTTCTATACTTTCTGGTGGTGCACTTTATCACTGTTATAGGACTAGTCTGCTATA
This sequence comes from Lithobates sylvaticus, assembly GCA_028564925.1. Lineage (NCBI taxonomy): Eukaryota > Metazoa > Chordata > Amphibia > Anura > Ranidae > Lithobates > Lithobates sylvaticus. The sequence continues at coordinate 456,277,787 of CM053027.1, read as the reverse complement.
CATCTCTGTTAGACATGTGCACTACCAAAAAAATGTGTTTGTTTTCGTTTAATTTGTTTTTTTTTTTTTGTTTTCGGGTCATTCGTTATGATTGCAATTCGTAAATTTGTTCATTCTGAAATTCGTACATTCGTACATTCCTACATTTGGAAATTCGTACATTCGTAAATTTGTAAATTCATAAATTCGTACATTCGTAAATTAGATAATTTGTATATTCGGAAATTCGTAGATGCGTAAATTAGAAACTTCGGAAATTTGAAAATATGAAAATTCGAAAATATGAAATAGTAACTAACTATTAAATTAGGTATAGGTATTGTAATTTACTTTCAAATTTGGCTGTTAGTGAACGTAACGAATATGAATTTATCTGAAGTTACGAATTATCCGAAATAATGAATGCCGCATCTAAACAAATGGAACAGAACAAATGAATAATAATTATAAAATGTTTTTATTATTGTTATTTATTATTATTAATTCATTATGTTCCGTTTAGATACGGCATTCGTTATTTCGGATAATTCGTAACTTCGGATAAATTTGTATTTGTTACGTTCACTAACACAGTGGTGTAGTGGTTAGCACTTTCACCTAGCAGTAATAGGGTTGCTGGTTCAAATCCCGACCACGACACCTTCTGCCTGGAGTTTGCATGTTCTCCCTGTGCCTGTGTGGGTTTCCTCCAGGTACTCCGGTTTCCTCCCACACTCCAAAGACATGCTGGTAGGTTAATTAGATCCTGTGATAAAAATTGGCCAAATACGTGTATGTTGTATGTGTTTGTAAAGCGTGTCAGGCCCCCACAGGGCAAGGACTGCACTATACCACAGATGGACACCAGTGGCAAAAGCACCCTGAGGCGATTCAGTTCGCATAGGTAGCGCTATACAAGTCATTCATTCATTCACTAACAGCCACATTTGAAAGGAACTTACAATACATATTATTTAATAGTAATAGTTAAGTTATTATTCGGTAATTATTATTTCAGATTTCCGAATTTAAAAAATTTCCGAATTTCCGAATTTCCGAATGTACGAATTAAAAAAATTACAAATGTACGAATTTACGAATGTGCAATTAAATAACTAATTTGGCACGAAACTAATTGCACATGTCTAATCTCTGTGTGTGCTTCTGCAAATTTGCTTAGCCTTTCTAAATAAAGTTCCCTTTCTTTGTATCCAGACCCAATATCTAAAACTGTCCTGACCTGTTTTGTGTTCTCAAGAGCCTGAATCCTGACTGCCAATTAACATACTGGCTTGTATTCTGGTTCCTAGATCCAGATCAGTCACAACCATATTGCTGATAAATGTGCTTTAAAAACCAGAGCACTTTTCCTTTTATCTCCCCTTCCCTGACATGACCTAGCCCACCCTCCTCCTCTCTAGATGCATACTTACCTTGATCAAATGACCTTGGCTTTCACTGTTTGTTTACATCCAGAAGCACAAATCTTAATTGTCCTGACTGTATCATAGCGTTCTATCTCAATGGGCTTCTATAGACCCATAAAAAGGTTTTATGTGACTCTGCATAAGGAAAAAGTTCATAGCAGATAAAAATTGAAATAAAGAACTGCTGCCCCTACAGAAATACTTCCACCCGGGTGGAGTACAAATTAATTAAATGGAAAGAGGTGTAGGTATGGCACTGTTCTACTTGGAGAACTAATGTAAAGCCTCATACACACGATCTGTCTTTGTACAAACTTTCCCATGGATTTTTGTACAAAGGGCGTTGGCCGCAAGTTTGTATTGCATTCACACGATCAGACTTTTTAGGCAACAAACATGAACGTAGTGATGTTTCAACGTACTGACGACGCTTCAAAATAGGATGTTCAATTACTCCAGCGCCACCTTGGGTCAACCTCTATATTGTTGTCTGATCTTTTGCATTGGTTCTGAGCATGCGTGTTTGTATTTTGTACAAAAGTCTGATGGTTTTGTGTACACACGATCAGACTTTGCTCCATCGGAATTTTGTTGCCAGAAAGTTTGTCCGTTCGCACAGCCAACAAAAGTTCGATAAAAACTGAAAAAGTTTGTCCGATGGAGCGTACACACGGTCGGATGTTGCCACAAACCAGCTAATTTACATATTGGTTTTCAAAAAGTCTAATCATGTGTACGAACCTTTAGAGTGTTTGAAGCAAAATAGGAAAATTATTTGATATACAAGTGTGTTAGTAAGTGCAGCAATTGTAATTGAGTGGCTAGCGTTAGTGTGTTTAACCATCTGTTGGGTATAACACTGAAGGGTATGGTTACCTTCAACAGTAAATGGTAATACATTCCCAGTGAACAACATATTTTAAATGTGTGGCAACTTAAACCTATGTTAAAAGTGACATGTGCTAGTGTGTTACACCCTCTGCAGGGTGCAGCACTAAGGAGGGTATAGGTGCCTTGAAAGTGCCTTGATTTATGATAGAACATTTTCAATAAACAAATAATTAAATGTATGGCAACTTTAGCCTTATCTAAAAGTAAGTGTGCCAGTGTGTTACACCCTCTGCAGGGTGAAGCACTAGAAGGAATATGTGTCTAAAAGGTTTAATAATAATATTATGTGCTGATGAAGTATGTGATCTGATATACGCCAATAGTAAAGCACAGATCAAGTATTCCAAGAGTGCTACACAGTGGCATATATTGTGGCCGGCAGTACCCCTGGGGGGGTGGTGAGGCTATTTGGTGAGTGCATTCATAATAAGATCTCAGATAAGATCACCAACACTATTGTCACCTAAATAAGAAGATAAGAAGGGATTTATACAGCAAGGCACTGAACACTTTTTGAGCACAAGTCACTTTGCTTTGTTTTTGTCATTGCACTTGTTGTGAAAATTATATGCTATACCTCTGTTGTAAATCTTGCTGAGAGATATGTATACCCTCTTCACACAGTTTCTAGCATGTTGCTAGTTAGCATTACTAGCATCTGTTATACAGATGTACAGGGCGCCAAACACCTTTAGATTTAACATCTGCAGTACGATTATCAGGAGTGATAACATCTAGAGGGGGTCATTAAAATATTATTATATTAGCCCCAAGTTTTGACAACATCACAACTTTTAGGATTGCACCTGGCAGAGGGTGTAACACACTAGCATGAGTCACTTTATACCTTAATTTCATCAGCACATAATATTATTATTAAACCTTTTAGGCACATATTACTTCTAGTGCTGCACCATGCAGATGGTGTAACACACTAGCACAATTACTTTTAGATAAGGCTAAAGTTGCCATACATTTAATTATTTGTTTATTGAAAATGTTCTATCATAAATAAAGGCACTTTCAAGGCACCTATACCCTCCTTAGTGCTGCACCCTGCAGATTGTCACTTTTAACAATAAGTTGCCACACATTTAAGATATTTTGTTCATTGGGAATTTATTACCAATCACTGTTAAATGTAACCATACCCTTCAGTGTTATACCCAGCAGAGGGTTAAACACACTAACGCTAGCCACTCAATTACAGGTGTTGCACTTACTAACACACTTGTATATCAAATAATTTTCCTATTTTGCTTCAAGCATTCTAACACTAGTTCTCCAAGTAGAACAGCGCCATATCTACACCTCTCTCCATTTAATTCTATAGACCCATGCTTAATTGTCTCCTGTCTCAAGAGGTAACGTCATAGAAGTCAATGGGGCTTTAATGCTCAGGTCCAGCCAGGAAAATTATTATTATTATTCATAATTTATATAGCGCATATAGGGGGGACAACACAATTAAGACTTATTTTTAAATTAAATTAAATATTAAATACGTTCAATATTTAAACTTATATTAAATTAAGACTGGTAGTGTAAACAAACAACAGCTCTCAGACACAGGTCGGTATGCATATGGGGAGGATGGGTTATGTTGGGTCAGGAAAAGGTGCCACGTACCTGACAGGAGACTAAAATGAAGAGGTCAGCCTCACTTGTATCTCCAGCCCAGGCCCCATTGAGAGTGGAACAGATGGTGCCTTTGAAAAGCAGGTACACAAGTGCCTGTAGGTGTTTATTGCACAGTTTGTGGCTGGAGTTCTAGACTTGGTGAGATAGGCCAGGAACTGAAATGATGCCGGATAGATCAACCAAAGGTTCAAGGGGCACTCCACCAGGCTTGCAGGTTCAGGATATGTGGCTTGCCTGCAGCTCCTTGCAGGCTTAGAAACAGGAGCACACTGTGTCCACTGGTGCCGGGATGAGGGGCAACCAGCGGAGGCACTCGGAGGTACCACAAAACCGAACAGGAAACAGAAGCACAATCAGAAGGATAGCTGGAGTCAGCAACAGGCAGGCAGCGAGGTGCCAAAGCATCAGACAGGAGCAAGGTCAGGAGAAAGCCAAAGTCAGGAACTGATGATCAAAAGTATAAACAGAATCTAAGGTCAGGTCAATGGCAAGCCAGGTCAGAAATGGATATCAAGCAGGATTCAGGCAGGGCACACAGAAACAGCTGAGCAAGAGTCAGAGCATTGTTTATATAGGCTGCCTGGCATCAATAGGACTGTGGACATGCTGCCGCGAGTCGAGCGTTCACATTCTTGCTAATATTTGTTGGCCTGAGCACAATTCTATTGGCAATAGTATGCACATGCGGGCGCCCGACGTGTCACAGCCATTCTCTGACAAAAGGGAACTTATTGGGGGATCTCCTGCTTCTGTGAATCATAGCCTGTGAGGAGAGAGCAGGGAGCAAGTCCGAGCCACACTCTGAATGTCTATGGACACACAGAGCATAGTTCATGATCAAACCCGCACAAGTGCCTCCATAGCAAGCAGTTTGCTATGGGGCACTCAGTGGGGGGGGGGGGGGGAGCCAGGAGCGCTAGTGGGGGACCTCAAATAAGGAGGACTGCTCTGTGCAAAAATGTTTCTACAGAGAAGGTAAGTATAGGATGCTGGTTATTTTTTTTTAAATGTTTACAACCACTTGAATTGTGATTTTTTTTCTAAAGACTGACTAAGGATATAAAAAATGTAATCCCTAGGATAGTGTGACTTAGATAAAGCCAGTAAATCAATGAATGAACTTTTGCTTCTTTCAGGAGCACATAGTACAATAAAGTTTGCATTGTGTCCTGTGACAGAGCTCACATTTACATAGTATTGTACACACTGTATGAATAGTGATTCAAAGAATAAATAAGCCTGGATACAAGGCAATTTGGAGGAACATGCCTTAGCAGTTCTTTCTTTGGGTATTATTACATTTTCAATCCAATTATAGCAGACCTCTACTCTGACCTATATTTCAGTCCATGCTTTTAAATACACCAGACTTAGATCTACCTAAAAGTCTCTAGCGAGGCCTTTTGACACATTACTTTCAGTGAAAATAAATGGAGCAAAGCTTTTTAGTCAGCAAATCAGCTTCTCAAAATCTCTGTGTTAAAATTACTGTCTTCCCTGTAATATGATGAAAAAAAATGAAGCTTTTAGCATCAAAGACATGTGCTTTCACCTTCAGTTGGGTGCTTCAACTGCTTATTCATTATTATTTTTTTTCCCTCGATTGGAGAGTTGTTGATTTTTGCAGATGACAGTTATTTTATTGTTTACATTTATTCAGAATAGAATGTATGACATTAACAACATGACATCACCTACGTGTTTTCATCTGACCTCACAAATACAGCAGATCTGTAAATCAAGCTGCTATTCTGCACAAATTGCTTGACTTGCATAAACATTTGTTTTAAGCTCTGTATGAACGTATTCAGGAAAATCAATATCCGTAGTTGCAAAAGTAGCTGTGTAGTGAGCATTTCACACCACCCTCCCAATTAATTTCCACGACAAAATGCCCTGAAAGAGCGAAGAAGGATGAACAACATCCAATCTGCTTTTTTTTTTTTTTTCACTAGCCAGGGATACACGCTGTAGGAAGGAATGAAGGAGGGTGGGTGTATGTATTGATTCATACATTAATAATTGCACAGCCACTCAAGCATGAGGCTTTTCTAAATGAATCCTATCCTTGTCAGCACATGCAACTTTATTTATGTGCCTCTTTTCCACAGCTGTAAGCTAGAGACCCCCGAAAGACCCACAAATCATTTCTAGCCGGTTATGATTTAATCAGTTTTAGTTGGCAGCAGAGTTCAGATAAGTCTGTTTTTTGCTGGCTGTTTTGGATAAACATTTACATCTACCAATCTACATATCTATCTTAGGAATAGTTGTCCTGGGATTTGACTGAATAATCGCATGGGGTGTATTTTGTTGTCTGGGCATGCTTACAAAAATTTATATTATAGCTCCTTTTTTAACTTCAAAATACATTTTCGAATAGCTTTTCTAAGTCAAATGCATCCAACAAATGTTGTTTAATGCTTTACAGTATTTCCTACGGAATAATTACCTTTAAATTTAGTAAGACATAGTAGTCTTTTTAAAAGAGAAGCATGGGTTTCCAAAAAAAAATAAAAAAATTGTCAGTCACCAGCTCTCTGCTCTGTCCCTCCAGGGCTCACTGGAGCACAGGGATGAGGAGGGGCAGAAGCAGCTGGCTCAGTCTCCCAGCAGCTTGATTAGAGTCTGAGCCAGCTGCAAGTCCAAGCATCTTGGTGGACTGTAAAGTCGGGATCGATTTAGCACCTGGTCCTGCTGAGTGACATTAGCTGACAGTGGATTTTACCTCGCTGTTGGCTGAAAACGGGTGACAGGAGTGGCCCTACTTCTTCTTTAACTACATTCTTTGAAGGAGAAGTCCAGCTTGAGCTTTTTAGGCTGGGCTTCTCCTTTGGGTCACAGGAGTGTAATTCGTTTTGCACTCCTGTGACCCGTTTTCAGTGGAGATCGGTCTGAAGTCCTCTCTGCCATCAGTCGAGGCAGTGCATCATCCCAACTTCCAAGTCTGGATCCACCAGCTGCCTTGACCGATGGCAGTCTCAGCATCTCAGCAAGCTGCTGAGACACTGAGAAGGCCTCTCCCGCCCCTCCACAGCTCAGCACTCCAATGAGCTTTGAGAAGCAGAGAGTAGAGACGCTGACTGACAGTCAGCAGTTCTCCTCTCGGGATCTGTGAAAACGGGGGACAGATGCAGCATCGGTCTAATTAGTCTTTTAATTTAGTAAATCTATTTTTTTTAAACTCCCTTCCGAAACACAAGGTTAAAATACAAGTAAAATAAAGCGCATCAGTACAAATGAGTATACCTCTTAGCAGGGTCACCAGATAGTCCAAGACATATATATACACACATATATACTCTGGGGGAATCTCATGAGGTCAGTCAGGGCAGCCTTCCAAGGGAACCGAGAAGCGGGCTCCAGTAAGCTAGAAATATACAAAAAGAAGGGGGGCGCCTCTGAATATGTGTAAAAAATCAGTTTATTAAATAAAAGTATCCACTCACATGGAAATATAGGGAGTCCTGTTCAGGTCCTGCAAGCTGGGCTGAGGAGGTGAGGAAGCTGCATGTTTTCAGCAAATCCACTTCACTTTCTATTCTCTTCTTCCAGCTTAGGATCTTAGTCACAGAGTAAGGTATGGCAGAGCGGAGTGGAGAGAAGGATATCCAGATAAAGTCCAGATGCAGGTTTTCCTGGGGTGGTCCAGTCTGGTAGTGGGGCATAAAAGCTCCCTTATTATCAGAGCAGGGGTTCTGGTGGTGGGGTACAGTGAGGAGGGAAGGCGTCAAAGCTGGGACAGCGCCGGGGGATCACTCAGGAAGCCATCAGTCCTGTCAGGGAGATGTGTTAGAAGACACGGCCGTGTTCCAAGCTGACAAAAACGAGGCCTGGAGAGCAAACAGACGGCGTCGCCCGGCCGTGACGTCACAGGTATGCGACGCGTTTCGGGATAGGCTAGCCACTCTATGGGGGAGTGGCCGCATTCCTTTCTCAAGCATGACGAAGCAGGGAGCAGGGGGCAGTATTTGTAGATAGAGGGGGAGGGAAGGGGGCGTGGCCAGAGCGGCAGAAAGTCAATGGGGCTGAATCCAGCATTTTACTGCAGCATTTTCATACAGTGGGATGAGACATAGTTCATAAGGGAAAAAAAACACAATGTTTTGCTCTGTGGTTAAGCAGACATGAGTATGATTCATTCAAGTGAATGAGACCATGCTGCAACCACCATGTCGACCATGCACAATACACGCAGTTGCAGCATGGTAGTCTGGAATTTAGGGTTTTTATACAGGCAGTGAGGAGGCAAAACCATGCCTCCTCACTGTATGCTCTCTGAAGAGTGATCAGAATGCAGATTATTCTTCAGGAGCAATGCAAGTGTACACTCTTGTAAGAATGTGATTCCTGTTTCATTTGAACTCAGCTTTTTCACATTTCGATAAACTACTGAACAAACTGGCCATATTTGGTGAGTTTTCCTACCTGAAGTCTGGACTTCTAGAATGTAAACAAAGAATCAACATTACAACAGCTCTGGAGATACTGTTATTTAGCAGTGGTAGTGCTGCGAGGCAACATTGAGCCAAGTTGTTCCCAGGGAAGCTGTAATATAAACACAAAGTCAGGTATCCCGGGTGACCTCATTTGCCATATATGGTCATGACCAAATGTGATCATAAACATAAGAGAGAATTCCCAATTTTGGCTGCATTCTAGCAGCTTTGGATCTGTCATTTAGTGGCAGTAGTGAAGCGGTGGTCGGTTGTGAAGAAGGAGAAACATTGTTGGGTGAAGGGCCAAAGTGATTGATGATGGAGCTACATCACTTACCAAAGTGATTGCTGATGTATATACATCAAGGACAACTGGGTACATTTTTATTTATTTTATTACAGACCTTTTTAATGGTGTCAGTGTGTTTATTTACATTTTTACTTTTTTGGGGGCTGTGCTTATTGCCCTCTAATCACTGGATTTTTTTTGGCATTAGCACTGTTCCCCATGGAAGTGCGCAGCTCCTTATGCAGTATGCAGCCATATTTGGTCAATGACAACAGCCACCATCCCCGCACAGTTCAGCTCAGCTGTCAGTCCTGCCCCGTACACACGGTCAAAACATTGGCTGGAACAAAAAATACCAGCCGACATTATTCATTGTAATTGATGAGGGTCTGCATCACTGGATGATGTGAATGATTTATATCATGGTACATTTTGCTTTTATTAAAGGACTTGTCAAAGTCCCCTTTTACACTGTCGTGGTGCAGGCGCCAGCGGTAAATCTGCGGTATTTTTAGCACCGATTTACCATTGTTTTAGCTGCGCTATTCGGCCACTAGCGGGGCGGTTTTAACCCCCGCTAGCGGCAGAAAAAGGGTTAAAACCGCCAGCAAAGTGCCACTGCAGAAACGCTTTGCCGGCGGTATAGCCGCGCTGCCCCATTGATTTCAATGGGCAGGAGCGGTGTATACACCGCTCATTCACCGCTCCAAAGATGCTGCTTGCAGAAGTTTTATTAATGTCCTGCAAGTGCACCGCTCTAGTGTGAAAGCCCTCGGCTGTTTCAGGGAGCTTTGCAGGCGCTATTTTTTGCGCTGTAGCGCCTGCAAAGCGCCCTAGTGTGAAAGGGGTCAACATATGTGGTCTCTTTTTTTTACTGTTTACTGTTTTTGTGACTAGGTAGGGGTTAGGGAACATCTGGAAAGTACTTGCCTAAGCAGCACTGTGAAAAATCGACCCTTAAATCGATCCTCCTAAAAAAAACAGCAGTGCACCTCTGATATGTGATTGTATTTAGACACTCCTGTGCCTAAAGTGCCATTGCTATGTATTGGCCGTGAGAATTACTGTTGCCTGTGAATGCTAGGCTATCAAGATTTGTAGTTAGATTTGGTGATGTCATTGCTATGCTACTTGCTGGAGAGGAATCTGTACCTGAGGACCTGCACTGCACGCATCTCCCTTCTGCTTCATTCATTCTGTGGATTTGTGCTTTTTACACCTTTCTTGCTGCTTCTTGACTACTCCCTCACCAATTATGAGATCACAGGTTATTAGAAAGGCAGCTCAGATATAGGAAGATGGCTACCTCCACAAGCTTTAGAATAGGGCATAATACGTTAGTTACAGGGGAAAGACCCACTACAAGGACACCTTAAGCATCCCCAGCAGCTTATCCTCTGCCCTCTGTCTGCCTTGTTTGGGCACAACATGCACAGGCTTGTTCCTCTTTATGGCTGTCCTTATGTTTACTGTTCTGCTTAAAGCGGGATTCCACTGCCTAAATCGTTTTTATTTTTTTTAATACAATGACGTTAATTAAAATTAGTACTCAATTGTTCCAGTTTTGAAGTGTTTAATAAATATATTTTCTTGTTAAATAAGTAGTTAGTTTGCTTCTGTTTGTGGGTTTTCATCTTGCCTGTGGGCATGTGAAGCCAACTGACATCCTCTTCTGGGATACAGTGACACTCATGTTCCATCATGCAGTGCGCGCTGTATCTTCGATCTCGCGCATGCGCAGTGACTTAATTTTGGAGCGGAGACAACAGCTCAGGTTACCATCGCAACAGGCGTGGCGTCGGAAGTTCCGCCTCGTTGCGATGGCAACCTGGCTGATCGTGTAGTAAAGGAAGATACGACAGAGAAGCAGAGAGGAGAGAGCAGCACTGGAGTTATAGGAAAGGTAAGTATAACATGCTCTTCCTGCAGTACAAATATAATGGCAATTTTTTAATTTGTTTTTTGATCTGTATTTCTGGGCAAATTGTGTATATATCTGGGCAAATAATATGGCATGCTAAAATATATATGTATGTCCTTCTCGTATGTCCTTCTCCCTCGTGTTCACAGGTAATACTAACCACCAGGTATACTGGTCAGTATTACCTTTTTGCCCTTTTTTGAAATGGCGGTTTTGGAACCGCCCTCAGAACGTGACTGTCGTAATGACGTCACTTCCGGTTTCTTCATTCCGCGATAACTCGCGACCGGCCGCCGCACAAACTCCTGGGATCAATGAGAAAAGATCCCAGGAGACAGTGAGAGTGGTGGAAATGACAAAATAGCCGCAGAAACCCTGCCCATATCCGCAAGACACACATTCAGGGAGCAGAGAGATTACAAAGAAAAAAAAAGGTAAATTTTAAACCAAAAAAAAAAAAAAAATGTTCAGTTTTAGACTAATGCCGCGTACACACGATCGGAATTCCTGTCGGAAAAAACTCTGACGGTTTTTCCGACGGAATTCCGCTCAAGCTGTGTTGCCTACACACGATCACACCAAATTCCGGCGGTCAATAACACAGCGGCATAAAACACGTTCGACAGCACTATAAAAGGTAAGTTTAATGCTTCCGAGCATGCGTCAAATTGTTTCCGAGCATGCGTCGGAATTTTGCGTGTCGGAATTGCATACACACGATCGGAAAATCCGATAGAAAGGTTTTCTATCGGAAAAATTGAGAACAGGTTCTCAATTCAAAGTCCGTCGGAAATTCCGACAGAAAAAGACCGTTGGGCATACACACGGTCGGAAAATCCGATGAAAAGCTCCCATCGGACTGTTTCCATCGGAAATTCCGACCGTTTGTACGCCGCATTAGAACATCTATCTGATCACTTACAGCTCTTATATATAAAACGGGTGGAGCTCCGCTTTAATGACCAGCTGAATGGAGAACTTCCTCACATGATACAGAAAGCCTTTCTAATGAATGGTAAATTAAAAAGGTCATACTTGAGGTTAGTGTATAATTGCAGCTGTATTAGTCTGTGATACGTTTTTTACTTTCACTATCATTACAATTTTCTTCAGAAGCAAAGTCCAAGCTTCTTCTTGGTCCAAGCATTACTGATACACAAAGTTTAATATGTTGAGTAGGAACATTTCTAACAAAAACACGCACATACCCAGCACATATAATTAAACTGGGATAGTTGTTAACCACTTCAATACCCGCGTATAGTCATATGACGCCCACAAGGTGGATCTACCATCCTGGGTGGGCGTCATATGACGTCCTCGGATTCCCGGCCGCCTGGGGGGGCGCGCGCGCGCCGCTGCGGGGCGCGCGCGCGCCCGCGGCATCGCTCGGGACCCGATGCGAGTGCCCGGCGGCCGCGATGTCCGCCGGGCACCCGCGATTGCCCGTTAAAACAACGGGACCGGGCGGGACCGTGGAGCTGTGTGTGTAAACACACAGCTCCACGTCCTGTCAGCGGGGAGGAGACCGATCATGTGATCCCAGTACAGAGGAACACATGATCGGTCTTCTCCCCTTGAGTCCCCTCCCCCTACAGTTAGAATCATTCCTATCAGGGAACACATTAACCCCTCCAGCGCCCTCTAGTGTTAACCCCTTCCCTGCCAGTCACATTTACACAGTAATCATTGCAATTTTATAGCAACGATCGCTGTGTAAATGTGAATGGTTCCAAAAATGTGTCAAAAGTGTCCGAAGTGTCCGCCGCAATGTCGCAGTCACGAAAAAAAAAATCGCAGATCGCCGCCATTACTAGTAAAAAAAAAAAAAAAAAAATTCAATAAATCTATCCCCTATTTTGTAGACGCTATAACTTTTGCGCAAACCGATCTATATACGCTTATTGCGATTTTTTTACCAAAAATATGTAGAAGAATACGTATCGGCCTAAACTGAGGAAAAAAAAATTTTTTTTTTAAAAAAATTGTATATTTATTATAGCAAAAAGTAAAAAATATTGTGTTTTTTTTCAAAATTGTCGCTCTTCTTTTGTTTATAGCGCAAAAAATAAAAACCGCAGGGGCGATCAAATACCACCAAAAGAAAGCTCTATTTGTGGGAAAAAAAGGACGTCAATTTTGTTTGGGTGTAACGTCGCACGACCGCGCAATTGTTAGTTAAAGCGACGCAGTGCCGAATCGCAAAAAGTGCTCTGGTAAGGAAGGGTGTTTAAAAGCCCTGTATTGAAGTGGTTAAGAAAGAAGAAAGGAATGGGACTGGGAGGGGGAAGTAATGCCCCGTACACGAAATTCCGACGGAAAATGTCCGATCGGACCATGTTGATGGAAAATCCGCCCGTGTGTGGGCTCCATCTGACTTTTTACGTCAGAATTTACGACTGAAAAAATTTGAGAGCAGGATCTCAAATTTTCCGACAACAAAATCCTATCAGACTTTTTCCGATTGTGTGTCGAGAATTCCGATGGACAAAGTGCCACACATGCTCATATCAAATTATGAGACCAAAGCTATTGGCTACTAAAGTGAACGTAGTCCCATCGTATCGGACGAACATCATCACGTTCAAAATGATCAGATTTTCCGATAACTTTGTCTGACCGTGTGTATGCAACACCAGTTTCGGACAAAGTCCGACGGAAAAAATTAGACGGATTTTGTGGTCGGATTTTCCGACCATGTGTACCGGGCATAAGAGTCACAGAGGTGAGAATGGTCATACAACTGTTGCATAGTGATTTAGAAAACTAAGATCCACATTTAGTTAATTATGTCTTGTGTCAAATAGAATTATCATTTATAGTTCAAAGTTTACCTTTTTCTGAGTATATCCACCAAAACATTAATGTCTTGTAAATAGAGGTCTAGATATGAAAAATTATGTATCAGAAGTGTGCAGTAATCATTCATATGTTTTTTATGTGTAAATTATGTGTCTGTGTTTGTCTCTGCATCAAATGAGGTACATCACAATGCTAGAGGTACAGCTGTATGATCCTGTAATATTGATTGGCCCTTTTGCATGTGCGACAGACACTTTTTAATGGATTGATCTGGCTACACAGTTTGCAGTGTTTGTTGTTGCAAGGTTTGGTTCTCTTGTTTGCATCCCTGTAATTAGAGCAACGTTTCTTGCTAATTAATTTATGTCTGAGGTTGGATGATTGCCTGAAGGCCAGCATTCGGGTTTGTTGGAATATTTATTTCAAAACATCATTATCTGTCATCATGGGTGGCTGCTCTTTGATTATCTATCCCTTCTAGTGATGAATTGTATGTGGTATGGTGTTGGGTTGATTTTGCTCATGTTATGGGTGTTTTTCCAGTGAATTAAACCAGTTTAAATTGTATTTTAGAGTGGGACAACCCACCTTTAATAAACACAATGGGACAAATTTACATAGACATCAGTTGCCCACACAGGGTTTTTTCCACATCAAAAGTCACCTGAAAATGCCAAGCCACCTGTCTCCCTTGTCAGCAGCACTGCTGCTCTGCTTAGCAGTCCCTCTGACTGTGTTGCCCAGCTCTCATGGTTCTCTCTGCTCACTCAGCCTTTAGTCGCAGCACACTGCTGCATGACCCACTTCTGGTCTCTGAATAGGGGTTCTCCTGACACCCCAATAATTGACCTGACTCCTGGCATGAGACCTCCTGTCTCCAGGCTGGGGCATTTCTGACCCCTGGTTGAGACCTCCTGTCTTTTGAATCTTGGTTGGGGCACCGCTGATGCCTGGTTGAGACCTCCTGTCGTTTGACTCTTGGTTGGGGCACCGCTGACGGCTGGTTGAGACTTCCTGTCTCTGATATGGGAGCTGTCTCCAAACTGGGAGCCCTGAGCTATCCTGAGGCTTGAGTATATAACAACCCAGACACAGGATTGAATATTCTGTCTCACCAAACACTTTCTCACTGTTTCACCAAACATTCAAGCTCCAGGCCTCAAGACAGCATTTATGCTTGCAAGGAGCATAGCATGTTAACTTTCAAAGTGATTTTTTTACTTATCTTAGAAAATTAGGTAAAACAAAGAAAAAAATCACATTGCCAAAAAATACCCCATCAAGTGCATAGAATATTTAAAAAACAGGATTTTGTATCAATATAATTGGATGACTGAAGTCAGAAAAAAAATGTAACCTCACCTGACTAAACGTAATGGCAGTTCACTTACAAAGAGCAAATGTATTTAGTGATGAAGGTGAACTTGTTCTGACTTCAAACACCCTGTCATGTGCTAGCGAAAATCTTGTTTTTTTCTTTACACATGATTGGGTATTTTTTGCAAAGTGAATTATCACTCTGTTTTACCTCATTCACCAAGGTAAGTGAAAATTTACTTTGAAAGTAAACATGCACTACTTTGATATTAATTCAACAAGACCATGTCATTTTTGTTCAAGTTGATCACAGGGCGTGTAATACATGTTTTTATTTAGTTAATACATTCAGTTGGTAACTGTAAAGTAAATAGTTTAGACTGCTCGACGAAAGAGCACATTTTCAATGCCCTAAGCACAATTTTCTTGTTGCTGCAATATGTTGTAAAACACATGCATTGCTGCACATTACAGCAACACTCCAGCTCCAGATGTTTAGTGCATAGCAGTGCCATTCATAGTGAATGGCAACCCAGCAAACTGTACAGCGGAGTGCAACATACAAAGCACTGAAGTATGCACAGTGCACAGGGCGCAGGGCGCAAGGCGGCACAGTGGTGTAGTGGTTAGCACTCTCACCTAGCAGTAAGAAGGGTCACTGGTTCGAATCCCAACCACGACACTACCTGCCTGGAGTTTGCATGTTCTCCCTGTGCCTGCGTGGGTTTCCTCCGGGTACTCCGGTTTCCTCCCACAATCCAAAGACATGCAGGTAGGTTAATTGGCTTCTGTCCAAGAAAAAAAAAAAATTGGCCCTAGTATATGAATGGGGACATTGGATTGTGGGCTCCTTGAGGGTAGGGACCGATGTGAGTGTGCAATGTACAGGGATAGGGACAAATGTAGACACTCAGGTTGAACTGGATGGACTGATGTCTTTATTCAACCTTACTACTAACTATGCTACAATGCAAATCCAATGCTTTGTAGTAAATCCAATGCTAATCCAATGCTAAGTCGCAAAATAAGGGTCGCATGCATTTTTTTTTATCTCTTACAATGAGTTAACATAACACATACCTAAGACACCCAAATGAGTTGCTGATGTGTTAAAAGGCCCTTTAAGTATTTTAAAAAGAACTAGAGGTACAGTAGTAAGTAGCCAAGCAATCAATCAAATTTTAACAGATTACTCTTATGCCCCGTACACACGATCAGATTTTCTGACAACAAATGTTGGATGTGAGCTTGTTGGCTGAAAGTCTGACTGTGTGTATGCTCCATCGAACATCTGTTGTTGGACTTTCCGCCAACAAATGTTGGCTAGCAGGTTCTCAAATTTTCCACCAACAAAAGTTGTTGTCAGAATTTCCGATCGTGTGTACACAAGTCCGACGCACAAAAGTTCACGAATGCTCAGAATCAAGTAGAAGGAGCCGCACTGGCTATTGAACTTCCTTTTTTTCGTCTTGTCGTACATGTTGTACGTCACCACGTTCCCACATTCGTAATTGTTGGCCAACATTTGTGTTACCGTGTGTATGCAAGACAAGTTGAAGCCAACAACCTTCAAACAAAATTCCACCGTTTTGTTGTCGCAAAGTCTGATCGCGTGTACGGGGCATTAGAAGTGTAATAATGACGTGTTTTAATGACTCCAAATCAGCTGAAAATTATGCACTAATAACTTACCATTATGAAGTATAAGTTGAAAACATGCTATCATTTTGCAAAATACGTTTTTATTATTGTTATCATTTATTGCTAATGTTTCTCCCTTTTAAAATATTACACCATACTGTAACATAAAAACTGAATATTTTTCTAACTTAACCATTTCCAAATTAAACAGCTTTACACCTTTATTACTTCTATATTAATATGCAAGTAGATATAAGACAATTAGAAACTAATTAAATCACTCTCCAATTTTAGCATGGGTGACATGTATTTGTAATTTTAAATGCATTACTGTACTGGGACATTTTGGAAGAGGAGATAATGATTTTTGCAACATGGGATACTTACTGCTACTAATAATAAACTGTCTTTGCAGATGGAAACACCTGTGATGTTACTGCTGTTTGTGTTACTCAGAGAAATAAACAGCACTAATTGTGATGTATCTAATTTCTTAATCCATGCAGAATTCTCTGGCCACAGATAGAGCAAACAAAATACACCTTCTTCTTTTTACAGTATATAGTCTAAACGCTCAAAAATGTTATTTAGAAAACATTATAGAAAACATTAAATTGACCTTATTTATCCGCTTGCCGACCAGCCGCCGTCATTATACTGCGGCAAGGTGGCACGATCTCGCAATACGCCGATTCTGGTACTCGCTCTTGTGGGCACGCGCACACGCTGCCCTTTGCCATCAGCGGAGCCGGCGGACTCGATGTCCGTCGGTCACCCACGATCATTGCCCGCAGTGACAGAATGGGGATCTGCCTGTAAACAAAGCAGATCTCAGTTCTGACAGGGGAGATCACACAGATCCTGTCTTTCTGCTAAGTAGGAAGATGTATCTGTGTGTTCCCCTATCACACAGTCCCCCATACAGTTAGAAAACACCTGCAAGGACCACATTTAACCCCTTGATTGCCCCTGATGTTAACCTCTTCCCTGACAGTGTGTTAGTACAATAACAGTGCATAGTTTTAGCACTGATTACTGTAATAATGTCACTGGTTCTGAAAAAAGTGTCAACAATTTAATTTAGGTGTCCGATCTGCCCGCCGCAATGTCTCAGTCCCGCCAAAAATCACTGATCGCCACCATTACTTGTAAAAAAATAATAAAAATTCCATAAATCTATCACCTATTTTGTAGACGTGATAACTTTTTTGCAAGCCAATCAATATACACTTATTGGGATTTTTTTTTTTTTAACAAAAATATGTAGTAGAATACATATCGGCCTAAACTGATGAATAAATATTTTTTTTTTACATTTTGTTTGGAAATGTTCTATAGCGAAAAGTAATTTTATATATATTTTTTTTTTAAATTGTCACTTTTTTGTTTTTAGCCCAAAAAACAAAAAACGCAGAAGTGATCAAATACCACCAAAAGAAAGCTCTATTTGTGGGGAAAAAAAGGACATCAATTTTGTTTAGGTACAGCATTGCACGACCACGCAATTGTCAGTTAAAGTGATGCATGGCGTATTTCTAAACATGGCCTGGTTAACAAGTGGGTAAATCCTTCCGGAGCTGAAGTGGTTAATAATATTGTATCAAACAAAAACAATGCTATATACCGATGCATGTCAGCCTCCATTAAAAATGAGGGTTATAATTACATGGGGGTTTATTAATAGAGTTGTGTTAGGGTTACTGAGAATGTTAGTGGTAGGGTTAGGGTTACAGGGTGTGTTAGAATGTGGGTTTTGGTTGCCCACCCACTTTTACAACTTTATCTTAAAGTGGATGTAAACCCAATGTCATCCTTTCTAAACTACTGCCATAGGGGTTATCTAGAAGGATATACATGCCTTCTGCATGTATCTTTACCTGTCAAATGTCTCCCCTCTGTCTGTTATGAGACCCGAAAAACAGATTCTGTGGGTGGGTCTGTTGTCTGGAGCTCAGTGGGTGGTGTCGTGATGTCAGTAGACTGCCCGCCCACCTCTACACTCCCCTTGTCAATATGCATTTTCTCCTGTGTATTTCTTACAATGAACTTCTGCTATGATCTCTAACATCCAGTGAAAAGACAGGAAAGTAACCACATGACTTCAGCATACCCAATTATGCTGAGGTGTGCAACATCCAATCCTGGCAGAGCAGCAGAAGAAAGGAGTTGGATGGAATTTCAAAAATAATGCATGTCTCTTAGGCTAGTGCACGAGATATGTAAATAACCTGTCACTCAAGGGGGAGGGTTTGACAAAGTTTTTCTCTGTTTGTCAAGATTTATCTCACTGAACAATAAAAGAGGATTGCTCAGAGCTGGATTAACTCTTTGTGGCAAGACTGGGCTCAAATGATAGGAAATTGTATACTATACTTTATGACATAAAAAAATATAAAAATGTTGGGTTTACATCCACTTTAAAGGAAAGACCACCCCTCCACCACTCGTTTTTGGATAACACTTTTTTTTTTCTTTCTTGCCTCCGCTGCCTTCTGGGACCTGTATGTGTCCCAGAAGACGACGGGGTCATTCAGAAAGCGCTGCGCGAATCACGCATGTAGGCTCCTGAAGGCTCCACTGCCATTTTCCCTGAGTTAGAATGGTGGCGCCTGCATCGGATCCGATGGATGGATTTTTTTTGCGAAATACGACACTGCGTTGCTTTAACTGACAATTGTGCGGCCATGCAAAGCTGTACCCAAACCAGCTTTTTTTGGTGGTATTTGATCACCTCTGTGTTTTTTTTATTTTTTGCGCTATAAATAAAGAGGGACAATTTTGCAAACATTTTTTTTTTACTTTTTGCTAATATACAAATCCCCAAAAAATATAAAACATTTGTTCATCAGTTTAGGCCGATATATATTCCTTTACATATTTTTGTTAAAAAAAATTGCAATAGGCGTATATTGATTGCTTTGAGCAAAACTTATCGCTTCTACAAACTATGGGATAGATTTAGGGACTTTTCTTTTTTTGTATTGTTTTTACTGGTAATGGCAGCCATCTGTCATTTTTAACGGGACTACGACATTGTGGCAGACAAATCTGACCCCAAATTACACTTTTTGGGGACCAGTGACATTATTACATTGATCAGTGCTATACAAATTCAGTGATCATTGTAAAAATGACACTGGCAGGGAAGGTGTTAACAGTAGGGGGCGATCAAGGGTTAACTGTGTTCCCTGGGTGTGTTCTAACTGCAGGGGGATGGGCTGGCAGGGACATAACAGAGATCACTTATCCCGATCACTGGGAACAGTAGATCTCTGTCATGTCTCTTGTCAGAATGGGGATCCGCCTTGTTCACAAAGGCAGATCCCCATTCCGCCTCTGTACTAGGTGATCGTGGGTAGCTCGCAGGCATCACGCCTGCGTGAGCCAATGTACAGCCACGGCGATTTGCGCAGGAGAACCAACCTGCCACCATATAACGACGGTGGCTGGTTGGCTAGTGGTTAAAGTGAAATTGGAAAATTGGCCAGGGTAGGAAGAGGGTAAAAGTGTCTGGTATGGAGGTAGTTAAACATGCTGTCTGATATCCATTTTATTAGAAACTTACATTTAGAAAAATGCTTAAAATTAACAGTAACCTTTTTACTATTTTTATAGCTGTTTTTTGTAATAATACACTGAGAGTAGATTATGCTGTTTATGTAGTTTTATGCAGCCATAACAATTTTACTGTATATTAAGCAGCATTTCCCATACAGTAATTGCTAAGTTATCAACAACTTCTGTAGCAACCCATATAAAAAGGTAAATGTTTCAATCGCACAGTACTGATGGTTTTCTTTATGAGCTCCAAACATGGTATGCAACAGTTAAACTTCTGTTTACATTGTCTCAAGTGTACAAATTACAGTCATTTTCAAAATTTTATGGAACCAACCAATGACAGTACACTTATTCTTGCTGGGTTTTATATGTGTCAGAAAATGAAACCCATAAAGGTTATTTCTGGTTCAAACACCCACTTGTGAACCTACTACTACATTGCAAAAGTAATCGTGTTTCAGTTG
The DNA here is from genome assembly GCA_028564925.1 of Lithobates sylvaticus. Lineage (NCBI taxonomy): Eukaryota > Metazoa > Chordata > Amphibia > Anura > Ranidae > Lithobates > Lithobates sylvaticus. The sequence continues at coordinate 456,257,415 of CM053027.1, read as the reverse complement.
TAAGAGCACAGCGTACTTGCTTTAGTGTGTGAACCATTTAAAAGAGCATAATGACTTCAGCTACAAACTACATATATCCTTTCCTACAGGCTTGGGTGTCAGAGCAACATTTTTTATTTAAAGCAAAAAATGGTACTGTGCAAGTCACAAAAATCCAAAGGAATCCAGTAAAAGAAAGCACGCAAAAGGGAGTGCTAACAGGTATAGCTTTATTTATGTATTTTTAGTATATATAAAAGCATAATTAGGTGTCAACAATTATGACAGTGGTAAAAATGGAAACATGTAGGAGATTGCATTATTGAAACCTTTGAAATTAAAAGATAGATGATTTAAGAAGCAGGTCTCTTATTGATGCACTAAATGCCTCTACCAGTTCTTATCTTTTGAAAGATCTAATGATCTTTTTTTTGAAAAATCTGTTTATTGAAATTTTAATATGCATAACATACAACATATGATGTGTCCGCAAGACAACATCCAAAAACTGGCCGAGGCCAACTGTCTAACATAGACCAACTAACTAAAACTTCCCCCTGCCCCCCCTCCCTCCCACCCCACCCCCCAGTCACATCTCGACTATGAAACGGAGTCCTATATCAATTTATACAGGCATGTGTGCTCTTGTAATGTGGGGCCCTGGTGTCTTCTCTATTATTTCAGCTGTTACCCAACTATGTTGTCTAGCACATCATCCTCGGGAAGCAGGTCAAACCTCCAGTACCAGTATCTCGCAACTATTTCTTACCCTACAGTACTGTCAGAATTAAGCCATGAATGCCATACTTTGTCAAATTTCTTTATACAACCCCGACTTTCATATGTGGCTTTGTAATAAGGTAACATTGAATTTACTAGGCCTTTCCAGGCGGAGATACTTGGAGCCACCGTTTTTTTCCAGGCTAGTAGAATAGCCTTCTTGCCATAAAAGAACAGTATACTCAACATTGTACGCATGGCCCTTGAGGGCACCACATCATCAACCAGCCCCAGGAGACAAACTCTAACATTCAATGGAATCGGGACTGATATAAGTTCTGTAATACATGCATGGATATCCGTCCAGAATTTCTGGACGTGGTGGCAATGCCAGAAAATGTGGTCAGCGTCAGCAAGTGAATGAGAACATCTCCAACACTCCGTTGAGGCTGAGGGAAAAATCTTCCCCAGTCTAGCCGGTGTGTAGTAACTCCTATGTAGAAATTTGAATTGAATCAACCTATCCCTGGCCGACACCAGGTTCTTGAAGGGTTGAGTCCATAAGTCGTCCCAATCCTCGCCCTGTATCTCAGGGACTTCTCTCACCCATTTTTCCCTGCATCTGGTAATAGTTTTGGGAGTCACTTTAAAGAATTCCTTGTACGTTTCAGAGAGAGGCTTTGTTAGCTCCTCTCTTGTCAGCATCGTTTCCAGGGACGAGGGTAGAGATTCTACTTTCAGTTCATGAAATTGTACTTGGAAAGCATGTCGGACCTGTAGAAATCTAAACAGGTAATGATTGGGGAGGTCATGTCTAGATTTAAGTTGTGAAAAGGATTGTATTTCTCCAAAAGATGTTATGTCTTTTAACGTCTTAATTCCTTTAATCGCCCAGATCATAGGATCTGGTAGATTATAGAATTGGGGTAAGGTTGGGTTCATCCAAATGGGCGTTGAGGGTGACACCCCCTGATAGCTTGGGCATGCGGTTTTCACCGCCAATTCCCAGGCCTTAATGTTTGCCTTCATTGTCAATGTCAGCGGAAGATCAGATCTAGTGCCTCTAAACAGCGCAAATCGCAGACTGTCATAGGATCCCAGATGAGCCGCCTCCAAGACCGTAGCTGCGTCACCGTCATCTGCCATCAACCACCTGCGGGCAAAGACCATTTGTCCAGCCAGGTAGTATTTTTGCCAGTCTGGCACCGCCAGACCCCCTTTTTCTCCTGGTTCCTGCAGTACTTTTAGGCCTATTCGGGGGGGCTTGGGGGTCCACAAAAAGGTGGAGACTACACTGTCAAACTTCCGAAAAGTAGTTTTCGGAATCCAGACAGGTGCATGTCGTAGGAAATACAGGACCACGGGAAGAAATTTCATCTTTAGGAGACTTATTCTGCCTACGAGAGACAATGGGAGCTTGGACCAGGTTTGTATCCTCCGCTTCAGATCTAATGATCTTATTTTGAAATCTTTTACAAACATAATTTTTGAAGGTCCATGCTTTAAAACAAAAGCTCATGTTTAGTTTTATGGAATGCAAATGCTATCTTTAAAAATCAGCCTCTGGTTGCACTTGATTGTAAATCACACATGGTTAAATATTGAGGTGCTGGAATTTCTCTTTATCATCATCATCTCTGGACATTTTCGAACACTGTGACTCTTCCACTCTATACCCTGCACACCTTACCCCTATTAACCACCGTATAAAGGAGATTGGTATTCAACAGTACCATCTAGTGGGACAGGGTTTGCCAGTCTGTCTCTGCCTGGCTAAACTGTGTTTGTCTTGCTTTCTGGATAGTCAACATTGGACTTAATTTAGATTTTCTGATTGTATCTGCCCAATATGTTTCATCAGTGTTGATGTCATCAGGGGTGGCCATGAGGATATCAATAATGACGAAGCCATCTTACTGCCCTACATGTGTAAACTCTTTAATGCCTTCCTCCTACAAACCCCTATCCCCACTGATATGCAAAGACCATTTCTCACACTAATCCCAAAGCCGGACAAAGACCCCTCCCTATGTGCTAGTTACAGGCCCATAGCACTTCTGAACTCAGACTTTAAAGTCTTTACAAAACTTTTATCCATGCGGCAAAATGCGATATTGCCATCCCTGATACACAAGGATCAGGTAGGCTTTGTCCCCCTTCGACAAGCGGGTGACAGGAGAAGGGTCATAGACCTGATCGAGGTGGCAGACAGGGAAGGCTGCGCATCCTTGGTCTTGGGCCTGGACGCGGAAAAGGCGTTTGATCGCCTTGGGTGGCCTATCCTGTCTGCCACCCTACAACACATGGGTTTCCGTGGGCCCTTTATGCAAGCAATCCAACACATATACACCAACCCCACCTCCCAAGTTAAAACACCCTTTGCCCTCTCTTCGGCCTTCCCGATAGCGAATGGTACACGCCAGGGATGCCCACTCTCTCCTTTGCTGTTCGCGCTATGCGTTGAACCCCTGGCGGCGTCCATCCGTGAAAACCCAAATATAAGGGGGATACCAGTCAGAGGAAGGGAATTTAAACTAGCATTATTTGCAGACGACATCATCCTCACCCTCACACAGCCCATGATATCCCTGCCCAATCTCCAGGCTGAACTGGACATATATAAAACCCTCTCGGGATACAAAATCAATGCAACCAAATCTGAGGCTCTCACAATTAACATGTCAGATGCAGAAATACAGAGCATACGCCAAAACTACCCATATCATGTAAAAACCGCAGCCCTGAAATATCTAGGGGTACATCTCACACCGCTCAAAAAAATATATAAACAATAACAAGTGATGATACTAGGAAATGACTCCAGTAAAACCAAAAATAATGTAAATCAAGTCCATAAAGTGATAACATCAAAGAGTAGGTCCTTCTGGTCAACTCAATGGAAACAGACTGGAAACATATGCTTGACTGATGACAGTATACAAATGTTCATTTACACGTATGGAGAACGTACGGATAGTACGTCCAACATACTGCAATTTGCACGGACACGTGATCAAGTAGACTATAAATTTAGTGGCACATGTGGTGAAATGCTTCATGGCATGAGTGCGCGCAGTAACAGTGGAACGGAAAGTATCTGTCATGCATCTGCCTAGTGTGTTATGTAAACAGACGTTGCATTTTTTGCAAGGGAAATATCCTTTACAATGTTGGAAGAATGAAGTCGTCCTGGGGGGGTCGACGACGTTGGGAGCGATGTCGCCCTGAACTGATCGGGCACCCCTAAAAATGATGCCCGCCCGTTCAGGGAGAGAGGGTCCCAAAATACGATCGCTACGTAGGACCTTCCAGTGTCTAGCTATAATCTTCTTGACCTCCTTATGTTGAGTGGAAAAAGAGGTGAAGAAAGACCACCTGAATTTGTTGTCTCTGGAGATCTTGGGCCGGTCAACCAATAAGGACTTCCTATCCACAGTGGCTACAGATTTTATATCTGCCTCTAGGGTGTCTGGTTGGTAACCTTTTTCTATAAACCTCTGTTTTAAAGTCTGACACTGTTGGAAGAAAGTGGAGTCGTTCGTACAATTCCTTCTCATTCGAAGGAATTGTCCTCTTGGGACTGATTTGAGCCAGCGCTCATGGTGACAACTCCCGACAGGAATGTATCCATTCCTGTCGGTGGGCTTAAAATAGGTTTTAAACTCAAAGCCTCGTACAGTGGACTCTATCTCCAGGTCAAGAAAGTGTATATTGGTGGAACTGGCCTCGTAGCTCAAAACTATCCCCCGATCATTGAGGTTGAGGGTAGTCATAAACTCATCTAGGGACGGCATATCTCCCTTCCACAGGAGGAGGACGTCGTCTATGTACCTAGTCCATAGGACTAATTCAGGACGCCCAAGGGCATAGACGACGTCCTCCTCCCACTGAGCCATGAAAAGATTGGCCACACTGGGGGCATATTTGGCCCCCATGGCCACACCCTTGATTTGGGAGTAAAAAGTGCCCTGAAACCAAAAGTAATTGTGTTTGGTGGCAAATCGCAATAAATCTAAAATGAAATTCTTCTGTATGGAGGAAAGGGTTGAAAGACTGGATAGATAAAACTCCACCGCACCTATACCCAAATGATGGGAGATGCAGGTGTATAGCGCGGCAACATCGGCTGTCACCATAATCAAACCCTCCTGATGTTCTACAGATTCCAGTAGCCGAATCACATCCTTAGTATCCTTAAGATACGAGGGGATTAGTCTGACCAATGGCTGTAGATAAAAATCTATGTACCTACCAATCCTCGAGGTCACGGAATCGATGCCACTAACGATAGGGCGACCTGGAGGATTGGTAGGACATTTGTGAACCTTAGGAAGGTAATATATGATGGGGATTCGGGGAGCCAAAGGGACAAGAAAATCTCTCTCCTTGCGATTGAGTATGCTGAGAGAGAAACCTTCCTCAATCAATTCGGCCAAGGCCTTTTTGTATTTTAAAGTGGGGTCTCCACTTAAAATGATGTATGTGGATCGATCGTCTAGTTGTCTTAACATCTCCCCATTGTAGTCCTCTCGATCCAGTACCACAATCCCACCTCCCTTATCGGCGGGACGGATAATGATATTTTTGTTTTTACACAGGGATTTTAATCCCTGGGATATGGCTGGATCTTGATGTACCTTTTTAGTGGGGAGAGTTTCCAAGTCGTTGAGGACCAGATTCTTGAACACGTTAATGGAGTGAGACGTGGGGTTGGGTGGATTAAAGAGTGACGGGTTGGATAAACCGGAATGTACACTAGAAGAGGGGACTGTACAGCCTATCGTGGTAGAGGGGACTGTTAAAAAATGTCGCTGAATATTCAACTTTCTGATGTATTTGTGTACATCGACAAAGGTTGCGAAGCGGTCCAATGACCGTGGAGGAACAAACTTCAAACAGTTCACATGATTACGGTTCTTCACACGGTTCACATGATTACGTTACCCTTTCCACCAACCTAAAAAACTTCCTAGAAAAGGAAGAAAAAGACCAAAAAAACAAGAAACAGAAAAAGTATAACCGAGATTTAACAGATTACAAGAACAATCTAGTCTTTAATTGGCAAAAAAAGCTTGTCACCAGCAGCAGTACTGCTGACAACGCTTCTTCCATGGACACAGTTGAACCGGTTATACTTCAGTCTGACCGTAGGTTGTTCTATGAACCCCCAATGTCCAATCTCCAGAGAGGCTCTAGGGATGATCTATATACCCCAGCTGAGTATACCCCCAACACGTATGTTCAGAATAACAACAACAGGGGAAGACATAACTCAAGGGGCAACAATCATCCCACAAGGGGGAGAAATAACCAACAGAAAGGGAGAGGTGGCTCTCGCCGGGCCGAGCCATATGGTACACCTCCCCCACATTGGCGAGATGACAGAAACCAGTACTCTCAAAGTACTCCCGTCAGAGACCACGGTAGACATGTACCTCCCCGTGAGTATGGGAATCAGGGGAGACATGGGGAACAATACCCATATGACAACCGAGGTAGAGAACCCATGCGCAACTCCCATCCCTATCATCATAATGCCCAACCCCGAGGGCCTTCCCAGCCGTCGGGTTTTTACAGGGACCCTCCCAGTTATCCTCCAAGCCCAAAACGAAACGAGGTAACAGAGGGGGGCGACGCCTTCAGAGGCAAAAGAAAAAGGGTCTAATCCCTATTGGTGCAGGTATCTATAATCTGAGTTCAGTTCAGCTTTCTGATGCAGAAACCCGGTTACTCGACAGGGGTTTGAAGTTTGTTCCTCCACGGTCATTGGACCGCTTCGCAACCTTTGTCGATGTACACAAATACATCAGAAAGTTGAATATTCAGCGACATTTTTTAACAGTCCCCTCTACCACGATAGGCTGTACAGTCCCCTCTTCTAGTGTACATTCCGGTTTATCCAACCCGTCACTCTTTAATCCACCCAACACTACGTCTCACTCCATTAACGTGTTCAAGAATCTGGTCCTCAACGACTTGGAAACTCTCCCCACTAAAAAGGTACATCAAGATCCAGCCATATCCCAGGGATTAAAATCCCTGTGTAAAAACAAAAATATCATTATCCGTCCCGCCGATAAGGGAGGTGGGATTGTGGTACTGGATCGAGAGGACTACAATGGGGAGATGTTAAGACAACTAGACGATCGATCCACATACATCATTTTAAGTGGAGACCCCACTTTAAAATACAAAAAGGCCTTGGCCGAATTGATTGAGGAAGGTTTCTCTCTCAGCATACTCAATCGCAAGGAGAGAGATTTTCTTGTCCCTTTGGCTCCCCGAATCCCCATCATATATTACCTTCCTAAGGTTCACAAATGTCCTACCAATCCTCCAGGTCGCCCTATCGTTAGTGGCATCGATTCCGTGACCTCGAGGATTGGTAGGTACATAGATTTTTATCTACAGCCATTGGTCAGACTAATCCCCTCGTATCTTAAGGATACTAAGGATGTGATTCGGCTACTGGAATCTGTAGAACATCAGGAGGGTTTGATTATGGTGACAGCCGATGTTGCCGCGCTATACACCTGCATCTCCCATCATTTGGGTATAGGTGCGGTGGAGTTTTATCTATCCAGTCTTTCAACCCTTTCCTCCATACAGAAGAATTTCATTTTAGATTTATTGCGATTTGCCACCAAACACAATTACTTTTGGTTTAAGGGCACTTTTTACTCCCAAATCAAGGGTGTGGCCATGGGGGCCAAATATGCCCCCAGTGTGGCCAATCTTTTCATGGCTCAGTGGGAGGAGGACGTCGTCTATGCCCTTGGGCGTCCTGAATTAGTCCTATGGACTAGGTACATAGACGACGTCCTCCTCCTGTGGAAGGGAGATATGCCGTCCCTAGATGAGTTTATGACTACCCTCAACCTCAATGATCGGGGGATAGTTTTGAGCTACGAGGCCAGTTCCACCAATATACACTTTCTTGACCTGGAGATAGAGTCCACTGTACGAGGCTTTGAGTTTAAAACCTATTTTAAGCCCACCGACAGGAATGGATACATTCCTGTCGGGAGTTGTCACCATGAGCGCTGGCTCAAATCAGTCCCAAGAGGACAATTCCTTCGAATGAGAAGGAATTGTACGAACGACTCCACTTTCTTCCAACAGTGTCAGACTTTAAAACAGAGGTTTATAGAAAAAGGTTACCAACCAGACACCCTAGAGGCAGATATAAAATCTGTAGCCACTGTGGATAGGAAGTCCTTATTGGTTGACCGGCCCAAGATCTCCAGAGACAACAAATTCAGGTGGTCTTTCTTCACCTCTTTTTCCACTCAACATAAGGAGGTCAAGAAGATTATAGCTAGACACTGGAAGGTCCTACGTAGCGATCGTATTTTGGGACCCTCTCTCCCTGAACGGGCGGGCATCATTTTTAGGGGTGCCCGATCAGTTCAGGGCGACATCGCTCCCAACGTCGTCGACCCCCCCAGGACGACTTCATTCTTCCAACATTGTAAAGGATATTTCCCTTGCAAAAAATGCAACGTCTGTTTACATAACACACTAGGCAGACGCATGACAGATACTTTCCGTTCCACTGTTACTGCGCGCACTCATGCCATGAAGCATTTCACCACATGTGCCACTAAATTTATAGTCTACTTGATCACGTGTCCGTGCAAATTGCAGTATGTTGGACGTACTATCCGTACGTTCTCCATACGTGTAAATGAACATTTGGCCAAGATCCGCAAAGGATGTATCAAACATAGTGTTCCCCGTCATTATCGGGAACACCATAATAGAGATCCAACAGGGACCCAGTTTCAGATAATAGACAAATTTGTTCCACACTGGCGTGGTGAGTCCAACTTACGAGGAGTCTCTAGGTTGGAAACCTATTGGATCCACGAGTTGAAGTGCTACTCACCCTTTGGTATGAACGTTGAGTGGGACATCAATTGTTTCATCAACCGGGGGTGAGTGGCACTTCACTCGTACCGCCAGTTCTGCATGGATCCTAATGGGGACCCTTTATTCCCATTCCCTTCCATTGCATTTCTGTTTCTATTGTTGTCTTTATATGATGTTTTATGATTCAAACTGGATGTGAGATGGCTACTCTGGGTCTTTGTGTTTCTCATTTAGGAAAACACACATTCACACACACTCCAGAACTTTTTTCGGCTTTTTTTGTCACTTTGTATATATATATTTTTTCTGCAACCAGTCCTTTTTTGCAGATCTTTCTACACGATCATGGTCATTTTTTATTGTATGTCCCTTTAATACGTCACTCCAGTGACGGTTCTTATGGGGACACTGTACACAGATTTCTTGTGTACATATGGCCCCATGGTCCATCGTCACTGGTCACATCACTATGTCACCAGATAGGGCCCATGCGTCTCTCGAGACGTTTCGCCACTTTCCGTCACTATTTTACCTTGATTGTAGGTTACTACATTTCACAATGGTCATTTTTTCACTTTTTCACTATATGCCCCAGCAATGCGTCATTTATTGACCGTTTACATGAGGACATTTTATACATATTCCCGGTGTACACTATCCTTATTCCCCATTATCACGGTTTTCATCACCTTGTCACTAGATGGGGCCCACACGCCTCTTCGAGGCGCTTTGTGCATTGTGCTCATCACACCATACACACACATAGTCATTTTCCCTCCCCTACTAGGTCATCCCGACGCCACTGCGCTGGACGACGTGGTTCCAGCGCCTACAGGCGCCCTTACGGGTGGGGACCATTAACGCATCGCGTTTTAGCTCAGTTTTATGCGTTATATACATTTTCATCTTCACATGTTTCATTTGTATATGTCTCATTACTAGGCCACAATGCTAACAGGTGGCTGCTCATACGTCTCTTGGAGACGTTTTTGCGCACTGTGTTCGCTATATTTTGTACACACATAGTCATCCTAATTTCGTCCATCATCACGTTATGTGCGACGTCATTACCCTGGTGACACTAATTGCCCCCATGGGTATGGACTGCCGGCGCATGATGTTGGTGTCCGCAATTGGGTTGTTTACACATGAGGTCGTCACGTGCACCACGTGCATTGGTTCGTGAGTGCCCGTTTGGTGTCCTCCCCTTTTTGGTTCCCCCGGCGGCTTGGTGGGCGCCCTTATTTCCGGTCTCCTTTTTGACGTAGTTCCGGAGTTCGCTCACTTCCGGTCATTTAGCCGGAAGTGGGCTGTTCACGTTGGTGTGTGCGGCTTGCGTACCGCACGTGGTGGTGCCGTCGCGCATTTCTTGCGCGCCGCCGCTCTCTGCGTTCTGGCGCACGACATTGACGCCATCACGCACTCAGCCGCTAGCCACCTATAGCGCGCCATACCCGGATATCCGGTCTTTAGAAGACCACCATTGGACAACCTTTTGGCGGGAATATCAGTTCCCGGCCGTGTATTGGTTCCGCGGTCCTAAGTTCAGGACCAGTCCACCAACGGGGGGGTTTTTGGTACTCCTTTTTTTCATTTTTCATAAGATTGGGAAACCTTCATATATGGCCCAGAGAATTCATCTCACAGCCAGGATATATACAGATGTGTTTACTTGCCATCTAGCATGTTTATCACACTTAGAGTTTTATTCAGGATGTATGGACAATTTAGAACCTACCCCCCGTATTGTATTTGGTTCAGGCCGGAGGCGTCTACTTCCTGCCTTGACCAAGGGGGCGGTTCTGTTTGGTTACATGTCTATAAATTGTTGAAGGCAATGTGGGGGGGCCAGAGATATGCCCCTGTGGAAGACTTTAGTTGAAACGCGTCGGGCCAGCTATCCTACGCCCCTCATATTGCCGATTTTCTCATTTATTGTCTCGAGATTTTATTTTTGTTTTAAACTTTATATTTCACATGCATATGTGAATAAATTTATGCCCTTTTGACCTGCACCATTGGAGTGGTCTCCATTTCTTATTCCTTTTCCCCGGTCTCCATCATCATTCTTGTGACCATCGGATGATTGTATGTCGAGTATTCCCACTTTGCTGACTGACCCAGTGTACAGTCTCGGAAATCGTTGGAGTTCCAGTCTGCGGCATTTCTCATAGATGCAAGATGTTTCATCTTTAAGCCTGTCTGATGTGGATGCCGTACGGTACCCACATCCAACGTTTCCGGTAAGAGTACTTACGCCTTATACTGTCATCAGTCAAGCATATGTTTCCAGTCTGTTTCCATTGAGTTGACCAGAAGGACCTACTCTTTGATGTTATCACTTTATGGACTTGATTTACATTATTTTTGGTTTTACTGGAGTCATTTCCTAGTATCATCACTTGTTATTGTTTATATATTTTTTTGAGTGTTGTGACACATATACACTTTTGCACATGCATTAGCGCTACATTTTTGGATCTGCACGTATTTTGACTTTGTTTGTTTTGTTTGTTGGCAGCTCTTGCATGGTTTACACTGATTAGCGCGGTTTTTTCCCCAATACGTACATCTCACACCGACCTACTCATCCCTCTACCAAGCAAATTATCCCCCGCTGTTCCGACATATCCGCGAGCTTCTGCAAAAATGGAGGCCCCACCACATATCCCTGCTAGGCAGGATGGCATCGATAAAGATGACCATCCTCCCCAAACTTCTTTATTTATTCCAGACACTGCCTATCCCAGTCCCATACGCACAACTAAGAAAACTCCAAGCCGACTTGATACGCTTTGTCTGGAACTATAAAAAACACAGGATTCCCCGATCAGTGTTGGTGGCCTCCCGCCAGGACAGTGGCCTGGCATTTCCCGACTTGGTGAAATATTACCAGGCGACCCAACTACGAGCCATCACCTCCTGGTTTCCCCAAAGAGCATATAACAAATGGATGGAAATAGAAGCCGGAGCCGAGGCTGGAATCCCAATCCCTATCTCCTACACTTCTATCTTTCCTATCTTGTCTTCTCAACTTTTCCTTCTCTCCCACCTACAAAATCATTTTTTGTTGTTATTATTATCCTTTGTGACCTCTCCTAGTTCACTGACAGTTAATATATTTCATGTAAAAGTAGAAAAATTATATAGGACACAGATCACAAATTCTTACTGCATGGGACACTAACCTTATTTGCAACCTGGTTAATCCTTGGTCCTATTATTGCTGATGTGTCACAATGCTCAGACTTTCAAATGTTGTATGACAATTTCGATAAAACGTTATTTAAAAAAAAAAATAATGACGAAGCATGTTGGGTAGAGTCTAGCGATCAGTGTGCGAGGACGATATACTGTGCTGTGCAGGCTGTAAGAGATCTAGGACTAACCAGTGGTTTTGCAGAGTGAGGCACAGGCAGTGCTGCTTCTTTCCATAGGCTTTGACATTTAGATTGATGATATTACTTTTTCTTCATGTGAGTGTATTACCTCTATTTTTGTTATATAGTAAATGTTTTCTACAGAGCATTATGTGTTTCCTTTTGTCTTTCTGAGCCTACTTGCCTGGTATATGCCTGATTGATTGGATCCATTAATGAACACCTAAAGCAGAGGTCAACCCTAAAAACAAATTTAACATTAAAAGACTCCTTTAAATAAAAAAAAAACATTAAAAAAAAAAAATGTTTTACTTACCCGAAATGGCTGTTGCTAGGCAGTCTTCCTAATCTGCCACTTCTTATTCCGCGGTGCTCCTCGGTCTCGTCCTCACGTTGCCTCCTGGGAAATAGGGCGCGCTGTCTTCTGGGACCTGTGTGACAGCCGCCCATTCAAAAGCACCGTGCATGCACAGTAGGAAACGGCAGTGAAGCCTCAAGGCTCCACTGCCAGTTTCCCTTCGTTAGGATGGCGGCGTCGGCACCCGATCTGGTGGACGGATCGGCCTTGGGGGGGCCGACATCGTGGGCTCCCTGGACAGGTAAGTGTCCTTATTAAAAGTCAGCAGCTACAGTGTTTGTAACTGCTGAATTAAAAAAAAAAGAAAAATGCCCGGACGTCCCCTTTAAACTTGACCATAGGATTTAAAGAGACATGCGCTTGAGACCTGTGTAACCTGAATGTGAGAGAGTGCCCAAAGGGGATGGTAAAGATTTCACATAAGGATTGCACATTATCACTGCATGTGATTATCTGGACTTGTTCTATAGTTTTTTGTGTATTTTTTAGTTGAATTTATGAATGTCACTTTGTTACAGTTTTGGCATTAAATGACTGGAGTGTTTTGTTTTTTTCTTCAGATTTTGTGTTTCTGGAGTGTAGCACCTATTACAGAGCATTACTGAGGTGTTTCTTTACTTTGTGCTTGCAACTTGATGATATAACCTAATCTGTATGCAGGGTCAATTTGTTTAATAGTCTTAACATTGTAAATATTTAAGTTTTTAAAGTATTTTTAATTGACCCACCCACATTGTGGGATGTCATACATATAAACCATGTACACTTTACCTACGACCATCTTAGCACCAAGACACAAAAATAGGGATTGTATCTCCCAAATGTGGCACCCATGGTTGGTTTGAAAAGAAGACAAATCTTTGAATCCTTCTCCTTAGACCTATTTTCCAATCTAACTACACTTAAGAGAATATTAATTTGCACATTTAACAAAGGCTCCCAAGGAAGAATGTAAAAGGAGGGAACAGGTATTTGGGCCCGCCTTCATGGGCTTGCAGCAGCCCCCCCTGCTCGAATTTCATTATTTTATGTCAGGTAATACAGTATAGGTATTTAGGTTACTGTCACTTTAAAGCCCCATACACACGGTCGGACTTTTTCATCAATTTGGTCCGATCGGACAAGGTTGTTGAAAAATCAGACCGTGTGTATGCACCATCGGACAGTGTTCGTCGGTTTGTCCGTCGGACAAAGTCTTATCTCCTGCTGGAAAGATTTCCCGTCAACCCGGTCCGATCACACCAAATCCGAGCGTGTGTACGCTTGTCCGACGGACAAAGTGCTACGCATGCTCAGAAGAAATTCTGTGACGGAAGCGCTCGGTCAGGTAAAACTACCTTTCCTAATCGACACAGCACATTCGTCACGCTGCAATGTTAAAATGTCTTTAATGCAGCGCATTCTCTTTTTCTTTAAAATGCAACAAGAATGACATCTTTTAGCTGCTCCTATTCACCCGCACTTCTCACAAACTTACTTCTTTATTACTTTGCAGCATTTATACACTACATGTTTATTTTTACTCTGAACGGAAAAGAATCTTTGTTATTTTTTTACCATGATTTGTCTTTTTTTTTTTTTTTGGGGAATACATATTTGAATGTTTTTTTTTTTTTTTTTTTTTTTTTTGGAGGGGGGTTGTGTGTCTCAAATTACCAAAAACACATTATTTACATTTGTATTTCTTGCTTAAATTTACTAGGAGGTTGTTTGTTGTTGTTGCCCCTTGTTAATTCTACTTTAGGATTAGTGAAATGTACCAGCCTACTCAAAGAAAAACTGTCATTGTAGCAAAGTAAAACACAATAGTCAATGATTATTTCAAATCAAAAAAACCTTTATTTAGGTCACACCAACAAACCAAAGAGGAACGCAGCCATGGTGAAACTTGGGGAATTTGCAAAGCCTTGACCCCCCACGGCAACCATCATTGTTCAAGCGTAGAAAATTGGGGGCCTGAGGAGTACGTATATTAAGGGGAGTGCAATCTGGTCGTGAAGTCCAAAGTATCCGGAACTGCAGCAGATGCCATCTAGGTCCCCAGGCTCTGGTACTACGAGAGGCTCCATCTTCTCTCAGACCAGACTGATTGCAGGTCGTCACTCTCAGGTCTTCCTTCCACGCTTCCTTGCACGCTGTGGCTGTCGTGCTGGTGGGGTGGCAGAAGGAGGAGGAGGAGGAGGAGGAGGTGGAGCATGGTAGCTATGGCAAACATGTGTGACTGGGGTCATCTCCCCAGCCCTACCCTTATTTAGGACATGGAGGATGAGCCCCTCACACATGTTGCGTTGCCTCACCTCCATACCCATCATTTTTGTGACAACCACCGAGCCAAAGGTCTCCTCGTCGGCGGGTGTGGCATGTAGGGAGTCTGAAGCCTCTCTTATCATCCGGAGCGCTGACTGTGCCGCATAACCCCCCTTCTCGCCCTTTTGTACGGAGGGCGGAGGGGAGGGGTTTGGGTGTCAGTCAGGCTCCGAGGCCTAGCCCCCTCTTGGCTGCCACTACCCAGCTGGTGGCTGCCACTAACCCCTGCCTCCTCCTGACTGCCACCTTCCACAGCCACCTCCTGGCTGAGGTCTTCCTGTGTAGGAAAAAGGGACATAGTTTCAGTTATTTGTTCATCAAACACACACAATTCTCATCTAGTGACTGTTGCAAAATGTTTACAAATAGAAAACCATACAATTCTCAGCCCAGCAGTTTAGATTCTGGCCCCAAATGTCTCCAACACCACTGTCTGTTGATATGTCAAACACGTTAGGAACTAAGCAATTGGCGATCCTGAATTAAGTGAACATCATTCATTATTCCCCTAAATGGTAGCAAAACTACTATACCTGGAACAAGCTGGGCTCCTCCACCTCTTCCAGACTGGAAGGCCCAGGTTGCTCCTCGGAAGCCTCATCAGGGGTGGGCTGTGCGCAAGGAAGCGTGGAAGGAGGAGTTGAGGTTGGCTCCGTGACATCAGCCTGGTCCTTCAGAAAATGGAGACTCTGATAGTACCAGAGCTTGGGGACATAGACCTCATCTGCTGAAGTTGCAGTTTCCTCAGACTTCACGACCTTCTTCCTCTCCCTGATATACGCACTCCTCAGGCTGCCAATTTTCTTTCTAATATCATCAACAGTTGCCGTGGGGAACCTTGGCTTGACAAATTCCACAAGTTCCTCCAGGGCTGCGTGCCTCTTTGGTTTGTTGGTGTAATGTGGGTGTATACCCTGCCACAATATGGGAAAATCCCTGTATTTGGCAATGAAGAGGGGGAGAAAACTCATGTCGTTGAATCCCTTCATATCAATCTCTGCAAGACACAACAACACACAAAACCCTCAAAATTATGTCAGGCTAAACTCTCCTAATCTTCTCCATAAAGAAGCCTCAAGTTCAAATCAGTCTAGGCTAGTTATGTACCAACGTTAAATTGTACCTTCGTTTGTAGCGATCGTCTCGTGTGAGTTTTCTCTCCCCTCGTCTCCCAGATCGTGGCTACGACACAGGCGTGTGACGTTTTATATACACTGCGCATGCTTCAAACTCCGCCCGCCCCTGACGATCTTTCTCGTCTATTCCCCACCCCTTCTCTTTACGGCGTAGTGGGGAGAGCACATGGCGGGGACACAGCAGGTGCGCCACAAATATCCCACCAACGAGGAGGAGGACGAGGAAAGTCCGGAGGCAGAAACGTCCCGATCCCGGAACCTGAAATTCAAGGCCTCCAATATGTCATTTGGAGAAATGTTGGAGATGGTGGACATATTAAAGAGGAGCGACTATGATGGGAAGTATGGGCCTTACCTCAACCCCAATGTCCGCAAGGCCAAGATCATGTCTAAAGTTGTGAGAAGGCTGTACAATAATTTTGGGGTACAACGATCCAAGGAGCAACTCAGGAAACGCTGGTCAGACCTGAAACTGAGGGAGGCCGATCAGTACAGAAAGATCAAGAGAATTCTTCAAAAAAGTAAGTAGTTGTGTTTTGTGTTTGATTTCTTGCTTGCATACTGCTCCATTGTGTTTTGATTTTTACCAAGTTGTACATTCCAAAATGGCCACTTTCAGGTTCGTCTGTGCATTCGATCGTACTCAGCCTCGATCTTTCTGCCACTGTCATGGTCGTGTGTGTGTGCATTCGATCGTACGCAACCTCGATCGTTCGGCCACTTATAATACGATGTTTGGTGTTTTTTTGGGGAAAGGAAGTTTGTTCTCACTAGAAATGTCATCAAGAATGTAAAGCCAATTTATTCAATGTAAAGGAGAGGTCACTCAGTAGCTGTTTACCCATCTGGACTCTAGAGCACTAGTGCTGGGACACCCAAACCCCCTTTTTATTATGCTTTTCCACACATGTGCTCCAGTGGATACTAGAGGGGGGTCTCCATCACACAAACTTCTACCAAAAAGCTAGTCAGTTTAGCACCTTTACAAAGTGACTTCATTCATGTAGTTGACATTTGTAACTGGCCAAACTAAAATAGTGTCCGTCACTTTCAAGCAATGTTTGTCATTTCCTATTTCTGCCCTCAATAGCTTGTGTTGCTAAATCTTCCTTTTGGACATTCTCATAGGGGAGCGAAAACTTGGGCCGTCTGAGGAAACCCCCAAACCAACACCTACCAAAAAAGGGGAAAGAGCAGAAGCAGAGGAGGAGGAGGAGGAGGAAGGAGAGATCATCGAACTTGGAGAAATTGTCACCACAACAGGTGAGTGTGGGAGAACACAGCTACTGGTAAGCTAATCCATGTATGGCTGCCTCATTTCCAACACCCCATTTTTGTTTGTTTGTGGTTTTTAGGTGACGTGGATGTTGTGGAAGAAAAATCGCACTTTACCACAGAGAGTGCCCACGTACTCATCGGAGAGATAATGGTCTGCAATCGAGATCTAGATTACATAAAGCAAAACATCAATGATGTTCAACAAAAATTGAAGAACATCATTGATGTTTTAGGAAAAATATGAAAAAGCAACAAGTAATTTACACACATTTGTGCCAGCTTCTGAACACATTTGCAACTTAAAAACTGTGTGAAATTTGGAACATGCACACATTGTGTCCACATGTGCTAGCTCCCATCATGGTGGGTGAATGGCAACGTTTTTTTGGGGTGCAAACACTTTACGAACTACGAAAGTGGTTGTGGTGAAGGGGTTGCACCCCCCCAAAAAACGTCCATTCATCCCCATGATGGAAAATGGCACTTTTGAAGCTTCTAGGCATGTGTTTTACCATCTAATGACCATTTTCAGAACCAAATTGTGTGCATGTTCCAAATTTCCACTTTTCGGGGTGACCCCCCCATGTGATGAAGGCAAGATCAAACACACTTTGAACATATAGTCATGTCTGATCTTGTCTTCACTTTACAAAGTTGAACTTTCCTACTTCATAGGTTCTGCTTAGCTCCATGCCTGGTTTTACAAATTGCGTAATCTTTGTAAATAATGTTGTAAATAACCAAGATGTTGTCAGTTTTGGCGTGAAGATTGTAAACGCACTTGTGAATGTTTTCCAAGTAAACTTTTTTATTTTTCCAAATGTGTGGCTTCCTTATTTAAATAAAACAATGCATTATGTATGTAACATGTAAAGGATATGGGGGGCAATGGGTGTTATTTACTAAAGGCAAATCCACTTTGCACTGCAATTTCCTTTCCCAGGGAACTTTTTCAATGCACTTGTAGAGCATAGCGGATTTGACTTATGTAAATGACACCCACAGTGCTTTGTACGAAAACACGGAGCACAGCATTTTGGAGAATACACACATGTCAGACCTGGTGCTGAAAAGGAGTATTTTGGGTGTCAGTTATGCAGGAGAAACCTTCTCTAGACCAAAGATTAGGTAGCAAACACACATGAGAATAATCTTTTTGGGAAGAAGAGACTGTTACCTCCTTTTGCCCAGAAAGTGCATTACCACTGTCGAAGGCAAAGGGAAAAAATGACAAAGTAAAATAAGCTAAAAAGAAGACTGAAATGACAAGAAATCAGAGGTTGTTTAAAATATCAGATTTATTAAAAAATGCCTCTCACACATCGTCAGGCAGAGCAATGGCCCCCCTACCCACAAAGTATTCCATATATTGGTCCCGGACCACGCGGGCATTGAGAGGGGGCAAGCCTGGACGTGCCACTCGAAGGGCTGTGAGGTCCGCATTTGGAGGGCCCTCCACATCTGGGCCAACGGGCACCACATAGTTCCTGTTATGTCTTTTGAGGAAGTTGTGCAATATGCAACAGGCAAGAACTATGTGGTTCAGTTTGTATTCCGCCAAGTTAAATGCCGTCAGGAACAGGCGGAAGCGGCTGGCCAGGATGCCAAAAGCGTTCTCCACCACTCTTCTGGCTCTGGACAGCCTGTAGTTGAAGACCCTCTGGTCCGGGGTGAGGGTCCTCATCGGGAACGGCCTCATCACATGGGGAGTCAGCGCAAACGCTTCATCTGCGACAAAGACGAAGGGGAGTCCTTCGGCATTCTCCTCTGGAGGTGGCAAGCACAGACTGCCACTTTGGAGACGCCAGTAGAACTCCGTGTGCGTAATGGCCCCACCATCCGATATCCGGCCGTTCATCCCCACGTCCACATACATAAACTCGTATGTTGCCGACACCACCGCCAACATCACTACACTATTAAACCCTTTATAATTATAATAGTAGGACCCCGAGTTGGGCGGTGGGACGATGCGGACGTGTTTCCCATCAATTGCCCCTCCGCAGTTAGGAAAGTCCCAACGGCTGGCAAAGTGGGAGGCCACAGTCTGCCATTCCTGTGGCGTGGAAGGGAACTGTGGAGTGAAACAAGAAAAAAAAATGAGTCACTTTGCACCTAAACATTGCAAGCAGATTAGACAATCAACATCTTGGAACAAGAGCATTGTATAAAATTGGAGGCTGGAAAGTATTTACACAGAAAAGTAGAGGCTCCCCTTCACAGATTACTCACCCCCCCATCAATCCCCCCACTTCTGATGGGACATTGGCAATAACTATGGTTTTGGGGGGGGGGTGGTGGACAGGTAACCCTCTGCACTTCATTGATTGGCAAATGGCTCAATAATGTGGCCTAGTTTGGCCAGACCCTCTGTACTTAACACTATTGGCAGGCCACAGGAAAGATCAAATAACATTTCCCCCCCCCCCCCCCCAAAAAAGGCAGGCACAGTGTGACATTATTAAATTACCAAGCAAGCTAATAGGAGGGAAAGAAGACAAAAAATTAGGAAATGGAATGTATGGAGGCAGCCCCTTGCACTACATGCTTTGCTGAATTCATCCCTAAAGATGCGCACTATAAAGAGGTAGGTATATAGTGTGTATTGACCTTGGGAAAGCCAGCAGATAAAGGATTGGTACCATCTGACAGAGCAGTTGGGGGAGGGGGTTCCTAATGATTTAGCCCCCCCCCCCCACCAAAAGAACAAAAAAAGGGGGCTCTACATGAAGTAAACCACACAGCAAACATTTGTGCATATTTTAGGGGGTGTTTGGGGGCAAACAATACTATGCAGCAGACAAAAGACATTGCTTAAGTGACTAGGCCATAGGTGTCTATTGGGGCAGAAGAGCATGCTGGTGAGGTAAGTGAAGGGAAAAATGCATGAAGGAGAAAAGGGGCACAGCATATTAGAGCATATTGCAATCATGGTAATTAGGGAAGGAGGTCAAAAATACAAGTCATTCGCAAACAGAGCATACATAGAAGGGAATAGTAAAGTAGAAATGTTACCTTAATATAGTCCTCCTGCAGGACCTGAATGATGGCAGAACAGGTCTCTGGAATAATGATTCCCAGGGCCTGGGGAGAGATACCTGAAGAGAACTTCAAATCCTGAAGACTTCTCCCTGTCGCCAAGTACCTCAACGTGGCAACAAGCCTCTGCTCCGGAGTAATGGCTTGTCTCATGCAGGTATCCTGCCGGCTGATAAAGGGGGTCAGCAAAGCCAAAAGACGGTGAAAATCGGGGTCCGTCATCCTGAGAAAGTTCCTGAAATCATCAGGATTATTCTCCCGGATCTCACGAAGCAAAGGCATGTGCGAGAACTGGTCACGCTGAAGCAACCAATTCTTGGTCCACATACTCCTCGTCACTCTGTTCATGGACGGGTCTTGGGTCAAAGCTAAAAGCCCGACACCAATTCCGCGTACAGCACGAACTCGAACTGAAGAGCAGTAACAGCAAGGCCTGAAAGAACGAAGTGAATACCAGCAACGAGCAGACAATAAGCAGTGAGAACATTTTTTAACCAATTAGAAGCTGTGGAAGCTTCTGGAAACCTTTAGGACCCCTATAAATATTTTTGTCTGACAGGAATTTTCACAGTTTTAACCAATTAGAAGCTGTGGAAGCTTCTAATTGGTGAATTGTGAATTGTGAATTTTCACATTTGGTCAAGCTTTGGAGAAAGAGCTACCCTCCCTTCCCTCCCTTGTCGCTGGCACTATATGTGGTATGGTCACCCTGGATGTCTAGGGGGGACATTTAATGTTATTTTAATTAATTTGGCTTGAGTTCCAATAACTGAGCTTATTGATAGATTTCATTTTACTTGAATATTTATGGTTGAATAAAAAATAATTTTTAAATATTTATGATTTTTATGCAAACCAATAAAGTGCTGCGGCCATTACTTGTTGTTCAGTGTGTTTTTTCTTATTATAGTTTAATTTTAAGAAATGTTTCTAATAATTGTAGATACATGTTCTATTTTGGGGTGTGGGCTGCGTGCAATCCCATGACTATTGTGATTATAACTATGAATCTTACCTAGGAGAAACTGTCAAGGCTACTTTTCTAGTTTTCATACTAAAAGGTTATCTTGTTTAATGATTTTCGTACAATGGTTCTCTTCGATGTATAACAACCTGCATGATTGAATTGAATGACCCTAAGGGGAATAGGGTTGCCTACAGCCCCCAACACAGTTTTTGATCCCGAAGGGGTGTCTGTGACAGTAGTTTACCTCCACCGTATACCGATTTTTCGGAAGCTTATATAACAATAACATTATCCAATTTTTGATATCACTCTGTTACCTTATATGTACTTATTTACATGATGTTGTTTTATAACCTTGCATTATACAACAGAGTTTGTTTACTTGCTTATGTTATATGTGAAAAACATTCATAAAAAAAAGATTGAATTGAAAAAGAAGAACATTCTACAACATTCCAGGCAATGTTGTTTGGGAACAAAATCTGTTCTGTGAACAGATAGATACCTTCCTGTGGGTTATCTGCTGTAGACCACTATTAAGAAAGAATTCAAATTATCTAATAATATTTTGCCAGTTAGAGCTTTAAAAACCTTGCACTGGTCTACCTGTTTAAACTCTATCTTTGCAGGCAATTTAATTTGACCCAACTATAGACACACTTGTACATGTATATAGAAGCTAGGATCTAAATTTCAGTCTTCAGGATTTTTTTGTTTAGTATATTATGTTTATAATAAATTCAATAATAATGAAACATAATATGTTCATTTTTTGTTTCCCTTGTGTTTTTGTAGAGTTGCAGCATAATAATGAACTATATGCAATCTGAATACATATGATATGTAAATTTAGCATACTGTATGTGTTGCTTACCCACTGGAACACAGAAAGCAACGGAGGCCTTACAAAATGAAAAACATTTTTCCAGCTCTAGTAAAATTAGTGCTTTATTTCTGCCTGTTCCCTGTGTAAGATATTGTATATGACATTGGTGGAAGTCTCCTGAGTTTGAATACAGGCAGCAATAAAAACCTGACCTAGGTTCAATCCTTTCCACCTAACTGTAACTAGGGAAAGAATGATTGGAGCTCTACCTTTTAGGCATAAATAAATTGATATATATTTTTTATGAGAAAAGAACCATGGACTTTGTAGGCACCACTAATAAAAAGCAATTTTATTTATAACAATTCACATATAGATTATAAAAACATATATAAAAATGTTACTGTAGCGAACTATAGTGGCGTATAGTAACATTTTTATATGTTTTTATAATCTATGTGGGAATTGTTATAAATAAAATTGCTTTTTATCAGTGGTGCCTACAAAGTCCATGGTTCTTTTATCATAAAAATATACATCATATATATCATGATTAAGATGTGGTACTGTGCTATCCAATAGTGTACACCCACAGTACCATCCTGTGCTGGTGTTATTGCCCATAAGTTATAAGATACATATACAAGGGGTGTAACCTACCTGCACACTATTTCAGTGTTCCTATAAGTAGGGCAGGATTCTAAGCAGCAGAAAGAAACCAGTGCCAGCATATGCACATGTGCATTATAATATCGGATAACGCCAGACCTACAGCAGTGGGTTTTGTTCTCAGTGGCCTATATAAAATGAGGCACTGTAGAAAAGGTTGCTGAATAGTCTTCAGCTTGTTTTTGCTCACCTGAGACCTGGCGTGTTGATTCTGCCTTACCATGTATGACCTGGCTTACTCTCTGCTACTACTTTACTTATCATCTACTCTGACCTAGGTTTGCTTCCTGAATGCCATCTTGCCTCCCACTTCTGTTATCATTATACCCAGCTGTTACTGACCTCTGCTTGTTTCCTGGACTCTGTCTGGTTTCTTGTTTCTGTTACTGCATTGCCTGGATGCTGCTGACATTGGCTCATTTCCCGGCTCCTTGTTTTGGTACCATGTTGTTACGGTGTTTGGATTCTGCCCATTGATCTGGAGTTGCCAGCTCTACTCATCTGCCTAAAACACAGATCCAGTCTAGCCTTCAAACTGTGGCACACGTGCCACTCTGTGCTCTCACACTCTCTGTCATTATCTTCATGAGTGTTGGGCAGGAGGTGCAAGAGTAGCACCCTCAACTACTCCAAGGACAAAAGAGTTCCATCCAGGCTAGAGCAAGAGCAATGCATTGCATTTTTTTCAGTATTCTGGAAAGACATGCTTGTAAAAGCTATTCTTTCCCATGCAGAAAGCTTGATGGAAGAAATATGCCAGTACCCAGCAGGTTCTCACAGCCACAAACCAGATTTACACCAGCCTTGGAAGTTTGAATGTATTGGTAATACACAAACTGGCCCTGTGAGACGCTTTCTAAATTTTGACTGCAGTGGATTACAGAGAAAGTAGACAGTATATTAAGAGAGCTTTCGTATTTGGGCACAGTTCAATATTTACACAATAGGCTGTAATTTCTCAGTGATTGACTTATTACCTAAATTTTCTCTTTAACCCTTTTTTTTGACAAATTACTTATTTGCAGTACACCGTTCCAAAAGAACTTTAAGCTAAAAAGAGTTAACCTCAAGCTACTGAACAATTAAAAACCTTATGTGGATTTTTGGTTTATTAGTAGCCTTTGTCTTGTATGCAAACTGCAGTGAAACGTAAAGTCTCATAATATGAAATTGGAAACTGTTTAAAAAAATACAGCATAGATGACTATAGATGTTTGTCCCCTAAAAGGATTAATTTCAAATTCATTCATTGACTCCTTCAATTGTATTTTTGCAAACAAATTATGTTTTCCAAAGGTGTTCATGACAGCATTTGCATGTCATTTTTTATTCATGCTTTTTCTTACAGCAAAAATCCAAAGATGAACATCAACATTCTGTCATAGAAGGCCAGCCAAGGATAGAAACATGCCTTTATTTCCATGCATGTGGAAAGAACATGGCTAATATCATTCCTTTGCTACAAATGATGTACAAAAAAACTGAAGAACATAAGGCAGATTTAGCTGTACATATGCTTTAAAGTTTAATGACACCACTGTGCAAGAACAACATAAAAATACAGAAAAGGAATCCCGATTTTTCACTAATACATAGGCTGCAACATGTACTGTATCTTATCAAGTAAGTATTTGTTATGTCATAACTACCTTTTCAATTGTAATGGTGTTATGATGAAAAAATTTAACCAGTTCATTGCTATATATAGAAAAGCAACCAATTAATTTTATTTCTAGTTCTGCAGCTGCTTATACTACCCTTCCCTCATCAACTGCTCTAATCAACCTTTGGATGAGTAAAATAAGCAAAGTGTAAGAGATCTGTGTTCCTGCTTAGAAGAAACACAGGATTTCTGTCTTCCCTACTAACAGAACAGCGAGCTGCCTTGTTTACATAGGAAGACCGCCATTCTGCTTCTTTCAGGAATGATCGTCGGGTCTCGGCAGACATCGGGTCCGCCAGACAATCACAGCAGGAGCTGGTCACCGGCGGTGTGCGACGCAGACCCGGAAGTGCAAAATCACGTACCTGTACGTGATTTCATACAGAGGAGCCGCTGCCCTGAAGTACATATATGTGGGGCGGTCGGCAAGAGGTTAAGCATGCCCCAGCTTTTATGCATAGGCCTTAATATTACACAGTAGATTGCAACAAAAATAAAAAATAAGGTTGAACAAAAAGAATTGTTAATGAAGAACTTTACTTAAATCTTGGGTATGTGTAGGGGCATTACTAAAATTGTGAAAGACTTAGGGCATCCTGGAACATAAAAAGGGGGTGAAATGTACAGCATGTTACTCAAACAGATGAAAGAAGACTCAAGTGGTAATATTTAAACTAAACTGCACATGCTGCAGTACTTGTGCCAGAAAAATACTCTTTAAAGCATATGTAAAAGCAGTGGAAGAATGCAGGGGTCAGAATATGTAACATAATATGTAACATACAGGGTCTGGAGTATGTAATGTAATAAAGGCAGGGGGTTAGCAGTATATTATGTACAGAGTTCAGGGATCTGTAATATGTAATATACATAGTGCTGGGGTCAAAAGTATGGAGCATGCATCATGCAGGGGTCAGAAGTATACATAGCCCAGTGGTATAGAGAGATCCACCGCTCCAGGACGATCCACCAAAACTCAATCCCACAGCCGCTCCCACGGCTAGAGAACCCAGGTGCAAGCCGACGAAGATGCAAATTAAGGACTCTGAACGGCCGCACTCCAAGAAAAATTTGAAAGCCTTTATTGGTAAAATATGGAGTCACACAAAAATAGGTCACAGCAAAGCAGGAAAATAGCTAACGTGTTTCACACTACCAAGAGTGCTTACTCATAGCCCAGTGCACAGCATCCTGTATGATGATAAATACACTTCCTTATTTAGAGTACAACTCTACCCCCATGAGAAGCTTCCAAAGCACACACTTACAATCTCCCACACACTTACAAACACTCACACAAACACACTTGCACTAACTAGCTTTTACTAACTTTTCTGGCCAGTCAACCCCTTTGGTAGCATGGCTGGCTGCCTCTTTAGTTCCCAATGTTCTCGCTGCCAGTGGGAAAGAATGGGGTGGCAGAACTGAGGAGAAACAGAATGATGGACTCTCACACATGCCTTGTGACACACGCTTCTGCACTCACTTACACTCAAACACACACACACACTGTTTTTCTTTTCAACAGCAGAGGACGTGTGGAATCAGCCCCAAAAAACACAGGGAACCTGGCAATAAATGAGGGGCATGCAAAGCTTATGGGTGTGCATGTTTATATAGATTATAATTATTTGCAGTTCTGTAAAGAGGAGACAGAAATGTATGCTTTATCTGCTGTTCCTCAATAAGCTAATAATCTAATATTCTTAGCACACTAATACACATGTGAAAACTGTTTTTTTTCAGGTGTACATTACCCTAGATTTTTTTGCATTGAGGGAAGAAACCAGAGCAAACCCAGACAAACATAGGAAGAGCATTACAGATTTATCAACATAAACAGGATTAAAATTGCAAAATGTGTGAATACAATACAGAATAAGGTTAGCTAAAGAATGAATACATCAGTACTTAGGAGTCACAGTGAAAGTGTTCCACTGTTTAAATAGGATTCTGGTAGCTCTGCACTAGAAATTAAGTGGAGGTAGTAGTTCACTCCAATCACAAGTGAGCCTCAGATATGCTGGCCTCTTCACACAGGCGATGCAAGACATCCCCCGGTACTAATGAGACTTTAACGGCAAACAACTGAGGCAATATTGTAAAAAAAATATAGATTTTTTCATAAACATATAAAAGGATGTATGACATCAGCAATACAGATAAAAACAACATATGTGTCTGACTTGTCGATTCCGTGCAGTGATCCAAGGGGCCCTGGTGAACAAACAAGTGTTTTGAGAGCAAGACCCTCTTACTTAGAGTTACTTGTAAAGTACTTACAGCTCTGAAGAAGAGGGTGTCACCCTCAAAATGCGTCAGCTCATTTTCTCACTAGAAATTGAGGTCCAGGTCACACAGAGTACTCGCACCTTGTGTCTGTTGCCAACTTTGGGATCTGTGTATCCCTTGTCTATAGCCTTATGTCCTTTGTGAGTATGTTTTTGGCATTTATGTTTCTTAATAAACTCTTTTAAAAGTAATGCAAGAGGCCTTGCACCCTCTTTATTGTTATTTGTTGTTCACAGAATAATGTTAAACTGATTATGATGCTGCGCAAACAGGAGCGCATAAGAGCAATGTCCCTGTGATACAGTAAGTACACTATGGGCAGCACAGCACCATCTATAAGAATTTGTAGCTACAGCTACTAGAAAAGTACCATTATTTCCGTACATAAACAGCTGAGCTTAGCCTCAGCAACAACATCTCTCACAGTGAAGTTCAGGGCTCATCTGGATACACAGGTGAGAAGCTGCAGGGATTTCTGGGCTGAAAGTGAATGTCTGAAGGAATGCCAGGGCTAGTACAACAGGTGGGCTGCTAGAAACACAGGTCCACCCCACTTGAAGCACAGTACTCTGGTAGCAATTTGAGCTGTTGTCCCTACAATGGCCTACAATGTCTTCCCTAGAAGTTGAATGCTGTTGGAATCATGCTCAGAAGCCCACATGTCAGGACTACTACTACTACCATATACCTGGAGGCAGATCACATGCCAAGCCACTTTTGATCATTAGGTCTCTCTAAGCTGCAGAGGGTGGGAAACTGGGAAATGTTCCCTGCACACTCCCAAGAGCCTAGGGGCTTGTGGGAACCCAGAGGATTATGGGAATCCAATAATTGCGGAAAAAGAAGATAAAAGAGCCTGCAGTGGCATCTGAGCATGGCAAGGCAAGGGGCACTTGGCTAAAGTGTCCCTAAGAAAATATAAATCCTGGTCCAATCACTTTCAGGAAAGAGTGCTAACTACTAAAGGTTTGTTGATTTTGATTTTATAAATGTATGCAATTGAATTCTCAAAGGTTTTTTGCCTCCTTTTAGTCCTTTACCACTGTATGATATAATATTTACCTAAATTTTACATAAATTTGCCTTAAATCATGTAGACTTGTAGTGCTGTGGCAGTTCTCTGACCAGGTCTATTACAGTATAGGAGTGCACAGTGAAGCACTGGTTCCCATTGGACTGTGCGTTTATATTTAGATATACTGTCCAGCAGGGCCACTGTTAGAAATCATGGGGCCCCATACAGTCTACCTATTGGGGGCCCCCCTGCCCTTGAAAAAATGCAGCCTTGTCTTCAAGTGATATTTGTTTTTCTCCTGCCTGTTATAAATTTGATTAGGCTTCAAACACACCTGAGCTCATCCCTGCTAATAAGAATGCTGCAGCTGACTTTAAGGGGACTTCCACATTGAGGCGCTGGCCGCGTTAGCTAATTTTAGCATCGCTTTTCCGTAGTTTTAGCGGGCCTTTTTGCCCTCTAGTGGGTCGTTTTAACCCCCGCTAGCGGGCGAAAATGGGTTAAAAGTGCACCGCTGCCGAAGCACTTTGCAGGTGCTTCTTCAGCGATGGCCATTAATTTCAATGGCAAGGGCTGTTTAAGAGCACTGAAGACAGCGTCCCGTACCGCCCCAAAGATGTTGCTTGCAGGACTTTTTTTCCTGTCCTGCAAGTTCACCGCCCCAGTGTGAAAGCACTCAGGCTTTCACACTGGGTCTGCAGAAGAGGCCGTTTACAGGCGCTTTTCAGGCGCTATTTTTAGTGCAAAGCTCCTGTAAAACGCTGCAGTGTGAAAGGGGCCTAAGGCCTGCATTTTCTGTAAGCCTTAAAGAGGTAGTAAACCACTTGTTGTTTTTTACATTTTGTTTCTGACCTGCAAAGTAAAGGCATGATGTGCTAGTATGTGAAACTTACCTGCAAACAAAGCCCTCATTGTCACTGCTGGAGGCTGCATCCATCTTCATCTTCACCTGTCTACCTTCTGGGTCCACGGACTCCGGCTGTGTGACTGGCCGGAGCTGCATGTGCTCAGGAGTCGCCAGTCATTCTTCAGAGCGCATGTGCCAATGATGTTTAGGAGATATTTACAGTGCCTATAGGTAAGCCTTATTATAGGCTTACCTATAGGTACAATTAATCAATAGGTGTTTACACCCACTTTAAGGTACATCTATGATGCCTTTAAATCAACTGAAGCATTGCACTCCAATAATCATTTACAATCTTTAAGGGCTATTTCACACTAGCATTGCTCTTTGAATAGTGATCCATTGGCTGGTGGTAAGGAGGCATTGTATCACCTTTTCACCACCTGTTTTACCCACTTAAAAATCCTCATAACAGTTGAATGGGATCATGGTCAGCAGGCAACATGGTGAGTGGTGCCAGTGGGGATAATTTTTGCTGTGCAGCATATGTACTTTGACCAGACCCAGAGTTAGGCGCATGTAAACAGAAAGAGGTACACTTACATCCAGACTCCTGTAGATCTACATAAAGGTGAGCAAAAAAAATTGACGGATCTAGGGGGAAAGTGTTGGCAAAAGGTGAGGAGTGGTTGGGGGCATTAAAAACACAGCTCAACCATGTGTTTTTATTTCCCCTCAAACATAAGTGTAACCAAGCATCTCAGGCTTATGATCATCATCATTATGATGGTCAGAGCACAGCAGCTGCTCTATGTCACAGTGTCACAGGGCTGTTGGGTGCTGACTTTGTTATGGCTGTGCTGTGTTATAATCTGTAACACACAGTACAGACATAAAGTTAACACCCAACAGCCCTGTGACACTGTGACAGAGCCATAGAGCAGCTGCTGTGCTCTGATCATCATAATGGTCATAGGCACAGAGTGGGGAGTCAGGGAGTGTACCTTCCATCCACAGTACTCAATGTCATTGTGTGCAGTGTGTTCTGCCACTTGCCCAAGACTGTGCACCACCACCCGCCATTAAATACGGACTGCTACGCTGGCTCAGCCTCTCCCTCGGTCCACGGAACTTACTGAGGGGGCAGTATACAGGGAGCAGTGTAGAAAAGAGCCACTCTGCCAGGGAAAGCAAAGGCAGTGGGTGGCCGCATCTGAAACTATGATATGGGCAGTGCATCGGCATATCTGCCTGTGGTCTGAAATAGTAAAAAAAGTCCCTCCTTTGCTGACACCTTCTGGCCCCCCCCGTTGATCTGATGGGGCCCACAAAAATTTAAAATTACCCTTTGATAAACAAGTGGTGCATGGTATGGTTTAAAAAAGATATATATATTTATATAAATAACTATAAACTATAAACCTGCCCGGGCCCCCTGCTGGACTGATGGAGCCAGGCCCTTGTACAACAGGGCCCATTGTACTGCCTTTTCAGTGGCCTTGCTGCCCAGCATCTATGATAGCAAAGGGACGGTAAGGATATGAAAAATTAGGCTGTAATGCCCCATACACACAAGCGGAAGTTCGGCCAGCAAAAGTCAGATGAGAACTTTTGGTCAGAATTTCCGACCGTGTGTATGCTCCATCAGACTTTTGCTGGCAGAATTTCTGCCAGCAAAAGATTGAGAGCAGGTTCTCTATTTTTCGGTCGGAAAAAGTTCCTATCAGAAAATGCGTTCGTCTGTATGCAATTCCGACACGCAAAAAAACATGCATGCTCGGAAACAATTCGACACATGCTCAGAAGCATTGAACTTCATTTTCTCGGCTCGTCGTAGTGTTGTACGTCACTGAGTTCTTAACGGTCGAAAGTTCAGAGAACTTTTGTGTGACGGTGTGTATGCAGGCCAAGCTTGAGCGGAATTCCGTCAGAAAAAACATCCAAGATTTTTCCGATGGAAATTCCGCTCGTGTGTACGGGGCATTAGTACAAGCTCTATCTGATTTCTGTGATTTTCCACATGTTGCAGTTTTATCTTTTCGAGCCTTTTGTATACATTGGCATGAATTTTTTATGTATGTTTTCTTGGGTGGGATAGAGGGGTTCATTTTATTTTTCTGTACAAAAATATAAATGTAGACAAGTTGCATGGATTTTAAATGTGTGTTGTATGTGATTCCATTCTTTTCTATGCCGCATATATTTTTGGACAAATATCATCAAAAAGACTGCTTGCAGGACTTTTAAAAAACACACAAGATAATAAGAATAAAATTTAATATAATATAAAGCTTTTTGTGTGTATTATCTGATGTCAGAAAAATTGTACTGAAAAAAAGGTTCATCTTTAGCCACTATATAGTTTTTTAAAGATATTATATATATATATATATATATATATATATATATATATATATATATATATATATATATATATATATTCAGTCATTAATCAATAAACTGTACAGGCTCACTTATAAAGGCTTTATATTTCCTCAATGTTTAGCTTTGCTTTATTTTGTCTAAGTCTGACACTTAAGCTTGGGTGTCAGGGACAGTTTGTACTGTCAACTGCCTGACCTTAGAATGCTGGAAGACTGTAAACATGATTTTCTAAAGTGAAATAAACAAAAGCAGGAATAAATATCTCTAGTATGCTTGCATTGCAGGCTTTCATTAACTTGAGGATCTACACTTGCTTATCGAACACAATGCCGGAACCCATCTAGCAAATTATATACTTCAATGCTTTCAGTGGGATCCTAGTTTGTGCAATGAACCTCCAATTAATGTTGCTTTTGTGTCTTTTGTTCCGGTATTGAATGTATGTGTCAATATGTACGTATGAAATGCTTTCCTGCCTAGGTGCTGGGGGGCTGAAACCAGGTGTAAGTACATTCTCCTACTTCATTTCCCACATTTTTTTTTTTATTTCACTTCCATTATATGATAATTTTAGCTTAGGGAGGGAGACCTAACCTAAAATGCATTTAAGTCCACTTTAACTTATTGTTTTACATTCATCTCACCTGCTCTGTGTTCCGCTGTGCTAAAAAGTTCTTCCTGCACCAAAAGATACATATAACTAGATCTAATACTTTAGAGATGCTAAAATTTGTTCATCGACAAATTGTTCTTTGCTCTGCTTTCTTCTATATAAGACATTATCAAATAGGTATAGATATGTTCTTACTTTATTCATTCCACAATCCTTTTGAACAGTATGATCATATATTTTATTTTTCTCCTTGTTATTTCCTTAGTCTATATCTGATTGTTAGAAACATTTTAGATATTTTAATGAAAATTTTTTTTACAGGAACAATGTGAATTCCAAAACCCTGAGTGATGTGAACAATAGTAATTTCTATACAAGCATAACAGACCCTTTATTAACGGTCTCTAAATTCTCTCATGTCTTTGTAACCGCACTGAAAATGAACCTTAGTTTCAGCTGCAGTGAATAAATGGTTTTATTTCTTGTAAGAAGAATATGTTACAGTTTATATACCATCAGTAGAAGAAAACCCACAGTGTCACATAAACTATTACGGTTTAGTACCATCTGGTGGCAAAAAGCGGTAGATAAACAGCACTGGATTAAGGTGAATTGAAGGATTCCTTTGTGGTTCTGGAACTATTATTTGACTTCACAAATTTAATGATGTCTCTAAGGTTAAATTTTAAGGAAAATTCAAAGAAGCAATCCAACTTCCTAAAAAAGATCATTTAAATTGGTCAACTCAGTAAAATATTCATAAGAGCCATTCATTTTACCTAAATAGCAGGGAGTAGGGGAAAAGACTCACATTTATTTTCTAATTAGCACTTTGTACAGCATACCATTTTTTTCTGGTTAAGAATAATTTGTGCTAATGATCTAGCATAAGTCAGTCACAATGTTTTTCACAAGGGCATAAACTGCAAAGATATGTCCCTCCCCCAAACCAAAATTGCTTAATTATGCCCTATGCAATTTTTTAGCTCATTTAATGCATTAATTGGTTTCCATAGAGCATGCTACATAAGCTCATCCTCTTATATTTGTTTCAGGCACAAAAAGTCGATAAAACAATTATAAATGCACTAAGAAAGTTCCAAAAAAAATCTGGAAAAAAGTCCCTTTGAACCTTTCTAAGTAGTTTGAAATTTGGCTTACGTAGCTGAGTAAAGGGGAATTGGATCAATGATACAGAACCATGGTACATTTTGAAGAAGGTTTTTAAATCCATACCTCATAAATGTTTCCAAGACTTAAATGTATTTCGTCATCCCTAGATTACACTAGTCATCCTTCTGACTTGAATTCACACCACTTTTTTAGTATTAGAAAAATGCCAACTTTGCTGAAACATTGCAGTGCGCAGTAGAAAATATTTAAAATAAAAAATCTAGGAGACAGAAAAAGGATTCATTTTTTTAAATGTCATCTGCTTAAAAAAGAAAAAAAAAAGACTCTCCGAGCATTTTTTTTGGCATTGAAGTTTTATTTTAGAGAGAACCTTTCACTGTAGTGCTTATGCAGGGATTTTAATATTTAGTGTTAAATTACGTTTTAAATTAAATCACATAGGCTTATTTCTCCCTATTTATCTTTGCTTCCTCTGTCTAAGCCTGTAACTTTAGTTTCAGGAATGAGAGGTTCTCATGTGTATCAGTTCCTGCCTAATCAAGTGCTGAACCTTAAAAAAAAAGAATTCACAATGAGGTTGAGTAGTCAAATAGAGCACTTTATTTTTATGTATGTATTTAAAGTGTAAGTCCACCCTAAAACTAAAATCCCTGCATCTACAGACACCCATGATCTAACACTAACCAATCTAGTCCTTTAAAGAAGAAATCAGTATACATACTTTTTCCGAAGCCGATCCAACCCGGTCTCCAGCGGAGGAAGCTCTGCAGATGACACAGCCGACAACGGCTGTGAAATGAATGGGGAGTGATGTGACCCATAGGGGGTTATTTCCAAAAGGCAAATACACTTTGCACTATAAGTGCCACCTACAAGTGCAAAATGCACTTGAAATTGCACTGAAAGTGCACTTGGAAGTGCAGTCGCTGTAAATATGATAGGAAGATCTGAAATGAGGGGAAGCTCTGCTGATTTTATCATCCAATCATGTGCAAGCTAAAATGCTGTTTTTTATTTTCCTTGCATGTCCCTCTCAGATTTACAGCGACTGCACTTACAAGTGCACTTTCAGTGCAATTTCAAGTGCACTTTGCACTTGTAGCTTGCACTTGTAGTGCAAAGTGGATTTGCCTTTCATAAATAACCCCCTCGAGTTACTATGGGGCTTCCATTGTCGGTCGTGTCCTCTGCACCTGCCTCCACAGCAAATCCAAGGCTGACAGCTCAGCGTGGAGTCAGGTTGAATCGGCTGCAGAAAAGGAATATATACTTATTTTTTTCTTTATAGGGTTAGATAGGTTAGTGCTAGGTCATGGATATCTGTAGGGATTTTAGTGTTAGGGTGGACTTCTACTTCCCACAGCAATGTCATTTGACATTGTCGAACACTCTCAGGAGAGTGTGTTAGGCAAGGGAGTGTACAGAGTAGAATATGTCAGTTTTTAGGGGAGATTTGAACCCCCTGACTTGACCTGCAGGGTTATACTCAAACAAAGTAAGTAGAACGATAGTGCAATTGCAAATCATATAAAGTTGGCAATAGACGAGTAATTGTTTTTCATTCAGCCAGCGGACTAAAAAAAATAAAAATAAAAAAATCCTCCTTCCGCACAAAAAAGGTGGATGAAGGAATCCTTTTCAACAGCACATTGTATTCTGACAGTGTCAGAATACACTGATCAGTGGCTGCAGTCACTGATAAACAAAATATTTTCAACTTGCCCATTTGGCAGAAGTCAATGTAATGCCAAATTGTGATCTGTCTATGGTAAGCTTACGACTAACTACTTAGATCATTGCACAAACCCAATCATTAATGACATCTTTAATTATTTAGTTATTTTTTTTCAGTGGGTAAATTACCCATCTTGTCTAAAGTACAGCAAACTAAATCACTTGGGATGCAGTTTTACTAAAATATTAAATTTTTAATATGACTACTGTTAGCTTCATGTAAATGAAGGGCACTGTCACCTTTCCTCATTTTAACATTGCATAAGATGTTCAGTACCTCAGCAAGGGGCTGTTAAAGTGCAGCTGTCACCTTTAATTATTATTTTTTTTTTTATTTCTAAGAATACTGCTACTACTAATAATGAAAATAAAGGAATATAAAATGACCTGTAAGATCAATTGTACGCAAGATAATGATTGCAGTCATAGGCCTATATAAAGCACTAGCTTCTTAGAAAACAAATACAGAAGATCTTACCTTGAAAATGCATTTACATTTTATATCAAATTCTTGAAAAAAATGCTTTCATATATACATTTCTTCTGAGATAATTTAATCTATGCTACATTCAATCACTCTGTCAGCTGAAAGCACTTCCGCACTAGGGTCATCAGTTCAAATTCCAACCATGACGCTACTTTTATGGAATTTACATGTTCCCCCTGTGTATGCCTGGGTGTACTCTGATTTCCTCCCACACTCAAAAGACATGCGGGTTGATTTACTAAAACTGGAGAGTGTAAAATGTGGTGCAGCTCTGTATGGTAACCAATCAGCTTCTAACTTTAGCTTGCTCAATTAAACTTTGACAAAAATACCTGGAAGCTGATCTATGCAGAGCTGCACCACATTTTGCACTCTCCAACCTTAGTATAAATTTGTATGTGTGTGAGCTACAGACCTCAGAGTGTAAGCACCTTGAGTATAGAGACGTATGTGAATGTACAATACATGCAGAGGGAACTCTGACAGCATTAAAAACTCAACAAGGCTTTTAATAATTTCTAAAACTAGAAAAATGTGCTTGGGCTTTATTTACACAATAAGTATTAGGGTTTGTGTAGAACTAATAGTAGTGAGGCTGTGTGTAATGCCGCGTACACATAAGCAGATTTTTCGTTGGAAAAATCTTGGATGGTTTTTCCGACAGAATTCTGCTCAAGCTTGGCTTGCATACACACAGTCACACAAAAGTTTGCTGAACTTTCGACCGTCAAGAACACAGTGACGTACAACACTACGATGAGACGATAAAATGAAGTTCAATGCATCCGAGCATGTGTCAAACTGTTTCCAAACATGCATCAAAAAATTGAGAACCTGCTCTCAATCTTTTGCTGTTGGGAATTCGGCCACCAAAAGTCTGATAGAGCCTACACACGGTCGCATTTTCCGACCAAAAGCTCTCATCGGTCTTTTGCTGGCCAAATTTCTGATCGTGTGTATGGGGCATTTTGCATTCAAATACAGCACTTATGAAACACATAAACCCAAAAAGAGGCAGGAGATCTGTTTGGCCTAATTTGCTTTCAATGCAAACAGATCTTATTAGCATCTGAAGATTAAACTAAGCATTAGAAAAATCACCCAAAAGGATACATTCACAAATCTAACATCCTAGAATAAGTATTCTTTAAAAAAAAGTGACAGATATTTTCAGTTGTGTCCAATAAAATGTTGAAATTACAGTTACCTGTCTGAAAATATATTGGTTTGGCTGGTGTTAAAGCTTTGTGAGTTGAAACTATAAGGCTCAAATTCACTAAGGTAAACCAACAGGATACAAAAATAACAGCTATTTTAAGTTGAGTCTAATGAGATTTAAAAATTACAATCCCATTGCTAAAAATAGAGTACCCTTAGCCTGGTGTTAAAGTTTTTATTTAGGCCTAGTGCACATGGGCCAAATGTTGGGTGACATCAGCCGGTTCAATAGAAACTGCCCAAAACTCAGTTTGTGTGTATTGCAGCCGGTCCGACAGAAGTCAGCCATGCTCCGGCTTCTGTTGAAGAGGCATTACCAAGAAAAGGTCTGCTGATCTGCTCCCAATGACCCCCTGTCAGAACACGATAGCACAGAAGGGGAGATCTCTGTACTAACATTGGATCGTCACTACAGCAGCTGCTCGTGGCCTGTCAGTTTTTTTTCATTCAGCCCACTGCTGTGATGACCACTTCCCTAGGTTTGCTGTTTCAAGGAGGCTCCTTTCTCGTGCTGATAGTAGTAAGTTTGAATGTGGAGCTTACCAGATAAAAAGATAAATCCAACAAAGATAATTAGAATGAACCCTTGGAGGTAACACAAGGAGAGTATCTCCACAACGATCATAAGCGTCTTACACTTAATATATCATCAATAATAGAGACAGTGATTGTTATGTCACTGCCTGAGCCAATAGATGAGAGCCCCCCCCCCCCCCCCCTACAGCAGTCATAAAGCAAAGTGAGCAAGGATAAGACAAGGCACACAACCAAACAGGGGACTCCTAATACCCACACATGAATGGCCACTTAATATATATATATATATATATATATATATATATATATATATATATATAGCTTCAATCAATGGTATTCAATATGCTTCAATCAATAAAAGATGGGTGGGTATCAGCGCTAAAAACAGTATGATAAAAAAATTAATATAGCAAAGGAGTAGCAGCCAGCACAGTTCGTTGATCATCAAACTCAGTAAATATAGTCCAGTATGCAGTGTTTAGTAGTATTATAGTTCATTCTTTGCAGAAAAACGGTAAGTATTATACGATAATGAGAAATAGAAACTTCCACCACTTCCAGACTGTGTAGAAAGAAGCACACGTCACCCAAGTGAGTCAGATCTGCTTACCAGAAGTCAGATATAGGTGAGCATCAAACAATCCACTTTCAAACCCAAAGTATGGATAGAATCCGAGAAACGACCAAACATCACGGGTGTCACTCTCCAACAATATGGTCCCAAAATGGATCCGGGATCGGATAGCCAGATAAACTTCGAGTCACAGTAATCCAGTAATTTCACATGTCATGCAAAGCAAGGAGCAAAGCAAAAGCACATAGTGAAGCCCGTACAGGTAAAATAAGGATTTTTATTGTAGTACACTTACATTAATGAAGTCACAATACGGCATTGAGTAAATAAAATTTCCACGTTCAGTAGCATGCTTGCATCAGCCAGCCTAAAGCACACCCTTAGTAAACATTATCTATCAGCAAAGCACACCCTAAGTAAACGTTATCTATCAGCTGTTCCACTCCACGTCCCTCTCAGCATTAGCACCGCTGCAAGTCCTTGTATCCTCCGCTGGAGTAACCCCCCCCCCCCCCCCCGGTCACATAGCAAATCTCAGCCAGATGTTTAACAAGCGGTTTATAATTTAATAAGTAAACAGACTTACAGTTTAAGAAACAAACAATCAGCGAAAAGCATGTATTAGTTCCAACCACGACCGTGATCGGAACAACAGCACCAACCGACTCTCATCCCTCACGTGTATCGTCACTGCACACGTGACTTTCTCAAAGGGGTTTTTCTCTTGCATTATCCTGTGGAGTCACCCTAGACTAGAGTTGTGTCTCCCTACACTGTGTGCATCACTGTGCCACTGTGTGGCAAGGTACTCCCATACGCCTTCCCCCTCTTCCTCCAATCTCCATGCTAATAGACTGACTTCATATTGCACTGTTAATGCTTTATTGTGAAGACCAGAAATTCAGGAAAGCAGCACTGAGAGTGCAGAAGCCAGTAACATTAAAAGTTGTAAACTGCAAGTGCTGGGGTACAAATTTTAACAAATACTGGGATTTTTATTGTGTTCAGTGTGTTAAACTAAAACATGCTAAGGATTTAATATTACTTTCCTGTAAGGCCAACTATTTATTGTCATACAAGTACTTTTAAAAGAATATGAAAAAAAAAATCAATAATGAATAAAAAAAAATGCTATCCATTACTTGGAGTAAATTTGAAATGAACTTGTAGGGCATGCTAAAAAGAATTTTTGAAGAAAACTCCCAGCTTGTGATGCTATGCAGCAATAATGGGAATGGGAATTACAACGTTTTCACGTCTCAGAAGAGAGAAGCAGTCTCACTGTTAGAAGTGACAGGCACATTTATAAACACTGCCTATCTCATATAAAAGCTATCATAAAAATAAAAATCTTCTATAGGGAATGTATTCCCTTTACACCACAATCTCATATCAATAGAAGCAGCCAGCACACTCAAAAGTGCATCCATATTGAATTTGTCGGATCAATAATACTGCAAGAGTAAAAGAGCAAATATAAAAATAATTCTGTGTTCTAGAATTTTTTTTTTTTGTTACTGGATGTAAAATGAAACAGGATGTTTCTTCTACATCTTCATTCAGATTTACATTGGCTGCCAGCCTAAAATACAATTCAGCCTTTATCAAAGCCATTCAGCCACTATTTATATGGCAGGATAAAAGAGGAGCCTGTTAAGTAAGAAAGTAAGAGTATGTGCTAGGCATAGGTCTCTAGTGTGTCCTGCCTCTTTTGAGAAATGTCAAATATTCACTCCTATAATATATTAAAGGGAAATCATCTACAACATTAGTCTTCTGCAGTAATCTTGTTGTCATTAACCAACTCCAAAAGTGCAGAAACTCAAGAATACATGTTTGTGATTATTCAATGTGTTGATGAGCAAGTTAGTGTTTTTTTTTCTTTAACCACTTCAGCCCCGGAAGGATTTACCCTCTTCCTGACCAGAGCGTGTTTTGCGATTCGGCACTGCGTCGCTTTAACTGACAATTGCGCGGTCGTGCAACGTGGCTCCCAAACAAAATTGACGTCCTTTTTTTCCCCACAAATTGAGCTTTTTTTTGGTGGTATTTGATCCCCCCTGCAGTTTTTATTTTTTGCGCTATAAGCAAAAATATTGCGAAAATGAAAAAAAACCACAATATTTTTTACTTTTTGCTATAATAAATATCCCCAAAAATGTATAATTTTTTTTCCCTAAGTTTAGGCCGATACGTATTCTTCTACATATTTTTGGTAAAAAAAATTGCAATAAGCGATTGTTGATTGGTTTGCGCAAAAGTTATAGCATTTACAAAATAGGGGATAGTTTTATGGCATTTTTAGTAATAATTTACTGCTCTGCAGTGTGTTTTTTATTTAATCCGTGCAAAGAACTGTGTTAAGATTCCTTTGTGTACCTGGCTGAAAGGGTGGGGGCGTTAAAATGCGAAAAGGAAACAATGTTTGCTGAAATGAGAGAGACTGTTATGAATGGAAGGGATGTAGGCTGAACAAGTCCCCCCATACAGGCCAGAGAGTCTGCCAGTGTTTGAGTCTGCTGTGGTTTGGTGCAAGCGGCATCTGGCAGCATTAGTTGCTCGTAGGAACAACATTAAGGTCAATTGTGGTAGCAGGGTTCTAGAGAAACCATTACAGCCAGTTACAGAGACCTGAAAAAGTTCTGTTGGGAGAGTGTGGTCTCCCACGGCAATGAGAGGAAAAGTATCATCTGGCTGGTGGAGCTGCAGTCGAGAAGTGGCTCAGCATCCCTACTAAGAGGGCTGAGATGCCTGAGGGTCTGTTGTGTCATCCCGTGGCCGCATGGGGAAATGCGCCAGGGAAAGCGTCACAGAGAAATAGTTTCTGACGTAAAAGATGATAGAAACACCTGCCAAGTGGAATGGTAAGGCTATTACAAATATAAGAAAGACTGGTTATGCGACTGATCCCAAGGAAGTGTGAGTAAGTCCGGTAAGGAAATCCATTTCTTGTATAAAAAAAGAACTTGTCTCAATGCAGTGTGCTGTGTAGCATAGAGGCAAGTGTTAAAACTAAATATGATGATGTGTTGCTTACTAATACTGTAGATCTGAAAATGCAAGGTCTTGTGAGCTCAATGAAGTACCATCAGTATATAGTGCTGAAAATCTGATATTGTAATGTGATGCTAAAAATGACAAATGTAAAGTGTCTGATGCTGTTGAGCCCCTTGATTTATCTATACTGCATTGGGCAGATGTGGTGCTGTGGAGCACATTTGATTGGGATGATTGGGCCAACAGGCTAATAGCAATACCGAGAGAATTGTCTGTAGGTCATATTAAGGTGGATACTATTACTGCAGTGCCAAGAGAAGGGTCTGCAGAATGGCCTGTAGTTGAGGGCATGTTGGCAGTTAACCCTCTCAGAAGGACAAAGTGAGCACAAACACACAGCAGGCATTTTTGCCACATGACATACAGAGGTTAACGGTGTAGAATGTCTTTTTGTGATAGACATGCTGAAATAATACCATGCTGTCTCATCCTCAGTCAGGAGAGTTGGTACTGTGTAGTGCTGCTAATTGGAGCTGGGTATTGCAGACTGTACTGGACAAAGATGTCCAATGTTGGAATCATTTGGTGCAATGTTTTGTGATAATGTTGAAAGTTGCATAATACATTTTTTTTTTTTGCAAAATGATATAAGAAAGCCATGTTTGTCCTTAAAAAAAAAAAATATATATATATATATACTATTTTGTTATCTTAAAGTGGTTGTAAACCCTAAACATGAAAAATGAATAAAGCACATCCCACTATAGTGTGTAGTAGCTAGGTTCTTTGACTATTCTTGACTTTTTGGGCATTTGGGTACAGTGTTGCATGAATGTACAATTGTCATTCACAGTGCAACAGCACTGGAAGCTGAAATTTGGCCTGGGCAGGAAGGGGGTAAAAGTGCCCAGTATTGAAGTGGTTAAAGATAGGTACTATTTCTTCTTCCTAGTAACAGTATCCAATATAAATAGATCTAAAATCTACAGCTTTCTACATGGGGACAGGAACATCACTAAAACATACATCATATTTGCCTTCATACTTTTGTGTTTTATCCAAAGAACAATGGGGGTTATTTACTAAATCTGGAGAGTGCAAAATATGGTGCAACTATGCATATAAATCAATCAGCTTCCAGGTTTTATTGTCAAAGTTTAATTGAACAAGCTGAAGTCAGAACCCGATTGGCTACCAGGCACAGCAGCACCAGATTCTGAGTCCACCAGTTTTAGTAAACGGCCCCCTATGTATCAGGACAAAAATGTATTTAGTGAATAAGGGCGTATATACGAATATATATATATATATATATATACTAGAGATATATATATATATATATATATATATATATATATGGGAAGAGATAGATAAATAGATAGATAGATAGATAGATAGATAGATAGATAGATAGATAGATAGATAGATAGATAGATAGATAGATAGATAGATAGATATATT
The DNA here is from genome assembly GCA_028564925.1 of Lithobates sylvaticus. Classification (NCBI taxonomy): domain Eukaryota; kingdom Metazoa; phylum Chordata; class Amphibia; order Anura; family Ranidae; genus Lithobates; species Lithobates sylvaticus. The sequence goes on along the minus strand of CM053027.1, from coordinate 456,215,927 downwards.
CATTAGAAGCTTTATCACACAAACAGATATAAATCTAAAACTATATGTATACATGTGTTAGATGCTATTTAGCCTATATATCAAGTTTACATTTTTCTGTTTGCTTTTTACCACCTCTTTAATACAGGTACATGATTTATTATATTGTATTCTTTGTTACATTGCCTGATTGTTGAATAAAGTGTCTGACAACTGCCAATTTTGTTTGTTGAATGTACGTATTTATGTAAAGTATGCATGTATTTATTTATTTATTTTATTTAAATTTTCCTTTCATATACAGTCTGTCTAACATGAAAATGAATAGCAATTTGTAATACATGGAAGTGCAAGAACATTCACCTATTCCATGGAACATTCATGGAACGCAGCAGTTGGCGTGGTCTATAGTGAAATGATATGCGTAAGGTTATTGGGTATTTACCAAAGGTATTTGCCTGTATTCAGTATCAATTTTTTATCCAAAATGTCAACCTTTTAAAATCAAAAATTGTCCAGGCACTTTAACCTTTTCTGAAGATACTGAATTCATGTCAGTTGGGACAGAGTGGCTGCACAGATATTGTCTGTGTTTGGGAACACACATCGGCATGCACTTGCACCTACACAGATGCCAAGTAGAAATGTACGGTTAATTTTGTTCTGAAATAATATTCCGACACATTTTTTGTTATTCGGAGATTCAGATATATTCGAATACCCAAATTACAATATAAACAAACTTTACTGAATGCTCCGAATAATGTAATGAAATTCGGACTGAAATTTGAATCTAATTTTACATTGAATTACAGTCTAATTCTCACTAGTCACTACACATATTACTAAAAACAAAGACTGTGTGTGTTATTAGAGTACCATTTCAAAATGATGCTGTTTTTGTTAAGCCAAATGTGATTTAAAGAGTCATTGTAATCATTTGATTAAGATTTTTCTTTTGTTTGTTCACTTTGCTGCATTAGAATAAAAAATATATAATATTTTCATTTCGACCAATTCGAAAATGTATCGATTTGATTGTTTCAAAACAAAAAAATAGGTAAATTTGAAGAAAATTCAAAAATTCCAAATACGAATTCCGAAAATGAATTGAACAAATCAACCGAATTTATTAAACAAAAAAAAAACAAATTTTTTCATCATGCACATGTCTAATGCCAAGTTGTGAACAGTGGCTTTGGCGGTGCAGCTGCTACATCCCAATTGGCATGAATGGGACTACCTGTACATGAATCTGCAGAACACCTATGCATCCTGTGTAGGCAAACATGGCCCTCACATGGGTGTACACATATGTATGCCTGTGTGAACGAGACCTAAAATTCTAAATATTAACAATAACATACAAAGCCATCCACAATTCTGACCCCAGCTATAATCACAATGTTATCTCAACATACCAACCAAATCATCCACTTTGTTTCAATGAAGACCTCTTGCTCTCTAGTTCTTTCATTACTTTCTTTACTTTCTCCCTTGTTCACATGCAGAACTTTACTTTATCCTCTGGAGCTCACTACCCTAGCTTGAACAGCTATTTCCTTTTCTGTATGCCTTTAGATGATCCCTGAAAACTCATCACTTCAGTCAAGTCTATCCCACCTCTAACAACTGAATTTTACTCTCTCAAACAATTTGTCCTGACAAAGTTGCTACTATTTGTTTCACATGCCCTTTCCTTTAAAATGCAAGCTCTCACGGGGGGGGGGGGGGGGGGGGGCTTGGTTTGCGTGTGCCACTAATGGCTACCTAATCACAGCACTTCAAAGCAAAGAGGGAACACACAGCTATCAGGGGACACACAAGCGGCAATAACACCCCGATTGCAACTCCGATAGCCTCCACAACAGCCCGGCAATTACCCACAAATGTAAAAATTACAGACGTCCTCAAAAACTCATGGAGTTCTTCCTCCAGCCACCTCATGGCGGCAGCAAAGATCTCGCTGGCTTGGCCCCACTGCCACACACAATCAAAGCGGTCACTACACTGACCTCCCTAATGAGCAACCAGTGGCTGGGAAATCTCCTGGGGCTACACAGCCCCTCTAACCTTCTCCTCCATCAAGTCCTCCCTGCAATAGTCCAGCCAAAGCCAGAATGAGACTGGAATGTGACCCGAAAGCCAGCTTGGGTCAAGGGGAATCTCTCTCCTCCCATCACAGCACATTCCATACCTCCATTGCCTCCTTCCCCACCACCAATCAACCAGTTATGGACACTCTGGTGTCCCTGCAGCAATCGTTGCATGCTGATTTCACCACCCTCACTCAGAAATGTTCTGCTGTAGTTTCCTCCCCAGGGGATCATGTGAACCATTGTGAAAATGCACTCAGCGACATCCCCACTACAGTGAATGATTTGGTAGATGCTCATGCGGCTGGTTTAGAAGAAAGGCACTGACTACAGGTGAAAATTGCCGACCTGGAGAATCGCTTTAGACGCAATAACCTAAAATTGCGTGGGATACCTGAATCAGTGCTATCCCAATATCTGCAACAATATGCCACTGATCTGTTCTGAGTGATCCTACCAGATATCTCGCCCATCGAACTAACCATTGATTATATACACTGCATCCCTAAATCGTAATTTTTACCAGACACCATTCCTAGAGATGTTCTCATGAGGGTGCACTTTTACCCCACCAAGGAACAAGTTTTACAAAGAATTACCGCTCCAAGGTAATGACTTCTCCCAAAACAGCTGTCTCCACAATCCCACAGGGTGCCAGCTATGTTTGCAACAGGAACTGAAGAAGAAAAAATGTAGTTGGATAGCTGCACTCCAAATTATTCAACTTTATTTCTAAAATATGATTAAAATCATAGCATCTATGCTATGACTAAGCACCGTGTTCGGTGTGAAATATGTCAGCGGCTGTGCAGTTAGTCTGTACACAAGCCTAGATGCTATGATTTTAATCATATTTTTGAAAAAAAGTTGAATAATTTGGAGTGCGGCTATCCAGCTACATTTTTTCTACTTAAGGAACAAGTTTTAAAGAAATCCAGAACCCTGGGGAAACTTCCAGAACCCTACGATAAGATTCAAATCTTTGCTGACCTATCCAAGTTCACCATGGGACTTGGAAGGCAGCTCAACACAATAACCAAGGCTCTACAAAATCACAACATAAGCTACGAATTTGGCCATGCTACTAAATTGATGGTGGACAGGAATGGAATGTCCTACACCATCACAAATCTGAAGACAGGCCTTTCCCTATTAAACAAGTGGAGAATCATTCCCGACCCCAGGCGACTACAAATATCTGCAAAGCTTTGGGCCCAGTCCCACCTCTTTACTGAACAATCTGAAAACTTCCAATCTCCTTCACATACGGGCGTCCCTCTTCATCTGCTAACTGTAAATACGTCTAATTCTCAGCTAATCCTACACGCACCATGGGTATCAAAATTGTATCTGTAAACACAAAAGGTCTATATATGGCCAAAAGAACATCTCTCTGGCAAACAGCACAACACCTGCATTTCAATATCATCTGTGCCCAGGAGACACACTTCAAAGCATCCAACCCACCATCATGCGCGCATAAACACTTCCCACATGTATTCCTCACGTGTAGCCCAGAGGAAAAAACAGGGAATTCTAGTAGCCATAACAATTTCTATTGACTTCAGCCTCACAGACAAGGCTATAGATCCCGATAAAGATCCCTGAATAATATATTATCTTAGTGTGCACCCTTGAATTGGCTATATTCACCTTAGTATGTGTATATGCTCAAAAATACTAAACAAATCACGTTCTTAACCTCCCTGGCGGTTTTATATTGTAGGCCTGCAATTCTTACAAAATAACTTACTTAAATCTGTCCAAACCAGAGTCTAGTAGACATCTTGGGTATGATAAAGTTTGAAACACAAAATCATAAATTATAATATAATAAATAACTATAAAAATGATTCAATAATTTAATCAAATCAAAAACACTGAAATTTGCTCAGTTGCAGAATTGTCAATGTCATTAGATTAAGGCCACTTTCACACTGCAGCGCTTCTAAACTGCCAGTAAAAACACTGAGCGCTTTTGAAGAGCTTTTCAGGTGCTTTTGAAGAGCTTTTTATTCATTTCAATGGGGAGGGGAGTTTTTCACAGCCCTGCCAGCACACTGCCCCAGTGTGAAAGCGTTCATTGATTTTAATGGAAATACGTTTTCGTGAGCTTTTTAGTCACTGTTTTTAGCGTGAAAGCGCCTGAAAATCGCCTCAGTGTTAAAGTGGTCTTAGTGTTTGATGACGAATTTCCCCACAAATCGCTATCGCTCAATTCTGCAAGTGATTCTAATTTATTATCGCTGTTTTCTAGCTGGTCTAAAACCACTTTTGACATAAAGGGACACTTTTTGGTTGCTATGGACAATCTCCAAATTCCAGGCAGAAAAAAAAGTATTTATAATATAAAAGTGCATACAGGGCACTGGAAAGACCACTAGGGACAAAGGGGATGTGTTATTTTTTTATACAGTACTGTATGTGTTTTGTGTATTTTTACTTTTTAAAATTTGGCGCCGATCTCTGCTCCCGTGAGTTGCAACGTCGCAGGGAACGGAGCTCAGCGGCACTCGGGCACTGTGTGAATCGAGCGGAGGAGCTTGCACACACAACGGGGAGACATTGCAGGATCCAGGGGACAAGGTAAGTAACTTCCCCTGTATCCTGCAATGCGATCCCGAGTCTGGCTCAGGGTTACCGCTTATGGTACTGAAGTTCCACCCCGAGCCAGACTCGGGAATACTGCCAGGGGGGTTAAACAATCTCCTGAAGAAAATCTGAAAAATCCAACTGGGGGCTTTAATAGTTTTCGGAGACTCTAACATTGTTCCGGACTACAACCTTAATACTTCTAACAGGTCACTACGTCACCAATCCCCAATGCAACGCTTTCTACATGCTAACGACCTATTTGATGTGTGGAGGTGCCAACATACTACAGAAAAATACTTCACATTCATATCTACGGCACACAATTCATACTCACGGATAGCCTATTTTCTAGTGGACAAGTGGCTTTTGCAGCGGACTTCTGACTCAACCATCGACCCAATTACATGGTCAGATCACGCCCCAGTATGTATCACTATAGACTCTGCCAAACCGCTATCATCTGCCAAACTATGAAAAGTCAAAACTCATGTCATAAAATCCTCTCCATATGCGGAAATGCTACACCAAAAATTAGAGGACTTTTTTGATTTCAATACTGAATCGGTGGACAGCTCAGCCACTTTATGGATGGCCCATAGGGCAGTCATAAGAGGGGTCTTAATACAGTTAGGATCAATTGCGAAAAAGAGGAGGATGCAGCAGATAGACAAGATCACTTCACAAATAGAATTCACTGATGCACTTAACAAACATATGACTATGCGCCTCAGGAGTCAGCGCAGCAAAGCTAAAATCCCATTCATTCTTCACCCATCTCCAAAAACAAAATCCTCAACCCCCAAGATATGTCCAACGCCTTTAGTAGTTACTATGAATCCTTATACAATCTTAAAAAATTACACTTCCACTCCTCAGCCCTCCCCAGAACTCATTCAGGACCTCGCTCAGATCAACCTCCCAACTCTAACTTCTGAACAACTTCACAATCTAAATTCCATGTTCTCCATTCAAGAAATTACTCAAAACATTGACTCTCTCCCAAACTGTAAATCACCTGGACCTGCTGGGCTACCAGGAGAGTACTACAAACAATTCAAAAATCTTTTAGCCCCATACATACGCAATCTCTTCAATGCTGCTGCCTCCTCCTCCTCATTTCCCAGAGAAATGCTAACTGCAACTATAGTAGTGCTACCCAAACCTGGCAAGGATCCAATAACCCCACAAAACTTTAGACCCATCTCCTTGCTCAATGTGGACTTAAAATCATATGCAAAAATGTTATGTCCCAAGGTTGATGGTCATAATCCCTCATCTCATTCACAAGGACCAAACTGGGTTTGTTAAAGGACGCCAGTCTAGTCAACATCACCCACCTAGCTCTATATAAATCCTGTATAATAATAAATGTTAAGTATACCTAGGATAATCAAGGTCAATCTTTATGAAACAGAGTTGAAAAGAGAGACAGCAAGCTGAGCCAGCTTATGAAACATAATGTAAACACATAGTATCAAATTATAAATCATTTGGGTCCCTTTTGAAGGGAGTGGATCCGTCCAAGAAGAATCTGCCTGCTCAGCAGGGGGTCTCTTTGCTAATCCCCGCTGAGCAGGCAGATGACAGGTCCATGTCCGCTCTGTTATGCAGAGTGGACATCAACACAGCCTGCTCTCCTCTATGGGGTGGTTGGATGAAAATGGACTGCCTGTCCGTTTCCATTCGTTTGTCATCCGATCCGATCCACTGGACGGATGGTGAATGTATAGCCATACGTCTATTTTTAGAGGAATTTATCAGATTGGAAGCCTGACGCATGTCCGCTGACATTTGCCACCCCATAGAGAACAATGAGTGGTCAGGTGGGCCTGATTGGTCCGCTGGTGTGAAAGGGGCCTTAGATATCCTTTTTATAGGTAATATTGAGTAAACACATTATTTATGAGGTAGAGCATCTAATGGGTAATAATTATCAAAACTACATATGGGAGAGATTTAGACCCCTTTCACACTGAAGCGTTTTTCAGGCGCTTTTGGGCTAAAAATATCGTATGTAAAGCGCCTGGAAAACGGCTCCCCTGCAGTCTCAGTATGAAAGCCTGAGTGCTTTCACACTGAGGCGATGTGCTGGCAGGACGTTAAAAAAAACTCTTGAAAGCAACATCTTTGGAGCATAGACTGCACGTTCACCGCTCCTGCCCATTGAAATTAATGGGCAGCATTGCCGAACCGTCGGCAAAGCGATGCTGCAGTGGTGCTTTGCAGGTCATTTTAACCATTTTTCGGCCGCTAGGGGGGTTAAAAGTGCCCCGCTAGCAGCTGAAAACCTCTGCAAGAACGAAGGTAAAGTGCCGTTAAGAATAGCGTTAAGAATAGTGGCGCTTTACTGCCGACGCCGTTGATGCCCCAGTGTGAAGGCAGCCTTACTAAAACTGCTGCACACAGAATCTGGTGCAACTGTGCATAGAAACCAATCAGCTTTTAACTTCAGCATGTTCAATTAAGCTTTGACAATAAAACCTAGAAGCTGATTGGTTTCTATGCACAGCTGCACCAGTTTTAGTAAATCTCACCCATTGCATGTATGCTGCAAAATAAAATGCAAAACTATACCAGATAATTTAACTCAATGAGCAATCTGAAGCCTTCACCTATAACAACTATTCATTTTCTCTATTAAAGTCACCCACATAGCAGCCACTTCAATTTATTCCTAGTGCATGAAGAGTAATATCATGATTAGAGAGGTGTTTTTGCTGTTAAAATCTTGGAAATGAAAATAGTACAGACACAGTACTGTCTTACTCTGCCAAACCAAACATAAGAAAAAACTGTAGGAGGTCTTACTTACTTGAAAATAACATGAAACAGTGTAGAATACTTTAATGAGGTTCAAGGAACAAATGAAAAAATCTACAAGAAATATAGAAACCCCTTTGAAAGCCATTTTATAAACAAAAAACGTATATGCAGCTCTTAATGGCACAGCTTTCATCTCCTTTTGTCACAAAGATAGGGCTGGCATAACAAATTGTTCCTTGCTTATATGTATCATAAAATTATAAAAAAATATATATATATATATATGTATACCGCTGTGCTCAAAAGTTTGCATACCCTGGCAGAAATGTTGACATTTTGGCATCTATATTGAAAATATGACCAGTGAGAGCTAACAAACTCATTGACTATTTATACACAGACACTAATTGTGATTAAAAAAGCCACAAATGTGAGAAATTAATCGTTAATTGCCATTTTAACCTGTGTGTGCCACCTTCTGTGTCTGTACCAAGGCCAAACATTCCAGGGTATGTAAACGTTTTATCAGGGCCATTTGGGTGATTTCTGTTATCATTATGATTTAAAAAGGATCCAAAAAACTATGTGATAATAAATGGCTTCATGTGATCACTATCCTTAAATAAAAGACATTTTTTTTATCATGATCAGTCATATTTTCAATATTGATGCCAACATTTCACAATTTGTGCCAGGGTATGCAAACTTTTGAGCACAACTATATATATATATATATATATATATATATATATATATTTTTTTTTTTTTATTCATTTATATATAATATAATTGGTCTTCAAGAGGAAAAGAGCTAATTAAAATAAGAACATAGCAACTAAAATTGATTAATTGGTAACCTGCAGAGATAATTAGACCAGTGGGAGTACGATTACACCTATCATAAACTACTTTTTTCCCCTCTTCTTCTTTACATCCAGAGGTTAAGTGCTTACTGCTTAAATTGAATGTAGAGCGACAAGGAAGAAGGAAATTGTGCTTTTAAATTGTGAATATTTGTTCACACCATGCGGTGCATACGGAGGTTCTAAAAAGCTTGTCCCTTTACATTGTGGCACAGCTAGAAAAAAAAATAACCACAATTAATCTTGACATGCTTTTGTCTCTGAGTAGCAGTAAATGAAGCAAGAAAAGAAAAAAAAAAGTCAGTCCTGTAAGATGAGATTTCGACATGGCACTGCAATCTCATGCTTTAAATTGGAAAGCAAGTTTTTGAAGATTGTGAACAGGTAGTTGAAGTTCCATGGGGACGCAAAAAGGCCTGATCCACTGCGACTCACAAAGATGTTTCACACATTTGATTATCTGCTTAGCCTCCTTCTGCCTAACCTGATACACATCCCTATTAGATGTGTGAAAGTTCAAGCAGAGAAGAAAATAGTCCAGTCAGTACACAAGACTGACAATGTCATTACTGAACATGAGAAGGAGAAAAGGACAAAACAGGACATGTTTAAGGAGATAAATGTATAGAATAAAATGTTTGGTTTCATCATTTAAGTACAACATCTTGTGATCATATGTGAAAGAACCTGCAGAAATGGGTGTTTAATTGGAAGTACAAATTCTGAGCCTCAACACATTTATTGGAACCTATCACGTAACTATTGCTTCAAATTATAAATGGCAAAATAATAGGAAAAGTTTAGAGGATGATTGTCTCACTTTCAGCAAACCTGAACACACTTCCATACTGAAGTTTCACCCTAATGCCCCATACACACGGTCGGATTTTCAGACGGAAAATGTCCTATCGGACAATGTTGTCGGAAATTCCGACCGTGTGTAGGCTCCATTGGACTTTTTCCGTCGGATTTTCCGACGGACAAAGTTTTATCTCCTGCTCTCAAATTTTCCGACAACAAAGTCCTATCGGACTTTTTCCGATCGTGTGTAGCGAATTCCGACGGACAAAGTGCCACGCATGCTCAGATCACATTACAAGACCCAAGCTATTGGCTACTAGCCTCTACGTAGTCCCGTCGTAGTCAACAAACGTCACCACATTCAGAATGATCAGATTTTCCGACAACTTTGTCCGACCGTGTGTATGCAACACCAGTGTCGGACAAAATCCGTCGGAAAAAAACTGATGGATTTTGTGGTCGGATTTTCCGACCGTGTGTACGGGGCATTAGACCTCATGCACACTGAACGTTATAAAAAAGCCAGTGGCATTAGCCATAGAAATCTGTAGCTGTACAGTTTTTCAGTTTTCTTTCCCGTTTTTTTTGTATACTCCCATAGAAGCTTATGGCTCAAAAACACTGATAAACTCCGAATAGCCATTTTCAGCATTTTTTGGTGGTTTTAAGCTGTTTTCAGCTTTTTTCAGAGCATTTTTACAGCTGAAAAACTCTTCTCAAAACCCACTAGTTCTGGGGGGTTTTCCAGCTAGAAAACGCCCCAGCCAAAAACGCTGATAACAGCCTATGTGTGCATGGACACATAGGATAACATGCTGGGGAGTTTATTGACTGCAGAAAAAAAATGTCTGAAGCCAAAAACAGCAGCTGTAAAAACGTCCAGTGTGCATGAGGCCTTACTATAAGTAAAGGAAAAAATAAAGGCATATACTACCGTATATAGATCCATCATAATTGATGGATCATTAGACATTTGCCTAATTCTTATGAAGCCTCATTAGTGATGCAAACCATCTTTTATGAATCATTACTACAGCCTTATGGCCTGTACACACAATCAGAAAATCATACAAAAATACCACTTTTTAAGTGATCGTATGATAATCTGATCATTAGTACACAGCTTTTGAAAGCTGATCATGACAATTCATGCAAAATTATCCGACAAGCACAACATTTTTTATCGTATGATAGCAGATCATACAATTTTCATTGAATCAGTACAGTTGTTGTTCGAAAATACAATACAATTACACTACAACACATTACATCACTTCCAAATTTTTATTCTGTCGAACGAGAATTTTCGCAACTTTAGTTAAACTCTTTATTTTTGATATGAGCTTAACATGCAAAAAAAAACGGAGGATCATTTGTCCGATAATCTTATCATGTGTACCAGGCATAATGGGCATTAAAGTAGATGTATATGTTAAAAAAATAGCCTAGGAAAGTAAAAGTGAAAAGAAAAATCAGCTTTTTCTTCTATATTCACCTTCAAACTAGTACTGGCACTGGATGTTGCCAGCCTTTTGGATGATCAACATCATTTAACCCATTCCTCTGAGCCCAGGTTGTCATGGACATGTCCCCTGGAAGTTACAGCCATCTGCATTGTGTCAGGAGGTTTTAGATGGCGCGTTCTGCATGTATGTATTGGCAGCAATAAATACAGGGCAGAGTAATCAGCAATGGGATGGGGTCAGAATAGATTTATTTTAAGTGACATTGAGAACTATTTTTAGTAGTGCACACTGACCCTGAAAAAATGCTTTGTGTAATTATATATTTTATCTCTTTTTGCTTTTACCATATCATTTTTATGAGTAAATGTTGCATTCATATTTTCTAATACTTCAATCAAATCAGCTCTGGTAACATTATGTTGCTCTCTTTCTGCGATCGTATAACACATTTTCAGGTTTCACATATAAAGAGTTGTATCATCCATGGACTGGAATCATCTAATTCTGCACATAACAGCAGCACTCCAGGGAGGAGAAAATGTTCTGGAAGTGCAATTAAACCCTTCCACTGACATGAGCAAATGAAGCTGTTGCTTTTTTTTTCTTTTCAATATGTGCGTTTTGAGCCACAGGAAATTAAATTAACAGACATCAGCAAGGTGAAATTTACATATGAGAGGTCACAGCTTTTTGTGATTGATAAATATCTATCAGTATATCTATCTATCTATCTATCTATCTATCTATCTATCTATCTATCTATCTATCTATCTATCTATCTATCTATCTATCTATCTATCTATCTATCTATATCTATCTATATCTAATAATAATTTAGTAGATTTTTTTTAAGAGAACCAGTCACAAATGGGCCATAGTGGTCATTGATAGCAATATGATTCTCCATTATGGTGAAACCATAACTTTAATCATTATTATTATTATTTTTTTTATCAGACCTGAAAGATTATTCTATCTACCTGAGCTCAGCGCTGGCATTGGCATTTACATAAAACTGGCTTATGATTAAGGTCCATTTAAGGCTACCAGGAAGAAAATTAAAGGAATTGTTAAATTCACAGGGTCACCGTTTTTGGAGTCAAGACAGAGTCTTAGTTATCAGCCTTAAAGTGGAGCTCCACTCAAAAGGGAAGTTCCCCCTTCCACTCCCACATTCAGCACTTTTTGGGGGGGCATGTCATGTCCGACCCTGTTCTCCTTCCCACCACTGCCTTCTGGGACCTGTGTGTGTCCCAGAAGAAGACAGGACTATTCAGAAAGTGCAGCGCAACTTGCGCATGCACAGTAGGAAACTGAATGTGAAGCCTAAATGCTTCACTGCCGGTTTCCCTTACTTGCAATGCCGTCACCTGCATCAGAAGCCGATGAATGAATCGGCTTGGGGTGCCGACATCATGGGATTCCTGGACAGGTGTCATTTTAAAAGTTAGCAGCTACAGTATTTGTAGCTGCTGACTCGTATTTTTTTTTTTCTTTACAGGCTTTAACTCCGCTTTAAGTTCTTAAAGGTAATAGGTTAGCCCCCAAAAGGGTCTTGTGACTTGACACTGGGCTGACACGCCTACTGGGACTGGGGTTAATGCAACTAAATAACAGCATACACATCTATCCCTGAGTGATAAGGCAGAGTTATTATAGCAACTTAAAGGTATTATACACTTTCAAATATCTTTGTTGTTATAACTGGGCATTGGCTTAGTTATATTCCCTGAGATGTTTGCTTTACCTTGTAATGGTGGGCTCACATGTTTTGGCTGAAGTTTGTAGTGTCATGGCTGATTGGTTGTCTCATGTCAATGTATTGATCCACCTAGTTTGTCCCTGTTTGCTAAATAGGCAAGCAACTTCTTGTTCTGAGTCATACATTGTCCAATGCATGTTTCACAATTTCTTCTGTGTTGCATTACAAAAGGTGACATTTCTGCTAATTGCTCAGCCTGCTTGTGGCTTTGTCAGATCTGAGTACTGTTTAGCTCTCACATGAAGAGCAATAGACTGAGAGCTGGGCATTGTGGGATATGTATTTCTTCACAGCAAGTATTAGTTCTCAGACTACAGACAGAGGTCATGCATGAACCAGTGCATTGCAAAGCCACATGCCTCATGCCTCATGCTTGAACAGAAGCATGTGACACAGGAATGTGAAATAGGTTGTGTATAGAGGTCAACAAATGACCCAATGAAACCCCACACATTATATATATATATATACACTTTATCAGGTAGCACCTGGTTGGACCACCTTTTGCCTTCAGAACTGCCTTAATTATTTGTGGCATAGATTAAACAAGGTTTTTTGAAACATCCCTCAGAGATTTTGGTCCATATTGACATGATAATATCACGCAGTTGCTGCAGATTTGTTGGCTGCACATGCATGATGTGAATGACCCATTCCACCACATCCCAAATGTGCTATATTGGATTGAGATCTGGTGACTGTGGAGGCCATTGGAGTACAGTGAACTCATTGTCATGTTCAAGAAACAAGTTTGATTTGAGCTTTGTGCCATGGTGCCTTATCCTGCTGGAAGTGGCCATCAGAAGATACACTGGGGTACACTGTAGTCATAAAGGGTTTGACATAGTCAGCAACAATACTTAGGTAGGCCATGGTGTTTAAAAGATGCTCAATTGGTACTAAGGGGCCCAAAGTGTGCCATGAAAATAAATATCCCCCACACCATTACACCACCACCACCAGCCTGAACCATTGATACAAGGCAGAATTGATCCATGCTTTGATCTTGTTTATGCCAAATTCTGACCCTACCATCTGAATAGCCATCTGCAAACAAGACTCATCAGACCAGGCAATGTTTTTTTAATCTTCTATCGTCTAAAGCCCCATACACACGGTCGGACAATCCGCGGACCAGGTCGGTCGGATCCTGTCCGTCGTACTTTGTTCGATGTTGGTGTTGCGTACACACGGTCGGACAACGTTGTTGGAATATCCGGTCTGCAAGAACGTCGTGACGTAAGTCGTCGTCCACGAGATTAGAAAAGGGAAGTTCAGCACCACGTCAGGCACCCGTTGGGCTCCTTCTGCTGATCCCGTGTTTATCGCGAGTTAGTCGAAGTTTGGTGACTTAAGATTCGCGCTTCTCAGTTTTCTGACTCAGATCGTTACTGCTCTTCAGTTTGTGCTTGTCGTGCGTATCTGTTTATTAGTGCGTGTAGTCAGTTCGCATTTGTTGGTCATTGCGGCCTATATCTTGATATAGGACGCTTTGATTTGCACTGCTTATTGTCTGCTCGTTTCTGGTATTCATTTCGTTCTTTCAGGCCTTGCTGTTTATCGGTGCTTTCTGTTTGTCCGTTCTGACCAGCCGACCTTTTGTGACCTTGTGAGCGATTATTCTCATGTTGTGTGTTTGCTACCTAATCTTTGGTCTAGAGAAGGTTTGTACTGCATAACTGACACCCAAAATACTCCTTTTCATCACCAGGTCAGACATGTGTGTATTCTTCAAAATGCTGTGCTCCGTGTTTTCGTACAAAGCACTGTGGGTGTCATTTACATAAGTCAAATCGACTATGCTCTACAAGTGCAGTGAAAAAGTGCCCTGGAAAAGAAACTTGCAGTGCAAAGTGGACTTGCCTTTAGTAAATAACACCAATTGCCCCCCACATCCTTTACATTTGACATACATAATGCATTGTGTTTTTGAAATAAGGAAGCCACACATTTAGAAAAATAAAAAAGTTTACTTGGAAAACATTCACAAGTGCGTTTACAATCTTCACGCCCAAACTGACAACATCTTGGTTATTTACAACATTGTTTACAAACATTCCGCAATTGGTAAAACCAGGCATGGAGCAAAACAGAACCTATGAACTAGGAAAGTTCAACTTTGTAAAGTGAAGACAAGATCAGACATGACTATATGTTCAAAGTGTGTTTGATCTTGCCTTCATCACATGGGGGGGTCACCCCTGGAAAGTGGAAATTTAGAACATTTAGAACATGCACACAATTTGGGTCTGAAAATGGTCATTAGATGGTAAAACACATGCCTAGAAGCTTCAAAAGTGCCATTTTCCATCATGGGGATGAATGGACGTTTTTTGGGGGTGCAACCCCTTCACCACAACCACTTTCGTAGTTCGTAAAGTGGTTGCACCCCCTAAAAAACGTTGGCATTCATCCACCATGATGGGAGCTAGCACATGTGGACACAATGTGTGCATGTTCCAAATTTCACACAGTTCTTAAGTTGCAAATGTGTTCAGAAGCTGGCACAAATGTGTGTTAATTACTTGGTGCGTTTTCATATTTTTCCTAAAACATCAATGATGTTCTTCAATTTTTGTTGAACATCATTGATTTTTTGCTTTATGTAATCTAGATCTCTATTGCAGACCATTATCTCCCCGATGAGTACGTGGGCACTCTCTGTGGTAAAGTGCGATTTTTCATCCACAACATCCACGTCACCTAAAAACCACAAACAAACAAAAATCGGGTGTTGGAAATGAGGCAGCCATACATTGATTAGCTTACCAGTAGCTGTGTTCTCCCACACTCACCTGTTGTGGTGACAATTTCTCCAAGTTCGATGATCTCTCTTCCTCCTCCTCCTCCTCTGCTTCTGCTCTTTCACCTTTTTTGGGAGATGTTGGTTTTGGGGTTTCCTCAGACGGCCCAAGTTTTCGCTCCCCTATGAGAATGTACAAAAGGAAGATTTAGCAACACAATCTATTGAGGGCAGAAATAGGAAATGACAAACATTGCTTGAAAGTGACGGACACTATTTTTGTTTGGCCAGTTACAAATGGCAACTACATGAATGTAGTCACTTTGTAAAGGTGCTAAACTTACTAGCTTTTTGGTAGAAGTTTGTGTGATGGAGACCCCCCTCTAGTATCCACTGGAGCACATGTGTGGAAAAGGCTAATAAAAAGGGGGTTTGGGTGTCCCAGCACTAGTGCTCTAGAGTCCAGATGGGTAAACAGCTACTGGGTGACCTCTCCTTTACATAGAATAAATTGGCTTTACATTCTTGATGACATTTCTAGTGAGAACAAACTTCCTTTCCCCCAAAAAAACACCAAACCTCGTATTATAAGTGGCCGAACGATCGAGGTTGCGTACGATCGAATGGACACACACGATCATGACAGTGGCAGAAAGATCGAGGCTGAGTACGATCGAATGCACAGACGAACCTGAAAGTGGCCATTTTGGAATGTACAACTTTGTAAAAATCAAACCACATGGAGCAGTATGCAAGCAAGAAAGCAAACACAAAACCCAACTACTTACTTTTTTGAAGAATTTGCTTGATCTTTCTGTACTGATCGGCCTCCCTCAGTTTCAGGTCTGACCAGCGTTTCCTGAGTTGGTCCTTGGATCGTTGTACCCCAAAATTATTGTACAGCCTTCTCACAACTTTAGACATGATCTTGGCCTTGCGGACATTGGGGTTGAGGTAAGGCCCATACTTCCCATCATAGTCGCTCCTCTTTAATATGTCCACCATCTCCAACATTTCTCCAAATGACATATTGGAGGCCTTGAATTTCAGGCTCCGGGATCGGGACGTTTCTGCCTCCGGACATTCCTCGTCCTCCTCCTCGTTGGTGGGATATTTGGGGCACACCTGCTGTGTCCCCGCCATGTGCTCTCCCCACTGCGCCGTAAAGAGAAGGGGTGGGGAATAGACGAGAAAGATCGTCAGGGGCGGGCGGAGTTTGACGTATGCGCACTGTATATAAAACGTCACACGCCTGTGTCGTAGCCACGATCTGGGAGACGAGGGGAGAGAAAGCTCACGCACGAGACGATCGCTACAAACAAAGGTACGATTTGACGTTGGTACATAACTAGCCTAGACTGATTCGAACTTGAGGCTTCTTTATGGAGAAGATTAGGAGAGTTTAGCCTGACATAATTTATAGTGTTTTGTGTGGTGTCGTGTCTTGCAGAGATTATGAAGGGATTCAACGACATGAGTTTTCTTCCCCTCTTCATTGCCAAATACAGGGAATTTCCAGTTTTATGGCAGGCTAAACACCCCCATTACACCATCAAACCAAAGAGGTACGCAGCCCTGGAGGAACTTGTGGAATTTGTCAAGCCAAGGTTCCCCACGGCAACTGTTGATAATATAAGAAAGAAAATTGGCAGCCTGAGGAGTGCGTATATCAGGGAGCGCAAGAAGGTCCGGAAGTCGGAAGAAACTGCAACTGCAGCAGATGAGGTCTATGCCCCCAAGCTCTGGTACTATGAGAGTCTCCATTTTCTCAAAGACCAGGCTGATGTCACGGAGCCACTCTCGACTCCTCCTTCCACGCTTCCTTGCGCGCAGGCCACCCCTGATGAGGCTTCCGAGGAGCAACCTGGGCCTTCCAGTCTGGAAGAGGTGGAGGAGCCCAGCTTGTTCCAGGTATAGTAGTTTTGTTACCATTTATGTGAATAATGAATGATGTTCACTTAATTCAGGATCCCCAATTGCTTAGTTCCTAACGTGTTTGACATATCAACAGACAGTGGTGTTGGAGACATTTGGGGCCAGAATCTAAACTGCAGGGCTGAGAATTGTATGGTTTTCTATTTGTAAACATTTTGCACCAGTCACTAGATGAGAATTGTGTGTGTTTGATGAACAAATAACTGAAACTATGTCCCTTTTTCATACACAGGAAGACCACAGCCAGGAGGTGGCTGTGGAAGGTGGCAGTCAGGAGGAGGCAGGGGTTAGTGGCAGCCAAGAGGTGGGTAGTGGCAGCCAAGAGGGGGCTAGGCCTCGGAGCCTGACTGACACCCAAATCCCTCCCCTCCGCCCTCCGTACAGAAGGGCGAGAAGGGGGGGTTATGCGGCAGAGTCAGCGCTCCGGATGATCAGAGAGGCTTCAGACTCCCTACATGCCACACCCACCGACGAGGAGACCTTTGGCTCCGTGGTTGTCACGAAGATGATGGGTATGGAGGTGAGGCAACGCAACATGTGTGAGGGGCTCATCCTCCATGTCCTAAATAAGGGTAGGGCTGGGGAGATGACCCCACTCACACATGTTTGCCATAGTTACCATGCTCCGCCTCCTCCTCCTCCTCCTTCTGCCACCCCACCAGCACGACAGCCACAGCGTGCAAGGAAGCGTGGAAGGAAGACCTGAGAGTGACGACCTGGATTCAGTCTGGTCTGAGAGAAGATGGAGCCTCTCATAGTACCAGAGCCTGGGGACCTAGATGGCATCTGCTGCAGTTCCGGATGCTTTGGACTTCAGGACCAGATTGCACTCCCCTTAATATACGTACTCCTCAGGCCCCCAATTTTCTACGCTTGAAAAATGATGGTTGCCGTGGGTGTCCAAGGCTTTGCAAATTCCCCAAGTTTCACCATGGCTGCGTTCCTCTTTGGTTTGTTGCTGAGACCTAAATAAATGTTTTTGGGATTTGAAATAATCAGTGACTATTGTGTTTTACTTTTCTACAATGACAGTTTTTCTTTGAGTAGGCAGGTACATTTCACTAATCCTAAAGTAGAATTAACAAGGTGCACCAACAACCAACAAACTCCTAGTAAATTTAAGCAAGAAATACAAATGTTAATAATGTGGTTTTGCTAAGTTGAGACACACAACCCCCCTCCAAAAAAAAAACAAAAAATTCTCCTTCAAATATGTATTCTGAAAAAAAAACAAAAAAGACAAATCATGCTAAAAATATAACAAAGATTCTTTTACGATCTGAGTAAAAATAAACATGTAGTGTATAAATGCTGAAAAGTAATAAAGAACTAAGTTTGTGAGAAGTGCGGGTGAATAGGAGCAGCTAAAACATGTCATTCTTGTTGCATTGTAAAGAAAAAGAGAATGCGCTGCATTAAAGACATTTTAACATTGCAGCGTGACGAATGTGCTGTGTCGATTAGGAAAGGTAGTTTTACCTGACCGAGCGCTTCCGTCACAGAATTTCTTCTGAGCATGCGTAGCACTTTGTCCGTCGGACAACCGTACACACGATCGGATTTGGTGTGATCGGACCGTGTTGTCGGCAAATCTTTCCAGCAGGAGATAAGACTTTGTCCGTCGGACAATCCGACGTACACTGTCCGATGGTGCATACACACGGTCTGATTTTTCAACAACATTGTCCGATCGGACAGAATCCATGAAAAAGTCCGACCGTGTGTATGGGGCTTAATTGTGAGCCTGTGTGAATTGTAGCCTCAATTTCCTGTTCTTAACTGACAGGAGTGCCACCCGGTGTGTTCTTCTGCTGCTGTGTCTGTATCTGCTTCAATGTTCTATGTGTTGTGCATTCAGAGATGGTATTCTGCATACCTTGGTAGTATTGAGTGGCTATTCAAGCTACTGTTGCTTTTCTATCATCTCAAACCCGTCCGCCTATTCTCCTCTGACCATTGACATCAACAAGGCATTTTCATCAACACAACTGACACTCACTGGATATTTTCTCTTTTTCAGACCATTTTCTATAAACCCTACAGATGGTTGTGCGTGAAAAATCCCAGTAGATCAGCAGTTTTTGAAATGCTCAGACCAGCCCGTCCAACAACCATGCCATGTTCAAAGTCATTTAAATCCCTTCTTATTTCTTCTACATTCTGATGCTTGGTTTGAACTTCAGCAAGTGATCTTCGCCATGTCTAGATGGATAAATTAATTGTAATTGGGGCTGATTAGCAATTTGTGTTACCAAGCAATTGGACAGGTGTACCTAATAAACTAATGGTGAGTGTATATCTTTATATATATATATTATATATATATATATATATATATATATATATATATATATATACAGTATCTCACAAAAGTGAGTACACCCCTCACATTTTTGTAAATATTTTATTATATCTTTTCATGTGACAACACTGAAGAAATGCCACTTTGCTACAATGTGTAAAGTAGTGAGTGTACAGCGTGTATAACAGTGTAAATTTGTTGTCCCCTCAAAATAATTCAACACACAGCCATTAATGTCCAAACCGCTGGCAACAAAAGTGAGTACACCCCTAAGTTAAAATGCCCAAATTGGGCCCAATGTGTCAATATTTTGTGTGGCCACCATTATTTCCTAGCACTGCCTTAACCCTTTTGGGCATGGAGTTCACTAGAGCTTCACAGGTTGCCACTGGAGTCCTTTTCCACTCCTCAATGACGACATCACTGAGTTGGTGGATGTTAGAGACCTTGCCCTGCTCCACCTTTCATTTGAGGATGCCCCACAGATGCCCCACAGATGCACAGATGATAGATTTATTTTAAGTGACATTGAGAACTATTTTTAGTAGTGCATACTGACCCTGAAAAATGCTTTGTGTAATTATATATTTTATCTCTTTTTGCTTTTACCATATCATTTTTATGAGTAAATGTTGCATTCATATTTGCTAATACTTCAATCAAATCAGCTCTGGTAACATTATGTTGCTCTCTTTCTGCGATCGTATAACACATTTTCAGGTTTCACATGTAAAGAGTTGTATCATCCACGGACTGGAATCATCCTCTAATTCTGAACATAACAGCAGCACTCCAGGGAGGAGAAAATGTTCTGGAAGTGCAATTAAACCCTGGTTTAGGTCTGGAGACATGCTTGGCCAGTCCATCACCTTTACCCTCAGCTTCTTTAGCAAGGCAGTGGTTGTATTGGAGGTGTGTTTGGGGTCGTTGTCATGTTGGAATACTGCCCTGCAGCCCAGTCTCTGAAGGGAGGGGATCATACTCTGCTTCAGTATGTCACAGTACATGTTGGCATTCATGGTTCCCTCAATGAACTGTAGCTCCCCAGTGCTGGCAGCACTCAGATTCTCAGAACCTTCTGTGTGCAGTAGCCATCCTAATAGTTACCTGAGCACCATGTCGATCCAGCGATGTTGTACAAGAGCCTTGACTGTCCGGGACTCTCCCTCCTGATTGATTGAGACACAGCATGACACAGGTGCCATTGGCTCCTGCTGCTGTCAATTAAAGTCAGTGAGTCAATGAGGAGAGAGAGATGGCTGAGCCGAGTCGCAACTCTGTGTCTGAATGGACACACAGAGCAGCATCTCAGCTTGGGTGCCCCTATAGCAAGCTTCTTGATGTAGGGGCAGGAGAGAGGGGCAAGGAGCGCCGGCGAGGGACCTGAGAAGAGGAGGATCTGGGCTGTTCTGTGCAAAACCACTGAACAGAGCAGGTAAGTATAACATGTTTGTTATTTTTAAACAAAAAAAAAAACAAGACTTTAAGTACCGAATCTGAACCCAAATGAAGTCAATGGGAGCTAAATTTTAAAAATCAGTTCCCACCATTTTCAAGTCTAAAAGGCAAGGGATTGTCAACAAATGACATGGGGAGCAGCAACTTTTATAATGCTTTAAGTGAAACTTTAAATAAAGCAAAATTACTTTAAATAGCATGCCTGAGGGATTCCCTTAAATGTGGCACATCTGTAGAATGTATACAACCAACTGCAGCAAAACTGACATTTGGAGAAAAAAAAAAAAAGACCATTAAAATGTATGGCAATTTATAGCTTCTTCGGCTTACTTCTGCTTGTAAAAACAAGTGTCTGGGGATTCCTTTCATCTATACCAGACCTTTATACTAGATAGGAATCTGGTATACAGAAGATGTTTATGGGGGACCCTATAAAAAATTGTTGCAGGGCTTCACCAAAAATACATACCAGACACTTGTTCTTGAGGAGGGTCTCTTAAGGAGGGTCTCTGAACTCCAGGCAAGTTCTATACCAGACCCTTTAGTCTGGCATGGATTTTAAGGAGGAACGCCATTTAAGATTTAACAAGAAATCAAAGCAAGGGTTATCCAAGGTCACAGCCTGGCAGGAAATGAGTAGGGGAGCATACCAGGCCACAAGCCATCAACATAAGCCAGTACCTTGTGATGAAAACAGTAAATAAAAGCAAAACTTTTTGATAAGTCCTTTGTTAAAAAAAATGTATAAACTCCCATGATTTTAGTGACCAAGAAGACGAGCGGTCATCAGGATCAGATGTGTTGGCAGTTGGTGTTTTTTCCTTACAGCTACTATATATGATGTTCTGCCAATAAATAGTTAAATAAATAAATAAATCAGTGCTGACATCCAATCTTTAAATGAACGTGCATATCAAAATGACAAAAAAATCCACCATGAAAAAATGAATTAAAAAGAAAAAACTTCCAAAGCAATACAAAGTCCCCTGGAGTGTTGCCCAAAATTTTACTCCACCAATTATTTCTTCCCACATGCTTGAGTAAGTTACATCAAAAAGTGCTGCCTCCACCACAGGCTCATGTAAGTTACTTAGGCTGTTACCAACACTTCCTCTGCTCTCTATTCACAATTCATTCATTATTATTATTATTTATTATTATGGATACATAAAAAGAGCACAGAAGAATGCACGGAAGGATATAGTGGGTCCTAAAATCCAGTGTCCAGATGAGCACCTGAACAAGCAAAGTTCAGTTCAGTCCTGTGTTCTGACAAAACTAGAAGCTCACCCCTAATGGACAGCACAGAAGGGAACCTGAAGCAGCCTTTCCCCCAGGATTGGTAATGATTTCTGCTCTATAAAGTGATTGTAAGAGTTAATTATTATTTTTTATTTAAATAAAAAACATATCATACATCTCGTTTTGCACAGAGTGGCCCTGAACATCCTCTACTGTGGTCCCCCGAAGGCTCTCGTGGCTCCTCCCCACATCAGATAACCCCTTAGGAAAAGCAATCTCTGGAGGGGGTTACCCTGCGGGTGCGCTCCCAAGTCCAGCATTCAGCGTCCATAGCTGCTGAATGTATGACTTGGCCCCGCCCTGGCGCCCGCATCATTGGATTTGATTGACAGCAATGGGAGCCAATGGCTGTGCTGCTATCAATCTATCCAATCAAGAGATGAGAATCCCGGGCAGAGAAACAGTGTGCCCCTGCCGAGTCAAGTTCCAGGGCTAAGGTAATTAAAACGGGGGGGGGGGGGGGGGGCTAGGGGGCTGGTCACTGCCAGATGTTTTTTCACCTTAATTTCACCTTTTTCATTAAGGTGAAAAAACACGAAGGTTTACAACCCCTTTAAATCAGACATTTTATCAAACCTACCAAACATCATAAAAAGCTCCCAATAATATTATGTACATAACAAATCTGAGAACCCTGAACATATTGCCTGAGACCCACTGAAATCTACAGGAGCAGAAACTTGTAATTTTTTCTGCCCTTTTTCAAGGTCAATTTGCATTTTTTTTTCTTAAAAAGGTCATATGCATAAATTAATATAAATATTACAACACATTTAAAATACACAATTCTACATGCTTGGGTGATTCTTTAACAATAAACATGAAATAACTCACCTATAGGATGTACTTTCACAAGTGGCATAAAAAAATAAAAATCACAGCTAAATGACAATTCAAACCTGCTTATGAGTGATGCAGTCTGCCAATCCCGGGTGATGTAAATGACAACCTATGGTCATGACTATACTGATCTCAGCTAGCATCCCCAGGTAGTTTGTTGACATACAACAGGTGGCCAGGGAATGGTCATTTGTGATGGGAGTAACAGCCAGGGAAGGTCATCCTGGTGTGAGTTGTCATGTCCACAGGTCATTGATCATTGAACAGAATGATTGACAGCGGATCTACATTACTGGACAATGTGTGTGATTTTGGATTATTATTGGGAGACAATGAGTACTTAGTTTTTTAATTAACCTTCCCGGTGCCTTGGACAGAGACAATAACTAAAATTATTGTCCCTCTCAACATGGTAACAAGGTACCAGGAGCCATCAAAGCAAAGTTAGAGCAAAAGTAATATTTCTGCTGGACGATTAAACCATTTTGTAAATGTCTTTTTTTTCTAAACATTGAATTGGTGAGATATCAGAAATTGAGTTCCAGGTCAGGACACATTCTCTGTTTAATATGAGGGTTTCTTCCTATTGGTTATTTTATTTATTTGTATGTTATTGAGACTGTAACAGGAGGTGGTAGAACATACAAAATACCCAGGTGAACATAAACAGAGTTGAAAATTTTGACAGTGACATTTTAATGACGTGTAAGAAGCCGTGGGCTTAAATTGTTTGTAAAGGCTTGTTTTTTTTTTAATAACAAACATGCATATACGTATCTGCTATGTGCAAGGGTTTTGCCCAGAGTGGCCCCGATCCTCCTTTTTTGGGCCCCTCCGCTGTGCTCCTGGCTGGCTCCTTCACATTGAGTGCCCCCACGGAGAGATCCACATTCCATGGGGGCACACATGTGGGCTCGCTCCCGAGTCCTGCTGCTGCACCCATTGACACAGACAGCAGGACTCAGCCCCACCTCCTGGCTCCAGTGTCACTGGATTTGATTGACAGCAGTGGGTGCCAATGGCTCCTGCTGTTATCAATCTATCCAATGAAGACCCAAGACAGCGGCTGGGGCTGCAGTGCTTGTCCTCTACACTGGAATGATCGGGTTCAGGTAAGAGAAAGTGGGGCTCTGGGGGGCTGCTGCAGCACAGCTTAACCACTTGCTGACTGCTGCACGCCGATATACGTCGGCACAATGGCAGCAGTGGGCAAATGGGCGTACCTGTACGACCCCTTTAATTGGTGGGGATTGTGGGCTGGGGATAGTGTCACAGAGTGGAAGAATGGGGAGATGCCTATGTAAACAAAGCATTTGCCCATTCTGCCTAGTGCCATGACAGAGATCACTGCTCCCTGTCATCGGGAGCAGTGATCGCTATCATGTGAGTGGTAGCCCATCCCCCACAGTTAGAATCACTCCCTAGGACACACTTAACCCCTTGATTGCCCCCTAGTGTTTAACCCCTTCCCTGCCAGTGTCATTTATACAGTTATTAGTGCATTTTTCTCGCACTGATCCCTGTATAAATGACAATGGTCCCAAACTAGTATCAAAAGTATCCAATATGTCCGCCATAATGTCACGGTCACGATAAAAATTGCAGATCGCCTCCATTACTAATAAAAAAAAAAATGCCATAAAACTATCCCCTAATTTGTAGATGCTTTAACTTGTGCGCAAACCAATCAAAATACGCTTATTGCAATGTTTTTACCAAAAATATGTAGAAGAATACATATCAGGCTAAATCAGGTTTTTTTTAATATATTTTTAGGGGATATTTATTATAGCAAAAAATAAAAAATATTGCTTTTTTTTAAAAATTGTCGCTCTTTTTTTGTTCATAACACAAAAAAAAAAAAAAACGCAGAGGTGATCAAATACCACCAAACAAAAGCTCTATTTGTGGGAAAAAAAGGACGTCAATTTTGTTTGGGTGCAACGTCGCACGACAGCGCAATTGTCAGCTAAAGTGACGCAGTGCCAAATCGCAAAAGTGCTCCGGTCAGGAAGGGGGTAAAATCTTCTGGGGCTGAATCGGTTAATAATGCATTAAGGTGAAAATCCCTAAGGGTTTAAAACTCCTTTAATCAACCTGCTGGCTTTCATCTGTAACTAAAATATAACTTTTGGGAGGAATGGTTATTTCTTATTTCTTTTAGGTTTACTGAATTTTTTCAACTGTTATTTATTTACATTTGTTTGATGCGCTCAGCTCTTTTAATAACCTATTTGCTTTACTTTTGAACTTATTGTACAATAGCTACCAATCTGTAATACTGAAATAGCCGTTTTTTCCTCCCTACAGAACTAGTACTGGCTTGGAATTCCTTGAATAGAGAAGACATATACATAATCCCTTAAATTTTCACCCTGATGAAACTTTAATAGCATCTTTTATACTCAAATATCTAAGAAGCCACATGGAAAGAGGGAATAGGGAGCTATGTAATTATATGCAACCCATTGTGAGAGGAGCTGAGATCTGCACTGTCAACCATACTGAGAAAAACCTTAGGTTGCTTATACACTATTCAAACACCATTCACTATGTGTGACAAGATAAAAATGTCCCAAAGAGATGATGTATGAAATTACACAGGAAAAAAGAGCAATGCTGCTTTGTTTTGTTCCTATACAAACATTAGATTTCCCCTTGAGGAATGTTATCAGCAAAATTTCAAATATGCTTAATAGAATGTACTAAGGAGATATAGATTGATAGACTAAAGCTGACACTCCAAAAACAGGCAAAGCAATTTTGTTTAATGTTTCCAAGCTATTTGTTTTATAGGTAATACAAGCATGTGCATCTATCAAGTAAAAGCCAGGTGCCAACATCTGGGCTCGGCTCAGCCCTAGAGCTATAAACTATGTCCCTTGAGGTAATTTACAATACACCGAATGACGTCTTGTTATTGGTATCAGCAACACTACAAAGTGAAGCAAGCACAATGCAGGCAGTGCTCAGTGGGCACTGGACAGCAAGTCTTTTGTGTATAATTACAATTTCTTCTCTCATCCCCACATTTAATCTGTGCATATTTATTTACCAAACATCCGTACAGGGAGATGCGGTTTAACATGTGAGCAACTTGGCCCTTTGACTCACTGGATAAATCCTTTTCATTCTATTATTCTCATTACACAAGGACTTGTTATTCTTTGAAAGGAAGTTAAGAATTTATTTCCAGAGAAACGTCTATGACATTAAAATCCGGTGTAATTGCCTATTCTGTCTGCATGCTCTAATTAAAGATCTGTTTTATACTGATTGTTGTCATGTACTAAAAAAAGCGCTGTCTCATTTTCCAAAAGTCTGGTAGTACAAAAATTGCACAAAAGCAGTGGAAATCTCCATCTCTTTACTTAAACAATATCTATTTAAAAAAATGTTGTTATTTCAAGGAAAATAGGGAATATTCTGTCTTTTTTCCTGAGCCCAAATTTGGGTACATGTAGTGGTATCATGATTATTTGTTAAAGGAGAAGTACGGTAATGCAAAAATATGTATTACATGCTGCCCTCATACCTGCATTGCATTTCTTGATTTCCTCAGCCCTTTAGGTTTTCAGAATAGTCTTTTGAAGAGTGCAGAATCAGCCTCTAACGGTTTTTTCTCAGTTCAAAAGTTTCCAGGGGTGGAACCATCTCCACAATCCAGCCACTCCCTCACTCCCTCTGGAGGACATGTAGGTGTGTTTGGGGAAGAGGTGCATACCATGGCTGCTATCTTGAACAAGCACATTCTTCACATGCCTCTGTTTCCATGGCAACATGTCCCCAGCCAAAACCCTTAAGCAGAGACAGTGTCATACAAGCAGTGGCATCCTCACCTTTCCCTGGCTGTTATCTGCAAGCTCTCCTCGCCCCTGGGCTTTGATGTTCCATCCTGTGTCCTCTGAATTCCCTCCCCCCTCTCCTCTCACTCATTCAAAATTCATGTCAACGTCTCCTCCAACCGTTTGGGGGAGGGGGGATTGTCACTGAAAACTTCTATGAACACAGGTAATCTCTCTACTCACAGCACTGTGCTATATCAGAAGAGGAGACATGGTGAGGAGCATAGCGACCTATGCCCTGTGTCTGTTTTCTGAAATGAACACAGTACTATGTGTATAGAGCACACTTGTGTACAGTACATAGGCGAGGAGACTGACTCTCCCACATCTAAAGTGACCCCAATATGTCCCCAGTCTCCTTTATTGTACATACAAATAATCCCTCTGTCACTGATGTCATCCCCCCTCCATAGCAACCCGCTAACCCATCATACAGTCATTTTAGGATCAAGTGGTTTGTTTCTTTTCTTTTCCCAACAGGGACTCGAATTCGGACTGAACTTGAGCCCCAAGGTGGGGGGATTTTTCCCTCGGACTAGTCCACGAGACTCTGTGAAATAAAGGCTCAAAACCATAGGGGGACTCTCTGCGAGTTTTAATCAGAGAGCCCTCCTTTTCCGAACTTGGACCTGGAACTAATTTACCTCCCTAACTTAAGGTCTCCTTCCTCTCCCCCCCTGGTGGGGGGTGCAGGAAGATCAAAGGGGATCTAGGGGCTCATTAGGCATGCAAGTTTTTCAAAAGTAACAATGTTTTTGTCAAGTTACATAGATAGCACTGAAAACAATTCTATATAAGCTATGCACAGTTTATGTTTCATTTACAGGTTGTAGCAAGGTTCCGGGGTGGCCCCCTTGCACCTCCACCCATCCCTTAGAATCAGAATGTGTTTCTTTGGCATAGGTTGTCGTCAGCCCCTAAGGGCGACCGATGTTTAAAGGTTAGTGTCGGGTGGTAATCCCCTCTGCCAGTTGCCGTTGGTCTTCCAAGAAGGCATGTGTTTTTGTTTTGTCCCCCTTCTAACTTTCTTCTCTCTTCAAGCCTATCAACAGATGATTATTCCTCTCAGACTCTAAACCACCAACGTCAATCACAACACTATCAATCAGCCCCTGAAAGGTAAAAGACGATGAAGGGTAAGTTAAAGCGAGTGCGATAGCTTTCCACCCCTATGTTCCGATGGCTGACATAACCACAAAAGGACCGGATCTCAAGGTGGCTTCACACAACGTCCAGGGTCTGAACTCCCCTAGGAAAAGGAGAGTAGCATTCAAACATTACTGATCCCTTAAACTAGACGTAGTGCTGCTTCAAGAGACACACTTTACGATACAGCCCCAAATTCCTTCATTCACACTACCCAACGTTTTTTCTAGCAAACGCGGCAAACAAGACAAAAGGGGTAGCAATACTTTTTTTAAAAAAAATAGCAAGTTCTCCCACGTCTCCGATTTCAGAGACCCAGAGGGCAGGTTTATTCTTGTAAAGGGCACATTTGAAGGAATACTATATTCCAGAATTTCCTACTATGCCCCTAATAAGGGACAAGCTAAATTCTTTCAGAACCTCTTTTCAACCCTAAACCCCCTCCTGGAGGGCAAGGTCATCTTTGGAGGAGACTCCAACGTTGCTTCTGACCAGGTACTCGAAAAACCAAACCCCCCCAAGGACCAGCTTACACGCCCCACAAAGGTGAGCAACAGAATAGCTAAAATCCTCCACTCCAATGGCCTAGTTGACATTTGGAGGGAACTAAACCCTAAGAGAAGAGACTTCACACACTACTCATCCCCCCACCAGTCCTACGCCAGGATTGACCATATCTTAATCCCATCCAACCTCATACCTTCGACTAGTAAGGCAACTATTGTAGACACGGCATGGTCGGACCACTCAATGGTCGTCCTATCCTTGCGGAACATCCTTACCAGGAAGCGGGGAACACATTGGCGACTTAATGAATCGCTTCTTAGCGACCCTATACACGCTAAGGTGATAGCAAATGCCCTAAAAGATTATTTCCGTCTCAACGATGTAGACAACATCTCCCCCGAAATTCTCTGGGCAGCCCACAAGGTCACCATTTGAAGCAAGTTAATCTGGATAGCGACTCAGGTCAAAAAGGAGCGTCTGATTAACATCCACAATTTGGAAACCACATTTGCGGCTTTGAAATCCGAACACAAAGAACAACCTTCTAAGGCCTTAGCAGACCAATTAGATACCACCAGACTGGAACTCAACCTAGCTCTAACAGCTAAAGCGGAGAAACACATCTGCTGGAGTGGAGAAAAATATTACTCGCAAAAAGACAATATAGGCACGATGCTAGCCTCCAAACTTACCCCCAAATATTGCATGCACACCATCCCTAAACTATGAATAGCAGGACACCCTCCAACAGCCAACCCAAATAAAATTCTGAATGCCTTCCATGATTTCTACTCCAAGCTCTACAGTACTACCCCGACAGAAAGGGGCCCATTGACCACTAGTTTCCTTCGGAACCTTCAGATACCATCCCTTTCTCAGGAACACAAAGATTTAATGGAAGAAGCCTTCTAGGCAGAAGAGATCAGGCAGGTTATCAAAGGTCTGAAGACAGATTAAGCCCAGGGCCAGATGGCCTCTCAGTACCCTACTATAAGACATTTGAGGAAAACTTAGCCCCCCACATGGCAAAATTCTTTAATTCCAAAATGCTTGGATCCCCCTTAGATCCCCACTTTAATACAGCCTACATTTCAGTACTCCCCAAACCCAACAAAAATCATGAGGAAGTTGAAAATTATAGACCCATCTCCCTCATAAATAATGACCTAAAAATTATGACAAAAATCCTCGCCAACCGACTCGCCATCTTTATTAATTGCTATGTCCATAAGGACCAAGTAGAATTTATTCCAGGCAGACAAGGGCCAGACCAAATCAGGAGAGCGGTCGACATTGTCTCCCTCCTACAATCCAATTGGGCTGGTGGCCCCAAACAAGAGGGTATGATCCTAGCCCTTGATTTACATAAGGCCTTTAACTCGATTGAATGGCCTTACATTTTCACCCTTATGGATAAATGGGGTTTTGGGATCCGCTTCATGGGGGTCCTCAAATCCCTATACTCCACTCCGAAGGCCATGATCCATCTACAAGGCCAATACTCTAATCCCCTTTGTATTTCTATGGGCACTAGACAGGGTTGTCCTCTTTCCCCCTTATTCTTTGCAATGGCAATCGAAACACTGGCAATTGCAATACGCTCTAATCCCAACATCCGAAACAAGACCTGCGGGACACAAACCCATAAATGTGGTCTGCTCGCGGACGATATTCTCTTCTTCCACACTTCCCCCATCACCTCCCTCCCAAACCTTTGTAAACTCCTGAAGGATTTCACAGTGATATCAGGCTTGCAGGTGAACTGCACTAAGTCCTACGCTCTCAACATCTCCCTCAAGCCAGAAACAGTAGCCTCGCTTCGGAGCGCCTTTGAATTTAGGTGGAGTGACCCCTCCATAGATTATTTGGGGATCAGACTCAAAGCTAAAGCAGAACACCTAGGAAACAGGGCCAAGGGGGAAGTCTCCTGGCTAGTGAGAATTCACTGCTTTACCTTTTTAGGGCCTTCCCAATAATCATTAAAAAGGATCATCTGAAAGCCTTCCAAAGAAAGTCAATAAATTCATTTACACAGAATTCCACTAAAAACCCTATTCCTAACCAGACCACAGGGGGGATTTGGGGCTGCCTCATCTGTTTTGGTACTATCAAGCAGCCAGAATAGCACAGCTTTCCACAATTTATTCCAGGCTGGAGAAACCTGACTGGATACAAATAGAAAGGCAGGCTGCTCCAACCTTCACCCCAGATTTTTTGTTATGGGTCCCCCCAAGAGACCGACCGCCAATCCTCTCCCCAATCCTCTCTCAATCATTAAACATTTGGGACAAGCTGAAATATAACCCTGCGCTGACCTCGGGTAGCCGACCCCTAGCTCACATTTTCAACAACCCAGACTTTATCCCAGGTCTAGACATCAAGGCCTTTAAATGGTTGGACAAGGGATTGTATCGAATCAGACACTTCTTCACCCCCAATGGACCTATTTCCCTGGATTTCTGTGTGCACCAGTTGGAGATTCCGAACTCAGAATACTTTAGATATCACCAAATACGTAATTTTCTCAACAAAATCTGGCCATAGAAACCCTCTCCACCCAGATTCACACCATACCAAATATGGTGTGGGAAGTCCACATAACAGAGGGGTGAAATCTCGGTTATATACCAGTCACTTGCCCATCAGTCGAGCAAGACCCCATATATGACCGTTTGGAAGAACGACTTCTCAATCAATTGGAACAGAGAGATGGTGGGCTTCCTACTTTAGCTCCTATAAGGGCATTAGGAATGTTTCACTAATTGAATCCAGCCTCAAGGTTATGACCAGATGGTACCTTACCCCAGCCAGACTGGCCAAAATGTACCCAACAACAGATCCCCGGTGCTTCCGAGGCTGCCAACTTACAGGCTCCATGGCCCACATCTGGTGGGAGTGTCCCAGAATAAGGACGTTCTGGAGCAAAATTTCCTCCATGACCCAAAAAGTAATGGATCTCCAGTTGCCTAGAACCCCAGCCATTGCCCTGCTCAATGCAAATCTACCCAAGACTTTGAAACACAATCGCAAACTAGTCCACTTCATTTTACTGGGAGCCAAGCTAACTATAGCCAAGCTATAGCATAGCATATGAGTGACCGGACGTGCGAGATGCGAGAGGAGAGAGCGTGATGAGCTGAGCAAGAATGGCTGTGTGTTTCCCGTCCTCCGCTCCCTAAAACCCCATGCCTGACGTACTTGACGGGTAGTGCTGGCGGTGTTGTTCTCCCTCAGAAGCGGAGCCTGGTGCCTGTATATCGCAGCGGCCTTAGGTGGAGCGAGCGGAACGTAGCGGAGTGGAGCGGCTGGAGCGGGAAGAGTGCAGCCTGCAGAGTGGGCACGGAACCTCAACCTCAACTTTACTGCAAGCTAAGTAGCTCCGCTGTATGGTCCAGCAGGCGGAACTAACGGGAATTGGCAGGCGTGGAGCCGGAGCTGTGCTGAGGACAAGCGAGAGTGACGTCACACGCCGGATAGGCGCTGCTGAGAGTGAAGTGCGAGCAGAGGGAGAGAGAGCTTACTCTGGAGGATCGAGTGCAGCAAGCACAGCAAGCACACAGCAAGCCCGCGTTCACCCGAGAGACTGCTGAGAGACTGCTGAGAGTCTGCTATACTCCAACGGAAGATTCTCCAGATCCCCCAGATCCCCCAGCAACGGTCAAAAATCTGCTACACCCCAGCGCCGACCAAAACAGGAGGTCTCATATCATATCAGGTCGCGTGAGTACCAAAAAACTGAGAGACTGTACCTGTTATTGCGAGAAGTTGAACACTCTCTTAGAAATAATCTATTCTGACACCGTATTCTGACACCAATTACACATGTACGGCCCAGAGTGAAATACGGGTACCCCTTAAGAGACAGTTAAAGGTTTTGCTGTGAGTGACTGTGATTACCTGTAAAAAGGACGTACCCTAAGAACTGTTCTCTGAGAGGAGAGGAGCACCAACTTTAGACAGCTGCGAAAAAATAGCCTGCTGCTCAGCAGTACCTATGCACAACAGAGGCAGTTGTTTAAGGAGCTTAATGTGCTGTAGGCATAACTAACAGGACCTGAGACAACTGCGATAATAGAACATTCAGCGATTCCTGTCCTGCCCCTGTCTGCTCCGTACTCCCCCTATTTCTTTTGTTGTCAGCGGCATAAGGTTAATCTATACCGCTGTATTATCCCTGTATTACCCCTGTATAACTGGGTTCTAGAGGAGATAAATTAGGGGGGAGGTAGGAGTGGGGATTTGTTCTTAACCCCCCAAAAAAACGGGAAAAGACTATACCAGCAAATAATTTTTTTAAATAAAAATTCCTGCCTGGCCCTTATCCCCCCTGCGTTTTTTTTTCTCCCCCCCCCTTTTTTTTTTGCCCCTTTTGCTCTCTTAATACCGAGTCCGGGAAGGGGAGAAACAGAGAGAGGAGGAGAGAGAAGGTAGAGGAGACAAAGGTGGAAAGAAAAAAAAAGAAAAACGTCTTGAGCCGCACCGCTTCCCTTTCTGTTTATCTTCCTTGTTTTTTTGGGCCGTGAATTTATCAAAAACTTTTTTTTTTTTTTTTTTTAAATGCAGCAACAGTTACGGTCAGGTAAAGATAAAAATCTTCAGCAAGCGGGAGCTGCAGCAGCCGCTAAACTAGAACAATATGCACATCCCTCCACACAATCCCCCACAAAGAAAGGGGGGGCGCAACCCAAGGCACAGCAAGGAGGGGCGCTGGATAGGAGAAGCCATGGTCAGAATCAAGCCACTCTTTTAACCCCTCGGGCTTCGGCCCAACCCAATAAAATAGGGGGCAACAAGAACTCAGCCCCCCCGACCACAGCACGCAGGGTACACAGAGCCCCGCTGAGCCAGTGGAAGGCGCAGCGGGGATCAATATACCACCACCGAAAGAACCGACCCTGACCGATGTATTAATGGCTGTAAGGGCATGTAATGAATCACTCAAGGACTTATGTGAGCAAATGAAAGGGGTCAAACAAGATTTAAACATGGTTAGGCTCGATGTGCAAAAGACAGCAGAAAGAACCACCGAGTTGGAGGGGAGGGTCTCCCAGATTGAAGATGAGTTATTGCCCCTAATAAGAGAGCTCAAAGACATGAAAAAACAGATGCATCGGCAGGAGTTTAAAATGGAGGAATTAGAAAACAGGAGTCGGCGGGACAATGTGCGTGTGGTGGGGATACCGGAAAAAAGCGAGGGTAGTAACCCTATTGAATTTCTAGAGAATTGGCTGGTCGAGACTTTTGGGAGAGAGACTTTTTCACCAATGTTCTGCATAGTGAGAGCACACAGAGTACCTTCTAGACCTACCGTTACAGGGGGACATCCTAGAACTTTACTGATTAAATTCCTGAACTTTAGGGACAAAATTACCCTGTTACGAAAAGCCAGAGAGGCTGGAACTATCCAGTACAACGGCACAAAAATTTCATTCTATTCAGATTTCTCAATGGATTTACAGAAGAGACGGGCGGAGTTCGCTCACTCCGAAAGAAACCGACAAAAATGTAAGATCCCCTACGCCCTCTTTTACCCCGCAAAACTCCGCGTGACTGCTCTAGGAACTAACCTGTTCTTTGAAACCCCGGCTGGGGTGGATAAATGGCTGGAGGAAAACAAGGACTCATTCCAAATAACCTGATTGGGAGAGGGGGGGGGTGGGTGAAACAGGGGGGGGGGCAAGGGGAAAGTTATTTGAATACTTATATGTATATGTATAAAGTCAGCACTAATATGATTTATGAAAAGTGAGAAGGGAGTGGAGGGAGGGGGGTGAGCACATAGCGAATGGGTGGAGGGGTAAATGTTGGATGAGAAAGATTGGAAGATTGAACAAAAGAAGTGGGTAATGGTCACTAATAGCCCCTTTGGGGGACACCAAGGAAGGTGGAGGGAGGAGGGAGGGGGGGAGGATGGAGAAAGGAAGAGGGAGGGGAAGGGCATATTAGTACACGGAAATGATTTTTTTTTAACAAGAAAAAAAGAGAGATGCACCAAAAACACAGATTTAAAGTTAGTAATAACACAGTGTAGGATTAAGAATGACAATATTTTTCAAGGTTTTGTTTTTGCATGTAAAAGGAGGAGTGAAACACGAGTGAACCTAAAAATATACAACGGGGTGGGTAAAAAAAAAGAAAAAATGTCGTAAAGAAAAAAGTAAAAGAAAAATAAAATATAGGAAGGGGTCACTTGAAGTAAGACAGGATGGAGAGTGTCCTTGATGCAGGTTAAGACACTACGAGTAGGATCTTGGAACGTAAGAGGCTTAGGTACAGCGGGTAAGAGGGCGGTGGTATTCTCTATGATGGAGAAATACGGAGTAGAACTGATCTGCCTGCAGGAGACACACCTCACTAAGGACACAATATCTCAAATCCTGGCGAAAAAGAAATACCAGGCACAGTACCACTCAGTCTACAGCTCTTATGGCAGGGGGGTGAGTGTGCTGGTAAAAACAGGGGTGAATTTCTCCTGCAGGCAGGTCAGTATAGATGAACAGGGCCGTTATATCTTTCTTCTTTGTACCATCAATAATAAAATGCTAGTGGTGGCCAATATATACATCCCCCCGCCCTTTAAATTGGACGTCATGCTAAAATTAAATGACTTTTTGATGGATAAACAGGATATTCCAACAATGATAATAGGAGATTTTAACGAGGTGTTAGACGACAGGATTGACAGACTTCCAGTAAAGGGGGGGTTAGGAACCATGGAGCGTAATAGGCTAAGTCGGTTATTGACGGAGGTAGGCTTGCTGGACCTGTGGAGGGTGAGGCACCCCGGGGTACAACAATACTCCTGTTATTCTACCCACTCCACTTTATCTAGAATAGACATGGTACTGGGGAACGACAGAATGTTACAGCTTACGGAGGAGATCAGGTACTGGCCGAGAGGGATATCAGACCACTCACCACTAACGATAGCATTAAATTTGGGGGACCAAAGAAAACGGGAGGAATGGAAAATAAATGCATATTGGTTTGAACTATTTAAAGACCCAAGAGATATCCTCGCCAACTTGAGGGAATTTGTAGAAAGAAATACTGGTACTGCAAGTACCCGGATAATATGGGATACATTAAAGGCTTTTTTAAGGGGGGTCCTTATACAGCAAATCGCCAAACATAATAAAGCAGAAAGGGCACAAGAGGAAAATATGAGGGCGGAAGTGACGCTAGCAGAAAATAACTATATAATGGACCCATCCCCAGACAAGAAAATAGTATGGTTAGCCAAACAGCAGGAATATAGATTGATAAATATACAGAGAGAAGAGAAAAAACTGCTACTGCAGCGCCAAGTCTCCTTTATGGAAGGAGAATCTATGGGTAGGATGCTGGCACAGTTGGTGAAGACCAACTCACCATCATCCACAATTACGGTAATTAGGACCGCAGGACAGGAGGAGACTTCAGACCCCTTTCAGATTTTACAGACTTTTAAAGAATATTATCAAAAACTATACACAGCCCAAAAGAAAGGTAGGGAGGAAACAATGGAAGATTTCCTGGGCAGCCTGGAAACCCCAACTGTCTCACAAGAAGATAGAGATTCATTGGAAGCCCCATTAACTCTTGCGGAGTTACAGCAGGCAGTGGCAGAGATGGCCAACCACAAGTCTCCGGGTCCTGATGGGCTACCCATAGAGACGTATAAGCACTTTGGCGAGATACTCTTACCGGAATTGCCAAAAGCATTGGAGGGGGCGAGGGAAATGGGACACTTGCCCGCCTCAATGCTAGAAGCCACTATAATCGTACTACACAAGGAGGGGAAGGACCCAAAAGACGTGGGGGCATATAGACCAATATCATTATTGTGCGCAGACGCAAAAATTTTAGCAAAGATACTGGCAACTAGGCTGAAAGGGCTCATCCAGGGATTGGTTCACCCAGACCAGGCAGGGTTTATACCGAATAGATCCACTAGCACAAACATTAGAAGGACCTTTCTAAATTTACAATCCCCAGTAAAAAATAGGGGGGATAGAGCGATACTGTCTCTGGACGTGACAAAAGCTTTTGACACCATAGAATGGCAGTATATTTGGAAAATATTGGAGAAATTTGGATTTGGCCCTTCATTTATCGGCTGGATCAAATTGCTCTATGATAAACCTACCGCAAGATTAAAAATTAATAACAAACTATCAGACAGGATATCACTGGAAAGGGGCACAAGGCAAGGATGCCCACTGTCCCCACTGCTCTTCGCCTTGGCCATGGAGCCCCTGGCTATCGCCATAAGAAAGTGTACCGACTTAAAGGGTTTTCAGAGGAGCTCAGGAGAGGAAAAAATAGCGTTATACGCGGACGATATCCTTTTGTTCCTGGGCGACACGAGCCAATCCTTGGGCAAGGCGATGAGATTAGTGGAGATATTTGGCAGTTTCTCAGGGTTGGAGATCAACTGGTCCAAATCAGAACTAATGCCGATAGATTTACAGGGGGAAATAAGTTTGCCAGGGAACCCCCAGTTGGCAGTGGTAGAAGCATTGAAGTACTTAGGGATAGTCATTACTACAGATCCTAATCAATACATCAAAAAAAATCTTCTCCCTCTTTTAAAAAAACTTAGGGAAAAAAACGATATCTGGAGACGACTACCCCTATCAGCAGCAGGTAGATGCAGCCTGATCAAAATGATCTGGCTGCCTCAACTGCTGTACGTACTACACAATGCACCTGTGTGGATTGCCAAAAAATGGTTCAATAAGATGGAAAGCCTCTTCAGAGAACTGATATGGAAGGGGGGACAATCCAGGATAAGCCTACGCACATTACAATTACCCACAGGGGAGGGGGGAGTGGCACTTCCCAACCCAGAGTATTATTTTTGGGCGGCACAACTACAGCAATTGGCGGGGTGTGGGGAGGAGAACGGAGGTACCCCGAACGGGAAAATTCTGATGTCAGACAACCCACACGACTCACTAGTAGAGGCATTAGAGGCAGATTCTTTTCCCTGTAGGTACCCGACAATTCGGATGCTAGCGAAGATATGGAATGCATCTAAAAAAGCCCTGAACTATAATGGGTGGAACGAGTTCTCGCCCATATGGAATAACAACAAGTTACAAGAAATATTACTGATTGGCAGAAATAAAGAATGGGTTGTGCACGGAATAAAAAGATTGAACCAACTCTATATGGGAAATAAGCTTAAAACATTCGCAGCCCTGAAAGAAGAATTTAAAAT
This sequence comes from Lithobates sylvaticus, assembly GCA_028564925.1. Lineage (NCBI taxonomy): Eukaryota > Metazoa > Chordata > Amphibia > Anura > Ranidae > Lithobates > Lithobates sylvaticus. Next base: position 456,178,319 of record CM053027.1, on the reverse strand, counting down.
ACCCCAGAATACGCATTATACGTACCTCCAAATAGCGCACGCCCTGAGATCTCAGTTTAGTGGCCAATCACCACGCTGGGTGGAGATTCCCCTGTTACAACGACTATCTCGGCTGGGCCCCATGAAGGGCCTAATCTCGGTAATATATGGGCAGATCAATACAACAACTAAAAGTAACGTGAAACTCGATCTAGTAAGAAGCAAATGGGAACGGGACATAGGGGAAGTATCACGGGAGCAGTGGAGAAGGGTCCTTGAGATGAGCCCAATGGTGTCAGTCTCAGCCTCGCAAAGGATGTCCCACTTAATGCTATTAAACAGAGCCTACTATACCCCAAAACGCCTGCACAAATTTAGCAAAAGAACAGATGACAAATGCCCTAGATGCCAGGGAACAGGGGACCTCCTACATATGGTATGGAGATGCCCGAAACTCTTTCGTTATTGGGAGGGAGTGACCCAGACCCTGAGGGAAAGGTTCTCTACGGGGCTGGCAAACGAGGCGATGGTGTGTATTCTGGGGTATAGACAGGAGCAAGGGGAAAGGAAGAGCACCACAGTGGCCATTCTGAGGAGTCTGTTCCAAGCAAGGAAGATGATTGCACTGAGGTGGCAATCAAGGCACCCACCGACAGTTGAGAACTGGGTAGAAGGCGTAAATGAAACACTCATGAAAGAAAGAGTAGCCTACATGAAAAGAGGAAATTTTGCAGAATTTGAGAATATGTGGAGATTATGGATGTTAAATAGTTAATATAAAGAAATATGTTTAATAAAGATTAAAGTTAAAAAAAAAAGGTTATGACCAGATGGTACCTTACCCCAGCCAGACTGGCCAAAATGTACCCAACAACAGATCCCCGGTGCTTCCGAGGCTGCCAACTTACAGGCTCCATGGCCCACATCTGGTGGGAGTGTCCCAGAATAAGGACGTTCTGGAGCAAAATTTCCTCCATGACCCAAAAAGTAATGGATCTCCAGTTGCCTAGAACCCCAGCCATTGCCCTGCTCAATGCAAATCTACCCAAGACTTTGAAACACAATCGCAAACTAGTCCACTTCATTTTACTGGGAGCCAAGCTAACTATAGCCAAGCTATAGCATAGCATAGCTATAGCATAGCCAAAGTTTCCTTTAAGGCTGCTATACGTAAAATATCTTGGATCATGTCCCAAGAGACTCTAACTAGCATTCGCCTTAACACCACAACTTAGTTTGAAGCTACCAGGGAACCCTGGGCCCTGTCATATAGGCATCTCCCTCATACCAGGAGTTCAACCTTAAATATTACTGGCCCAATTGGGGCTGCCTAATCCTCTCCTATTGATAGGATATTTCTGATCTAACCCCCTCTTCTCCCCTCTATTCTTCCTCTCCCCTCCTCCTCTCCCATCCCCTCCAAGGGAAACGGAGAGACCCTCCGGCGTTAGTGCCATTTGTCCTATAAACCGGAGGGCAAACCCGTTGGAGCAACCAAATCAGGCTCCCGAAAGTCCTAAACTTTTTTTTAGACTCCAAGCCAGACCATTGATGTTGTGAAGATACAGGGGCTCGGAAAGGTTCAACTAGGCACAGCGTGTTCCCATTAGGGGTGCCGGCGAAACCTCTCCTGGTCCCTCATTACTTAACTTATCAGACCAGAGCATTTATACGGAGATGAAGGAGCTGATGTAGAAGCTTGGATACCTGCCCTACTGTAAAAGTTAATTTGATATTTGACATTTGGTTTTTGTATCTCTTCTCCAACGGATGTTGTATTGTACAATTGAAATAAAATAAAATATTTTGAAAAGAAAGATTTACTTTGAGTTGACCTTTTGTTTCATTAGATCTTTAATGAACTACCGAATCATGTCGAATTCATTTGTTATATCCTAGAATTTCTTTCATGTTAGTTGAAATTCGATATTTATGTATGTATATTGATTTATGATAATGATTCGTAGGTTGGAAAGTTGTTTGTTTATTGAATCTATTAACACACACAATGACAATATCTCTTCTCCTCTGCTCAAGTACAATACAACACCCTTCTCACTCAGTTCTCAGGAATGCACTTTGCCAGTAATCCAACCACCAGCACAAAATTAATCAGCTGATTGGACTGTAAGTTTTACTTTGAGTTGACCTTTTGTTTCAGTAGATCATTAACAAATTACCAAATCATGTTGAATTAATTTGTTATATTCGCTATAATTTCTTTTGTATTTGTTGAAATACGTTATTTTTTTATTCAGACATTCGGATGCATCCGAATGTCCGAAAAATGCAAAATTTGGCCGAATTTCGATTCGTTACGAAACAATGTGCACATATCTAATCTCAAGCTTGCTTATAAAAATGACTGGCGGATGTAACATGGGATGTTTCCGTCTAAAGTATCTCTGGGGACACCTTTCTATAGTTTTCTTCTCTTCTTTTATTTCTGTATACATGCCTTGTGCCACTTGACAGAAGGCATGTGATGTTCAAAAATCATGATTTTACGGCTCCTGGCATTGAAGGCATTACATTAGTCATGGAAATCATTATGAACATTTCATTTTTTTTGTCGTCACAAAGTTACATTTGGCCTCTAATGCACATGCTATTAAAACTTTGGAACTTTGGAGTTAAGAGTCCAAATATTGATTTTTTTTTTACAAAATAAAGAGCCTAATCATTCATTCTATCACTCTCTCCACATTTTATAGACTTGAGTAAATTTTATTATTGCAGCGGTAATTACATAGGGTATAAAAATGGCAAGTATAGCTTGAATGTATCTTTAGTACAACTATCACCAGTAGAACAGCTCTCCAGGCTTATAAAATCTGGACATTCACAATCAAAGCTCCAAGCTCCAGTGATATAGGCAGGAAGAAATGAACATTAAATGCTAATGCCGTGTCCTCAGACATGACTTGCATTAGTTTAGAAGGGACGCACTTGTCATTTACCACCTGGTTGTAAGTTAAGTACCACACAGGCAATGCATACCATAAGTTTCAAAGCTGTGAAATAAAATGTTAATGGCCAGAGAATCTAAAGAGTCATTTGGTATCTGGCACTTGTATGTGAATAGAGACAGCCTGAGGTGAAACCTTTTTTTCAAATTTCAAAGTGTATTTGCAGCAATATGCAATGGATTGAATCCAAAGTAAAGCCCCGGGCTCTGACAGTGAGCTGTGTTTTTATTTTGGACAGCAATGAATGAACTATTTAATTCTAGGTATTTTTATTAGGATGCTATTAAATGCTCTTACTATTGTGAAACAAGGGAATCTTAAATTTTAGTTTGCACAGTTTACTATTTTATATATTTTTTTCTTTTTTTTCCACATGAGTGGTCATATAAAAATATTCACACATTATATATTGTTTCTTACTAAATAACAAAAAAGTAGATTTGTAGTAGTAGTATTATGTAGTAGTATGCTTTAAATAATGCCTATAGGCTTTTATATAATCCAAATATGTGTTTAAAATTGAATGCACTATGCTGCAAAAAATATTGCTGGCCAAGTAATGTGATTTTTCTTTTAGTTAGAAGTAGCCCAAATTATAAGGTTTTGTTTTTATGCCCATTTGATATTAGCCCAGACAACCAGCCCAGAAGTTACTTATCCCTGCATGTGCAGGAAGATATCAAAAACAGAAACTTTTTTGAACAATTAAATATATTTGCAGTGAACACAAGAAAAATTTGAGCAGAGATGTGTGAACTACACAGAGGATGGCGGTGGGGCAACCGAGAGACATGCGATCGTTCGTCACATTCTGCCGACACCGCTGGAACCTGGAACAGGTAAGTGTCCATTTATTAAAAGTCAGCATCTGCAGTATTTGTAGCTGCTGACTTTTAATATTTTTGGTGCGGGTGGAGCTCCGCTTTAACCACCTCCTGCCTACCATAAAGTAAAATGATGGTTGCAAGGTGGCTCTCTCGTTCTGGGATGACTTCATATAACGTCATCCCACTCACTGGTGCATGGCAATCGGCGGTGCACTGTGTCCTTGGGACACAACACATCGACAGTCTAGGTAAAGAGCTGATGTTGAGGCCAATCACAGCTGATCACATGTAAACAAGGAAATTATAGTTATTGGCTCTTTTATACTCACACTGACAGCGTGTAAGGAGAGCTGATTAGTAGCATTTTCTCACAGGGGAAATCTGCACAGATCATCAAGGGAACTGATCATCAGTGCCCATAAGTGCCGCCTATTAAGGATGAGCCGAACACCCCCTCGGTTCAGTTCGCACCAGAACCTGCGAACAGTCCTAAAATTTGCATGAACTTTAGAACCCTATTAAATTCTATGGGACTCGAACGTTCAAAATTAAAAGTGCTAATTTTAGAGGCTAATATGCAAGTTATTGTCCTAAAAAGTTTGGGGACCTGGGTCCTGCCCCAGGGGACATGTATCAATACAAAAACAACTTTTAAAACGGTAGTTTTTTCAGGAGCACTGATTCTAATAATGCTTAAAGTGAAACAATAAAAGTGTAATAGTCCTTTAAATTTCGTACCTAGGGGTGTGTGTATAGTATGCCTGTAAAGGGGTGCATGTTTCCCGTGCTTAGAACTGTCCCTGCACAAAGTCTAATTTCTGCAGGAAAAAAAGTGATTTAAAAGCACTCGCGGCTATAATGAATTGTCGGCTCCCCATAATAACAGTCATTGAAAGTCATTGATAAAAAAATGCATGGGGTTTCCCCCAAATTCAATTACCAGGCCCTTCAGGTCTGGTATGGATATTAAGGGGAACCCCGCGTCAAAAAAAAAAAAATTATGCAGGGTTCCCCTTCGGGTCTGGTATGGATTTTAAGGGGAACTCCACGCCAAATTTTTTAAAAAATGGCGTGGCGTTCCCTCCAAAAATCCTTACCAGACCCTTTATCCGAGCATGCAACCTGGCAGGCCGCAGGAAAAGAGGGGGGACGAGAGAGCGCCCCCCCCCTCCTGAACCGTACCAGGCCACATGCCCTCAACATTGGGAGGATGCTTTGGGGGTCTGTGACCCCTGAAAGCACCATGTCCCCAAGTTGATGGTGACAAGGGCCCTTATCCCCACAACCCTGACCGGTGGTTTAATAAGGGGACCCCCAGATCGCGCCCCCCCCTGTTTGAAATGGTAAGGGGGTACAAACATGAGTTTGACTCGAACACGAAGCTCATACCTACCGCCTATCAGAGCTCATCAGTGCCACCTATCAGTGCCCATCAGTGCAGCCACTTAAGCGCACATCAGTGAAGATGCAAAATTACTTATGTAGCACTGACCCCCAAAGGAGCGGCTGAATTTTTCTGGGCTTACCGCTTACCTCCTCCGTCTTGTACTCGTTGTTCTTGTCTAGGGGTTCCCAGGGTTGATGACCCAGTAACTGTAGAGACCGACACTTAAATTCCTTTTTAGGATTTTATTTTACGTAAAACAGTGAACAAACTCAGTCTCTAAGTTGGGAATAGAGGGTATGAGGATAAAGTTTAGCTCAGGTGCTTGGAACTGCTGACTTCCATGAACGTCTATTTCTGTACATAATCCAGGGAATAGCCACTCACAAATGGATTCTTTAACTGCTGGATAAATCCTCAAGCTTAGATCTAGCAGCCTACAGTAATTCTAGCTTTGCAAAGTCTCTCACGCAGACTTGGTTGAAACTTAGTTGTAACCGGAAGGTATAGTTAGAAACTTTCCTTACTGTACCAGAATCTTTCAGCTGGTACGGCGATACCGTAAGAAATAGTGGATTCAATCAATGTCCATGGCAGCTCAGCTTCCAGGCTCTTACTGAGCAGCCAGCCTCGTGCGTGGCCCTCTTCTTAAGAGTCCTCCCCTCGTTGCATGCAGGCCTTTGGGGGCTGGTCAGGAGGACCAGGACCACGGAGTCAGCAACAACTTCTGGACGGGAACCCCGAACCACGTGACTTCAGCACCTTAAGTACCCTCTACCGGAATACACAGCGAGACACAACGCGCCCACTGATTGGCTCAGAGAAGAGATTGATACCCAATGCGTCCAACCAGACTGCATTCTAAGGCCTGTCACAGGTGCAAACCCCACCTATGACCAGGCAGAACCTCAATACAGCCCAGCCAAAGTGATGTCAAAGCATGATTTAGAACAATTAACCCCAAAACTCAACTACAGTTCTGGGCAAAAACGAAATTTAAAGTCATAGCACGTACTCATCAGGAGTACCGGCGCTACACTTATTTACAAAATTACAAAAACAGAAACTAAGAAAAACCTTTTATTTTCAAAACTTTCAGTTGTTTTTCATTTTTTTAGCAAAATTAAAAAAAAAAACAGTGGTAAATAAATACCAAATATATGATTTTGCCCCTCAGTCAGAATACTCATATCAGCACTGTAGCCATTGTATGATTGAATGAAGAGGGTATGTGGCGCTAACCCTTATGTAAATCAATAAATAATCTAAAAATAATCTAAAATGACCAGTTTGCAAAGCTCAGAGTATCCGAAAGATAAGTGACCTTTCACATAAATAGATATATAAAAACATAAAATAATGAACTAAATAGATAAAATTCCTTAATAGCAATACACATAAAATATTGAATAAATATAAGACGTGTGTAAAAAATGAAAAAATATTCAATGAAAGTGATGGTGCTAAAATAACCGTGCTGAAAATAAATATATGTGCTGGGGTAAAAATGATGATGGGGTTGGGTTAAAAATAGTGAACATGAAATCTTCTAGCAAAAAAAGGTGCACAGTGCAACGTGCAAAATATGTGAATAAAGAACCAATAGAGAACCGATAAATTGGTTCTGAAAGTGCAAGGGAATTGCAAGGAAATTGCAAGGGAAATTAATGATTGAATGTGCAGAAATATCCAAAATAATGACAAAGTGACCATACAGATGAAAAGAGTGTGTCACTGTAGGTATGGTATAATCAGATGATACCAAAACAATAATATCGCTGAAAAAAATTATTAAAAAATAAAAGTAAAATTTGGTGCACTACAAGTCCCAGCTTGTAAAGAAAAAAATGGCGGAAAATAAACAATAAAGTCCACAATCTGGAACAATGAAGAGCATAATGCTCTGGAATAAGTGAAGGTGAGTAGAAATATTCAGGAATCTTTGTGTTGATCACAGTGATGATCCGTGCAGGCAGTGCTCTGTGCTGACTTCAGGGGTGCACCCTACTAGTTCCCCCAGCCTCTCACCTCTATTTGCGGCCCCTACAGGCCTAGTGGAGCAGATAGCCTCTAAAGTGGCAAGCCTGGTCACTTTCCGGGTCCTCTTTCTTATGGGCTCCTATGGGCTCCTATAGGCTTCTATGGGCTCCTATGGACTCCTACTCCGATCCGAAAAGGCACTCCAGGGGTAAGGGGTCACTCACGGGTTAGATCAGCATGTAGGGGTTAAAGGTACAAAGAAGCGCTCCAATGTGTAGTAAAAAACAGGTTTATTGAAACAAAAATAATATCCACTCACATTTAAAGTTTTCTTGCATCAGCATAGATGAACTTCCGGTCGCGGCCACAAACCGGAAGTAGAGCGATAGGCACCTGACTTCCTTCCTCCCTCACTAGTATCGTCACTAGCACACGTGACTTTGTCAAAGGGTAAGCCATTGTATGCATGCCCTGTTCAAATGCTGTTTTTTTTCAGAAGGACCGTTTAACTGAAACTGGTTGTTAGACCAGCTTCTGTTGAACAGACAGGGGTACACATATAGTCAAATTCCTCCAGTTCCTGGTGAAATGGCTGAATTTGGATATGTGTATATCCAGCTTATGAATCATGAGAGGATTTTTTGCTGCAAACCAAAACCAAGTGTAAGTTACCTGCTTTTACTATTTAACCCAGATCCCAATTTCATGTTTAAAATGCAGACACGCTTTGGCATGTGATGAAGCTGAGGTATTTCCTCTTCCTTGCTTGCACTTATCTATACAAAATGAATGCAATGGTGCAATGTCAGTGGATTATTGACTTGCAATTCTTTGTTTCTACCTTTTCTATTACTGTACTTAATGTTGAACAGAATAAAACTTTATTCTTTAGAAAAAAAAAATGATTGGACTGATATAATAAAATGTGTTGAATGACATTGCTTCAACCCTTTAGTGACTAGATGCCTAGAACAAGTTTAGCACCATCAATATATAGTTATATAGTTACATATGCTTCAGGAAACTTGACAATAACTCTGTCTGAAAACAAAGAACACACACAGTTGTGCATTCCTAGTTCTTTGCTGCAAGGTAAATTACTCTCAAAATAAGAGGCATTTTTCACGTGGACTATAAAAGATATATTGACATGCCCAAGGGCTAAAGCAGAACCCTTTTCTATGACATGTCTATGACATATGACATACAACAGATTTATTTGTAATTGTCTCAGCAGCCTCTACAAAAAAAAAACAAGGATATGATAGGTTACCTTTATTGAAGATAAGTCTTGTTTTTAGCAATATTGCCTCTAGCTTCTTGACTCTGGGTAGGGTAGAGCTTCTTTTTCAGCTCAATGCATTGTTCATTTTCCATGTCCAAACAGTAACCTTCAGTAATGGTCAGATACAACATATTTATGGTAAAGATGGCTACAAAATGCATGGGCAGGCCCTGCTTCCAGAAACTGTATGTACCTTCATTAAGGGTAACCCATCATACTGACATTTTTTTTCATATGTTTCAAGGACAAGTAAAAATGTGTAATGTTTAGTAAAATATACGCTACTATGATATATAAGTATATAGTATAACTATTATAATATAAATTGTATAGTATAAGTATAGTATAAATAGTATAAAGTACTTTATAGTTAGTCAATTTTTTTTGACTCTCAAAATTTATGTAATTTATTTTAAATAATATCAAGATCAAGAGAGGCATGAAATGGTGTAAACCAGATCCTTTGTAGTTAAAGTAAATGTGCAGGTAGGGTAAGGGGAATGTGGAAGGTGGTTACTGTAATAGTCATTATTAGGGCTCCTTTTCTTTTCACAGAAGAAGTCTGCTCAATTCCAGTGATTGATTGTGTCTGGCTGTGATCTATGTACAGGTATTACTCCTGCTCAGCCAGACTCAATCAATTACCTGTCAAGGATGAAAGTCACAGCCAGCGAAGCAGCATGTGCTGGAATTTTCACTAGCCAAGAAATCCTCGGAGTGTCATGCTGTTCCCTGGATGCTCACTAGAAGAGAAAATGAGCTTGAAGCCCTGCTTGGGACAACCAAGCAGCAAGTTTTATGAGAGCTAACATTTTTTTAAAAACCATTTTGACAGTAAAAACAGAACAACATTTGTTTTTAATTAAGGCAACAGAAGAGGCAGAAAAAAAGATTACTAATTCTTGAATCTCTATAATTAAAAAAGGCACCATCCCTAATTAGAAATATAATACAACATTCTGTTAATGCAGACCTCGAGCTACAACGTGCCTACTTAGTTAGAGCAGACAATACTTGTCAAGTTCGTATTTTTGCTTGCTTCCCTATTAGGGAGGATTTCTAACATTTCCTATCCAAAATGGTACTGGTTAGATAGGAAATGGGAAAATATCTATTAAGTGAGGCCATTTACAGTGATAAAAACACTTTATTTTAGTTGAATGGGGAAAGGTTTAACACTATGTCAAGTTTTCATTGAGTTCTTTGGATCTTTGTTGGGGAAATTTAGCTCACTTCCTGTGCCAATGACTAAAGGCAAAAAGACTGTTCACTTTGCAATTTCTCCAAGAGCTTGAGAAGAGTGACTAAGAAGAAGCTCTGCTGACATTCATCAGCCAATCAAAAGTGTGTTTCTTTATACATGCTTGTGATTCTTTACAAAGTGATATTTCATCGCATTCATTAAGCTCTTGGGAAATTCTCCTGCAAAGTGAAACTTCCCTTGAAAAGTGAACATCCTATTTGCTTTTAGTAAATCAATCCTAGTGACTGTGGTCACTAAACAAAAAAGTGAGGGGAGTATGCCACCATTCAGATAGTGCCTACGTATCAATTTTTTTTTCTATGACTGCAAACAAAGACACTAGGTAGCTTCAATAGGTAGGAGGAGGAGTAGAGTGATCTGACCTCACAATCCTTCTACTTAAAGTGAAACTAAATGGAGAAGTGTTAATTGCCATAATACATGTACACAAATCATATATCATTTTTTTTTTTTTTTTGTATTTATTGTATTTATATATTTATTTTAAACTCAAAGACCTTATTCCTGCAGCACTGTTTTGTGGTCACATGACCTTTCCCTGTTCTTTGGCTTCTCCAAGGAAAGATCCTTGGGGGGAGCTTGTATTACTCTGCTGATGTATAATATCCACAGTGTGCCCTAACTGGTGCTGTGCCATTTAGAAGTACAATTCAAATTACATTATAAATATCAAAAAACTGTTTTACAGCTCCCTAAAAATCTCGATTGAGCATCAAACATGTATTTGTGTGCATTCATTTTCCTTTTTGCAGAGAGAGTTAAAGATGATTGACACTAACTTTAATTTTGTTCAGAAGGCATCTGCATTTAAAGCTCTTTTATACTTTACAGGTATTAGCAATCACATTTGATACATGTAATACTAAGCTTTTTTGTTATTCTCTCAGTGAATGTATTTAATCAGCATACTATATTCTGCCCCCATAGTGTTTATCAATAGGAGGACGTGGAGGAGGAGGGAGGGAAAGGGCAGTGTCATTTACCACTCTGTATATGCCCACATGTATGACTCTATACTGTGGTTTACAGTTAAGAAAAAAGAGGAAATTAACAGCTTAGCATGGAACTGAAATATGAGCATGCAGTAGAGCAGTAGAGGGCACAATTGCCAGTTAAGGTAACATGGTGCTGAATAGCAGAAAATGACCAGGTCATGAAGGGAGTAAGACCTTCTGGAGGTCAAGTGTTTAAGTTCTCCCCACAAATGGCATTTACAACATGTTGTTACACAACACACTTCAATTGCCCACCTCTTCCCCTGAGTCTGAACAGCAGCAGCTCGCTAAAACTCTGGGGCCACATTGTGCACTGCAGCATACTATACAAAAATGGCCCAATGTACTTCAAGGCATACATGGAACCCAGTGAGTGGGGCCTCATGAGTGCCCACTACCTTCACTGATACCCCACTTTGTGACCACTGCACTGCTACATCTTTCTGCCCTGTGCATCCCAGAGCCAGATGCCCTTCCAAAAAAAACCTACACGTGGTGCACTCTAGACCTAGGGAGGAGCCTGGAACTGTAGGGGCACTATAGCCTGGAGAGGACCCAAGACAGACAGAATGTGACTCAGTGAGTAACATTACACTTTTGTTCCGTTAACTTCCTTCAAGGCAGCAAATTGCTTTATTATTCCATTGCTTTTTAATTCCATTATTGGGCCATTTATTTTCAGTTAAAACATATCTCTTTGAAATATCACCAACTATATCATTTACCAACATTTTGCTAATATGCAGGATATAGTTTATGGTAATAAGCTGCCAAGAGGTACAATTCATGGAAATAGACTTCTAAGGAGGACAGCAGTGAAAACAGGTTGGGAACCACTGTCCTGCATATTTTACTAAGTGTTACGTTTGCAATTTATAAAGTAATATGTTCTAAAATGTTCTTCCGCTTTCAATAAGCGCCCAACCTGCAAGACCCCCCCTCCCACATGATACTGTTGTAGGGCTGTAGAAATAAGACACTTATCCCCATAAATGTGAGCATAAGGTGCTTTGCCAGGGAAAAATTACTTGCTAAGCTATTGCTAGACTTGCCAGGCTTCACAAGTTTTGTTGCACAATTGCAGCAAGTCCGCATTGCATGACAGGGGTCATTGTGGCTGAATTTTCATGCTGTAAACTTGCAAAGCTCTTACTGTAGACTCGCCACTGAAACTTTGCTCTTGCTAGAGACTTTAAAAAAATAAAATAATAAATCTAATTAAAAAAACTTGCGCTGAAGTGTTGGATCAAAAATAAATACAAATGAAAAAATGAATAATGATGAGACTTCAGCTGCTGCACAAAGGTGCTAAAACCTTAAAGCAATATGAAGTATAAAACAGCTCTGGCAGCCTATATCAAACAATATACATCCTAATAAATGGTGCCTTATACATCAATATAATTGTGACATAAAAAAACACAAATTCTGAAAAGTGCTTGGTGCTTTTGTAAAAAGTGCAAGGTGCTCCAAAACTTTGAAGGATGAGGTGACCCCCCCTTCTGTGACCCCACTCACCAGAAATATTAGATCCTCAGCTTCGCAGTCTGGGATCAAAAAATCTGATGATCTAGGGATATGTAGGATGGTTCCTCAGCACACTCTTCCAAGAAGATATTTTATGACAGGAAGGATATACCACACTCCATAAATGGAAAAACATGAGTTATCAAGTGCATTAAATGTGCAACTTCCAGGATATTTGGCAAAGACAAGCATCAGTAAAAAAAATCAGCGTTCGCCACTGTGTGGCATGCGTTCCACGGAGGCGGAAATTGCATCAATGGTTAGCATGAACCAGAAGTTCGTCAATGCATTTCGCCCCTCCTCCAGGGCATCATCAAAGGACATCACTTCTGGTTCCATTACACTCCATTTATACCCAAGGGAAGATCACCCCTCCCTCTGGGGAGGACGAAACGACCAATTACGATCAGTTTGTGAAAAACACCTACTCACTTCCTCCTCTTACATCATTTCCTGTTGCCAAATATAAAACTTTAATAACAACAAAAGCCCAAAAAGACAAAACTGCCTGTTCAGCTATATAACTACAATAAAAACACATAATGTGATAGACATATGCAAAAGATTTCCGATACATGGTCAACAATATATAAACAATTAAGAAAAAATATATAAAAGAAATGAAAATTAAAATAAAAATGCAAACAATAAGAAAAAGAGCACTTCTCAAGTAATATTACCAGTTGGACAGAAAACAATTGAGATCTATGTCAAGAAAGGCGTCCAGGATCTTTTTCTGCCTGCAGGAGAATCGGCTATGGCATATCCAGCAGAAGAGCCGCTCAGCGCGCGCACGGGAGCGCGCACGCATGCGCGGGAGCGTGCACGCACGCTGTTTGAGCCCGTTTTGGCGACAGGAGCGCTATTTAAGGAAGTTCCTGTCCATGCTATCTTGCTGTCCGGTCTACAGCGTTCCCGTGACCCCCAGCTACCAGCTATCTGCATACTACCTGACTTCTGATACCTGATTCCAGTACCCGGCTTGTTCCTGACCTTCCGTACCTGCTGCCTGTCTTCGATCCCGGCTTGTCCTGACATCTCTTCTGCCTGTTCCTTGGTACTTTGCTGTCCGCCTGTTAACGACCCGGCCTGCTTCACGACTACGCCTTGCCTGCTGATTTTGTACCGCACCTGTCTGCCTGTGTTTGACCCGGCCTGTCTGTGACCTGCTTCCGTTCCGGACTCCAGTCTCTTCCGGCTATCCGCAAGTTCCATCTGCCTGCCTGCTACTACTGGGTTCCTGCCCTAGCCTTCTACTGGTCGTCCTACAGCATTCCAGACGTCCGGACCAGCCCTGCATCCGTAACCTGCCAGGCACTTGTGCCCCTTTGTGCTTCCGAGCCCCTGTCTACTCTCCCAGGGGTTCCCAAGCCGGAGGTATACGAGACGCCGCTCCCTGCATCCGTGGGCTCAACCACCAGGTACGTGACAGTACCGGACAGCCATGTCCGAGCCCACGCAGGGAGCTGCTCCAATGGGAGATCTGTGTCGCCACCTGGCTGGCCTAACCCAGGCAGTGAAGAGTCTTCAGGAGGGCTATACCCGGCTCGAGGAACGTGTTCAGGTCCTATCCACAGTTACGTCATCCTCACCTGGGACTTCTGCTGCTCCTTCAGTAGTGATGATGCCACCTGAACCCAAGGTTCCCACGCCTGAGCGGTTTTCTGGGGACCGTAGTAAATTTTCGAGCTTTCCACAATGCTTGTGAACTTTTCTTTGCCCTGCAGCCTAGAACTTTCTCGCTTGACTCCACCAAAGTCGGCTTTGTCATTTCCCTGCTGTCAGGAGATCCACAAGCTTGGGCCCATCGGCTTTTGGAACAAAAGGATGCCACCCTTGACAACTTGAACTCCTTTTTTCATGCTATGTCTCAGCTTTACGAAGACCCGCAACTAACAGCAACTGCAGAAACGGCCCTGCACTCTCTGCAGCAAGGCCGCAGACCAGTGGAAGATTATGTAGAGAAAAAAAAATCGCGCTGTTAGAGTCCAATTGAAGATAGGAAGTATGAAACAGTCCTAAAAACAACTTCTTTTAATGTAGATAATATCCTCCAATGGAAATATTATTCAGAGAAAATGTTTCAGCAATATTGAACCTTGCTCCTATGGATAAGCATGCTTACCAGATGTAAGCCAAAAATTTGCATATGGCTTTAACCCAGCCTGGAAGATTATGCGTCTGAATTCAGGCGCTGGAGTTCCGATACCAACTGGAACGACTCCGCTCTGCGTTACCAGTTCCGCACGGGTCTCTCGGAATCACTGAAAGATGAACTGGCCCGAGTGGATACACCAGAGACTTTAGACGCACTCATTAATCTGTCCATACAGATTGACAGGCGACTCCGACAATGGAGGTCTGAACGTGCCGCCGGTCCTTCCAGACCAATCTGGATGCTTCCCCGTGTACCCAGTCCGCCTCAACCGAATCCCCGAGCTCCCGTGACCTATACTTCTGATGTTCCGGAACCCATGCAGTTAGGCTTACTGCGCCCATCCCTGACACCTGAAGAGCAGCAACGCAGGCGATCCAATAACCTGTGCCTCTACTGTCCCGAATCGGGACATTATGTGAGATCCTGTCCTGCTAAGCAACGTAAGTCCTGCACTACCTCTTTTGCTCTTACTCCCACTCTGCCGAATAATACGTCTCACCTGGCTGTCTCCGTTCTTTTTCAGCTCCCAGGAGGGAATATCCGGGTAACCGCTATCATTGATTCTGGAGCCTGCAGCGGTTTCATGGACTTAGCTTTCGCCACCCGGCATTATGTTCCCCTGCGACCAAAGGCAAAGGGCCTCTCTGTACATCTGGCTGACGGCTCGGCTCTTAAATCTGGACCTGTTACACAAGAGACTGTGCCAATATTCACCACTATTGCTGGAAACCACCAAGAACTATTATGCCTGAACATCATCCAATCCCCTCTGTTTCCCGTTATTCTAGGCATGCCCTGGCTGAGGGCTCATAACCCATTGATTGATTGGACCACTGGGGTGATCAGCTTTCCCTCCTCCTATTGTCACCAATATTGCCTGCCAGAGACGGCTCAAGTGTCCTCCCCCCTACTCTGCATGGAAGCTGATGAAGAGACCCGTCAAGCCGTACCTGAAGTCTATCATGGATTCTTAGACGTCTTCAGCAAGAAGGGCGCAGACACCCTTCCTCCTCACAGGCCATATGACTGCCCGATTGAAATCCTTCCTGGTGCAGAAGTTCCATTCGGAAGAATCTTCCCCTTAACCGAACTTGAACTTGGGACTTTGAAGGCCTATATTGATGATAACTTGGAGAAGGGGTTCATCCGGCCATCCACTTCCCCAGCAGGGGCAGGAATTTTCTTCGTAGAGAAAAAAGACCATTCCCTACGCCCCTGCGTAGACTACAGGGAACTTAACAAGGTTACCATCAAAAATCGGTACCCCCTTCCCTTGGTACCTGAATTATTCCAAAGATTGGGGTCTGCAGCGACTTTTACAAAGCTGGATCTTCGCGGGGCATACAACCTTATCCGCATCCGGAGTGGCGACGAGTGGAAGACTGCCTTTCGCACCCGGTTCGGGCATTTTGAATATTTAGTTATGCCGTTCGGACTCTGCAACGCCCCCGCTATGTTCCAGCATTTTGTGAACGATATCTTCAGAGACTACCTCGACCTATTCGTCATAGTATATTTGGATGACATCCTGATCTTTTCACCTTCCCTGACAGAGCATCGCAAACACGTTAAAAAGGTACTAACCAGACTTCGACGCCACGGCTTGTATGCAAAACCAGAGAAATGTGTGTTCGAACAACAGAGCATCCAGTTCTTAGGACTGATTATTTCTGTGGAAGGCATCAAGATGGACCCACAGAAGGTCTCCACCATCCTGGACTGGCCAGTCCCTACTGACAAGAAAGGTGTTCAACGCTTTGTGGGATTCGCAAATTTCTACCGGAAATTCATCAGAGGATTCTCAACTATCATCTCGCCCATCACAAGTCTAACTAAACAGAGTACTAAGTTCTCTTGGACTCCCGGAGCGCAGGCAGCATTTGCAACCTTGAAAGATCGATTCACGTCGGCATCAGTTCTAAAGCATCCTGACCCGGCGTTACCGTACATACTTGAGGTTGACGCCTCAGAAGTTGCAGTCGGGGCAGTGTTATCTCAGAGACAAGGGCCTAAAGCTCTGTTGCACCCAGTTGCGTTCTTCTCCCGCAAACTATCTGAGGCAGAACGAAATTATGACGTGGGAGGCCGAGAGCTATTGGCCATCAAAGCCGCCCTTGAAGAGTGGCGATACCTTTTGGAAGGAGCGACACATCCGATTCTTGTGTATACGGCTCACAAGAATCTCAAATACCTAAAAACCGCTAAGAGACTGAGACCACGCCAGGCCCGGTGGGCACTTTTCTTTACGCGATTCTCTCTCCATATAACTTACAGGCCTGGGTCGAAGAACACCAAGCCAGACGCCCTTTCTAGGATGTTCAGCGAACCTGAAACTTCTCCTGCTCCAGACACCATCCTGTCTTCGGAAAGTTTTCTTTTGCTCCAAGAAGATTTGCTGGCCCAGATAAAACGGGCTTCCGTGGGAATTTCTCCTCCGCCTGATACTACCCTACAAACCAGAGACGATCTGCTATGGTACAGGGAAAAGATCTTCGTACCTCAGGAGGTGCGAGTGGCTGTTCTGAACTTCTGTCATGACCATGAGTTAGCTGGTCATTTCGGGGTGCACAAGACATCTGAATTGCTCCAACGCATGTTTTGGTGGCCGCAGCTAACAAAGGACTGTAGGGATTATGTGGAATCATGCTCCGTCTGTATCCAGAACAAGGGCAGCAAATCAAAAGCTTGGGGTCTGTTGAAACCACTACCTGTCCCGGAGAGACCATGGAGGATGATCTCCATGGATTTTATTGTTGAACTGCCTCCCTCGGAAGATCATTCTACCATCTTCGTAGTGGTGGATAGGCTCTCTAAGATGGCCCACTTCCTTCCCATGAATTTTTTTTTTTTACAAAAAATATTTTTTTTTTTTTATATTTCAAAAAGTTGGGTATGGTCCCAATCCTTCTTCCTAATTGTCCACGCACCCCAATTGGGATCCTGCTGTGCGTGGGATGAACAGGAAACTTTTGAGCAAGTACAATACCAGCTAAAACATAGAACAATTCGCAGGGGAGCTCATAGTGGGAGAAGTGGAATGCCTACATACCTCGCCCAGGGGTCCCAGATGAGGCGGAATTTCTCTGTGGTGTCTAGGATAGTGCTAGAGATTCTTTCCTGTGCCATTATCCAAGATATCTTAAGCTTGGTTTGGCGGAAGGAAACTGTATGCGATTTCCATGCGCGGGCAAGTGTAATCTTGGCCCCTAGGAGGATGAAATGGATGAGGCACATGGTCAATTTGGGAACTTTTGGAATTTTGTTGTTGAGGAGGGCTATGGTGGGGTCTTGCGATACCGCGCAGCCAGTGGTTTTGCGGATTAGTCTAAAAATTCTGTTCCAGAACCCTCTAATTTTGGGGCATTCCCAAAGAGTGTGGAGGAGGGAGCCCGTGAGTCCGCAATTTCTAAAGCACAACGGGGAGGACTGTGGGTAAAATTTGGTGAGTCTGGTAGGAACTAGATACCATCGAGAGATTACTTTGAGGTCTGCCTCTATAAGGGAGGTGTTTAGAATGCCTCTGTACGATCGGGCGAAGTTCGCGTGCCAGGTGTCCAGTTCCCAATCAAATTGCAGGTCATGCTCCCACCTTTGCATGTAAGTCGCTTTTCCCTGAGGGTCAGCTAATGCTGAATAGATAAGGGAGATACCTCCCCTGACGCCCATGTCCGAGGAACACCAGAGTTCGTATTGAGTGACTGAGAGCGGAACGGCTGAGCCTTTCCAAATATCTCGCAGGAAGTGTGCCAGTTGCTGGTAGCGAAAGGTTTCGGATGACGGCATGTCCAGTTTGGAGATGCAGTATTTGAGCGTGAGGGGGCCATTGTTATTGAAGTATTGTCCTATTCTGTATAGGCCCTTATCGAGCCACCATCTAAAAGCCTTGATGTTGAGTCCTGGAGGGAATTGGGGGTTGTGGAAAATGTGAGCGAGGGGATGCCAGGAGGAAATGAGGCGGGTATTTTTATGAAGGGTATCACATAGGGACATAGAGTGAGAGAGTGTAGGTGAAAGGATCGGGGGACGGTCTTTATAAGGTTTCCAGACTAGGTAGTCCAGAGTGTGGTTGGGGGTTGCCTGTCTCTCAATGTCCACCCAGTCCGGTTTTGGACCCTTAAAGTAAATTGCTGAGAACTGACATAATTGTGCTGCTTGATAGTACCACCAAATGTTAGGGAGGCCTAGGCCTCCTTTTTTCCTGGCTCTAAATAGAACCTTTTTAGAGAGGCGGTGACCCTTCCCTCCCCATATGAACCGTATGATGGAAGATTGTAGTTTGTCCAAAGCCCATTTTTTGATGGGAATAGGGAGTGATCGGAATAGATATAAAAGTTTGGGTAGTAACGTCATCTTGACAGAGTGGATTCTGCCCAACCAGGATAATTTGTATAGAGACCACTGCGTGAGTTCATCTGTTAGCTTTTTGAACATAGGGGGGAAGTTGTATTGGTACAGTAGTTCTATTTTAGGGGTGAGGGACACCCCCAAGTAGGGGAGGGAGGATGCACACCATGAGAAGGGAAAGTGAGCTTTTAGTCTGTTGACTAGATCCTGCGGTAATGTGATATTCAATGCCATTGACTTTGACATATTGACTTGGAGGCCTGAGATTGCTCCAAACGAATTGAGGAGTTTGAGGATGTTGGGGGTCGAAATGAGGGGGGAAGAGATAAAGAGGAGGACATCGTCCGCAAAAAGGGCGCATTTGTGGGAGTGTTGACCACACTTTATTCCATGGATGTCTGGGTTTTGCCTGATAGCTAGGGCCAGGGTTTCTATCGCTATGGCGAAGAGAATGGGAGATAGTGGGCATCCCTGTCTGGTGCCTTTCAGGATTGGGAATTGATCGGACAGGTGACCTTGTAGTTTAATTTGGGCTTTAGGGGTGGAATATAATGAGGAGAGGGTTCTGAGGAACTCCGGGCCAAAGCCCCATCTCTGAAGGGTGGTGAAGAGGTATGGCCAGGTGACCGTGTCAAATGCTTTTTGGAGGTCTATTGAAAGGACATAACCTGGCTGGGGGGGGTTCCCATCCCAGGAGGATTGCATAAGGGAAATTAAGTCTACCGCCCTCCTGATCTGGTCCGGTCCCTGCCTCCCCGGGATGAAGCCCACCTGGTCCTTATGAACGTAAGAGGCTATAAAAGAGGACATTCTATTTGCGAGGATTTTTGTCATAATCTTCAAATCATTATTGATTAAAGAGATAGGCCTATAGTTGCTTACTTCGCTTGGGTCCTTGCCCTGTTTCGGGATCACTGAAATATACGCTAGGTTAGCAGCAGGTTCCAAGGTTGCGCCCTCTCGCAGGGAGTTGAAGAGGCGGGCCAGATGAGGGGAGAGGGTCTCAGAGAATTTTTTATAATATTGGGCAGAGAATCCATCCGGGCCTGGGGCGGAATCTGGCTTAAGGTTTTTAATGACCTCTTGGACTTCCTTCATTTGAAAGGGGGATTCCATAATAGACCTATGGGAGTCTGAAATTCTGGGGAGACAGATGTTATCCAGAAAGGAATTAATGGAATCTGGGTCATCTGGGGGTGAGGCCGAATAAAGTTTAGTGTAGAAGTCCTGGAAAGATTCCAGAATTCTTTGGGGGTTCTGGGTGAGGGTGCCAGACCGGGATTTAATCTTGGGGAGGGCGAAATTCCTGACTTTCGGGGATAGTTTAGCCGCCAGACGAGGGCCAATTTTGTTGCCCTGAAGATAGAATTTCCCGCTTAGCCATCTCAGGTGTCTGTCGGCGTTGGATGTCAGAGCCAAGTTCAGAGCAGTGCGGGCCGAATCTAGCTGCGCCAATGTGGCGGGAGTGGGATTCTTCTTGTGTGCTTTGCTGAGTAATTGGAAGTCCTTTTCTAGTTTGTCTACTTCCTCTTTCCTTGCTTTTTTCAGTGAAGAGGCTAGCTGTATCATTTTGCCTCTCAGGACCGCCTTATGGGCTCCCCAGAGAGTGCTTGGAGATATGTCTCCGGTATCATTGAGGAGGAAAAACTCATGGATTTCCTTTTCCAATAAGGTGCAGTGGACTGGGTTGGAAAGGAGAGATTTACACAGGCGCCATTGAGGAGGGCCTGAGGACACTAAGGAGCTGTGGATACTGAGGGTAACCAGCGAGTGATCTGACCACGGTACCTCTTGTATTGTAGCTCTGATGGCAGAGTGAATATCGGCATTGGGGATGAATATGTGGTCTATCCTGGCATATGTTTTGTGGGGAGCGGAATAGTGGGTGTAGTCTTTTCCTGTGGGGTTCAGCTCCCTCCACACATCAATAAGACCATGATCGTGGAGGAGGCGTGCTATTCTGAGACTTTGTTTGGGGAGCTTCCTCGGGTGGGGTCTAACTTGAGGTGATTTGTCAAGAGAGTGGTCGAAAGCGATATTGGAGTCGCCTCCTACAATGATTTTGCCTTCTAGGTGCGGTGATAGGGTCGAGAGCATAGAGGCGAAAAAGTGTGCTTGGTTCTGATTAGGGGCGTAGTAGGACAGGAAGGAGTGCATTACCCCATCAATGACCCCTTTAACAAGAATAAACCTGCCTTCTTTGTCTTTGATTGTGTGGGCATGGGTGAAAGGGATCCGTTTCGCAAAGAGGATGGCAACTCCTCTCTTTTTGGTTTCAGCGTTAGCGAGGAAGAAAGTGGGGAAGTTACGGTGGAGGAAGGAGGGGGAAAAACTGGAGGGGAAGTGGGTCTCCTGGAGTAGGACGACATCAAGGCTTCTAGAGTGGTAGCTTTGCAACGCCTTTCGGCGTTTGGAGGGAGAGTTGAGACCTTGTGTGTTATGAGAGGCAACTTTTAGAAAAGGTTTGCGAGTATTTGTGTCAGTCATGGGCGTCAGGGAGGGGGTGCGATGGTGCAGATGAGGAGCTTACCTTTGAGATGAAGAGGCTGGACGCCTTTGAAGATGGTGCAGGAGCTAGGAGGTGCTGTGGCGGGAGGCTGGGAAGAGTTCTCCGCGAGGGTTCCTGAGAGAGGGAGTTGGAGCGGCGAAGGGGGAGAAGAGGGATCAAGGAGGAGACCAAGAAAGGGAGTGAAGAGCATCAGGAGAATGGGAAGGAAAGCAGAAATGTCAAAAAACAGACTTGTACAATCAGAAAATTCAATTCAAACAAAAAAATTAGAGGAAAAACAAGAAACATAAAAATTAAAAAATCAAAAAGAAAAATCACTGGACCGGCAAGCCGAGTCCAAGTCCAAGTACCCCGGTGAGGGGGAACTTGGAGTGGGAGCAACCTCTGAGGAGGTTGTCTACCTGTTGTCACCAGAGGGGTATTAAAGCCCGCTCTGTTACAACAGAGGGAGTGGCATGAGTTACCGCTCCGGCCGTCAGACCCCCTGTTGGGGGGAACCAAAGACCCCTTGGAAGGGCCGGCCTATTAACATTTGCATCATGAACATTAAGAAACCAAGGACATATTAGTTCGAACTTCTAGACACGTGGGTAAATTACCGTGCCAAAACCTGTGAACAAAAAAGATTCCTGCCGAGGCAGGGGGGTTAAGGGGGGAAGAGGTGGAGAGAGGCTGCAATGCCTAGTCACCGGGGATGGGGGGGGTAAGTGTGGCATAAAACAAGCTATTGGGCATTGAAGAACTAGGCCCCACCCCAGCCGGGGCGGGGTGGTTGAATCTGGGTAGGTTACCCAATTAGCCAAAAAAAAAAAAAAAAAAAAAAAAAAGGGGGGGGCCGTTGAAGGCAGTGGCCTGACAGTTCGAGGTCAGGGGTGTCCGAGATAATCATCTGCCCGTCCATCAGGGGAGGGCGAAAGTCCCAGACTGTTCTTCAGAAGGAGGGAAAAACATCTCCCGGCCGGGAGTGTGAGTGAGTTTTTCATCTCGGGGGGTGAGAGTCCCGGTATCTCTTCGGTAGCTGCTTGTTCCAGAGCGGGGTCAGGGGGCTGCCCGGGGGGGGACGCTTGGATGAGCCCGGTTTAGTCATCGGTTGCTGAGGGTTAACTTCTTGCGAGATGAGGCCAAGTTTGAGCAGAAGACGTTCTCCATCTGGAAAGTTGGAAAAGCCAAATGATTTGTCTCTAAGTTGGAATTGGAGGCGAAATGGGAATTGCCATCGGTACTTAATGGAATTTTGGTTAAGAACCTCCAGGAGGGGTTTGAGGGATCTCCTCTTCTGGATCGTGGTAGGCGAGATGTCTGCAAAGACTTGAATCTTGTTCCCTTGAAAGGAGAGGTTGTCCAGGTTGCGAGTTTTTCTCATGACGTCCTCTTTGACGCCATAAAAGTGCGGCTTTACCACTATGTCCCTCGGGAGCCCATCTTGTCGGGGGGGTTGGAGAGCTCTGTGGGCCCTGTCGAGTTCGAGTCTATGACCCTGGATTTCTGGAATAAGTTCCTTAATGAACAATTTGACCGTCTCGGGTACGTCTGTGACCGACTCTGGAATACCGCGTATGCGGAAGTTGTACCTCCTGCTTCTGTTTTCCAACTCATCTATTTTGGATAATGCGGTCTCGAGTTGGTCTTGTAATGTTTGAATGCAGGTGGTGTTTTGGTGTGGGGGGGCTGAGAAGGGCCGGAGCGGCGCGGAGCTCCCGTTCAGCACGTCCTAACGGAAGTCCCGCGCATGCGCACTCCGCCAACCGCGAGAATTTTCATCAAGGAGATCGTAAGACTTCATGGCATTCCGGCAAACATAACCTCAGATCGTGGGGTACAATTCACCTCAAGGTTTTGGAGGGCATTATGTGGCTCTCTGAAAATCAATCTGTCCTTTTCTTCAGCTTACCACCCTCAAACAAACGGCCAGACAGAAAGGACGAATCAAACACTGGAGCAGTACTTACGTTGCTTTTCATCATTCTCTCAAGATGATTGGGTTCCTCTATTACCGCTGGCCGAATTTGCCTATAACAATTCAATTCATTCTGCTACAAAACAAACTCCCTTCTTCGCAAATTACGGATTTCACCCTTTATTTCTATCAAACAGTATACCGGAATGTTCTGTACCTGCTGCTCAGGAAACTCTGAATTTTTTTAGTACCAATAATAAATTACTCCAGGAGACAATGACAAGAACTCAGGAATACTACAAGGAGGTCTTTGACAGGAAAAGTCTGGCTGTCTACACTAAACTTGAAGTTGGCATGCCCCTCTAAAAAGCTTGGCCCTAAGTTTGTGGGGAGCGCGCATGCACGCTGTTAAAGCCCGTTTTGGCACCAGGAGCGCTATTTAAGGAAGTTCCTGTCCATGCTATCTTGCTGTCCGGTCTACAGCTTTCCTGTTACCCCCAGCTACCAGCTATCTGCATACTACCTGACTTCTGATACCTGATTCCAGTACCCGGCTTGTTCCTGACCTTCCGTACCTGCTGCCTGTCTTCGATCCCGGCTTGTCCTGACATCTCTTCTGCCTGTTCCTTGGTACTTTGCTGTCCACCTGTTAACGACCCGGCCTGCTTCACGACTACGCCTTGCCTGCTGATTTTGTACCGCACCTGTCTGCCTGTGTTTGACCCGGCCTGTCTGTGACCTGCTTCCATTCCGGACTCCAGTCTCTTCCGGCTATCCGCAAGTTCCATCTGCCTGCTACTACTGGGTCCCTGCCCTAGCCTTCTACTGGTCGTCCTACAGCATTCCAGACGTCCGGACCAGCCCTGCATCCGTAACCTGCCAGGCACTTGTGCCCCTTTGTGCTTCCGAGCCCCTGTCTACTCTACCAGGGGTTCCCAAGCCGGAGGTATACGAGACGCCGCTCCCTGCATCCGTGGGCTCAACCACCAGGTACGTGACAATCTAACTCAATGTAAAGACCATGAGGACTCAGCGTCCGGAGCCTATGGATCCATTGGGTCTCATTCTGTGAGATAGCTCTCTTGAGGTTGGAACCTCTCCAATGTTCCTCTACCCTATCTATCCCACAAAATGTGAGGCCTCTTTGATCTCTATTATAGAACAATCTAAAATGATTGGACAGGCCCTGGTGCTTATAGCCATTTTTAATTCTATTAACATGCTCCCGGAGCCTTACCCCCAATTTCTTTGTGGTCCTCCCCACATATTGGAGACCACAGGGACAAGACAAAAGGTAGGTAACATGTGTGGTCCCACAAGTGATGATTTTTTTTTTATTTCAAAAGACCTTCCTTCAGAAAATAACCTTAAGTGGGTGATTTTCCTTTTCCTATGTTTGGAGGTTTTACACATTACACATTTGCCACAACTGAATTTTTTTTTTGGCCTAAATAGGTAAATAGCTTCTTGGGGGGATTGATGACATCATGTGCAAATTTTAGCCTAAGTGTTGGTGGTTTAGTATAAATAAAACTGGGCTGTGCGGGCAAAACATTTATAAGCTCTCTATCTTCCAATAACAGAGGCCAGTGTTCCCTAATTATTTTTCAAACTGTTTATACTGTCGGATATATCCAGTCAAAAAAGCTACACCATAATCTTTCTTATTTTTAACTTTCTCTTGAAACTAATTTTCCCTATCCATCTCGCCAATGGTTTCTTTAGTTCTTTTTAAATCTTTTAGATTATATCCCTTTTCATAAAATCATTCCAAAATCAGTTCTGCTTGTGTATCATAATCTTCTTTTTTATTGCATTTCCTTCTTACTCTCAACATCTGGCTTTTTGGAATACCACCCAACCATCTTGGGTGTTGGCAGCTACCTAATGTAATATAGCCGTTTCTGTCTACATCCTTAAACAAAAGTTTTGGTAAATAATTTTCTTCTTTGTATATATATATAGTAAGATCTAGAAAGTTTACCATTTGATGACTATAGGTTTCTGAGAAAGAAATACTATAACAGTTGACTCCCATTTTCTCCAGAAATCTACAGAACGATTACTGTGATCTTGCCCATACTATTATAATCTAATCTATGTATCTCTTGTAGAGTCTAAGCTCTGGTATATTTCTATCATAGATGGCCTCCTTCTCCCATAAAGAGGTTTGCAACTGATGGGGCGTACTTAGCCCCCATAGCCACACCCCTTTTTTGTCTATAATAATTCTTCTCATGCCAGAAGAAATTATGGCTCATTGCCAGATAAAGAGCCTTTAGGAGAAAAACCTTCTGTTTCGGTTTAATATTTATACTTGCCAATGCCCGCTCAGCAGCCTTCAAGGCATGATGCTGCTGGATATTGGTGTAAAGGGAGTTTACATCGACACTGGCTAAAATGTGATCTTCATCTATAGTCATGGTTTAACTAATTCAATCAGATCTTTACTGTCTTTTAGATATGCAGGACCTTTTTGGGTAAGTGGTTGCAAAAAACAGTCCAAATATTCCCCCAGTCTAGAGAACAGCGAGTCAACTCCACTGACTATAGGTCTGCCTGGTCTAAGTGGATTCTTATGCATTTTGGGTAACTTGTAAATAACCGGAACTTTAGGTGCATCTGGGATAAGATATTTTGCTTCTTTCTTTTTTTAAATGCCATCCTTCTGTGCTCCTTTGCTTAGCCTCTTCAATTTGGCTCCCATTACATTTTCCATATGTCTCACTATCTCCCACTAAAGTGTCCAACTCTTCCAAATAATCAGTTTTATTTAAAATAACTACCCCCCCCCCCCCATCAGCTGACCTAATAACTATGCCATTTTTTCCCCCAACAGCTCTAAACCTCTTTCTAAATCTGTTTTACGTTTATTTGGACGAATGTCTAATTTGTCCAAATCTTGCTCAACCAACGATTTAAACGCTCCCACAAAATGGTTGTTGGTAATTTGGGGATTGAAAATAGAATTGTTTTTTTAAAGAGGTATGCTGGTACTCCTCAATAGATTGATCCACTGGTGGACTACTCTTAGCATAAAACTTTTTAATGTTAATTTTTTTTTCCATGCTAATTTGCTACATATTGGAAAAGTGTCAACTAGAACTTGTGCTTCAAGTGCTCTGCAAATGTACAACTTGCTAGTGAAAATATGCAGCAAGTTAACAGACAATTCAACACTGCCACAAATTTGTGGCAAGTTAAGCTTGCTGTCTGGGATGTAGCCTGGTGTGGTTCAGAAAAGGGGTGCTTACTCATGCTCCTCCTTTCCTTGCCTGCCAGGCTGCATGCTGTTGTAAGGGTCTGATTTGGCTTTGGGGGATGAATACGCTTTTTCTGTGTGGGGTTCCCTCTTAACATTCATATAAATCCCCAAAGGGTCCGGTATGCAATTTGGAGGACCCCATGCCTTTTTTGCCTGGGGTCCCCCTGATATCCATACCAGACTCTCATTGAGGATAAGGGTCTGGTATGTACTTTTAGGCAGAGCCCCACCCAGTAATGTTTGTGTGGGGTCCCTCCAATAACATATACTGTATATCAGACCCTTAGCTAGGATAAGAGATTGGTATGGATGTAAAGAGTCCTCAGCCATTTTTTATACATCCAAAGCTGTTATTTGCCGGCAATGACCTTTTTCTTTTTTTTGTACATATCTGTATTGCTGTAGTGGGCTGTATGCATTGTACAGATGTACCATTTCTCAGGCAGGTTTAAGACACCCCGGGCATGCTGTTTAAAGGATTTTTGTGTTTTTATTGTTGATCATAAAGCATTATTAAAATTGCTGCACCCCAGCAAATGCAATTGAAAGCTCTTTTTTTTTGCTTTGGTATATGTACTCCAGGGCAGTGCCCACCCTCATGCTATTTGTCTAACAACTCATTGGTTATTAGCCTGGAAAATGGTCATTAATGATTTTTTAACATTCTCATTGACTTTAATAGAGATCAGATTCTGCACCTGAACTTTAGTCATGTTTTTTAAACCCGCCTCAAACTGAACCCAGGTACATTTGGATCATCCCTTCTCACAGTACAGTAGTGCTTACAGCAGCAACATTTTGTCTACTATACCACTGTTAGGTAAAAAAAAAAATAATAATAATAATGGGTACACCTATTTGGTATCTGAATATGGATTCAAACCAAATTATAGAAAAGTAACTTTAAATAACAATTGTCATTTTATTAAGATACAAAATGTGTTTTGACATTTTTTTATCCTTTGTTGCATTTCTGTGCTGCTGATCTCCTGTTGCCATCTTCTGTCTATATACATGCACTTTAGTGATGGGTGCATGGCATTTATCGGAGCAGGTTTCAGCACTGTGACATTAGCGGGAGACTGCCAAACCTCCCAAATGTCCTGGTTTCCATGTGACTATCCAGGGAGTTGAACTAAATTCCATGTTCATGCAGACTCACCTCATGTCCCGGTGCCAGGTTCTGAAATGCTGATATTAGCTTCTGATGCCTATAAAAGGCTAGACCCTGACCAGCACATAGCCTAGGAAGAGTGAGGAAGCCTCCATCCCCACTTCTTGCTTCTCATCATGTGACAAATACATCACATGGCAGTGCAACACCTCATATTTCTATCAGATATGATATTGCTGCACAGGCAGCACCCATAACTTTATTTCACAAGCTCTGCTGCAGTACGGACCTGCATTACTGTTGTCATGGAAGCCAATATGTAATGAATAATTTCATGTAGGCTGAGCTGAGGATGTTTATTTGAGGAGATTTGCAGGCCAGGATGGAGATAAATTTAATGCGGTGTCAGCCAGAATCAAGTTGCCATGTGTAATAAGAATCTGCTAATTTGCCAATTTTTCAATTATTCAATTAAGCCCATTTTGTCCACTTTGTTAACTTGTATTGGCATGTGTATATAAATCATTGTTATTTGTCTAAAGAGTCAGCTATGAGTAAGCACCAGTAGTTACAGTGTGAAACATGTTAGCGAGTGATTCCATCTTGCTGTATTGATTTTTAACCAATAAAGACTTTTTTTTTCATATGGAGGTTGATTTACTGCACACACTAGAAGCTATGGGTTTACTGGACACACTAGAAGCTATGGGGTTACTGGACACACTAGAAGCTATGGGGTTAAGGAGACCTAATTTCTTTACAGTATTGTCTGTGAATCCTCTCCTGTATACATAGCCATCACTCTGCTATGTGCACTGAGGCCCACCTTTCTCTGATCCCTGCCTGCC
Organism: Lithobates sylvaticus; assembly: GCA_028564925.1. Taxonomy (NCBI): domain Eukaryota; kingdom Metazoa; phylum Chordata; class Amphibia; order Anura; family Ranidae; genus Lithobates; species Lithobates sylvaticus. Next base: position 456,149,974 of record CM053027.1, on the reverse strand, counting down.
TGTCTCTGGCCCCTGACCACTTGTCTCTAGCCCCTCCACTGCAACAGCTTTTTGTTGTTGCATTATTTAAAATCATTCACACTTGTTGACACACAACCTTGACTTTTACTATTATTGCAACCATGTGTATAATCCTGGAAAACCGATTTCCTGCACTCCCCCTTCCCCACTGACCACAGGCCTTTTTCCCACATAGCTGACCCTAGGGTATTTTACATTCCATTGAACAGCAATGTAAGGGACCCTATGATGCATATTTCTTGCTTCTGCACTCTCTACACTGTGTTGTACACTGTCCTAACTGCTACATGCCTTTGATACGGTTGGCCACCTCCTCCTCCTCAATAAACTTTACTCCTTCGGTCTCTGTGACTGTGCTCTTCACTGGCTCTCATCCTACCTATCCCACTGCACCTTCAGTGTCACCTACAATTCTACTTCCTCCTCTCCACTTCCTTTCATTGTTGGGTTCCCCCAAGGTTCTGTTCATGGACCTCTCCTATTTTCAATCTACACCACCTCCCTGGGTCAGCCTCCCATGGCTTCCAATATAATTTATACGCTAATGACAACCAAATCTATAATTCCACCCCTCAGCTAACTCCACCAGTCTCCTCACACTCACTAACTTACTAACAGACATATTTGTATGGATGTCACATCACTTCCTCAAACTCAACTTGTCCAAAACTGAGCTCATAATATTTCCTCCCCACGTGCCTCTTCCCCTGACTTCTCTGTCAAGAGCAATGGCACAACCATCCCTACATGCCAGGGTGCTAGGTGTTATCCTGGATTCTAAACTCTCCTTTTGGCCCCACATCCAATCCCTTTACAAAGCTTGCCGCCTTAACCTCAACAACATCTCCAAACAACGTCCATTTCTAACTAATGATACGACAAAGCTCCTGATTCACTCCCTGTTATCTCTCACCTTGATTACTGCAACTCCGTCCTCATTGGCTTACCTTTAAATGGGCTATCCCCCCTTCAGTCCATCCTGAATGCTGCTGCCAGACTCATCCCCCTTACAAATCGCTCAGTGTCTGCTACCCCTCTCTGCCAATCCCTCAATTGGCTGCCACTCACCCAACAAACTAAATTCAAAATACTAACAATAACTTACAAAGCCATCCACAACTCTGCCCCCAGCTACATCACTAGCCTAGTCTCAAAATACCAACCTAATTGTCCTCTTCATTCCTCCCAAGATCTCTTGCTCTCTAGCTCCCTGATTACCTCCTCCCATACTCGCCTCCAGGACTTCTCCCGAGCCTCTCCCATTCTCTGGAATTTCCTACCCCAATCATCAGACTATCTCCAAATCTATCCACTTTTAGGTGATCCCTGAAAATGTTTCTCCTGCCTCCACATAACATCTGTACTTTAATTTTCTTCATTAGATCATCCCCCACAGTTTTTTTTTTACCCTTTTGTATCACTTGGCCCTCCCTCCTAGATTGTAAGTTCTAACAAGCAGGGCTCTTTGATTCCTCCTGTATTGAATTGTATTGTAATTGAACTGTCTGCCCTAACATTGTAAAGCACTGCACAAACTGTTGGCGCTATATAAATCCTGTATAATAATAATAATAATAATAATAATAATAATGCATGCTATGTGATGTGCAGTATATTACATAGACCAGTATATTTTGCTGTGTATTACATGTATCTGACCAAAGTGTTTATTTCTCAATAGTTGTTCATTGCTGTGTAGTTTGAAACCAATTGTTCAGGGTAGGCCCTTAGGTTTATGTAAGACTCTCACTCATAGCACAGTAATTCAGGAGTATTCCACAGACTGTGTACAGTGTTTACAATATGTTAATTCAAACTCTATTTAAACATGCTTCTTTAGGGCCGATTCCCACTGGTGCGATGTTTGTGTTTTTTTACACATATAGAGCTTTATTTTGGTGGTATTTGATCACCTCGGTTTTTATTTTTTGCGCTATCAACAAAAAAAGACTGACAATTTTGAAAAAAAAAAAAAAAAAACAATATTTTTTACTTTCTGCTATACAACATATCCAATAAAAACAATAAAACAATCTAATTTCTTTATCAATTTAGGCCAATATGTATTCTGCTACATATTTTTTGTAAAAATCCCAATAAGTGTTTGATTGGTTATTGCGTCTCTACAAACTATGTGATATTTTTATTTGTATTTATTTATTGTTTTTACTAGTAATGGCAGCGATCAGCGATTTTTAGCAGGACTGCAACATTGCGACACTCAAATTGGACACCTAGCTGACACTTTTGACACTTTTGTGGGAACCAGTGACATTATTACAGTGAACAGTGATAAATAATTTGCACTGTTACTGTACTAATGACACTGGCAGGGAAGGGGTTAACACCAGGGACGATCAAAGGGTTAAGTGTGTCCCTAGGATGTGCTTACTAACTGTATGGGGGGTGGACTGACTGGGTGAACACAGAAATCTGTGTTCCTGTTTAGCAGGAACAGAAGATCTGTGTCCTTCCCTGTCAGAACAGCAATCTGCCTTGTTTACATAGGCAGATCACCGTTCATGCCTCTCTGTGGAGCGAATGCAGGCATCCACCAGACCCGCTGATTGGCTGAGTTTTGTCAGACCAGACAACATTCTCCAGTCTTCAGTCATCCAGTTATGATACTCATTTTCCCACTGTAGCATTGTTTTAGGCATTTAGCTGCCAGGATTACCTAGTTTTCATATGAAGAGTATTTGAGCGGTTGTGGAGTTCCTGTTAGCTTAAGTCTGGAAATTTTCTCCAACTTTTTAATTATCAAGGCATTTTTACCCACAGATCCACTGATGACTTTATACAGTATGTACTATTGATTGTAGTGAATGCATGTTAACCACATGCCGACCGCGCTATAGTCGAAAGACGGCCACAGCGCGGTCTGCTTGTTCTAAGTGGACGTCCTACGGACGCCCTCCCAGAAACTTGCTCCCGCGGGGCGCGCACTCGGGAACATACGTGACCGCCGGGTCCTCGCTGATAGCTGCCGTTTACCACGTGATCGCTCCGTCAAATGACGGAGCGATCACATGTACACAAACCGGCGTCACGTCATGACGCCGGTTCCTCCCTCCCCTCTCTGTACCGATCGGTACAGTGAGAGGGGAGAAGTGGAGAGGGGGAGAGATGGGACCAGCGCTGTGGGCTGGATGTGTAGTGCCCACAGCGCTGGTCAATACACTGCCACCACTGTGCAATACTCTGCCACCACTGTGCAATACTCTGCCACCACTGTGCAATACTCTGCCACCACTGTGCAATGCTCTGCAACCACTGTGCAATACTCTGCCACCACTGTGCAATGCTCTGCAACCACTGTGCAATGCTCTGCAACCATTGTGCAATACTCTGCCACCACTGTGCAATACTCTGCCACCACTGTGCAATGCTCTGCCACCACTGTGCAATGCTCTGCAACCACTGTGCAATGCTCTGCAACCATTGTGCAATACTCTGCCACCACTGTGCAATACTCTGCCACCACTGTGCAATGCTCTGCCACCACTGTGCAATGCTCTGCAACCACTGTGCAATACTCTGCAACCACTGTGTAATGCTCTGCCACCACTGAAATACTCTACCAATACTGTGCAACACTGTAATACTCTGCCAATACTCGCCAATACTCTGCCAATACTCGCCAATACTCTGCCAATACTCACCAACACTCACCAATACTCTGCCAATACTCTGCCAATACTCGCCAATACTCGCCAATACTCGCCAATACTCTGCAATAATTTTTAATAGAAACAAAGAACTTTTTTTTTTTTTTTTACCGAATTTTCTGTATTTTTTGATTTATAGCACAAAAAATAAAAAACCCAGCGGTGATTAAATACCACCAAAAGAAAGCTCTATTTGTGTGAAGAAAAGGACACAAAATTCATTTGGGTACAGTGTTGCATGACGGAGTAATTGTCAAAGTGTGAGAGCACCGAAAGCTGAAAATTGGTCTGGTTAGGAAGGGGGTTTAACTGCCCAGTGGTCAAGTGGTTAAAGTATTAAATAGACTTACCAACTATTGTCCATGAGTAGAAAACTATCTAATCCATCTAGTCAACATTGTCTGGATTGGGCTATAGTCATCTTATCCAAGTAGTACATGTATTAAACACAATTAAAAAAAAGCACCAAGCAAAAACCAAAAGCAATCAGTTCATTCCTAATGCTATCTAGGAATCAATGTCTTTATGGTAAAGTCAGAAATTGCAGTAAGGTTACCTAGATTCAGGCTGTATACAATATAGGATATCTATTATTTCTTAGTTCTTCTAGGAGGGATGCTATTATCCTAGTAAAGTTCTGAGCCATGCAATCTCCCTGCTCTTATTATGCTGAAGAGGACATGAATCAAGTTTGTGAACCATTTCTGTATGATCAGTGACTTACACAAATGGAGTAGTTGGTACTAGTTGTGCAGAATGTAATGAACAGTGTCCTGTTCTGCCTGTTAAAGGTCAGTTCCAACCAAGCTGCCAAATTTGCATTTAAACACTTTTTAGAGTTGGCAATTAGGCAATTTCCATTGCCCGCTTGATGCATGCATTTTGAACTAATAATAAATATCCCCACACAATGGTGATGCTGAACTTTCTCCTTCATGCAAGCCCACCTAGTCTCCACTCAGTCTTGCACATTATTTTACACAATGCACATCCCCACTAAAGGCTTGATTGTATTTTTCAGCTGGAGTCTGACATCTTAATATACAGACAGAATCATATTAATTACACTGATTAAACTGAAAATAATATCATACATATCAAGAAAATTCATTTCAAGTAAATAAACAGTGTTATGTATTTGCTTGGAGTTCTTTAAAGAACAGATGTATATGGAGGGCACTGGAGTGTTTCTTTTACATAATGTTTCTATTTTGACAGGCCAATATGAAAAAATTTGCATTTTTTAGCTTCATTATGTTCAAGTGAATTTTGATAATTCATTTTCTATGTTTTTAATATCTCTTTTTCCTTTCTTTCAAACCTCAAACATCAAAAGGCAAATGAAACAGTGATATATGTCACTTGCCATGTTGGGCACTGATTCCTGGCAATAACTTGCCATGTTGGGCATGAATTCCTGGCAAAAATCCTTATGGATTATATGGTATCTTCCACATTTTTTGATGTTTATTTTTTCAATTAGCAATTGGCAAAAGCTAAGATGGAGCAGTAATTCTACAAGTAGTCTGCTCTATTCACCATTCTGTTTTAATTCATTGGAAATGGCACCGCGACAAGACTTGCAAGCATGAAATACTTGCAAACATGAACTTACTGTTTTTATAATTATGTACAAAAGTCACACTTAATTTCTTTTGATTTTAGTTTGAACTAATATTAAATCCAAATGAACACACTAAAAGCTACTTACTCCATTAACCTTATACATCCTAGTCTATTTTCAGGCCTTCCAGCAACAACCGGTGCAAGCATTCTGTCGCTTTTACAGCAAATACAAAACATGGCCTTTATCCAACTTTTAATCAGCTGTACAGATGGGTTTGTTTCACAAATGCACTTGGCTGCACAGATGGAAGTTCCTGAATGCCTGACAAGGTGTTAAAACTGTTACTGAGATTACAAAGGAATGAGAAAAGAAGCACAGGAAATTCTAAAATAATCAGAATGGACCTAATCTCTTAAGGGTTTATTAGTTCCGAAGTTGAATTTTGTCCTTGGCAAGTATATTTTTTTAAATAGTTTGAGTAAACATAGATCAAGTTAACCATGAAAGCTATTTTGTGTATCCCACAAGAACAGATGTGATCTCAGAAGAACCTGGTGCTCTACTGATAAAAAGTCAGTGTTACCAGCTGAGAGCTTCATAGATGTAATCGTCTAAGGGCAGAGCAGACGGTACTAGCAGCAGATTTAACACACACGATCTGCTCACATTATTTTACAGTTAGAAGCAATCTATGAGAGGAAAAAGAACATGATGTTTTTTGTATAAAGCAATGAAAGGCTTGTTTATAGGTAATGAAAAACACAGGTTCACATTATGTGATTAGACAATAGTAGGGAGGCTATTTAATCATAGCTGGAACATGTGACATGGTGTTAATATATTATTTATAACATATAGCAGTGGTGGTCGACATTCTTGATATAGTGGGCTCTGTTGTGGCCACTGACATCTCTAAAGCAATTCTAAATATCAACAGGAAGCCGCATGAGGATGAAAAATTTATACCACCAACATCAACATTCATACATTGCCTATAGGAAGGAACAGTTTTCCTTTTATAGGACTGTAGTCAGCAGCAGTACTATTGTAAAAACATTCTTGTACAAGTATGATTTACAGTATTTGTGCTCAAGTTCTGTTTGGGTTCTTATAGAGTCTTTTTCAGTAACAACATACATATAAATGTATGTAAGGCTCATTGAACTCTATTGTGATAGCTCTGAACATTGTCTATGATAAATAACAACGGATGTCAAAATAACTATTAAAAAAAAAATTGTTGGAAAAGCAAAGTAAAGCATATCAAAGACATTAAATGGCACAGATTCTACAGAACATTAGAGAGGGGTTCAATTTTGTCTTGGAGCATTGTCACTGTCGATACTCATCATTGTAGCATTGCAAGTCCTACACATTTTCGGTGCTCCATTAAGGATTTCTACAACTGTTGATTAGCAATTCTGGCTGCATTTAAAGAACATGTTGATAGGGTGCAAAGTACATGAAGGTCTGTGAAAATCTTTTCTGACAGGAGCGCATTGCATACTTCTTTTAAATGATTTAGACCAGTTTGAAAGCTGATTAAACTATTTTTTTATGTTTCTTAAATGGAATATCCATTAAGTATTTCAATCAACACCAACAAAATGTGAGGTAAGGTCATAGAGACTACGTTTGTTTCATACAGTTATGATGCTCCTGGGGTAACAATGATAATTTTCACAGGGAATATACAGTAATTTCTTCATAAAGTGATCACACATCCAAGTAGTTTTTCATATTGACATTGTGTGTTGAGTCTAGATATTACTGTGGTTAGAATAGGGGCCATAGTAGACTTCCAATCTTCGGACACAGTGAGCCTGGCGGCACAAAGCGTATGAGCCACTACTGTTCTCTGGGACACTGGATATGGTTCTAATCTGTATAAGGACACTATGGCGGAGTACATAAATCCAGATAAACCAAATTTCTATAGGGTTTGGGATAGCCCCAGTGGAACCGGTCAAAAAGCCTTTTCTGCATATAAGGCTACTAGCAGAGAGGGCTTACATGATTTTTCAGCATATCTGATAAAGTTAATCATCCACCTGGTATCATAAGGAGCCTGGCATCCTTTAACAAACCCCACTTGATCTAAGCCAATTAGTAAGTGGGTGACTTTAAGTAAATGATTAGCTAAGATTTTTGCGTAGATCTTTAGATCAGAGTTGAGAAGGGAAATAGGCCTAAAGTTTTGAGGAAGGGATGGATCGCCTGAAGCATTTCCTTCGAAAAGGTACCAGAGGCTGCAGCATCGTTGTATACTCTACTAAGGCAGGGAGATAGTATGTCCGAAAAAGATTTATAATATTTGGTAGAAAAAACCGTCAGCTCCTGGCATTTTATGCATTGGGAGTGAGTTAATAACAGTCAAAACTTCAGAGGTAGTAATTGTGCTATTTAGGGAGGCAAGCGTTTGCTCATCGATAACTTGAAGGGTAATAGAATGGAGAAATTCCGCTATAATCACTTTATTGGGTTGAGGAGTTTCAGTGTCATCTTTGAGGTTATAAAGGTGTAGCAGCCATAACCCTCGATGGGGCGACCTTGACTTTTGGGCTTACCGGTGACCTCCGATTGGCTTGTTCTTTCAGGTCTAGGGGTTCCCAGGGTTAGTACCCAACAACTTTGGATGCTGACACCACAAAAGTCCTTTAGAAAGGTTTTTATTTGCAGGGGTAACATCCAACAAACACAGTCTCGTATGGGAACAGAGGGCAAGGGTGAAGAAACTCAGGCACCTTGAATTGCTGGTTATTAGAAAGTCTCTAATGCAAACCCAGAGAGTAGCCACTCGCAGCTGGGCGCTTCAAAGCTGAACAAATCTCTAGCCAGAGATTATGGCAGTCAGCAATTTGATCCGGAACTTGCAAAGTCTCTAACCTTGAAGAAAGTTTCAACCAAAAGTAAACAGGATGCTTTCCTCAGTACCTGGAACATTCTCTGTCTCCTCGGCAGTACTGGGAAAGCGTGGATTCATTAGTGTCCTTGACAATCCAGCAACCAGGCACTTCTTGGGATGCCAGCTTGTTGGCCCTCATCCAAAGAGTCCTCCCCCAGTCGCTTACACGAGCTGCGGTGCCCCTCCAAGTTAAGAGCACACCCGGACGCCTTGAATCCTCCCTCAGTTAATGCACCTCGGACCAGCCTGAGACTGAGACTCAGGAACAGATGGATCCTTGCCCCAGACCAAGCGGGTCTGTGGGGCTAGTCAAACTGACCATGTTTCGGGGTGGCACACACTCCCGCAACCGGGACCCTTCGCGGGGCTACCCCGGTCCAGATTCAGGAACAGGCAGCTATGGCTGAACAAACCCCGAACACGTGACTCCAGCATCTTAAGTACCCTTCCATAGACTCCTCAGTGGGGCCAGACGCACCCACTGATTTGCTCCGGGGAATGCTGATACCCAAAACATCCAACCAGGCCTGGTTCTGGGCCTGTCATGTGCACATAACTTTACACATGACCAGGCAGAACCCTAGCACAGCCCAGCCAAACTGATGCCACAGTTAAACCTACACATTTAACTCTCAGAACCCCTTTACTGTTCTGAGAGAAAATAACTAAATTTACACATAGCGGACACCTTGCAAAAGTGTCGCCGCTACAAAGGGATTTATAATAATCACCAAACGCATCTGCAATTTCCTACGGATTATGAAAAATCCTTCCAGAAATATGATGCTGTAATCTTGAAACCTTATCTTTCATTTGTCATTGTTTCAGTTTAGAGGCAAGAAATTTGCCCAGTTTTTTATCTTGGGAATAATATAACATTTTTAATCTTTTGAGATAATTGTAATTTAAAATTAAGAGTTGCCTTAGCTCTTCCCTGCAGAAATTAAGGCGTGGGGGAATTGCAGAGGCTCACAATTGCTTATGCTGCATTTCCAACTTGACTATTTCTTTGAGCAATGAGGATAGATGCTGTTGCTTCTTTTTCTTCTCTCTGGAAGCTATTTGGATGAATACCCCTCTTTTAAATGCCTTATAGGCAACCCATACTGTAGTTGCAGAGCTAATGCTATTGTCATTGAACAAAAGGAATTCTTTCAGTTTAGCTGAGATTTCAGAACGGTATTGAGGGGTAGACAAAATGTAGGTATTGTTTCTCCACAAGTTAGTTCGAGGACAGGCTTGCACATCCATGATATCCAGTGTAACAGGTGTGTGATCCGACCATGTGATATTATGGATACGGGCCTCATCCACACATTGCAATAGATGTTTATCAATCAGAAAAAAAAAACAATTCTTGAATAGCTATTGTCAACCCATTGTCAAATGGAGAAGAACGTATAGTACCTTTTAGTCACGTAAAGGCACCGCTAAGGGTTGTATAGGTCCTCTATAAAGCAGAAGGGGGCCAGACTCTGACGCTGCCTCACAGTGTGAGAGGAAGAATCCATTGACACTTTCATCACCGCATTAAAATCCCCATCTATGATGACACTGCCCTTTTGCATCTTTTTAACCACTCCAGACAATTTGCGAAAGAAACATATGGGGTGCTGGTTATAAGGTAACTAAGGTGTATGGTACATTGTGAAATTCAGCTACCAATATTATGAACCTGCCTTTGTCATCAATACATTTGTCTATGAGTTTGAACAAGACAGTGTCGTTAATTGCTAACAGGACTCCATTCTTTTTTTTAGGTGCGTAAGCCATATAAACAAAAGGAAATTTAACATGAGAGCACTTAGAGGCCTTAGCTGCTGCAAAATGTGTCTATTGAACACATAGGATATCACACTGTTGATGTCACACTGTTGATGTATTGCCTCCTCCCATAATGCTCAATGCTTATAGGGACTGTTCAGACCCCTTACATTCACAGAAAGCAGTCTAAGAGCCATTAGTACAGACCTCTTATGGTGGAATTTGAATAGTTGGAGGTTAGCATGAATGACTGCCATAGCCTTGATTTGAATAGAACTGGGAATTGCTGGCTATCAAAGGAACCAAAAATAAGAAAAATGATAACAAAATTAAAAAACAGTTTCGAATAACAAGCGTAAAGGAGCATCCTATAAACAAAAAAAGTTGGGGAAGAGAAAACGGAAATCAAACGATCATGCGGGTCTCCATACAGATCTGAAAGCACCGGATTCTGGAAATGTTAAGAAAGGAAGCAATCAGTCATGTGATAATGCGAGAGAATGTTGGATGGCATTTTGGAATGAAGATGAGTGATGTAGGTTTTCATCAGCCATGATTAGCTTGCCAGAGGGAAGAAGTAGCTCCATGTGGGGGCTCATCCGCGATGTTCTCTGTATCATCCGGAATCAGATTCCACCTGTGCAGTAGGTCTAATCCTTTCTCCAGTGAAGTGATGGTGTGGGATTCATTGTTTCTTTCTATGAGAAGTTTAGCTGGGAAGCCCCAGTGGTACACAATTTTGTGGTTGCATAATATTTTTTGGATTGAGATTTTTTCGAGCCATCTTGGTTGCCTAAGATAGGTCAGCATACAAAGTGATCACAAAGTAGGGGTCTGGCAGCAAGGGACGTTGCCGAGCGACATGCATGACCTGATCCTTAATGTGGAAAAAGTGGATCCTGGCAATAACATCCTGGGAGACTCTTTCCAGCAGGAATGTAGGTTTAGGGAGTCTGTGGGCCTGATCGATAATTGTATCATGAGGGGGAATGGAGCACAGTAAATCAGCCGTCATGCATTGCAGGAACGGACACAGATCTGCTGCCTTGACTGATTCCACAATACCTTGAAATGTTTTATTGTTCCTGTGGGATCTGTCCTCTAAATCAGCCACTTTTAGTTTAAGATCTTTAATTCCCCCCTTTAAGGTCATTGTATGCGCCCACCAATAGGTTGTGGGCACGGTGAATTCCCCCTTTGAGTTTCGTCATGGTCTACACCAATGGTGTCAAGCTCCCTCTGTGTTTTCCTCATGAATACTGCCACATCATGCTGCAAGGCTCCCCTCAGGGACAACAGCATGTCCTTTATAGCAGTGTCCAGAATAGGCTGACCACTGGTGGGGAAAGAATTAAGCTGTTTCTCATAGATGGCCGTGTCAGCCATATTCTCAGAATACTGCGTCTGCCCTAAGTTATCTCTGCCTGCATCATCAATCTTCCTTCTCTGATTAACAGGGCTATTAGAAGCCAAGGGTGTAAAGTAGTTACCGGAGGATGACTCATCTGTCCGTGATTGGGTGCCATGCTTCCCCTGACAGTCAGTCTCTCTTGCTGAGGCTGAGGGAAGATAACTGGTGCCATCTTGGTGGACTTTGCCCGCCGCAAAAAAAATCAAGCAAATTGTTCTTCAAATGATTTATAAATACAACCCTTAAAGTATATGTTATTATTATTATAAATATTATTATCATTATTATTTGAAAATATATGTACAGTATGAATAAATCTAATCACATGGGTATTGGATGGGGGAGCTTGTTAGAAAACCAAGCACGATCCCTAAACAGTGCCAAGATTAGGAAAAAAGTATCCCCATATCTCTTCATCAGAGAGATTATGGGAAATGGGGATTTTAAAGTGCCTAACAATGCACCCAAAGTACAAAGTAAATAATATTAATAAAAAGATAATTTTAATTATACACAATACAAAGGTTATGTAAAAATATATAGTCAGAGCTGCACATAGGGACATCAATATGCCAAACAACAACAAAGGATAATTGAATCAATGCATTTTACCCAAAGCACACTTCTTTAGGATCCACTTGTTTTTCAATCTTTGTGATATTACAGCTGATTAGTAATACAGACAACAAATTATTCTACCAATCAAATTGAATATTATAACAGATTTATTGCACATATTAATTCCATACAAAAATGAACAAAATGCATTTCATCAACCATCATGAGGTTTCCCAGGAAAAAAAAAGGGAGGGGACAGAGGACCTAAAGACTGACTCTTGTAGAGGGGCATAAGATCAATATATCGGGGGGACATATGAGAAGAGAAAAAATGAGCAGTATCCCACATTGAATACTCACCCAAAAAAGGGAAAAAGAGAGGGACCAACGGGCCCCTAATTGTCAAATGACAAGCATACTCAATGGAAACACATCAAGATAATAGTGGAAGTGTAAGACACATCAGGAAAAGAAACGTAATTCTGTATCTGGAGGTCCAAACACATACAGTCACTTGCCAAAAGGAACTGGAGAGAAAAGGAAGAAAAGAAAAAGGTGGAAATATTTTGGTTTCTTTTTCCCCCTTTTTATCTTCTTTCTTTTGTGGAGACTATAAGCATCCATGCTACACATGTTGCACCAGTATGTCCACTGTTGTCACCATCAGGAAACCTGACATGAGAAAAGGTGTAGGAGTTGCTGGAGACAGAAATTGGCCAGAAAGTCCTACAGTGGGAACAAAACTGCAAGCAGCAATGAACATTGATTCAAATACCTACAACCTACATGGAGCAAAATAGCTTTAAAGGATACATTCACCCTTTGTAACATATTACATGTCACCCCATATTCAGGGAGTAATATGTAACATGTTAATAAAACACCTGCCCGCACACCCTGATAATACCCCATTGTGACAATTCAAAAACAGAGCAACTATGCCAGGCTCCACCCACACATATGCATCATTCATTCACTGTGAGTTCTGTAAAGGAATGAACTACTAAGTACCAATCTTCCACTGCAGCAAATGGTAACTGGTAAGTGCCCTTGTAGTTCATTGATTCTTTATGGACTTCAGTAACTGTGTGCTTGTATAAACGGTACCGGCAGACAGCTGTATTGACAGTCTGAAGGAGCCTGACATTGCACCCAAGATTTGCTGATCTCGAGTGCAATGCTCTGCAGGCTTCGTAAAAAAAGAAAAAATGAATGCCCTTTTACCTGAAAAAAAGTGTATTTATATATATATATATATATATATATATATATATATATATTTTTTTTTTTTTTTTTTTTTTTTTAAAGAATCCACATTAAATAAACAAATAGATGAGGTACATTACAGCTCCTATTTTAGGAAAAAAGGATAATGCTATAATTTGTCAGATTTTTCCATAGACCGATTTCTACATTTAGAATTGACAATAATATTCTCCTACAGTGCAGTTGTATATTATTTCTCTGGGATAATGATTATTTCAATTATACAAGCATGTCCAAATGAATGTATGCTTTGCACATATTCCCAATTTTTAACGCTTAAATAAATCAGCAAGTCATTAGTCTTATAAGCAATTTGCCTTAACCTTCTCCACAATGGGTGTCAGAGGAAAATAGCTAATTATTTTGCTTCAGATCACCAAAATGATCAGATATCAAGCCTTTCGGGCAAAAAATATTTACAATTTGTAAAACAACAGCTCTAAAAGCTTTAAGAAACTATCAAGGAGAATTTGAAAATGTTATTTACTGCTAAGCTATAGTTTTAAATGTCATGTTCCTTTAAATTTATGTAGGTGGTAGTGGTAATAATATCTCCTTGAAGAGATTCATTATGTGAGCTTGCCTACAATGTCTGTTTTTTTAAAATGTGTTCACTGATGTAAAAATGCCTCCCTTAAGCATGAATTGTGCACACAATTATATTCATGTGGGGTTATGGAATCTGTATTCTTTAAATTATATAAGATTGATTAAAAAAAATCATAATAGTGCTTTACCTTTCAAAGATGCAATTATCCTTTGTAAGCTATACCTTTTGTGTGAATATCTAAAGGCAACATTGTCTTACAATTATAAAAATGATTACCATGGTCAATATCTGAAATTCCTTCCCGAGTGTGTCACTACACGGTGCAAATTTATTTCTTGCAGCCACGGGTTGCAGGAAAGAAATTTGCATGATTCCCCCCAACAACACAGACAATGCTGACAGGGGAATCAGAAAATGCCTAGTATGGATTGGGGGGGACCCCACATTTTCAAATTGTAATATTACCAGCAATGTTTTTTTTTCATTCACCTGTAAGCAGGGAAGCCTGTTGACAGCTGATGATTCATACCTTGTAAAGGATGCAGCGGCCAGCTTCCTGGCCCACTCCTTATCAATCAGCTATTCACTGTGCCCTTCAGCCAGTCGGGGCTTAGAATGCACTGTGCTTCACGCAGTGCATAGTGGGGCGCTCATCGGGCAAACATCCCGCTGAACGCCCCCGCAAATTTGGGTGTTCGACAAATGGGCGAAGTTTGGGCCAAATGTATGCTCGTCCCAAATTTCTCGCTCAACACTATTGCTAAAATTTGATTTGCCTGAAGATTTGCATGGATCTGCTTCTTCTGGTAGCCACTGTCGAAAAACATATTCCTGATGACTTTGAAGGTTTTTGTTTTTTTCAGGCATTTAGAGACATTTTTCAGGCATATGACCAATGTTTTACAGATGATTTTGCACATGTATCAAGCTTCAGGGGTTTGTTTTCTGGACTGCTCAAGTAGAGGAGAGCAGTTCCATAGGAAGAGAGGAATTCTTCAGGCATAAAAATGAGCACAAAAATGTGTGAAAACGTATGTATTGTGCATTTCCAGTGGTTCTCTTTGAAGTCAATAGAATAAAAAAATGCCTGAATATGCTAACAAAAAAAAGCTTATGTACATTTTAGCATAGGGTGTAGAGCAGTGGTTCTCAACTCCTGTCCTCAGGACAAACTAACATGCCAGGTTTGCAAGATAACTGAAATACATCTCAGGTGATATAATTTGCTGCTCAGTGATTGCAGTATTCTAGTCTGCGTCTCCCCAAGGTAATACTTAAATTCAGGCCTGTTAGAGGGTCCTGAGGACAGGAGTTGAGAACCACTGGTGTAGAGAGTAGGATGGCCAAGAGTACAAGTGAGAAACAGTACAATTAGAGAGAATTTGACTCTACATAATCAAGCATTGTTGGGCATAGTCGGGCATAGTAAGGCGTAGGGAAATGAGCAGAAAAATTCTCAAATGTGAATGTGGGCTAAACCCGTGAGGGTATACAGTATAACCTCATATGCAGCAACCGAAAACTGCCAAAGGTTCCAAACCTTTCCCAATTAATGCAAAACAAACTACATATTGCATGTAGTTTTCCATAAAGCAAATGAAAACATAACAGTTGTGATTATTCTGTATATACAGAAAATATAATTTAAACTTCATATCTAAGTCTGCTATTATCTCTCCAACATCTTGTCTCACATGTTACAGAGTTAATTCAAACAGTTTCACAAAACATCTAAATCTTTTGAAATGTTGAGTGCTACTACAATATCTTTTCATGTTCATATAAACTAACGTATCTATGTTTAGTTTTAAAATTAATAGCCCAAATGCCTTTTACACCTGCAAGAAGTGTATATTTCCGTATATTTCCTACAGTCCCAATTATAACAGAGAAGACAGGAACATATAAATGTAACTACTTAAAAGGACAACAAAAGGGTAGAGTTACTCAGGTGTCTATTAATAATGAGAATTAGCATTCCTGACAAGACATTGCAGGTGTGGTACACTAAAGGCGTTAATCATTAATGCAGTCAAGACAAAGGTGTTGACTATAGATGAACTAGTTGCCTACTTTATTACCTGTCTGTTTTCACCTAAAAATTGCAATTAGAAAGACTAGATGTAATGATTAAAGCTGTTAATGTTGGCATGTTTATAAAGATGCTTTCTTACCTTAAAGTGGTTGTAAACCTCAGAAATTAAATATGAACAAAGCATATCCCTTTATAGAAAGAGAATGAGTATCAATGCAGTGTGGTGCTGCAGATACTAAAAAAGGTAATCATGTGCCACGTCCTTAGTATGATATAGAAAAAGGAAGGGGAGGGACTTATGGACTTTTTAGGCACTGTAGACTGTTTTTAAAATATCAAAAATTTATTTATTAAGGAGAAACAACATACATAAAAGACCGCGTACATCTAAAAACATATACATTTGAGTCAAAAAAAGAAAAAAGACATTAACAAGATAAGGAATCGCATGAGCAGCCTATAAGTAATAAGCCTGAGGGATACCACAGAACAAAGATCGGTGTTGAAGACGGATTTTGTCCAGAATTGATGAGGTATCCGATAAGGAGGCAGAGGTGCAGTGCGATAATGGTAGATTTTGACGAAAGCTCTACATGTTTCGCGTTTTTCATTTAACGCTTCGTCTGGAGCCTGAAGTTGCAGTGACTAACAAACAAATATGAAATTTAAAAGACACGGTAAGTATATGCATATCACTAGTACTTCTTGGATAACATGTTCTATTTATACATAAAGGGTATATATAGATCTAGAGTGGTTGTCGAGTGTGGCCATCAAACTCCCATCATCACTACCAGACAGTGCGCAGCAAGGGTATAGGCCAGTAATCCAAACACCCAGTGGGGACGTGTAAAATATCATATTGAACTGTCAGTTAATTGTAAAGAAAAATGTACTTACTACAATTCTTAATTTGTTCAAAAACCGTATAAAAGAAGAGAATAAAGTCCCTGTTGTCTCCCCACCAACCAGGGGGGGGTGATGAGCATGGAATAGGGTAGAGTTGAATAACATGTACCCCAGGTGTGGTCCTAAATGGTAACCAGACATAAAATTAATCAACTGTTAATACAGACAGGACAGGTAGGCATAATGGATGAATTGGCCCCAACGAGAATTGAGGGGTTGGCTCACCTAAATGCAGAGGAGGGGGGGTTTTCGAGGACTCCCTCAGTTAGGTGTATGCACCAGCACTGCAATTGTTGTATAGTAGGTTCCCGGGTAGAATCGGCCAGGATGAGAAGTCAGTCCGATTAATGGTCAGATAGGAGAAGCCTTAATGTTGGGGAGTGGTGCCATAATGGACCTGTATGGTGGGGCCATGGGTTTAGAAGAGTGCCTCAATTGGAAAAAGGTAGACATAAGTAAAATAATGTAGCATGGCCGAACGGCGTGTATATAACTCACCATCCTGGGGTACAGAGAAGTCAAGCCTACCAGCATCACAGCGGTGGTGGAGAGCGGGGGACGCTGACAGAAAGCACATCCTAATGTGCTTAAGTACATCCGTAGTCACATGTCCGGCGTCGCCGGCTTGACGTCATCCGGATCGGCCGCGCCTGCGCATTGAGGCTGGGACGTACACGGCGGCGCGCGCAGCACGTTCAAGCAGGGAAGATGACTGGGGAATAGATTCCCCAGTCATTCCTTGCTGATCGTCACATAGATGGCCAAAGTGACGATGTGCGGCCGCACTGAGTATTGGATAGGCCCAAAAAGGTGCGGCGCAGTGTCAGCCAGCGTGAATGTTGGGGGAAGGGGGCCACAGTCGGCAATATTAGATAAACTCCATACAATGTTAGAAGAAAGTAACATACGTAACAATCGATATAGGTATCCAGCTCATTAAAATTCTGAGACATTTTAGAAATAGATATTTCTAAAATGTCTCAGAATTTTAATGAGCTGGATACCTATATCGATTGTTACGTATGTTACTTTCTTCTAACATTGTATGGAGTTTATCTAATATTGCCGACTGTGGCCCCCTTCCCCCAACATTCACGCTGGCTGACACTGCGCCGCACCTTTTTGGGCCTATCCAATACTCAGTGCGGCCGCACATCGTCACTTTGGCCATCTATGTGACGATCAGCAAGGAATGACTGGGGAATCTATTCCCCAGTCATCTTCCCTGCTTGAACGTGCTGCGCGCGCCGCCGTGTACGTCCCAGCCTCAATGCGCAGGCGCGGGACGGGACGTCGGCGCATGCGCGGTACGTTCCTTGCGGCCGATCCGGATGACGTCAAGCCGGCGACGCCGGACATGTGACTACGGATGGGACGTGTACTTAAGCACATTAGGATGTGCTTTCTGTCAGCGTCCCCCGCTCTCCACCACCGCTGTGATGCTGGTAGGCTTGACTTCTCTGTACCCCAGGATGGTGAGTTATATACACGCCGTTCGGCCATGCTACATTATTTTACTTATGTCTACCTTTTTCCAATTGAGGCACTCTTCTAAACCCATGGCCCCACCATACAGGTCCATTATGGCACCACTCCCCAACATTAAGGCTTCTCCTATCTGACCATTAATCGGACTGACTTCTCATCCTGGCCGATTCTACCCGGGAACCTACTATACAACAATTGCAGTGCTGGTGCATACACCTAACTGAGGGAGTCCTCGAAAACCCCCCCTCCTCTGCATTTAGGTGAGCCAACCCCTCAATTCTCGTTGGGGCCAATTCATCCATTATGCCTACCTGTCCTGTCTGTATTAACAGTTGATTAATTTTATGTCTGGTTACCATTTAGGACCACACCTGGGGTACATGTTATTCAACTCTACCCTATTCCATGCTCATCACCCCCCCCTGGTTGGTGGGGAGACAACAGGGACTTTATTCTCTTCTTTTATACGGTTTTTGAACAAATTAAGAATTGTAGTAAGTACATTTTTCTTTACATATAACTGACAGTTCAATATGATATTTTACACGTCCCCACTGGGTGTTTGGATTACTGGCCTATACCCTTGCTGCGCACTGTCTGGTAGTGATGATGGGAGTTTGATGGCCACACTCGACAACCACTCTAGATCTATATATACCCTTTATGTATAAATAGAACATGTTATCCAAGAAGTACTAGTGATATGCATATACTTACCGTGTCTTTTAAATTTCATATTTGTTTGTTAGTCACTGCAACTTCAGGCTCCAGACGAAGCGTTAAATGAAAAACGCGAAACATGTAGAGCTTTCGTCAAAATCTACCATTATCGCACTGCACCTCTGCCTCCTTATCGGATACCTCATCAATTCTGGACAAAATCCGTCTTCAACACCGATCTTTGTTCTGTGGTATCCCTCAGGCTTATTACTTATAGGCTGCTCATGCGATTCCTTATCTTGTTAATGTCTTTTTTCTTTTTTTGACTCAAATGTATATGTTTTTAGATGTACGCGGTCTTTTATGTATGTTGTTTCTCCTTAATAAATAAATTTTTGATATTTTAAAAACAGTCTACAGTGCCTAAAAAGTCCATAAGTCCCTCCCATATCCCTTTATAGAGTGCACTTGTCTCAATTAAAAACACTAATGCCGCGTACACACGATCGGACATTCTGACAACAAAATCCATGGATTTTTTTACGATGGATGTTGGCTCAAACTTGTCTTGCATACACACGGTCACACAAATCTTGACGGAAATTCCGATCGCCAAGAACACAGTGACGTACAACACGTACGACGAGCCGAGGAAAATTAAGTTCAATAGCCAGTGCTGCTCTTCTGCTTGATTCCGAGCATGCGTAGAAATGTGTGCATCGGAATTGTGTACACACGATCGGAATTTACGACAACAGATTTTGTTGTCGGAAAATTTGAGATCCAGATCTCAAATTTTGTGTGTCGGAAATTCCGACGGAAAATGTTCCTTGGGGGGGGGGGGGGGGGTCATATATGGATTACCGCCTGCATGAAGCATCTGGTCAATGGCTCTTCCACCCATCTGCGGCTGTAGACAGAGGACAAGGCAGAGATTTGTACTTTAATGGAGTTGTATGCCAGACCAACCTCTATCCCTGATTGTAAAAACATCCAGGATATTGGCTAGAGCAGGGGACACAGGTGATGAATCTTTTCCTGAGCAAATAAAACAACAGTCTGAACCACCTCAGGTGAGAATCCCAGCCAATTTAATAGCCAGGCTATTAAAGGTAGTCTCACTGAATTGGGGTGCTGCCATTGATGTTGAAATAAAAGATTGTGTATGACTGGAAAAGGGATTGATAGTGCTGATGACATCTGGAGGACCAACAAAAACCAAGGCCTCCTCGGCAGGCAGAAAGCACTTGTATGGCATTAACATGTTCTGTCCAAATCTTCAGAAGCGCCTTCATAATCAAGGACACTCACAAAGGCAAGGACATCACTGAGTCTTTGCCTTTGTACCTTGGTGCAAATACCATAGGCTGCACGTTTAGTGGAGTCTCTATGAGAACTATCGTTGGAATACCCCATAGAGCCAACACTGGTTGAGGTACTCATTGTTGGGAAAATAATCTGCCTAACTGATTCGTTAGTGGATTCTGCTTTTTCTGGCAAGTAGACCACCGTTAACTGCCTGTAAGCAGCTCTCCGCCCAGCAAAAAGTTCTGTTGCAAAATCTAACAGGAAAAGACTATTGGTGCCCTCTTGGCAGGCAATGAAGGCTACTACTGTCTGGTTGTCAATCATCAACTTCACCCGTGCCCTCTTGGAGAAAGATACTGAAAGGCTTGCAATGCTAGAAAAACTGCCTTCCTTTCAAGACAGTTAGAGTGTCTGCATTCCACCAGGCTGCAATGGCCTTGCATCTGTTTCCTCAGATTAGAGAGAGACTGGCATCCAATATCAGAATGATTCCACCTCCTGGACTGAGAGGCACGCTCCAAAAGAGGCACACTGGTGATGTCCAAAACTCCAGTTCTTGCTAAATTTGTGCTTACACAAAGACCTTCTGATCCATAGACAGCCCATCCTATTGACTGAGTAAGACAAACTGAAATGCCTTCATGTGCCACCTGGTTCAAGGCACCACTGGAATGGCCACTATAAAATGTCTCAATGGGAACAATGTAATCTCTCACTGGCATAAATATGGTCTCCATGACTCTTCGTATGCAGATTTTCATTTTGGAAATTTTTCAGTTTTAAAAAAAACTCTTGACTTATTCGAGTATGAATATGATCCTTCATTGATTAAGAAGGAATTAACTGTTTTCCCTGTTATTTCACTAGCTGACTGAACTTGGAAAAGGACTTCTAGGACAAGGTTTTGATGCTTTGCTGGCTCCTGTCTTATCCCCAACAATGAATTGCCACCACCACTGGCACCAAGATCTTCAAAAAGATTCTTGGTGCTGTGCCAATTCTAAAAATGGCAAACACCAGAACTGAAAGTGACATCAGGCCACTGCAATCTCAGATGCCTCTGGTGTTCCGCACTGATCGGTATATGGGAGTATACGTCAGCCAGGTGAATTGACACTAACTGGTCTTCCTGTTGAACTATTCCTATGACTGTCAGCAAGGACTCCATTTTAAACCTTTTGGGTTTGTATGTACCCATTCGATTTCTTAAAACCCAGACAGGTCAGAAAGCTCCAAATGTCATGGGTACTAGAAAGAAAGGGGAAACCCCCAGATTCTGTTCTTCTGGTGGCTCCAGCACTATGGACTTGTAGCAGTATAATTCATATACGTAATCTTGCAAGAATTTATTCTTCTTGAGATCTGTTGGTCATGAATGAAATGATTTGGCGGTCGAATTACTGGTAATGGTGGCGATCTGCGATTTTTAGCTGGACTGCCACATTACGGCGAACAAATCTGACCCCAAATTACACTTTTTGGGGACCAGTGACAATATTATATTGATCAGTGCTAAAAAAAATGCACAAAAAATGTAAAAATTACACTGGCAGGGAAGGGGTTAACACTAGGGGGTGATCAATGGGTTAAGTGTGTTCCCTCAGCGTGTTCTAACTGTAGGGGGATGGGTTTACTGAAACATGACAGAGACTGTTCCTGATGACAGGGAACAGAAGATCTCTGACATGTCACTAAGCAGAACAGGGAAATGCCTTGCTTACATAGGCAGTTCCCCATTCTGCCTCTCCTCACTGCTATTGCAGGATCCATGGGCAGGCTACCGCAGCGTGCGTGCACCCTCTATCCTGCGTTTGCGCACTGAGGAATAGGTACGTCAGTTTGTACAGGAGAGCTGACCTGCCACAGTATATCTGCGTGAGAAGGTCAGCAAGTGGTTAAGTGGTTTATACATCAAATTTACTGCTGTTGCTTGAAACCTGCCACAGTATAGATTGTCTACAGGATGTTTTTCTGCATGCGCATTTTTGTTGCGAGTGTTCTGGAGCATTTGAAATGTATTTTGCCATGTTCCAGATGCGTTCCATACATAAAAAGCATGTTATACTTTAGTTAGCTGTAGTGGAATGCACTGTGCACTGGTGTGAACTAGGCCATTGGAATCCATGGTAAATACTGTTCATGCATTTTTGATTCAGAATAAAAATGCACTGGACTGTATCTGGTGGAAGCCAGCCTATAGTGTTTTTTGTTTTGTTTGAAGCACATGAATAGAGGCAGAGGCTGTAATTGGCTTCAAAAAAGGGTGGGCTAGAGGCACAGAGCTCTTTGCCCTGAGCCCACCCAGTTGTGTGACAATATAAAATATTTGTTATTGTCTTTCTGCTTCTCCACTCTGATAATCAGGAAGCAGGTCTTAAGACCTGATTGGCTGAGAGGATAAGCCACCATATTGGCCACCAAGGAGGAGACGCAAGGGAAAGCTGCAGAGAAGGAGGTACAGGTGAAGCCTCTGAAGCTGCCTATGGCTTAGATGGGGTAAGTGCAGCGCTGGTGGGCGGATGGGCAAGCAAGGGGGGGTGGTGAGTGGTTTACTGATCGACTGAGCGATGGGGGTGGGGGATTTTGGCTGATGGACAGACAGAATGACCAAACGGGGGGGGGGTGAAGAGAGAGAAGACAGTTCCTCTGCTGGCTTCTTAGACTGTTAACTGGCAGTCACTATCCCACACTGCCCCATCTCCCTGTTACATCATCCACAGCTACTCTCAGACTTAAAATAAAGCCAGGAGAGCGGTGCGGTGTGCTGCCATACAAGACAGAAATAACCCCAAGGGAGAGGCAAATGGAGATATTGCAGAGTTTACTAATGCCACACTTGTACAATACCAGTGCTATTTAAGCAGAATTGCTCATGCCCCAGCACCCAGTGTACTCAGTTTCAGAAAGGTTTTCTTGGGTTTTCCAACACCTGGAGAGGCTGAACCTGTAGGGGAATGTGTGGCAGAGGGGATATACTTGCAGCAACCAAGTACTTACCAACTGCACTCAACAGATGGCCTGAAGCATGACCAAAATAAGAACACTTCAGTTAAGGAGGGACTGTCTTTTATTTAGCTAGGAAGAGGTGGTCCTGTGGGTTCCAGAAGAGGAGTCAACCCTGTTGTGTGCTGATGTGAGGTAGGGCCAGGAAATATATATATATATATATATATATATATATATATAGTAAAGTTTAGGGGTCGTTTAGCTCAGTGTATCACTCACCAGTGAGTACAGTATTTAAGTGGAAAGAAAATGTCTAACAAAACTAACAATTGCCCACAAAGAGGTTTCCACCATCAACACAAAATAAGATTCAGCCTTCTTGCTCTCTTTAACAGCACTGTTGCTAAGGCCTTGTGCCTCAGTCCTACTGACCATGTAACACAACGTCACTGTGCTTATGTAAAAACACTGTACCTCTGTTAGCACTAGGGTTGAGCCGTTGACTGTATGTTCGGGTCCGGTGTTCGGCGATGTATTGGCGCCTTTTTAAAAGCTGCAGGGCAGCCAATCCACGTTAGTTTCACTAGTGTGCCCTTAGAAGCCATTACAGCCATGCCTACTAAAGGCATGGCTGTGATTGGCCAGTGCAGCATGTGACCCAGCCTGTATATAAGGTACAGGCACACAGCACAGTGCGTCACTCTGCTTTAGACAGGTTCCTGGCTGCTGTTGAGAGAGAATTTCATGATAGGACAGCGATCTACATAGCTAGAGAGTGTCTTTATTGAGGGAGAGAGGGAGAGAGAATTATCCACCAGATTCCTAAATCAATGCTACCTTGTACCATGTGATTAGCTGTAGCCAATCACAGATCACTACTAATCACAGCTGTTATGAATGTACCCATTCACATTGATGTTGTAATGATCATTATTGTAACAGCAATCAAAGTGTAAAAAAATAAAAATCGGTGTAACCATGGTAGCACTGAGCTACTCTGATGAAAGTATGTAAAAATATTGTAAAACATGGAAAAACAAATGTTAAAAAAAACGTTTTACTTTATTTATTTTATATTATTAACATACTGTCACCAGTCAGTGTCCCTGATTACTGCCACACCAGTCATATGATGACACTGTACTGCACTGGTGACAGCATGTAAAATAAATTGTGAAAATAAGCAAATTTTTTTCATTTCTTCATGTGCAAAATAATTCAGAATGAATATCCGCTATTGTAACACTAATTCTCCTCCTGACCAATCAGGAAGTGGGTCTTGGGACCTGTCACCTGATTGGCTGAAAGGAAATCCAACCGGATTGGCCACCATGAGGAGGAGGGAGGGGAAGCTGGGGAACCAAGATAAGCCCACAGCCTGGAGAGAAGCCGCTGCCACCCAACGCCTGGATACTGCCCGCGAGATGGGGTAAGTGGAGGGTCTGAACGACTGGACTGAATGACTGATCGACGGGGGGTGGGGCTGCCTGTGACCCCCGGACAAACCACCTAATAGACAATTATTGTGATTTTGTTTACCAAAGACATGTAGCAGAGTACATTTTGCCCTACATTTATGAAGAAATTTGATTAAATTGGATATGTTTTAAAATAGAAAGTAGAAAATAGTTATTTTTTTTCAACATTTTTGTTCTTTATTCGTTTATATAATAATAAAAAAAAAAAACAGTGGCGACCAAATACTACCAAAACAAAGCTCTATTTGTGTGGGAAGAAATTAATATAAATGTTATTTGTGTACATTGTTGCATGCCCATGCAATTGCCAGTTAAAGTAGCACAGTGCTGAATAGCAAAAAAAATGCCCTGGTCTTGAAGAGGGTAAAACCTTCTGTAACTGAGATAGTTATTCAAATTCAACCTACTTTTAATAAATATACCTTATAAAGTGTATATACTCGAGTATAAGCCGAGTTTTTCAGCACATTTTAGTGTGCTGAAAATGCCCCCCTCGGCTTATACTTGAGTCAAGCACTTTTCTGCAGCAGAAAATTACATTTTCCGACCCAACTTTGGGGCCCCGTATCTCGGGGCCTCTTGGTGCTAGGAACCCCAAATTTTATGTGATAGACCAACACAAAGTGGCACATAATTGTGAAGTGGTAGGAAAATGATAAATGGTTTTCAATTTTTTTTTTCAATTTTTTTTACAAATAAATATCTGAATCATGTGGCATGCATTTGATTTCAACCCCCTTTACTCTTACACCCCTAAATAAAATCTAGTTGAACCAATTGCCGGGAAAGGAAAATTACAGTAAGTATCTGATAACAATTTTCAGTTTTACTGACCCTACCTCACATCAGCACACGATGGGATATAACTAGCAAAATAAATGGGCGAGAGAGAATACATGAAAAGAAACACTGACAACCAAAGAAAAGCTGCTAAAAGAATTTATGTCTCTTTTCCCAAATTTTGCACAACTTGCTGACCCCACGTTTAGCTTGTAAAGTTGAAAGAAGGCCGCACAAGAACTTAAGGTAGCCGTCTCACATATATCTTCCACTGAAATCCTGAAATAACTGCCCCAAAGGCTGACACACCTCTGGTCAATTGAACTTGCACTGGTTCTGGAGCAAAAAGGCCTACTTCATTCATGTCAATCCAATCACCCTGGTTATGCAATAGAAGATGACTCTTGAAAACCTGAAAAATTAAAAGATTGCCCACTTTCCTCATGTCTTTTGACCTTTGCAAGTACACTGTTAGTAACTTGACCATGTGTAAGGAACTAAATTCTTCCTGTTGTGTACTCAGTGACTCTTGTGCGAAAGCTCAGAGGGACTGCCCCCAAGTTTTCCTGGAAACTTGATACCACCTTAGAATTGAGCTATGGAGATGGACGTAGTATCACTATTTCTGGTAAAAAGACACTAGATAAATATTTGCAGGAAAGAGCTACAATCTCCAACACCCCTCAGCAATTGCTGTCAGAAGAACTAGTTTTACCATGAGGAACCTCAATAGAAATGAAGCTATTGGAGCAAAGGGTACCTGCACTAGTGCCTGCACTAGTGCCTAGTGCCTGCACTAGTGCTTTCAGAACCAATCCTAAGTCTCATGAAGGAAACAAGAATTTCCTTGGGGGGGGGGGGTCATATATGGATTACCGCCTGCATAAAGCATCTGGTCAATGGCTCTTCCACCCATCTGCGGCTGTAGACAGAGGACAAGGCAGAGATTTGTACTTTAATGGAGTTGCATGCCAGACCAACCTCTATCCCTGATTGTAAAAACATCCAGGATATTGGCTAGAGCAGGGGACACAGGTGATGAATTTTTTCCTGAGCAAATAAAACAACAGTCTGAACCACCTCAGGTGAGAAGCCCAGCCAATTTAATAGCCAGGCTATTAAAGGTAGTCTCACTGAATTGGGGTGCTGCCATTGATGTTGAAATAAAAGATTGTGTATGACTGGAAAAGGGATTGATAGTGCTGATGACATCTGGAGGACCAACAAAAACCAAGGCCTCCTCGGCAGGCAGAAAGCACTTGTATGGCATTAACATGTTCTGTCCAAATCTTCAGAAGCACCTTCATAATCAAGGACACTCACAAAGGCAAGGACATCACTGAGTCTTTGCCTTTGTACCTTGTTGCAAATACCATAGGCTGCACGTTTAGTGGAGTCTCTATGAGAACTATCGTTGGAATACCCCATAGAGCCAACACTGGTTGAGGTACTCATTGTTGGGAAAATAATCTGCCTAACTGATTCGTTAGTGGATTCTGCTTTTTCTGGCAAGTAGACCACCGTTAACTGCCTGTAAGCAGCTCTCCGCCCAGCAAAAAGTTTCTGTTGCAAAATCTAACAGGAAAAGACTATTGGTGCCCTCTTGGCAGGCAATGAAGGCTACTACTGTCTGGTTGTCAATCATCAACTTCACCCGTGCCCTCTTGGAGAAAGATACTGAAAGGCTTGCAATGCTAGAAAAACTGCCTTCCTTTCAAGACAGTTAGAGTGTCTGCATTCCACCAGGCTGCAATGGCCTTGCATCTGTTTCCTCAGATTAGAGAGAGACTGGCATCCAATGTCAGAATGATTCCACCTCCTGGACTGAGAGGCACGCTCCAAAAGAGGCACACTGGTGATGTCCAAAACTCCAGTTCTTGCTAAATTTGTGCTTACACAAAGACCTTCTGATCCATAGACAGCCCATCCTATTGACTGAGTAAGACAAACTGAAATGCCTTCATGTGCCACCTGGTTCAAGGCACCACTGGAATGGCCACTATAAAATGTCTCAATGGGAACAATGTAATCTCTCACTGGCATAAATATGGTCTCCATGACTCTTCGTATGCAGATTTTCATTTTGGAAATTTTTCAGTTTTAAAAAAAACTCTTGACTTATTCGAGTATGAATAGGATCCTTCATTGATTAAGAAGGAATTAACTGTTTTCCCTGTTTGTTCACTAGCTGACTGAACTTGGAAAAGGACTTCTAGGACAAGGTTTTGATGCTTTGCTGGCTACTGTCTTGAAGTAGTGGTAGAGTCTTATCCCCAACAATGAATTGCCACCACCACTGGCACCAAGATCTTCAAAAAGATTCTTGGTGCTGTGCCAATTCTAAAAATGGCAAACACCAGAACTGAAAGTGACATCAGGCCACTGCAATCTCAGATGCCTCTGGTGTTCCGCACTGATCGGTATATGGGAGTATACGTCAGCCAGGTGAATTGACACTAACTGGTCTTCCTGTTGAACTATTCCTATGACTGTCAGCAAGGACTCCATTTTAAACCTTTTGGGTTTGTATGTACCCATTCGATTTCTTAAAACCCAGACAGGTCAGAAAGTTCCAAATGTCATGGGTACTAGAAAGAAAGGGGAAACCCCCAGATTCTGTTCTTCTGGTGGCTCCAGCACTATGGACTTGTAGCAGTATAATTCATATACGTAATCTTGCAAGAATTTATTCTTCTTGAGATCTGTTGGTCATGAATGAAATGATTTGGCGGGCGAATTACTGGTAATGGTGGCGATCTGCGATTTTTAGCTGGACTGCCACATTACGGCGAACAAATCTGACCCCAAATTACACTTTTTGGGGACCAGTGACAATATTATATTGATCAGTGCTAAAACAAATGCACAAACAATGTAAAAATTACACTGGCAGGGAAGGGGTTAACACTAGGGGGTGATCAATGGGTTAAGTGTGTTCCCTCAGCGTGTTCTAACTGTAGGGGGATGGGTTTACTGAAACATGACAGAGACTGTTCCTGATGACAGGGAACAGAAGATCTCTGACATGTCACTAAGCAGAACAGGGAAATGCCTTGCTTACATAGGCAGTTCCCCATTCTGCCTCTCCTCACTGCTATTGCAGGATCCATGGGCAGGCTACTGCAGCGTGCGTGCACCCTCTATCCTGCGTTTGCGCACTGAGGAATAGGTACGTCAGTTTGTACAGGAGAGCTGACCTGCCACAATATATCTGCGTGAGAAGGTCAGCAAGTGGTTAAGTGGTTTATACATCAAATTTACTGCTGTTGCTTGAAACCTGCCACAGTATAGATTGTCTACAAATCTGAGGCCAGTTCACCCCAATTTCTGAGTTGAGGATGTTTTTCTGCATGCGCATTTTTGTTGCGAGTGTTCTGGAGCATTTGAAATGTATTTTGCCATGTTCCAGATGCGTTCCATACATAAAAAGCATGTTATACTTTAGTTAGCTGTAGTGGAATGCACTGTGCACTGGTGTGAACTAGGCCATTGGAATCCATGGTAAATACTGTTCATGCATTTTTGATTCAGAATAAAAATGCACTGGACTGTATCTGGTGGAAGCCAGCCTATAGTGTTTTTTGTTTTGTTTGAAGCACATGAATAGAGGCAGAGGCTGTAATTGGCTTCAAAAAAGGGTGGGCTAGAGGCACAGAGCTCTTTGCCCTGAGCCCACCCAGTTGTGTGACAATATCAAATATTTGTTATTGTCTTTCTGCTTCTCCACTCTGATAATCAGGAAGCAGGTCTTAAGACCTGATTGGCTGAGAGGATAAGCCACCATATTGGCCACCAAGGAGGAGACGCAAGGGAAAGCTGCAGAGAAGGAGGTACAGGTGAAGCCGCTGAAGCTGCCTATGGCTTAGATGGGGTAAGTGCAGCTCTGGTGGGCGGATGGGCAAGCAAGGGGGGGTGGTGAGTGGTTTACTGATCGACTGAGCGATGGTGGTGGGGGATTTTGACTGATGGACAGACAGAACGACCAAACGGGGGGGGGGGGTGAAGAGAGAGAAGACAGTTCCTCTGCTGGCTTCTTAGACTGTTAACTGGCAGTCACTATCCCATCTCCCTGTGACATCATCCACAGCTACTCTCAGACTTAAAATAAAGCCAGGAGAGTGGTTCGGTGTGCTGCCATACAAGACAGAAATAACCCCAAGGGAGAGGCAAATGGAGATATTGCAGAGTTTACTAATACCACACTTGTACAATACCAGTGCTATTTAAGCAGCATTGCTCATGCCCCAGCACCCAGTGTACTCAGTTTCAGAAAGGTTTTCTTGGGTTTTCCAACACCTGGAAAGGCTGAACCTGTAGGGGAATGTGCGGCAGAGGGGATATACTTGCAGCAACCAAGTACTTACCAACTGCACTCAACAGATGGCCTGAAGCATGACCAAAATAAGAACACTTCAGTTAAGGAGGGGCTGTCTTTTATTTAGCTAGGAAGAGGTGGTCCTGTGGGTTCCAGAAGAGGAGTCAACCCTGTTGTGTGCTGATGTGAGGTAGGGCCAGGAAATATATATATATATATATATATATATATATATATATATATATATATATATATATATAGTAAAGTTTAGGGGTCGTTTAGCTCAGTGTATCACTCACCAGTGAGTACAGTATTTAAGTGGAAAGAAAATGTCTAACAAAACTAACAATTGCCCACAAAGAGGTTTCCACCATCAACACAAAATAAGATTCAGCTTTCTTGCTCTCTTTAACAGCACTGTTGCTAAGGTCTTGTGCCTCAGTCCTACTGACCATGTAACACAACGTCACTGTGCTTATGTAAAAACACTGTACCTCTGTTAGCACTAGGGTTGAGCCGTTGACTGTATGTTCGGGTTCGGGTCCGGTGTTCGGCGATGTATTGGCGCCTTTTTAAAAGCTGCAGGGCAGCCAATCCACGTTAGTTTCACTAGTGTGCCCTTAGAAGCCATTACAGCCATGCCTACTAATGGCATGGCTGTGATTGGCCAGTGCAGCATGTGACCCAGCCTCTATATAAGGTACAGGCACACAGCACAGTGCATCACTCTGCTTTAGACAGGTTCCTGGCTGCTGTTGAGAGAGAATTTCATGATAGGAGTCAGTCTGATAGGAGTCAGTCCACATTCCTGAAATATTTTCTAATTTGTAATAGTCAGCGAGCGATCTACATAGCTAGAGAGTGTCTTTATTGAGGGAGAGAGGGAGAGAGAATTATCCACCAGATTCCTAAATCAATGCTACCCTGCCTGGAGTGCAGTGCACAGTCTTTTTACAGTGCCATGAGGCCAGTGCCAGACAAAATATAACTTATATCTGCAAGCATAGTGCACCAGCACTGCATATGTTACTGAGAGATACACCCTGTACATACTGTGGGTGTTTTCTGCTATTGCAAAAACATTGCAAAAAAATTAAATTTTGCAGTGTTTTCTGCATGTGTGCAGGAGTGTGACATGTACAATCGATCTATATTTCTTCTATTGTGATATCCCCCTAAAAAAATTTGAGTGAAAATGTTTTTTTTTCCATAGCATTTTCTGCAGTTTTGCAGTTTTTGAGATACACGCTTTACATACTGTAGGTGTATTCTGCTATTGCAAAAACATTGCAAAAAATTACATTTTGCAGTGTTTTTTGCATGCTTGCAGGAGTGTGTGACATTCAATTGATCCAACTTTCTTCGATTGTGCTATTCCAAAAAAATCTGAGTGAAATTTTTTTTTTCATAGCATTTTCTGCAGTTTTGCATTTTTTGAGATACACGCTGTACATACTGTGGGTGTATTCTGCTATTGCAGAAGGAGGTGCTGGCCTGCCCTGCAGCCAGTGTATTATCTGAACATGTATTTAGCACGACAGGGGGCGTTATCACAGACAAGCGCAGCCGCCTGTCCAGAGCCAATGTGGACAAGCTCACGTTCATTAAAATGAACCAGGCATGGATCCCACAAGACTTGTCCATACCTTGTGCAGAATAGACATGTATACCGGTGTTCTGAAAAAAACTGTCTGGCCATCGGATAGTGTCCGGCCACTTTCTGCGCAGGCGCAGCACTTGCGATGTACGGAGGACAAGGAGATTCACAAAATCTCCAAAGATGAACGGCGCCTGCGCAGTGAGTGCAGGTTCAAGCCCCACCCACCACGTGGACATACGGTAGCATATAGTAACAGGGCCCCTCGCGGGCTCGCTTGGCTAGACTTCAACCTCGGATGATGTGGCTTGAACCTGGATTTACCGCGCATCGTCTTCGGAGAGTTTCAAAATCCCCTTGTCCTACTTACTAAGCAAGCGCAGTACAGGGCAGACACTATGCAACGGGGGACAGAATTCGACACATCACCACCAGCCTTACCCAGCCATTGTTGTATTTTTGAACCAGTGTTGGCTACCTCTTCCTCCTCCACCGCCGCTTCTACCTACACCGCCACATCCACCGCCACATCAACCTCCTACTCCATACGAACCTCGTCCTCCTAGGTCAAGATTATAACTTTTTTAGTATTTTCCCACTATCTTATCCATTAAATGTAATAATTTTTTCCAGAAAGGGCGTATTCTGGGGCATTCCGACCATATGTGCGGCATCGTGCCGTTGAGTTTCTGAGGTTCTTAATGACTTCCTGTACCTCTTTTGCTGAGAAGGGGGCCTCCAGCATATTATTGTTTTTTTTTTTGTTTTTTTTATGTTATTTTAAGTTATTTCCCTATCCACATTTGTTTGCAGAGCAATTGCTATGCTCTTAACAACATTTTGTTGCCATTTGCAGCCCTCTAGCCCTTTCCATTACTTTTTTACAGCCATTGTAGTCTTGAAAAGTTTGGGTCCCCATTGACTTCAATGGGGTTCGGAGTTTGGGGTCAAGTTCGGGTCAAGTACGGTCCTGAACCCAGACTTTTTTCCGAAGTTCGGCCGACCCGCCAAACCCGAACATCCAGGTGTCCGCTCAACTCTAGTTAGCACTCTTTCTTGCAGCTACCCACTGCTCCACTGACACCTGCACCCTGCAGATACACACACTTCTGGCTGCCCCCTTGCACACACATGGACTCCTAAGGAGAGAGGAGCCCAGAACCCTAGTCCTGAGTCAACAAAAAAAAACAGCTTACATCTGCACAATCCGGGTGCTTGTTGTAACCAAAACCAGGAGATTTCATCCCACCCAGATCACTGAGAAATCTCCAGGCTCCAAGCCCCAAACCCCTGAGAAAGATGAAAAACAGTCTCCTCCAAAAGAAACAAGAAAACAAGCACACCTTAACTGCTTGCATTCATGATAGGATCTGCAATTTTTTGCTGGTAAATTACTTAGAACACCCCAAACATTATATATTTTTTGAAAGAAGAGGCCCTGGAGAATAAAGTGTTGGCCATTGCAATTTTCTGTCACACAATATTGGCACAGCCATTTATCAAACTCAAATGTTTAGGGAAACACGCGTAAATGAATCTTAAGCCCCATACACACGGTCGGAAAATCCGACCACCGACGGATTTAGTCCGACACTGGTGTTGCATACACACGGTCGGACAAAGTTGTCGGAAAATCTGATCATTCTGAACGTGGTGACGTTTGTTGCCTACGACGGGACTACGTAGAGGCTAGTAGCCAATACCTTTGGTCTTGTAATGTGATCTGAGCATGCGTGGCACTTTGTCTGTCGGAATTCGCTACACACGATCGGAATTGGTGTGATCGGACTTTGTTGTCGGAAAATTTTTAGAGCAGGAGATACAACTTTGTCCGTCGGACAATCCGATGGAAAATGTCCGATGGTGCCTACACACGATCGGAATTTCCGACAACATTGTCCGATAGGACAGAATCCATCGGAAAATCCGACTGTGTGTATGGGGCTTTAGAGCGCACAAACAAAAAATAATGCCCAATATTTTACTAAAATATAACTATATACAGTATATAATATATTTTATATAAATATATATATATATATATATATATATATATATATATATATATATATATATATATATATATATATATATATATATATATATATATATATATATATATATATACTTAACAGTTCATCAGTTTAGAGTTAAACATAAGATATGAGATATAAGATATAAGAGATGCCAGACCCATGTGTGTGTTTGTATTTGCGTGTGAGCATGGGGGTACGGGGGGTGTTTTTTTATTATTTTTATTTATTTTATTTAAGCCCCTTGTGGGCAGTATAATTTATCATATACCATGTCTGTATCTATATAAAGATGTTATTATAATGTTTATTATTAAAATGTTTGTCATATATAAATAAAGGCATATGAAATACAAAAATAATTAACTTAATACTTTTATTGCATGAATTAACTACATACAATTAGAAAAATACTATATTATTGAGATGGTGATCTTTATATGTGCAGACAATAAAACTCCATGACTTTGTGAGGTTTTAGAGCAAATATGCCCTCTTGTTCAACAAGTAAAACTACCTTTGTGGGTTCATCGGATCATGTATTTCCTATATGCCTTGTTTCTCTGTTGTTTTGGTCAGACATTGCTTTATAGAGATTTAGTTCTGCATGAATAATGTTAGCTATTAATTTTATTAGTGAATGCGTATACAATACTTGCTGCTTGCATTTCATGGAATCATGTGTTCTGCACATTCTGGTCTGTTAAAATCAGAATATTAGATATTAAATATATCTCTATGTATCAGAGCATGTATTCTTACATACAAAGTAATTTGATCTACCTTTATTGTATGATCTAGTAATCATTATGCTATAATGTATGTTTAGTTATTATTATTGTTGTAATTATCCTGTTTATGTACTCACTTTTATCTCAAAACAGAATACAATATTTGCAAATGCCTGAAAAATTGTGCCATGCTGACTGTTATGCTCTGGATAAGAAACAGACACAGATCATAGAAAAGGCAGTACTACTATGAAGATTAAATGTTCACACTTTTGGTTGACTCCCGTAAAAAATCAGTAAATTATATGGTACATATTTCCGGGGCCAGGTACTTCCTTAAGAAGATTGTACATCACCTTCCTTGCCACAGATCTTCCATCTAAGCCAGCCCCCTTAAAATGTTGGCAGTAGGGGCCTTTGTATATGCTTTCTGTTTAATCTTCTTTGTTTTATTTGTGCAGATCAATGATGTGAAGTTACACAGACTAAAATAAGGTTTAAGTAATGAATAGATGTCATGGCTTACTCACCTAAATTACATCTTAGAACAATGTCAATCCGTCCAGCCTCCGGGCAGCCCACATACCAAATAGCAACAGACAAGTATAAAGTAGATTTTGTAATACCACACTTTTAATAGAATTTAAAAGAATAAATAGATCACAATACTTTGTATGAGTAGTGCATTAAAGAAAATTAGCAGCATTTGCACAGCTATATAATGATAAATAAGTTCTTTTTAAAACATTAGCATAAGAAATACACACACATCCAATGCACAAAGAGCAAAGTATAAGGATACACAAAACTAGCCACTAAATAGGAGCTAGAAGCAGGAAAATAATATGCTTATTTATGATACAAGTAGGTATATCCTTGAATGTCAATATAGCAGGCCATTGTATAGCCTGCAAAAGTAATTCTAAAGTTGATTGAATTAAAAAAAAAAAAAAAGATTTAAACAAGATTGATATTTCTGTTCATGGTATACAATATAGCAAGTGGATTGTTGGAGATGATGGAATTGCCACTAACATGATATTGTTAAAGACTCCAATGCAGTGATGACCTAATTTGACTGTGTATAGAATTATAATAACCACAACAAATTGCCTGTGATTCCCTGTCTTGGATACACCAAGGTGGATAAAGGAACCGTCTTGTTGTTCATTGATGCACTACTAGACCCGTTGGGGTCTATCCATAAGGTGAGAGGCTAGTACCACTGGGGGAGGATTCTGAAAGGACTGTTTATTTATCATCACTTTACATCTGTCAATTGGACTCCCTTTCATGTCCCTCTCCCCCTTATCTCGGCTTGCCTGCACAGGAATTTATTGATTTAAATTTCGAACAAGAGACTGACTATCTCTTTGAATCATTCGATTCTTTTGGATGCATTTTACTATTGGCCTTTTTTCACCGAATTGATTTATGTTGAATGCTATTATGATGTGATGCACTTTATTATTTATACTGAATATTTTTTTTATTCGAATATCATCTTGATTGAATATATCTTTAGGATTGTTTTTTTGATGAGATACACTTTGGGAAATATTTCTGGTATCTTCATTCATTAGCACTTTATTTCCGGTCATATTCAAGTAATTAGCACTTTATTCCCTGTATTATTAATTAATTAGCGCTTCTTAGAACATTTGGTTAGTTGTAATAGACCAGTACAAAGCTTGTTTATTGTAAATGTACATTACAATACTAGATTATAGATATTTCATGGTGTTGGGCAGGTCTCTTCCAGTTCCACGTCTCTGGCAATGAATGTATACCTTCTAACAAAAGTATAATGAGATCTCTTATTTTCTCTTCTACAAGCCTCTCTAGCACAAAAAATTGCAAAGACATTTGGCATGGTCTCACAGTGTGTTTTGTGTTGCTTTGTGGAATGAGGATAGACATGGTCTACTCTCACAGCCCATGGCACAGGTTATTTCGAGCTACACATGCTGGTATAGTATATCTGGTATGGTTCTCATAGCAGAGGATTCAGGCCCACACAATACTCTAGCCTCAGAAATGCTTTCAATCAGATAGAACACTTCACACAATAACACATTTCCTTGTTAGAGTTTTACAACTAGGGATGAGCTCAAGGTTTGGTTAAAACCTTTTTGTTTTGACTGAACTTTGGCTGTTTGGGCATTAGTCTGAATGCCAGACTGTTTGCTTATTCGGCGGGAGCTGAATGTCATATAAAGTAATGGCATTTGTACTGTTACTGTATGTGACAGCTCCCTTCCTGTCAATGGGTGTTAAGGAAGTGGTAGATTCCAGCACATTCCATGATCTTGTGAAGTAACCATTCATTTACTTCCCACCATGTAAACAAAATGGCGGGGATATAGCTGACATCCCTGATCAAATATTGACAAACATTTCGTTAATGGCATCACCCCTTTGTTATCTGTTACCTCTTTAACAAGGGGTCCTCCAGATCCCACCCCCCATGTGAATGAGTAGGGGTACATAGTCATGTAAGGACATTCACCATTTTCTCCTTCAACCACTGTTTTTGCTGTGTGTTTTGGGTCATTGTCATATTGGAAGGTAAACCTTCTTCCCACTGACACCTTTCTGACAGAGGCAGCAGATTTTCCTCAAGAATTTTATGTTTTTTTTCCCCATTCATTTTTCTTCTATTCTGATAAGTGCTCCAGCCCCTGCTGCAGAGAAACACCCATAACAGGATATCACCAACAGGATGGTGAGCTGTATTGGATTTCCGACCAGACATATGGTTTTGAGGTTGAGGCCAAATAATTTAATTTTAATTTAAATGGAAAATCTGTGGAATGTCCACAAATGGTCACCGTCAAATTTAACTGAGCAGTTCTGCAAAGAAGAGTGGGCAAATATTGAAAAGTCTTGATGTGCAAAGTTAGTAGAGACTTACAGTATACCAATAGACTAAAGCCTGTAATTAAAGCAAAAGGGTGGTCCAAAAAAAAACTGACATAAGGGCGTGATCCTTTTTCCTACTGTTTTTGATTTTTTTTTCCAACACGTTATTTTTTACTAGGATGTTATAAGTTGCACTAATAAATACAGCTGGACAAAACAAAAATGGTATCTGTCTTCATTTCAGGCTGAAAAGCAAAAAAATATGATTATTTTAAAGGGGGTAATTCTTTTCTATACCCACTGTAATTACCTCCCTCTGGTGAAGTGTTAGCATTGCATTCAAAAATGTTATTTGTTGTACATACTGGTCAATATACCCCTACTTAAAGAGGAATTAAACTTACCTTGACTGTATGTACCTATAGGTAACCCTATAATAAGGCTTACCTGTAGGTACTGTAAATATATACTAAACTTGCACTGTTTAGAAGATATTTACTGTATACACTGCCAATGACATCATTGGCGCATGAACTCTGAAGGAACGGCCATCCGTGCCGTATCTTCAGAGCCATGTGCCGTGACTGCCAGCTCACGCACGCATGCGTGCCTGTGGACCCAGAAGGAAGATGGGCGAAGATGGATACGGTCTCCAGCAGGGAGGACGAGGGCTTTGTTTGCAGGTAAGTTTCACATAATGTGCTAGTATGCAATGCACACTAGCACATTATGCCTTTACTTTTCAGGTCACCAAAAAGAAAAAAAGAGGCATGTGGCATGTGGAATTTAGCATCCAGTCAGCGGAGCGACACAGAGCATCTGGCCCAGTCTAAACTGAAGCAAGCTGAAGTTACCGGACCAAAGTCATCACCCAGAACTCTGATTCAGTTGGTGAGCGGGTTACAGCCCACCGTTTGTTATTATTGCACACAGTTAGACTCACTCACAGGCCTCGCTGGAACCTGTTGTTCCACGGAGGCATAACCGAGCAACTGACATTGAGCAGGCTTGGGGCCTACTTCACTTTAGTGCCCAAGCGTTGATTATAAGTTCTTATACAGTTATAGAGTTATACCTGGAGCATCCTAAGTTATCTTTTCACCTACCTTTTGGATTACAAATATCTGTGGAACCACTTAAGCTAGCGAAGAAAGAAGATAAAGGAGAAAGTACTTTAAGTGAGGCCTCACATAAAACTTTAAGTAGTGGGAGCTCCCAGGTTTAGATAAATAGAGTATATATATATATATATATATATATATATATATATATATATATATATATATATTTCTTACTGTATTTGCCTGTTGATTTATATTGTACTGACGTCCTACGTTGGGATGACAGTGCAATCTCTGTAACCACCTGTTTTGATATACCTTCAGTAAAAGTAATCCTGGTTAAGTTTACAGTTGTGTGGAGTACTGTTTTTCCCCACCGGGTGGAGCCAGAGGATCCTGAGGGATTTATACAGGTACTTTATGCTGTCTTATGTTATACTGTATTGCATTGCACCACAGCTGTGCCAAGGGGATAGAGTCAAGTTAGAGGGGTTTCTCAGAAGAGTGCAGGCCCAATTCAATCTAGTAGCTCCTTCGAGGGTTAGTGCTACAAAGGATAATGCAGACCTTTCATATTAGGTTTCAGTATATACTTTAAGGGAATAAATAGGTACTGATGTTTCTAATACTTATTCACATACATTTCTTAAAAGATGATCTTATGTTATATCCAATGTGATTCAGCAATCAATTTAGCAAGCTGTCACAGGGAATTTTTTGTCTTGCAATCATTTAATTAGCATTGCTTGTAATAAGTTAATAATATCCCTTCAACTCTTTCTATCAGAGCTTGCTAAATTACTTGAACTTAGGACCAAGAAATAAGTACTCAATTTACATTATCTTGATCAAGACCAGTCAATGAATATGTAACCAAATAATAATTTTAATGCAGGATATAATATATGTCAGCTTATCTTCATGGCTTCTTAATATCATGATAGAAGTGGCTATTCAATTTTATAAAATGACCTCTGCATAAGAAAGTAACTGCTATGTTAGACCTATGAATACATCCCAGTCTAAAAGCCCACTATATTGTAAGAATTAACATCTCATTAATAAAGTTTGTAACGTTTATGTTGTAATATGGACTAGACACAAAAATCTGCTGTGCTCCACATACCACACCTGCATTTGACTTTTCATTATTTTTTACTACAAAAGATGTCATTCACAGATTGGTACTATTTTGTGGTTTTGCCAAGCATTGATATCAACTGTGATAAAATAATAAAAACAGTAACTTCTATGAAAAAAAGAACAGAACTCACTTAACCGCTTGCCGACTGCAGCATGTATATATACGTCGTCACAATGGCACGGACAGGAAAATGGGCGTACAGGTACGTCCCTTTAAATTTGCCGCAATGCCATCACGTGCACAGAGAGGAAGAACGGGGAAATGCTGATGTAAACAACCATTTCCCCATTCTGCCTAGTGAAACTGATCACAGCTCCCTGTAATCTGGAGGGTTGATCAGTGTTGTGTCACACACAGCCCCTCCCCCCACAGTTAGAATCACTCCATAGGACACACTTAACCCCTACAGGGCCATCTAGTGTTAGCCCATTCACTGGCAGTCATATTTACACAGTAACCAATGCATTTTTAATCGCACTGATCGCTGTATAAATGTGAATGGTCCCAAAATAGTGCCAAAAGTGTCCGATGTATCTGCCATAATGTTGCAGTCACGATAAAAAAATTTGATCACCGCCATTACTAGTAAAAATAAATATGAATAAAGTTGCCATAAAACGATCCCCTATATTGTAGACGTTATAACTTTTGCGCAAACTAATCAATAAACGCTTATTGCGATTTTTTTTACCAAAAATAAGTAGAAGAATATGTATCGGACTAAACTGAGGAAAAATTTTTTTTTAGATATTTTATGGGGATATTTATTATAGCAAAAAGTAAAAAATAATGTGTTTTTTTCAAAATTGTCAAATGTTTTTGTTTATAGCGCAAAAAATAAAAACCACCGAGGTGATCAAATACAACCAAAAGAAAGCTCTATTTATGGGGAAAAAAAGGATGTCAATTTTGTTTGGGAGCCACATCGCACGACTGTGCAATTGTCAGTTAAAGCGACGCAGTGGAGAATCGCAAAAAGTGCTCTGGTCTTTGGCCAGCCAAATGATCCAGGGCTTAAGTGGTTAAAGTGATTACAAAGATTGAGATTTGTTTAATTGAAATAACGAACATGTCATACTCTGAGCAATGCTCTGAGCAATGCTTTTTGCACAAAACAAGCCTCCTCTTATCAGGTCCCCTGCTGAAGCTCATGATCCCGCCTCCCTGCCGAGTGCACCCATAGGAAGCTGCTTCCTATAGGGGCACTCATGCATTCTCAATCCTAAACTACTATTCAGACATACAGCCCTGCTTGGCCCTGCCCCCCACTCCATGCTTACAGGTTTTGACTGACAGCAGCAAAAGACAATTTCTACCGCTGCTCTAAGCCAAGCCTCTGACACCTTGGGACCTCTTGAGACCTCTGGACTGTGATTGTGCTGAGGTGAGTATTTTGGGGGGAGGGCTACTACTAAAATATTTTTTACCTTAATGCAGAGAATGCATTAAGGTAAAAAAAGAATTTTACCTTAATGAGAACCTTAACAACCACTTTAAGCATGCTTCTTAGTCCATTCATGCCGTTCACAAGTTATTTTGAGGGGACAGCAAATTTACACTGTTATACAAGCTGTACACTCACTACTTTATATTGTAGCAAAGTGTCATTTCTTCAGTGTTGTCACCCGAAAAGATGTAATAAAGAATTTACAAAAATGTGAGTGCGCATGCGCGAGGGACCCGTGATGGCCGCATAGTCACGGAGCTCCGCGCCACCCCGGACCAGCGGCATTCACAATACAGCCCAGGAACGCTGTACCGCCGTAGTAATTAGGCGAACAGCCTGCGGACACCCCAGGGACCCCCCCCGCATGTCTGGCCGTGCCCCACGGAGGAATTTGGAGAAGTTTTTCACAGCCTCCACCCGGCCTGAGAATTCCAAGATGGCCGCCACAGCAGACGCTGCAAGATCACCTCAGGCCTCCCTCACAGACATCCAGCAGGATTTCAGGCAAGTGGTCTCCCCTGC
Source organism: Lithobates sylvaticus (assembly GCA_028564925.1). Lineage (NCBI taxonomy): Eukaryota > Metazoa > Chordata > Amphibia > Anura > Ranidae > Lithobates > Lithobates sylvaticus. The sequence continues at coordinate 456,108,948 of CM053027.1, read as the reverse complement.
ACATCTGCACCTCACTCCTGGCCCTCCACTCTCCTGCCACAAGGAGATGTTGCCCTCCCCAGCATCCACTGAATCCCTCCTGAGCCACACTTTTGGAGACCACCCATTCTCCCCAGCAGGCCCTGTAATGGCTGCCCTGACTGACTCTCACACTTCTGCAGCACCTGACAGGGAATGTCCCTTCAACATTGAGGATCTCTTTTTCAGAATGTCCACCCTCCTTGCCTCCACCGCAACAAAAATCACAAGTGACATTAAAGCAGACCTCCAAGCTATTGGATCCAGAATTGACGCCGTAGAGACCAGGGTAGACCAGAACACTGCGACGGCTCACCAGCACTCTGACCTCATCTCCACTCTTCATGATCAGCTGGATACTGCCATCTCCCGCATCGACGAATTGGAAAACAGGTCTAGGAGGTACAACTTCAGGATCAGAGGCCTGCCAGAATCCATCCAGGACGTCTCCTCTGCAACGCAAGACCTTATAAAATCGCTGATCCCCAATATTCCTTCTCATCGCCTTGAACTGGACAGGGCTCACAGATCGCTTGGTCCCCCCAGGAGAGACGGAACCCCCAGGGACATCATCGCCAAACCGCACTTTTATGCGGTAAAGGAAGCAATAATGAAGCAGGCAAGAGCCGCGTCTCAGGTGACTTGTCAGGGCCACCCAGTGCAAATATTTGCTGATCTTGCACCCTCCACCATCCAACGCAGAAGGACCCTGAAACCTCTTCTGCAAGCCCTAACAAAGAAGGAAATCAAGTACAGGTGGTCCTTCCCTTTTGCTGTTAAGTTCTCCTTGAAAGGTCAAGAATACTCCTTCTCCAACTTTACCGCGGGTGAACACCTACTCCTTAAACTAAAAGTTATAACCCAAGAAGCAGACATGGACATCTCCACCCCCACGGCGGTCTCCAACAAACGCCCACCTCCAACGAGCCCACTGACTCCCCTATGGAACAAGTCCAAGACCCGCAGATCAACACAACATGGTCCTCCTTGAAAGCAGATCGAATGAAGTTTCTTCACTTTCCAGGACTCGGACGACATTCCGAGTTGACTTCCTTCTAAATTGACTATCTCTCATTCATTCGCCCCGAACCTGATCTCTTTGCTCTACCGCAAAGGTTACGGCCCTTGGAGCAACCCCTGCACCCCAGTTTCCCCTTTTGAAAGAACGCTAAGGGACTGTCTCAAAGCATGGGGTAACGACTCAAAATTTAACACCCTAATGCTCCAAGGTCTACGACCTCTCTTCTTGAACCCGGCTGGGTCCAGAGGATTTGTTTCTCAATGACTCTCTCTACAACACTCCTCTGGGATGCGTTACCAAGCAGGAAAACTGTTTCTCTTCAGTAGGGGTCCCGAACCCCCTCCAAAAATGCCAACTTCCACTATCTTGGGTTCATTCGGCACCTTATCTCTTTTAGACGTTCTGTTATCATCAGGACTGTTTTCAGTTATGTTTTAATGTTTTTTTATCCCCGCAGTCCTGAATTGCCTTGGTCGGGGGTGGTACACATGCGCCTCCTCCTATCCCTTTGATTCCCTTCCGGATTCGTGGGGATAGGACCTCCAGGCCGATTTTGGCATGGAGCTATTTTCTTTATTTTTTATTGTTACTTCCCGCGCTTTTAAGCGCAGGAGGTATTCCTACTCCAGCCTCTCCCCCTGGGTCTTCCTCTACCCCGGAGGGAGAATGCTGAGCCCTTTGTCTTTCCTCTCTTCTCTTCCCTCTGTCCCCCTCTCTCTCTTGGAACATCAATTTACCCTTGTTTTTCTTTCAGTGAGAACATTCGTAAGAGGTACACATTTGGGGACGCCGACAAACAGCAGACCAAACGATTCTCCTCGTTTCCACGGCAGTACGGGACATGCCAAGGTAAGTGATGGTAGACACTCACACACTCTCCCCGGTAAATCCCATGGCTGACAGCACGCAAAACACCTTAAAAATAGCTACCCACAACGTACAGGGCATGAACTCCCCCACGAAACGGAAGAAGCTATTCAACTTATACAAATCCTCCAGGCTTGACATTGTCATGCTTCAGGAAACACACCTCCCGATTCGGTACAGCCCCAAATTCCTCCATGCCCACTTCCCCAACTTCTATTTGGCCAGCGCCGACAACAAAACTAAAGGGGTAGCTATTGCCTTTGCCAAAAACTGCAACTTTATCTTAAACTCAGTATTAAGAGACCCAGAGGGCAGATATATCCTTGTTAAGGGGACAATAGAAGACAACCTCTTCTCCCTCATCTCCTACTACGCTCCTAACAAAGGTCAAGCGACCTTTTTTAAGAATATGTTTGATTCTCTCTCTCCATCCCTGGAGGGCACGGTCATATTCGGGGGAGACTCTAATTCCGCCTTTGACCAGGCTTTAGACCGATCCAAACCCCCTTCCTCCCAACTCACCAGACCCACCAAGGAAAGCCTAAAGATAGCTAAACTCATCCATGCTCAAGGTTTGGCAGATGCATGGAGAGAATTAAACCCGGGTAAACGTGACTTTTCCCATTTCTCCGCCCCCCATACCTTGTATGCCAGGATTGACCATCTCCTAATTCAGACCTGAGATGTCCCCCGGATCCTTTCATCGAGAATCACAGACACCGTCCTTTCTGACCACTCACTGGTTACTCTATCCCTGCACAGACAATATCGGAAGCCGGGATTTGGTCACTGGAGATTGAACGAATCCCTGCTTTCGGATCCAATAAGAATAAAGTTGTTAGAGAAGTCTCTTTCCGAGTACTTCTCCCTTAACAATACCGAAGGAATATCAGCGGAAACCCTGTGGGCAGCCCACAAAACTTTTATCAGGGGTGAATTTATCAAACTATCGACACAAATTAAAAGGGAACGGACAGCCGACATTAAAAGACTTGAAGCTGAATATACCTCCTTACGCTCTCAGCACAAACAATTTCCCTCGCCATCATTACAACATCAAATTGAAAAAACCAGACTTGAACTTAACCTTTTATTGACAGCGAAGGCTGAAAAACAAATAAGGTGGAGCAAAAATAAATTCTATACCCAGGGTGATAGGTTAGGTTCCATGCTAGCTTCCAAATTGACTCCCAAATTCCGCTCCTATGTGATGCCCAAAATTAGAATACCGGGACAGGGTACGTCATCTAACCCCTCCAAAATCCTAGAGGCCTTCCACGACTTCTACTCCAAACTTTATAGCCGCCATGACGCCTCTGATGAGACGAACATCTCGAATTATCTTGACGGGATCCCTATCCCCACTCTATCTGCGGACCATAAGGCAATAATGGAAGCCCCCTTCTCCACTGAAGAGGTCCAGGAAGTTATTAAAGCCCTAAAATCTAATTCGGCACCAGGTCCGGATGGTCTCTCCAATTCATATTACAAGACTTTCCCATCTGCCCTAGCCCCTCATCTCACTAGATTCCTCAACTCTAAAACAATGGGAACTCCACTCGATCCCCATCTCAACACAGCCTTCATTGCTGTAATCCCTAAGCCAGACAAAAACCCGGAAGAAGTCGGGAATTACAGACCAATTTCTCTCATAAATAGTGACTTGAAAATCCTAACCAAAATTTTAGCGAATCGCCTGGCTTCTTTCATTAACCGTTACATTCACAGGGATCAAGTGGGGTTCATCCCAGGCAGACAGGGTCCTGATCAAATCAGACGAGCAATAGACATAGTATCTATCCTCCAAACAGGTTGGGACGGGGGCCCTAAACAGTCTGGGATGCTTCTTTCCCTAGATCTCCAAAAAGCCTTCGACTCAGTCTCCTGGCCATATATTTTTGAGATCATGAAACGCTGGGGCTTTGGCGACAACTTCATGGGACTATTACGTGCCCTATACTCCAATCCCACTGCCCGAATCAAACTTCAGGGTCACTACTCCCAACCTATAACCATAGCTAAAGGGACTAGACAAGGTTGTCCATTGTCTCCCCTGATTTTTGCCATAGCCATAGAAACACTTGCCATCTCCATCCGACAAAACCCTGATATTCAAGGAGTCAAATGCGGATCTCAGATCCATAAATGCGGCTCTTCGCAGATGACATACTCCTTTTCCTCACCTCCCCGATCACTACTCTACCTAATCTCTGCCACTCTCTAGATGACTTTGCTAAAATTTCTGGGCTCCGGGTTAACTATAACAAGTCACACGCACTTAACGTCTCACTCCGCCCTTCCACGGTCGAATCCCTACGGAAGCATTTTCAGTTCCATTGGAACACTTCCTCCATTAAATACCTCGGTATTGCACTCACGGCCAAGACAGAGGACCTTTATGGCACTAATTATCCTCCCATGTACCGGAAATTGGAGCTGGATCTCCACTCATGGTCTAAATACAATATCTCTTGGCTCGGGAGGGTCAATTCAATAAAGATGACGCTGTTCCCCAGACTCCTCTATCTCTTTAGGTCTCTACCAATCCCCATCAGGAAGGATCACATTAAATCTTTCCAAAGCAAGGTCCTTAAATTCATCTGGGGTTCAAACGGCTATAGGATTCCGCAACAAACGCTGTATCTACATAGACAGAAAGGGGGAGTGGGACTACCCAACTTATACAAATACTACATAGCAGCCAGAATCGCACAACTCTCTGTGATCTATTCCAAATATGAAAAACCGGATTGGGTCCATTTAGAAAGGCAGGCTGTGCCTCATAACACTCTGGATTATCTCCTCTGGTCGAACCCCAAAGCGCGCCCCCCAATTATGGCCCCAACCCTCTCACATATGTTTGCCCTCTGGGACTCTGTACGCTCCAATACAGCTCTGGTCTCAGCTTACAAACCTCTATCTCACATATTTCATAATCCTGCCTTCCCCCCAGGACAAAATATAGAAGCATTCAGATGGTGGCTGGATAAGGGGCTGTACCGAATCGGACACTTTTTTACAAATTCAGGCCCTATCACCCTTGCTTATTGCATCAAGAAATTAGAACTACCTGACTCTGAAAAATTCAGATTTAGACAGATTTCAAACTTTCTACACAAACTATGGAGGGACAAACCACTTCCCCCAAAGTTTACGGAATATGAAATTTGGTGCGGTCAGTCCACGGACCAGCGGGGGGGTGTGTCGACAGTCTACTCATCGCTCACCTTGCCGGACACTAAGTCTCCTTACATGCAACGCTGGGAGTCAGACTTCCAGTTCAACTGGGATCTGGGGACCTGGCAGAAAGCAAGCTTCAACTCTTTTAGGGGTATCCTAAACACTACGCTAATAGAAGCGAGCCTGAAAATCATCTCCAGATGGTACTATACCCCGTCGCGTCTCGCCTCAATTTTTCCGACAGCAAACCCCATGTGCTTTAGGGGATGTACTCTAGTGGGAGTCTTGTCTCACGTTTGGTGGGAGTGCCCCAAAATACGATTGTTTTGGAGAAAAGTGTTTAACTTGATCGATAAGCTTGTGGGACGCCAGATCCCCAGATCTCCCATGGTGGCCCTCCTCAATGCTCACATCCCAGACCTATCCAAAGCCTCTAGTAGACTTATTAGGTTTATACTTATAGGTGCCAAACTTACGGTCGCTAAAGCCTGGAAAAAACCCAGGGTCTCCTTCCCAGCAGTAATCAGGAAAGTATCTTGGATTATGTCACAAGAGAAGTTATCCAACATTATCTCTGACACAGTTAGGGTGTTTGAATCCACATGGGAACCCTGGGCCATTTATATTGGTGCGCCATGGCTCACTAACTCAATACCTCCCTGAACCGTCTGTATTCCGAAATTGATGTTCCCTCTCCTCAGCTTTCTCTTTCTCCTCCTTTTTCTTCCCCCCTCTCGCTCTCCCTTCCTCCATTCCCCTCCCTTTGCTCCCCTTCCTGGTTGTAGTTTATTGGAACAATGTCATGCCCCTACTTTAGGATGATTCCTTATTTACTGGCAGACCAATGGAGAAGGCTCCAACTGTTGATGTTCGATAATGAGGCTGGGTGGTGGGGCGGCGGAGATCCCCCCTATCGGGCACAGATTGCTCCCATTCGGGGTGCCTGATGGTGGGGGGTCGCTGTTTGCTACGCTGCCAAGCAGACCTTCTCCTTTCGCTTCCCTCATGTAGGTCCTCCAGGTACCATTTCGTATCTCCTCATCCTTCGCCTTATTTATTTTAGGTTTCACATATGACGGAGTTTCTTGCTATTTTTCTGTATATTCTGGCTCTGTATCCTGACATTGTAATTTGTTAATTGTATATGCTTTTTCAAACATAATAAAATTCTTTGAAATAAGAATTTACAAAAATGTGAGGGGTGTACTAATTTTCAAATAGTTTCACAAACAACAAAACACATAGGAAAATATATATAACAAATACAATCCTCTTAGCTTCGTAAAACAAATGGAAGAATGTCTACAATTCTCCATCATTATATCTTAAAGGGGTTGTATGTACACATCTTGCCTCATCAAATTGGTGTTGAGCAAGGTTTGGTTTTGCATTTTTCTGTTTTACTCGCATTGAGAGCCTTCATCATTTGCTGAATGCGATCAGGTGGATCAGGTGGTTCTGTAATGAAGCAATGGGTCCATTGTTTAATTGAATTACTGATTGGTTCATCACATGTCAATTTGCAAAATAATATTTATTTGTCACTTGCTGTCATGTTTGTCAGCTATGAATAAGCACTCCTCGTAGTGTGAAACGCGTTAGTTGTTGTCGCTTTTTGCTGTGATGCCATTTGCAGTGTTCCTGTTTATTTGAATGAAGGCACCGAGGTTTGTTTTGGAGTGCGGCTGTCCAGAGTTATTTAATTACCTACATTGGGTTGTAAAGGTTCATGTTTTTTTCACCTTAATACATCCTATGCATTAAGGTGAAAAAATACCTGTCCGTGTCTGCCCCCCTCCGTTTTACTTACCTGAACCCTCAAACTTGTCCTACAGGGATAAGCTCTCTCTCTGCAGGGGGTTCTCGGCTCTTGCTTGGATAGATTGATTGCAGTGCAGCCATTGGCTCATTCTTCTGTCAATCAACTCCAATGACACGGGCACCAGGGGCCACCGAATGCTGGACTCGGGAGCACGCCCTCATAGGTAACTTTAGTGTCACTTTAATTCAGATATTATGCAACAAACTAAAATCAGATATATAGTGATACACCAATGTAAAAACCTTTCAGTAATCTGAACGGAATAAAAGATTGCGAAAAAAAGTGTGGGGGTAGGAGTTTTTCCTTCATTATTCACTGGTTCTGAGCAGGTAATACTAGTACTTAAGCATCAATGAAGCTTAGTCAAGAAATCCAGTAACTTTTATGAGTCCTTGAATGTTAACCAGGTCAACCACACCCTTTTAAACTTCTCAGTAGTATCCTTATTTTAAGCTACCAGTTCTTCCATATGCATAATACCATTTAGAGTCTCAAACCACTCCAAAAATGAAGGAGTGGTCAATGACTTACAATAACTAGGAATTGTCTGCTTGAGGTAAAAATTTAGTTAAAAGAGAAAGAAGGGTCACTTCTGCAGAATTAGGAACTAACTCACCCCTAACTATATTATAAAGATTTATTACGTGTTCCCATAGTTTATTAATAGTTTATTAATAGGAGGGCAGGCCCACCAAACATAAAAAAGATCACCCATAGAGACATGACAGCACCAGCATGACTCCAACTGTGATGGAAAGATGTGATGTAGATTAACTGGAGTGCGGTATCATCTCAATAGCAATTTAAAATTGTGTTCTTGAGTATCGCAAGTCATTGAGAATTTATTGATAAAAATGTTATCCCATTCCTCTTCCTGAATTGAATGGCCTAGTGCCATTGTCTACTTTGCTGTGTACGAAGGTAAACCTGGTGAGTAAAAACTAGATAGTATTTTATAGATCTTAGATATAGTGTGAGTTGGAGGCTCAGATGATATGCACAGCTGCTGAAATTCTGTAAGCAGCCAATGGATGGCAGTTTACTATGACAGAGAGCAGTAGAGAGTGAGACTCATTAATTGAAAATAGAGAAACCAAAGGCCTCTCTCGTCTGGCATGTATGGTTTGAAAGTTCAAAAATTAAATGAATACATTTTCTGGAACCGTATGCCTAATTTGCGGCCAAAAAGATTTGTCCCAGCCTAGAATAGCGTGTGAGTGAAAACCAATGGAAGGAGAGGGATTATCTACTAAGGATGTAAGAGGACATGGGATAGAGGATATTGTTTAGATAATGATGCCAACACTCTAATGCCCCGTACACACGGTCAGAAAATCCGACCACAAAATCCATCGGATTTTTTCCGACGGATTTGGTCCGACACTGGTGTTGCATACACACGGTCGGACAAAGTTGTGGAAAATCAGATCATTCTAAACGTGGTGACGTTTGTTGCTTACGACGGGACTACGTAGAGGCTAGTAGCCAATAGCTTTGGTCTTGTAATGTGATCTGAGCATGCGTGGCACTTTGTCCGTCAGAATTCGCTACACACGATCGGAAAAAGTCCAATAGGACTTTGTTGTCGGAAAATTTGAGAGCAGGAGATAAAACTTTGTCCGTCAGATTTTCCGACGGACAAAGTTTTATCTCCTGCTCTCAAATTTTCCGACAACAAAGTCCTATCGGAAAAGTCTGATGGAGCCTACACACGGTCGGAATTTCCAACAACATTGTCCGATAGGACATTTTCTGTCGGAAAATCCGACCGTGTGTACGGGGCATTAGACCGTATGAGTAAGCCATGGCCAAGAGAAACACTGTCCCATATCTTTAGGAGAGATCCAAAAGGAAGCTTTAGGATATAATGGGGACGATTCCATTTCTAGTTGGACCCATTGTTTTTTGTGGGAATGATGAAACCAGTCTAGAATGAAAGAGAATATGACTACCTTGTAATAAAGTTTGAGGTCTGGTAGTGGCGCCTCTGTGCACTTTTGACATGCACTATAAATAAAGCTGCTCAAGACAATGCAATGTTTCCAAAACCCAAATACTTCCAGTGACCAGTCCCGTTTCCTTGCTTGATACAGATGTTAAGCTGTACTAAAAAATGCAGCTATATAATCTTCTCTCATTAAAAAATAAGATAAGTATGGAATAAATCTAGTTTGTTTAAACTTGCCTAGTGCTCAAAAAGTCAAATACCTTCTCTGTGTTTATCCATGAATGACAAGAAGGCATTCATCAAGGTACATCTGGATGTATCTGGGCTTAATGCTTGACACATTTGACTTCATCTGCCAAATTCAGTTGTCTGTTTTGCTTTGTACTTGAACCTCTTTGCCAATGTTTACAGTTCAGGGTTTGTTATTGAGGTATTAAATACCTCCACCTAAAGCTTCTGTTAATAGTGAAGCCTTGAGCACGATTAGAATTTGTTTTTATGCTTATAATGTGATTCTTCCAATTACTAAAACAAATACATCTTTTCCAGAAATACAAATGCCTGTGCCAAGTTAAAGCTATCTCTTAAGATAAATGATATGAAAATCAACATATTCAATTTTGCAGTAGGTGAAAATTAATCAAATTAATTTATATATATATATATATATATATATATATATATATATATATATATATATATATATATATATATATATATATATAGTTCATGCTGCACTAAATATCTAGAAATTAACATTTCTGGCCCATGGACTCCTAAATTTTAATACAACTTCAAATCACTATTAACAATTTTGTCAAACAACTGCCAAATGTAAGGCTACAGGCCATCTACTGAACAGGCAGAACAGATCATATGTTAGTACTGTCTGTTAACCTAACTATGTTTCATATTGTAATCATAATACATGTAAAAGCAGTCATAAAATAAAAATATGCAAACAAAGAATAAAGCAGGGCTAAAGTGTTCCTTGTAGACTTTTAGCATTATTCCTGAAATGGGTCTGGCTAGTTGGGAACAAGCAGGTACTAAAGAGCAGGTCCGCCAAATTTTTATTTTTTTAAAGTCAGCAGCTACAAATACTGCAGCTGCTGACTTTTAAGATATGGACACTTACCTGTTCAGGGCGCCCGCAATGTCGGCACCCGCGATGTTGGCACCCAAAGTCGATCTGTCGCTCAGCTCTCGGGTACTGCTGCCGCCATCTTCGGTAAGGGAATCAGGAAGTTCTTGGTTCCCTACTGTGCGAGTCACACTGCACAATCCGGGTGGTCCCTGCTGTCTCTGGGACCCGTGTGTTTTCCAGCAGACAGTGAGGGGGAGCGGGAAGAGGCCTAGACTCCTGCAGGAGTCTATTCCGGGAAGTGGGTGCAAATACCTGTATTATACAAGTATCTGCACCCCACTTCCCCCTAAAAGGTGCCAAATGTGACACTGGAAGGGGGGAGGGTTCCGAAAAGCAGGGGTTCCCTTTTTGTGTGACCCTCCGCTTTAACCACTTAAGCCCCGGAGCATTTGGCTGGCCAAAGACCAGAGCACATTTTGCGATTCGGCACTGCATAGCTTTGACTGACAATTGCGCGGTCGTGCGACATGGCTCCCAAACAAAATTGTCCTTTTTTTCCCCACAAATAGAGCTTTCTTTTGGTTTTATTTGATCACCCCTGCGGTTTTTATTTTTTGTGCTATAAACAAAAAAAGAGCGACAATTTTGAAAAAAAACACATTATTTTTGAATTTTTGCTATAATAAATATCCCCAAAAAATTTATAATTTTTTTTTCCCTCAGTTTAGGCTGATACTTATTCTTCTACATATTTTTGGTAAAAAAAAATCGCAATAAGCGTTTATTTATTGGTTTATGCAAAAGTTATATGGTCTACAAATAGGGGATAGTTTTATGGCATTTTTATTAATAATTCTTTTTTTACTAGTAATGGCGGCAATCAGCAATTTTTATCATGACTGCGACATTATGGTGGATACATCGGACACTTTTGGTGCTATTTTGGGACCATTCACATTTATACAGTGATCAGTGCAATTAAAAATGCACTGATTACTGTGCAGGAGGGGAGTGCTGCAGGGGTTAAGTGTGTCCTAGGGAGTGATTATAACTGTGGGGGGAGGAGCTGTGTGTGGCACAACACTGACCACCGCTCCCGATCACAGGGAGACGTGATTAGTGACAGTACTTTACATTGTAACAAAGTGTAATTTCTTCAGTGTTGTCACATGAAAAGATATAATAAAATATTTACAAAAATGTGAGGGGTGTACTCACTTTTGTGAGATACTGTATATATATATCTATAAATAAGTATTTTTTTTTAATTATTTTTCTTGTTTGATAATATTTTAAAACTATATTTTCCACTTCAGGAAATTATTTGGTAGGTAGCCAATGGGAGTCAGAACTAAATACTGATTAGGCCAAGTCTAAATGGTCAACAGATTTTTAAATTGGTCCTTTTAACCATTTTACACTGGGGACCTCTATCACACTGGAGACTTCTGATACACTGCAAATGTTTTCTTATCTGGTACCACAGTTTATCCAATCTATGGTCTGGTGTAGCTATTACAGAAATAGGATTTTTCATTTTTAAATAATAATGACCAAACATTGAGCCGATCCATCCAACTCAGGCTTGCCAATTCTACTGATAGGAATACATGAGATTCCAATTAATTGTTATTTGCAGATTAATTTGCAGCTAGAATGACTAATGTTCCCATTTTTTTGGACATGATTTCTATAATGAACAATAATATTTTGCACAAAGTTTTGTTTGCTACCAAAAATTACAAGGTAGAAAAATATGTCAAAGATTACAATTTGTAGCTGACAATGATATCTGTTTTTGTAGTTTCAGTAATATATGGCATCATAAGCTTAAAATGATTCTAAAGGCAGAAGATTTCTTAATGCATTCTCTGCATTAAGGTAAAAAAAAAAACTTGTGTGCTCTGCTCCGCCAAAGACCCCCTTACTACTTACCTAAGCTCAATCTCGATCCAGCACTGTGACTGAGAGTAAAAGCTCCTTCGGCTTTCTCTCTCCTCACTGACCATGGAGACAGAGGCAGGAGCCAATAGCTCCATCATGGGGGGGAACCAACGTAAGTATGACATGTTTGTTATAAAAAAAAAAAAACAAAAAACTTTTATAATCACTTTAACTCTGGGTTATGTTATGCCTTGCAGTGCCCCCTTCCTCCTGAACTGCAAGGTTTAAATTCTTATTTGCCTAAGGGTAGAGAAATCGTCTGCTATACAGATCCTATTCCTCACTGCCACAGGCTTCCTCCAAGCTGTACAACTGGTCTCCCAAAGGTTCTTCCCTACTCCACACCACCCTAAACTTTCTGTTATCGTCACATACAATTCATGACCAACAGTCATTCAATGTACATGGAGCCAGTGAAGGGCCACACACATCCCAGAGAGCCAGGGAGTGGAAAAGAAAGTCAGCTGCTAGGTGAGATAGAAATAAGGTAAGTATAGTTGTTTATTCCTCTCCTTCTAGACAAAACAAGCTGTTAACCCTTGCAGTGAAGAGAAGGGGGGCAGGGTATGGCAGGTGTAATATTTTTCAATTATTCCAGATGAAAAGGTATTTAATTGAATTGCATAGGGAGACACAAATCAACAGTTCATTTTTAATCTGCAACATTGTTTAATGACAAAATGTATTAAATATTGATTAAGCTGTTTGTTTATGTATGTGAACTGCATGATGTACAAAATATATATGTAATTGCGCAATATTGTAAAATAAAAATAAAAAAAAATACATATTAAACAAATCTTTGTTGCAGGTATACATGCAAATGTTTTAGGAGTAGAAAATTACACACATTTTTTTTACATTAAAATTTGATTTCCGTGTTTGAATTTGTCAATACTCTCAAGGAATAATCAAAATATTGGACATATAGTCTTGCTGATTTAATGCTAAATAAGTATCATAGATGTAAAAGTGTTGTTTTGCAGAAAATAAAAATGTCACAACATTTTATGCCTTTATATTTTATTACAAGGTCTGGTTAACAAAAAGTAAGCTTATACTTATTGTAACACAAAAAAAAAAAAAATATATATATATATCCTGTTCCTTTAACCACTTCAGCCCCGGACCAATTGGCAGCCAAAGGACCAGGCCCCTTTTTGCAATTCGGCACTGCGTCGCTTTAACTAACAATTGCGCGGTCATGCGACGTGGCTCCAAAACAAAATTGGCGTCCTTTTTTTCCCACAAATAGAGCTTTCTTTTGGTGGTATTTGATCGCCCCTGCGGTTTTTATTTTTTGCGCTATAAACAAAAATAGAGCGACAATTTTGAAAAAAATTCAATATTTTTTACTTTTTGCTATAATAAATATCCCCAAAAAATATATAAAAAAACATTTTTTTTCCTCAGTTTAGGCCGATACGTATTCTTCTACATATTTTTGGTAAAAAAAATCGCAATTAGCGATTATTGATTAGTTTGCGCAAAAGTTATAGCGTTTACAAAATAGGGGATAGTTTTATAGCATTTTTATTAATATTTTTTTTTTATTAGTATGGCGGCGATCAGCGATTTTTATTGTGACTGCGACATTTTGGCGGACACATCGGACATTTTTGACACATTTTTTGGACATTTGTCATTTATACAGCAATCACTGCTATTTAAATAGCACTGATTCCTATGTAAATGACAGTTGTAGTTAGGGGGTTAACCACTAGGGGGCGGGGAGGAGTCAGTGTGACGTGTTGTGTTTTTTTTTACAGTAGGGGGGCGTGGCTGTACGTCTGACGTCATTGATCGTCATTGATCGGCGTTCCCGATGACAGGGAACCGCCGATCACTGACAGTCAGTGTAGGAAGCGCGGGGAGAGGTTTGTTTACATAGACCTCTCCCCGTTCTTCAGCTCCGTAACCCGATCGCAGGATACCAGCGGCGATCGGGTCCACTGGTCCCGCGGCCAGGGTCACGGAGCTCCCGACCGGGTCGCGAGCGCGCCGCTAGCGGCGCGCGCGCGACCCACAGGCAGGCACATGCACGATCACGTACAGGTACGTGATTCTGCCTGCCCGTGCCATTCTGCTGACGTAAATATGCAGTGGCCGGTCGGGAAGCGGTTAAAGCACGATATGCAGCATAGTGCGTGTGCTGTGTAATTTGTCCTTCTCTATGCTGTAAAATACTTGGTTGATTCTGCCTGTTCCTGTGTCCCCCTATGTGAACTGTCAACGGTAATCATGGCTGCTGATCCATGATAACGTCATCAGTTTATTTGTCATCCCACAGTCCCTCCCTCTCCCCTCCCTCCCTTCCTTCCTGTCAGCTCAGGAGTCTGTGTTTGTAAGCTATCTCCTTCTCGTCCCTCCCCTCCCGCCGCTATTCTGCTGTGGCTGTAAAGTCATTCCCGTCTGTTACAGCAATATGTACAGTGCAGTGTCTGTGTTTTTTTTTTTTAAATTATGCAGCAATACCTTATTTCAGAGTGCCGCTGTGCGCTCAAGTGACCCCATCGCTCTTTTCCTCTCCTTCCTGCTGACATTGGAGGGGAATTAAAAAACACATACACTGCACTGTATATCTTGCTGTAACAGAGGGTATTCCAGGATCTGTGATAAGCGACTTTACAACCACTTTTATTGCTAGGTTCCTGTAACTCTACAGGGAAAGGTTGGTTAGACACTGGTCTTCAGATAACACATTCTTCCAACATCACCAGAAATATTTAGATACAAAACAATGCAACCCCAATTTGGACTTTATAGGCCGAACGAGGAAATAGTATACAAGTATGATAGAAATTCGATAACAAAATACAAAAACCTTTATGCAATCATAAAAAAATGACGCAGCGGTCATCTTGGTATCCACATCAACAAATAACAAATAACATAATTACATGGTGACATACAAATTTCATTATAATGGCACCTTGTAACTAAATACTGGAGCACCAGACTGGCCTGAATTGGGTGTATGTCTAGATTCTTAGAGGTGTTCACAGTGTAACCCAACGTGTTTCTGAGCTATGTTTTTTCCTTTTTGAGGAAGGGTTTAATTAATTTTAAGCAATATTTGCCAAACCTTTGGTGAATTGAACCAGGTCAGATTAATTTATCACTAGCACTGGGTCTTGGCTGTAGCTGAAAGTCAACAGTTTCAGAAATAAGTACAGGTGGGGGCTCTGGACCACTGTAGCCACTGTGCTTGTGCCTTTTTAAAATGGAGTATGTTTCATTTGGACCTAAATGGTAAAAAGGATGTTTTGCATAGAGTAGAGGGGGATTAAAACAAATGTAAGGTTTTTATTGCTGTATGTCTTCATGCACCCTCTATATTTGTCCTGTTAACTTTTGATTGACAGCACATGAAAGTGGGTGGATTTGAAGGCCACTTTTGGACTTAATAGTGTCTTTTACTTAGCCCACTGTTGTATGCTGTCAATCAAAAGTTAAGTGTACCTGTTTGGGAATTCCACTCCCAATCCTCTTCCAGGCTCCACTCATCTCTAGTCACATGAATGTCATTGTAATCAGTGCAGTGGCTGGGGAGGGGTGTCCTGTGTGGGCACTTACAGATTTATATACCATCCCTGATAGGTACATAAATCTGATGCTACCCCAAAATAATTTTAACTGGTCGCTACAGCACCTTTTATGAATTGCCCTGAAAATGTTTAAATTTTTAAAGTTTAATGTTTAAATTCCCTTCACATGACTAAAAAGAAGCATAAGCTTTTTTACCTTTCACTCGTCTAATATTTTTGCATTCTCGCAAGAAATACAGGAAACCACAGAATGCTTTTGCCATGCAAAGGACAGAACTATTTCTTTAACTGGGTTAGAAATAACTTACAAGACAATTATTTTTCTATGAATTACAATGAATTTGTTCAGAAATATTAAATTCATGACTCACTATAGCACATGAGTCTAGTTTGCAAGTTATTTTATTGTGTCTCTTCTCCATGCATACATAATGAAAGAAATATTTTTGTTCTTCCAGGACTTAATAAAGAAATTTAGAGACATATTCTTCAGAATTATTTGAATAACTGTATGCAAACAAACCATAAACAAATACTAGAATTGACCATGAATACCAATTTACTGCAGAAAACAGCGACAGATGCTTAACAAGCCAATAAGGAATGTGAAGCTAAATAATTTTCCCTACCTGCTCAACACAGTCAACAATAAAATATCATTTTACAATTCTTGGAATGTAAATGCATTGTAATTTCAAGGTTGTTCGTTTGTTCCACCTGAAACCACTTTTATTTTCTATGCAACGATCACTATATTATAATAACCATATTAAATTCACATTTGCTACAGTAAGTCTGCCATTCTAGCTCTAAACCCACATTCTTATTGAATGCTTTCTTCAATTCAGCTGTACATTTTATTAAATTGTACAAATAGCAATGCTCATCACCTGACTGGATTTTCAGTGTTGGTAAACAAAAACAAAGTGTGTATTATAAGACAATTCAGATTCTACTTTGAAGCATAAAAGGAATTGATAGAAATGTCTGAAGTGGAAACACCACATTGTTTGTATACAATTGTTTAAACGAGAAAAAAGGGTATTTCAGCAAAGTCACAAAAAGCACAATTTTACATGCAGGCTTAATATCAGTTCATTTAAAGTGTAAGTTCACATCCAACAACATTTTCCATAAATTCCCCTATACAATACTATATCTTCTCAATAGTAAATCACAGCACTCCTCCTGTATAAAAAACCTCACCTCCTCCCATTACACATTCAGCTGTGGGGAGGATTGGGGCTCTCCACCAAAACCACTGGCCACTTGATCCCCCTCTGTCATACCATTTGCAAGATGGCTGGACTACAATTGTGTGCCCTCTAGCAGCTGCCCGCTTATTCAATCTATGGTTGTAGGCAGTGTGCTCCCTCCTCTAGCTGAGCTCAGTAGCAGTTTATCTGGGCCATTCAAACATTCTGCATGTGCAAGGTGATCTCTCCTTCACAAGCTGAACTTGGTTAGAGAACGAGAGAGCTCACTTCGGACCCATGGCACACATGGCCCAGGCAGCCGCTACTGGGCTGAGTTGAAGAGAGCATTGTTCACTCTTACATAGCGGTCACTATGGGGTGTACAATTCTGACTGACAATTTTTCTAGGCATTGCCTCAGGTCAGTCATCTATTGCATACCACAACAATAGCCTACCTACTGTATAAGGGCAAAGCTAGAGGCCTCTGAAAGCACAATAGCAAGAAGACTACTAGATTAGCCCTACATAGCAGTCACTATGGGGTGTACAATTCTGACTGACAATTTTTCTAGGCATTGCCCTACATGTTTTGGCTTCTCTACATCCAGATACCCTGAAATTTATGCAATTTCCTATGCATTTAACTGGTTCATTTTGCAAGCCCTGCTCAATATACCCTTATTTTGGAACCAAAGTGTTAGTGAAGTCTGGATGCTCAGTCAGGGTTACGGTATACCTCATGACAAGAAAAAACTTTAGTGTCCCAAAATACAGTCCAGAATCTTGCTTGGCCAATGATATGCACTGCTGCTTAGTGGAATGATGTGCTTAACTAACTGAAGTAGTCATACCAAGCGATGCAAACAAAGTATGTTTAGCGCAGAATTATTTTGTAGTGCTTCTCTGATAACAATGTTATACCTTAAGGAGGTTTATCTGTATTTACTGTTGTGATATTAGTAAAGATGTCATAGTCTCATCATTTCTCCCAGTTCTTATAAGCATTTTTTTGATGTTTTGTTTTCTGTTCATATATGGGTTACATTGACTTTGGGACTGGTCAGATGACATAAATAAATAATGTGCAACATTTCCCAGATCTAGCACATTATATAACCTAAAAAAATAAAAATAAATACTGCAATCTAGATATGGAAATTATAAAAAAATAAACACAGGCAATGACCATTTAGCGGTATACCAAAATTAAAACTTTACTACTATTAGGGCAGTGATGTTAAAATGCAAATGCTGCTATAATGTCCTATTGCTAAGCTGAACATATGGGTGGCTGTGTAGTGAATTTTGTTAGACAATTTCCTGTGTTGATTAATGCCATATTTCTTTTTTATTATTTAAAAGAAAGCTGAGGATGGTAAGTCCACAAACAAAATGGGTCTGTGTATTGTTCATATCAGCTAACAGCCTTTCCCTACTTAATTAACTTAATTATTTCTTTGTTAATTAAACAACAAGATTAGAATATCAATACCGTTGAGATTATATTAACACAGTGTCAACTATTAATTCAGAATAATATACAAGCATTCATGCTCTATTCTATTCAGTCTCATAAGTGTTACAATATTGGAGTACTCAAAAAATGTTTTAGAATTGTTCCTAAAATAAGTTTTCCATATGTAAAGCCAAGAATAATAATAAAAAAAAGATCCCTAATAAAGGTGATCAAATTGATCCCTTGGATTTCAAATCCATGGTGAACTGGGTTGCTGATGGCCAGCACATATTCACTATTATCACATAATCATATGCCAGATGGGCTGAATTCATTCTTTGTTTATGCATTTTGCTATTATTTAATTTTATTGAAAGACAGAAGTTTGGAGCAAGGCATTTAAGACAGGTTATGAAATGGATCTCTCACCCTTTAAACTCCAGTCAGTGGAAAGTGATTAAATGATTGAAATTAAATTCAGCGAAATTCTCGTCCCAACTTGGAAAGCTCTATACTCAAACAGTATTGAAGATGAGCAAGAAAATGTTCTTCTCTTGCAAAGTTATCAACTGAGACACACATTTTTCTGATGGTTATCTTTTAATATAAATGCATGCTCATTTGTATTTGCAGCCTTCCATCCTCTGGAAGCATTATTTTCCAAGGGCACCACTGGAGGGCACTATTAGGAGAGGGGAGCGTCCCAGGAGTAAACTCTTTAGAGCACAGCAGGATGTACTCAGAGTCAGCAAGCTGCAGGCTATGTTTCGGGAAATCTGTCTTTTCTTCAGCAAAAGTAACACATTATATTGACATTTTCCAGAGGTGGCTGGGACAAGTACAAATGTAAATGTTTAGTGAAAGAGTAGTTTAACTTTAAATCTGTCAACTCTAATGCTTTAGCTTGGTAGCATAAGTGTAATCCTTAATGCTTCACTTTATGCATATTGTCATGAGATTGATGCGTTAAAATTGGAAATAAGAAAGAAAGTGCAGTGACACACCAATGGCAACCAGTTGGAACTCCAAAATTTCCAAAACATGAAAGGTGAAATCTGATTTGTTGCTATTGACAGTTTTTCTACATAGGCCTCATTAATGTGGGTGTACGTAAGCCTATGTAGCGCTGTGTTTTTCTATATAGGGATGCATATGTGTACCGTACATACCAACGCAGGCAGTTCGGTTCATGTGAGTTGGGACGCAGAGGCTGCTTGGACACAGCTGCTGATCCTGATATGACAGCTGTGTGGGTGCATAGCCCCAAGCACACAATGTCTGAATTCAGGGCTACACACCCTCACCTATATGGCTGTCAAATATAAAGCAGTGGCTTTGTCTGCATTCCAATTAAAACAAATGGGACTGCATCCCCATGTGGAAAAACCCTTACACAAGCATACAATTATGTATGTCCATGTGAATAAGACCTATGTGTCATTATTCCCAATTTTAAGAATCAGTACAGGTGTGTTGCAAATGTAACCACAGATAAAATTAATCTCATGATCACAAGATCAATCTCATGCTGTTAAGTGTTTACAATTTTTTTTCAGTAACAGAGTTCTCATGTAGTCCATGTGTTTGCTAAGGTTTTCCACAGTGAAAACATCATATATCTGAAAATCAATAGGTATTTAGGGAAGGCAGTTAGCCTAATGATATACTACTTACATACAACACTTGTATGTATTGCAGAAAAATAATTCAGCTTTTTTTTTTTTTTTAACTGTTTAACATCAGTAAATTGACTTGAGAATCTCACAGAGCCAGACAAGCTTAATGTTCCATAAAACAGAATGATAATATTATCAGCATAAACATTAAAAAAAACTGTGTATTTTTATTTTAACCTTTGTTTAGAATATGAATCCTGAAAATATAATGTCTGCTCACAATACCTTTAAGAAAAAAAAATTGCTTGTGAGGAAGATTGTCTTCTTTATTATGCTTATTCAAACTAGGTTCATGTGTGTTCACTGATTCTGTGTCTGCATCTTATTGCTGGAATGTAAAAATAATTTACCCTAAAGTCATTAAATCAGTTTAGCATTACAGTGACTGCATTTTATTATCTTCATGCTTCAATGCTCTAAAACTCAGTCAATACAAGAGTTCTTGAACATCTGCAGAATAGCAAACACAGATAATATATCATGGCCACAATTTAAATTTTTCTTTATTTACTATTTATGGGGATGCTTAACAATAAATCAAGTTATTGCCTAGGACACACATAGCAATAAATGTATGACAATCTCAAACATATAATGGAACAGTACAAAATGTGTATCTCTCTGAATTTGTGGAACCCTATCACCTTATGGAAAAACTGGGAAATGTAGCATCTGGAGAGTAACATTTAACTGAAACCTGATGGTATGTCATTTTGGGGCTATACTGCTCGTTGAAAATAGCCTTAAAGCGGTATTCCACCCTAAAGTGGAACTTCCGCTCATCGGAACCCCCCCCCCCTCCGGTGTCACATTTGGCACCTTTCAGGGGGGAGGGGGGTGCAGATATCTGTCTAAGACAGGTATTTGCACCCACTTCCGGGCATAAACTCCCGCGGGAGTCTATGCCACTTCCTGTCCCGGCGCGCTGTCTGCCGGGACACACACGGGTCCCAGCAGACAGCGCGGACGATTCTCATTGCGCTGCGCGACTCATGCATGCGCAGTAGGGAACCGGGAAGTGAAGCCGCAACACTTCACTTCCTGATTCCCTCACCGAGAAAGGTGCCGGCAGCAGCCGAGAGCCGAGCGATTGATCGGCCTCTGCTGCCGACATCGCTGGAACCTGTGACAGGTAAGTGTCCATTTATTAAAAGTCAGCAGCTGCAGTATTTGTAGCTGCTGGCTTTTTAAAAAAAAATTCAGGTACAGTCCCTCTTTATGCTTCTCTATCACTATACAAAATCTTCTAAATGAATGCATGCTTGTAAAATGAGAAAGATCTATTAAACTTTCCTGTTGCTCACACAACTGAGTGACAGTCTGATACTGATACATTTTGTGCTCTAAAATGTTACTAAAATTGACACTTTGAGTGTTCCACTTATTACATCATCTGTGTCCCTTGCAGCTGCAGCCTTCACTGGTTCCTCCCTCTGACCTTCAAGTCTCTACAGTATCCTGTAATCAGTGGAGGTCAGAGGGAAGAGCCAATGAAAGCTGTGGGGGAACCAAGAGACAGACACTCCCAGAAGTGTTAGTTTCCCAGTGGACTTCAGTAGAAGGCTTCTCAGCATTAGATCTGTGTTCAGTGGTAAGGTGAGGTTGCCCTATCGTCTGTGATGGGTATGCCTTGGTTTAAAATAATTTGTGTAGCAAATTTGCTTTAAAGTGATTGTAAATGATAAAAAAAATAAAAAATAACAAACATGTTACATTTACCTGCTCTGTGTAATGGTTTTGCACAGAGCAACCCCAATCCTCCTATACATGGGTTCCCCGCTGGCACTCCTTGCTCCCCTACGCTGCTGAGTGCTCATATAGTAAGCTGCCTACTAAGGGACACCCATGCATCCTCACTACTGAGCTGGTTCTGTTTGTCCTTTAGACACACAGGACGCAGCTTGACCTCGCCCCCGCTTCCTGTGGTTAACTGTGCCTGTGTCTGTGCCAATATAGAGAGCTGAGAGTGCACATCACTGGATTGAGATTGTTCTCAGGTAAGTATAAGGGGGCTGGGGGGGGATCTGCTTGCAGAAGGTTGTTTGCCTTAATGTAGAGAATGCATTAACCACTTTCCGCCCACACTATAGCTGAATGATGGCTACAGCGTGGGCTTCCAGGGCTGGAAGGACGTCTATAGATATCCTCCCATAATCACGGTGAGTTCTGTGACTGCCAAGTCCTTTCGACTCGGCTGATCACAGAGCAGGGTAAAGGGCCAATCACAGTGGTCCCTTTACCACGTTATCAGCTGTCAGCCAATGACAGCTCATCATGGAAGTTATCGACTTTTTTTCTCCTCACCATTAGCGTGAGGAAAGAAGCAGAAAGCCGGTAACCGGCTCCTCTCACTTTCTGTCCTATTAGCAACTTCCAAGAATAAAAAATCTCCCAAATGAGGAAACAGATACCAATAAAAAATTGACTAGACACTTCAGTTAGAAACCCACTGCTTATAAAATCACAATACTTATTTATTTATGTATTGCTAATTTTTATTTTACAAAGTGATCTAGTAGAGGGGTTATATAAGCCACATGTTAGTTCACCATACAACAACCATTTTTGTGCTATTTTCCTCATAATAATACTTCACCACTCCCTGGTCTCCATGGCCTCAACTTTAGAAAAGGCTTCTTTCTGGGATGGCAGCCATGCAGACCAATTTGATGTAGTGTGTGGCATATGGTCTGAACACTGACAGGCTGACCCCCCACCTCTTTACCTCTGTAGCAATGCTGGCAGCATTCATATGTCTATTTCCCTAAGACAACCTCTGGATATGACGCTGAGCATGTGCACTCAACTTTTTTGGTGACCATGGCGAGGCCGGTTCTGAGTGGAACCTGTCCTGTTAAACCGCTGTATGGTCTTGGCCACCGTGCTGCAGCTCAGTTTCAGTGTCTTGGACCTTCTTATAGCCTAGGCTATCTTTATGTAGGGCAACAATAATTTTTTTCAGATCCTCAGAGAATTCTTTGCCATGAGGTGCCATGTTGAACTTCCAGTGACCAGTATGAGAGAGTGAGAGCGATAACACCAAATTTAACACATTTCACATGATACCGGGAGGGAAAATGGCTATACAAGCCCAATTTGGACATTTTCACTTTTGTTGCCAGCGGTTTAGACATTAATGGCTGTGTGCTGAGTTATTTTGAGGGGACAGCAAATTTACACTGTTATACAAGCCTGTACATTCACTACTTTACATTGTAGCAAAATGTAATGTCTTCAGTGTTGTCACATGAAAAGATATAATAAAATATTTACAAAAATGTGAGGGGTGTACTCATTTTTGGGAGATACTGTAACTAAATACCTAAATGAGCAGCGAATGTGAAGATAAGGAGAGCAGTGCTTATCTGTTGCTTACATTTATCCAGAGCATTGTGTTAAGTGACCTGACGCTGATAACTACCCAGAGGGTGATATAAAGCATTGTTTGACCTCATTACTTTTTGCAAGGTCAAAGCTGAAGGTGAGCATTTAATTTGCACATTTTGTGGATGCATGCACATTTTTTTCAAGATATTGGAAGATATTGTTCCACGTTTGACACAATGTTGATTTGTCAGCACTATCTGTATATGGACTTTATATTTGGATATTTAGGATTTTGCTATGTTTGTATGTAGGTTGAGCTACACTATTTGTTTACTGCATATTGTTAAACAGCTGATTGAGCACAGTCCTGTAGCTGGACTGGCTGGAGTATAAAAGACCCTTAGTGTCTCCTCCTTATTGAAAAGTACATGTCACCTGCCTAATGCTATCATATGTGAAGTAAAGTGAGACTGGATCTGATATACAATGATAAGTGAGAAAAATGTGATTAGCTCACTTCAAATCTGCAGTCAAATGTAGAATGATTTGAAAGTAATGGAACTTGGAAGTATGTTGATGTCTGGTCATGCAAGAAGCAGAGAGAGAAGTTACACTGTACATATACAAAATGGCTAACTGATATAAGTAGGGCCTACAAATATATAAATTATTAGTACAATACCACTGAGTCAGCATGTCATATTTGTTAATGAAATGAATCAAACATATGTTGTCATAAGTATGCCCCTACAAATGCATGCAATGTACATAGTAAATACTGTGAGAGTACACTTTAGATGGTCAGTGTGGTTTGCATTTAAGCAGATGTGACAATATTTGCAGATTTTGTTAAGAAATCAGGGCCAATGTGTGCTTAAAATTTCTAGTTGTCACCCATACATTCACTTTTGCTGAGAATGTATGAAGACAGCCTTTTTATCCTTGATCAAATGATCTAAGTCAGTGACTAAGAAAATATTGGGCTCAATAATTTGTACATGGCTCAGTGGCCCACAGTGCACTATCAATGTGCTGAATCTCCCTCTGGTATGCCTCTATATAGACATTTATCAGAGGGATTGATGTGCGCATTGGTGCGTGGTCAGACCAGGTGGAAATCTGCTTCTAATATCTCTACAACATTGTTGCAGAGATATTAATTTATAGGGCACAGAATCTGTGACATCACTGCAACAAATGGCAATTAGTGGTTTTCCAATTTCTGGAGCACATGTCACAAATTCTTTTCAACATTGGCACACTATGTTGTTTATTTAGCACATGTCAAGTCTGCATCACTTGTGCATCAAAAACTGTTGAACAAACAATAATTTATTGAGCCCGTTAAATCTAAAGACAGACAGGTTACCAGAATTTTCAGAATAAAATCAGCAATGGTGGCACTGATACTGAATAATAAATACTGGTTTCATTCATTATGTAGCATCATGTTTTCAGTTTTTGATAAAGGAGGAGTTAGAACTTGAAATTAATTTTGTTTTCTTTTTTTACATTTTCAGAACACAGTACAGTCGGAAGCTGGCGTCACAGTCACATGGTGTTGGTCATGAGATACAAAAGGAAGCATGGTACATAAATATCACACGTAAAGGATCATCCTTCATGACTCACTACATAAAGGTCACACCAGGGTATGAAATCAGAAGTATCTGTGAACCCATGAGAGTCAAAGCGTGTACTCTGAAAGAGAGGGCAGTTTTTGATCAGATGTTTAAGGTTACATTCTAATTAAATTGGTAGGATGTGTCAGTATAATGCCCCGTACACACGGTCGGAAATTCCGACAGAAAAAGTCAGATCGGATTATGTTGTTGGAAAATCCGATTGTGTGTGGGCTCTAGCAGACTTTTTCCGTCGGAATTTCGGATGGAAAAAATTTGAGAGCAGGACCTAAAATTTTCCAACAACAAAATCCGATCTGACTTTTTCCGATCGTGTGTATAGAATTCCGACGAACAAAGTGCCACGCATGCTCAGAATAAATTTGGAGATGAAAGCTATTGGCTACTGGCCTCTTTGTAGTCCCATCACCGCGTTCTGAACGAGCGGATTTTCCGGCAACTTTGTGCGACCGTGTGTATGCAAGACAAGTTTTAGCCAAAATCCGTCAGAAAAAATCAGACGGATTTTGTGGTCGGAATTTCCGACCGTGTGTATGGGGCATTAGGGTTTAAAAGTAGGATGGTTAAAGGGGGAAAAAAGATGAAGATATATTGGGAGAGGGGCTGTGGGGGGGGCACACAGGCAGGATCACCGGAGGGCAATAAGAGCAGTTATTACTCTCAGTATCCAAACAGTAGTGACTGTCCATCAACTGTACAAGTCAAACCAAATGTACTTGTATGTCTCATGTTTGTTTTGGGATGACATGATTAAGGCCACCATCTGTTGAATTTCCTCTACTTTACAGGCCCACTGAAATTGAAGGAGGAGTTGGTTTTTCCATTGGGCTGGGATACAGGATTTAGCTGCTCTCAACGGGTAGAATTGGGGTATTTCTTCATGAATATAGAAGACAAGAGGAGTAGAAAGAAGGCTGGATTGTGGGGAAGATGGAAATTGGTAAACCTCTAAGCCCCCGTACACACTGTCAGAAATTCCGACCACAAAATCCGTCGGATTTTTTCCGACACTGGTGTTGCATACACACGGTCGGACAAAGTTGTCGGAAAATTCGATCATATATATACACACACACACACACATATACACATACCATAGATACTCGAGTATAAGCCAAGTTTTTCAGCCCATTTTTTAGGCTGAACCCCCCCCCCCCAGCTTATACTCAAGTGAGCTGTACAGCAGTCGCACCTTTAATTACTAAAACAGTATGTGTCTCCCGCTGTATTATGCAGTCTGTGCAACCGTCCATTGTAACAAAGCCCCGCCTCCTCCTCGTCCGTGATAGAGGCGCACTGAAACCATGCTGGGAAACTGTATCAGTGTTCCGTCTGTCACGGAGGAGGCGGGGCTTTGTTACAATGGATGGCAATTGAATAGAATTGCAATTACAAAAAAAAAAATTATAGAGAGTTGAGTCTCTGGTTTTCTAATACGATTTCTATTCACTTACTGCTTTGGTAACAATGTTATTACCAAACAGGAAAATACATCTTACCTACTCTACTCTACACTACATGCTGCTGTGCAATGATACACTGTGCAGTGAAATTAATGAAGTGTCACTTTATACACTTCATATAAAGTTCTGTAAAAAAAAGTGAACTGCGTAATGTGATAAACTATTGCATCACCTCCCCCACGCATGACTCTGCAGCATAAAATGTTGTGCAGGCAGCAGCGTTCTTTACCGCAGGGCAGTGTGAATGCGCCCTAACAAAGACACACTGAGTTTACACCATTAAACTAAACAGAAACTATTTGAAAACAGTGGACTGGGACTTTGGTGGTATGGATCATCAAATGCAGAAACATCTCATAAAGTCATTTGTACAGAAGGATAAAACATCCATTAAAACATCTATTGAAGGGTATCAATAGTGAACATCGATTAGAAAAGGTAAACATCATACAGAGACACTATCAAGAACCAGGTAAATATACTGTATATACATAGATTGTAGAAATGTTCAAAGTAACTCAATATTAGTGAAATAAAACTGGTAACTTGGAAAGATGTTCCATGTTCGACATGTTTTGCATCAAGAACTTCATCCGGAGCTGAGTGCCATAACAAAAAAATAAATAAACTTTCTTAAAACACAATGAAGAGACAAAGTTTTGGGTTTTCCAGCTTTACTTGTTGGTTCCTATTGGACTTGGGTGTTGTTAGAACTCTGTCCATCTTCTCCCCTGTCCCTTTCTAGTATGATTGTTTTGTTTTTTTTCTTTTAAGAACTATGCTTATACACAAACATAGTATTTGGCTAAAAACACAAGTACTATTCAGTTTTGGTATATTTACAGTATTGTGTCTGGTGCCTCTGCCCTGTTTGGTGGATCTGTTGTTTGAATAGTTTTCTATTGATGACGCCATGGGGTATTTGGTGGTCCTCTGCATCACTTATTACAAAACACCTTTGGATCATCATATTTTGCTGATTTTTGGAATGTGTTTGGTGACACAATGTGAACCTGTAATGTGTATCTTACAGTGCCTTTTATTTGCACTTACTCTATTCTACCTTTTGTTCATGCACTATTGCGTGCACATGGAAACCTGCTCACTTCATTTGTGTTTTAAGAAAGTTTATTTTCTTTTATTATAACGCCCAGTTCCTGATTAAGTTCTTTATGTAAAACATGTTGAGCATGAGGCACCTCTCCATCAAGTTATCAGTTTTACTTCACTGATATTGAGTTACTTTCACCATTTCTACTGTCAATGTTTATATGTTTACCTGGTTCTTGATATTGCCTCTGTAGGGTGTTTTACAGTGCTCGTTTTATCCTTTTGTACAAAGAAACATATGGGTTTTATCTACTTTTGATGTGTTATTCACTGACTGAAGAGTCATATTTCTAAAGTCCCGGTTCACTTTTCTTGATTAATTCATAGCAATTTTGGGATGTGGTATGACATAAAACTTGTCCCACAGGTTCCTATATCAGTTGAATCTCATTAAACTAAACAGATTCCATTGTTTTAGTTTAAAGCAGTTTGAGACTGCACATTTTAATACAAGTATACATGTGTTTAATTAGGAAATGAAAAGGACTGTAAAATAGTTTGGTGTAAAATTGAAAATCCACCCCAGTAGGACACTTTTACATATGCCATGATTTTTGCACATCTGTCTCATGACAAACATTAAATGATTGGATTCACTGTCAATTACAGGAGAGAACAGGTTTATTTTCAGTTACGACAGGAGATCAAAAACAGCTGGTAAATCCCCACAGGGAGGAACAAGAAGCAAAGGGGTGAATCAAGCATCAGAATGGTACACTGCACACTACTAATTAAGAAGAAATGAAATAATGATTGAAAAACACCTCAGCATCTAATTCACATGGTTTATCATTGCAAACACCAACAAGATCCTAATAGATATGTTGTTATATTTTTCAGCCCCTCTGTTTGTTTCTATCTTCACAGGCACATAGCTATTCATAATGCTCATGAGCATATTATGAGTTTTATTTCACACCTTCTTATCCATTGGCAACAGGTGTATGTTCTAATAGGGTGGCTTGGATCTATAATCCTATCTAGGCTGTAGGTTAAAGAGGAAGTAAACCCTGAAGGGTTTACTTCCTCTTTATTTCCCTGCAAAGGTAAAGCATAATGGACTACTATGCATCGCATAGTAGCCCATTATGTGTCACTTACCTGACACAGGAGCCAGCGATGTCATTGCTTTCCCCTCTTCCATGAAGCGTCCATCTTCCTTCCGGGTATCGCTGCTCCGGCGCTGTGAGTGGCTGGAGCAGTGATGACATCACTCCGGTGCATGCACGTGGGAGCCGTAAGTGACGGCATGTTTGCCTTCACTTGCGGCGCACCCAGTGCGCATGCGCCATTGTCTATGGCATGCATGCGCCATTGGCAGCGGTGCCCTTTTTTTGTAAAATATCTCCTTAACCGTGTAGGTTAAGGACATATTCCTTGGACCTACAGGTAAGCCTTAATCTAGGCTTACCTGTAGGTCAAAGTGGTCTGTAAGGGTTTACAACAACTTTAACCACTTGCTTACTGGGCACTTAAACCCCCTTCCTGCCCAGGCCAATTTTCAGCTTTCAGCGCCGTCACTCTTTGAATGACAATTGCGCGGTCATGCTACACTACTCAGATTAAATTTTTATCATTTTTTCCCCACAACTAGAGATTTATTTTGGTGGTATTTATTCACTGCTGGTTTTTTTTATTTTTTGCCAAAAATAAATGGAAAAAACAAAACAGTTTTATAATTTGTTATAAATTTTTGATAACAGGTTATTTTTCTCCTTCATTAATGAGGCGGAACTGATGGTCACTGATAGGCTGCACTGATGGGCACTGATAATGTGGCACTGGTGGGCACTGATGATGCAGTACTGGTGGGTACTAATAGGTGGCACTGATAGGCTGCACTGATGGGCACTGATAATGTGGCACTGGTGGGCACTGATGATGCAGTACTGGTGGGCACTAATAGGTGGCACTGATGGGTGGCAATGATGGGCACTGATAGGTGGAACTGAAGGGCATTAATATGTGGCACTGAAGAGCAGTGATAGGTGGCACTGATGGCACTCATGGGTGGCACTGATGGGCACTGATAGGTGACACTGATAGGCAGCACTGATAGGTGGCACTGCTGATGAGGCACTGATGGGAACTGATTGGCAGCATTCATGGGCATTGATATGTGGAACTGGTAGGCATTGATAGGTGACACTGGTGGGAACTGGTAGGTGGCACTGGTGGTCACTGATTGGCAGCACTGATATGCACTGGCAGGTGGCACTGGTGGGCACTGGCAGGTGGCACTGGTGTCAACAGATGATGTGGCTTTGTCTTTCCCTGTTTGGGACCAATGTCCCATTGACAGAAGCCGTGATCATTTTTTTTTCTCCTCACGCTGTCAGCGTGATGAGAAAAAAAAACTATTACCGATCTACTGTTTACATCACGTGATCAGCTGTCATTGGCTGACAGCTGATCACATAGTAAAGGGCCGGGATCGGCCCCTTACTCTGATTTGTGATGAACAGAGTCTCATTGACTCTGTGATCACAGAGCGCACGGTGCACCGTGCAGGGGGCACACAGGCAGCTCATGCACAGGAGGGCTTCTAAGGCAATTAAGGCCCACGCTATAGCCAAATGAGTGCGGGAACTGGTTAATATTGACACTTTAATGTGAATCTCTGTTTTGCCTATGCAGAGCAAAATACAGGTTTACTGAAAAGTAAACCCTCACAGATACATATATTTATCTTTCCCAAGGCGTCATATACACTGGGTGTTTGCCGAGCTGTTCTGAATACCTTTTCTCCTGCCAGGAGAGAAGCATTCTAAAAAAACACACCTGCATGTTGCAAAAGTAGCAAACACATTAAGGAGCATTTAGGTGTGTCAAACATTTGGGCATTCATTCATTAAACTGGCCAGAATATTACTTTATTCTGGGCATTGAAATTCATTAACGCCCAAATGCTAAACACACCTTGCTCTTAAGCACTTTTACACACTTTTATACATTGGTTGTTTTTTCTGCTCAAACACTTCTCTCCTGAATGCACTTTTTTTTTTGTTATGTTTTTTTTCTTTTCTGCCTCTAACGCTCTTCTTCAAATACGCCTGTAAACCTGTAAATGCCTATGTGTGCATTGGCACATAGGCTAACATGGAGGGGCATTTAGAGGCAGAAAAAAAAAGCACTCAACGCCTCTAAAAGCAGAATTTTTTTTTTGTTACACCAAGTGTGGCCTGAAGCTGACTTCCAAGATAAACAAATATTATCTAACTACAAAAAGGCATGTGTATTCCTACTTGCCTCTCATTGTGCTTTGTGTATTTCTTCCAGTTCTGTGCAATAATCCAGTGTGAAAACATTCCTCTGTGCAGGCACTTTCTGTTGTAAAGACTGGTCACTATTGAAATACTTCCCTGTGCAAGATGACTGGTCTTGTCTCTGCTCCCTCCTGTAGTTCTGTGAAGGTATTCTGTAGTGGACCCTGCTGGGCCCATTCCACAACTCTGATCTCTGCACAAACTAAGTGTAACACAGTGATGATGTCACCACTACTTTTATGAAGTAATACAGGGGGTCCCCTACTTACAAACATCCAACTTACAAACAACTCCTACTTACAAACGGAGGGAGACAACAGGAAGTGAGAGGAAATCCACCCCTAGGAAGGGAAATTCACTCCTGTAAGAGTTAATATGGGGAAAAGGTGTCTCCACTCCACCAGTCCATGTTTCCCTAACAACCCAAAATTTTCAAAATCCAATTGTCATTGGGACAGAAGGTCAGGTGAAATCTTCTGAACAGGGGCACAGACAGCAAAACAAATGTTACAGGGGTGATAACCCTTCTCTATGTTATCTAAAAAACTTACAAATCAATTATTTTTTACTTTTTTTGGCTGGAGCTACACTTAAAAAATGTACCTGTTCCGACTTACAAACAGATTCAACTTAAGAACAAACCTACAATCCCTATCTTGTTCGTAACCAGGGGACCCCCTGTATCTGGGTTTGCAAAGGCACTTGATGCCCACAAAGTGGATTTATATACTTTGTGATGTTTGATGAAAATATTCAAATTTTTTGTGCCCAGACTTCAGCGTTAAAGAGTAACTCCACTCTTTTTTAAAAAAAAATCCTATTTGGGTGATTTATGGATGGGATTTTAACCAATTGTTGCAAATTCCATACTTTTGTTATTCTGAAGAAATAGCTGTTTGTTTGTGTCCATGTGCATGGAAGTGATTTTATAATTATCAGCTGCCACACCTGCAAAAGTGCCAGGGTTGGCATCCCTGCAGAGTAATTTCCCTTTGGGAGTATCTCACCAAAAATGTAATTTTTGTTGCAGTGGATACCCAAAATCTTAGTGTAGACTTCTTGGAAAATTAGTAAAGCAATCAAACAAGCAAGAAATTCCATTTTTGGGGGTGATGTACAGATGGTGTAAATAATGCCTCCAGGTTGGCATATTGCATTGCATTTTACAGAAAATGTCATCACCGCAGATTGAAAAGAAAAGGTGATTTTTAATAACATTCAATTACAAAATATGTAGTAATTAAATATGCTATATACATTTTTTTGTCTGCTATTTTTTTCCCACAAAAATGGAGTTACCCTTTAACCACTTCCTGACCAGCTGCCGCAGTTGTACTGTGGCAGGTTTGCTCTCCTGCACGAATCGCCTTCATTGTATGTCAGGTGCGTACACATCGATCTGTGGGTGCACGCGCATGCCCACTCACTAGTGGGGGAGCCAATCATCGGTTCTGGAGGACTCGTTGTCCACCGGCCACCCGTGATCGCTCCACAGAGAGGCAGAACTGGGATCTGCCAGTGTAAACAAACAGTTCCCCGTTCTATCATGGAGTAGAGTGAGATTGTCTGTTCTAGTGATTAGGGACAGCGATCTCTCTCTACTCCCTGTCATTCCACCACCCCCACAGTTAGAAATCACTTCCCTAGGGAACATTTAACCCTTTGATCACCCCTGGTGTTAACCCCTTCCCTGCCAGTGTCATCTATACAGTAATCAGTGCATTTTTATAGCACTGGTCACTGTATAAAGGTCACTAGTCCCAAAAAAGTGTCAAAGCTGTTCGATCTGTCCGCCACAATGTCGCAGCCCTGCTAAAAATTTCAGCTCACCGCCTCTACTAGTAAAAAAAAAAATAATAATAATAAAAATTCCATAAATCTATCCCCTATTTTGTAGACACGATAACCTTTGCGCAAACCAATCAATATGCGCTTATTGACGTTTTTTTTTTTTTTTACCAAAAATATGTAGAAGAATACATAATGGCCCAAACTGTGGTAGAAATTAGTTTATTTACATTTTTTGGGGAGATATTTATTATAGAAAATATTAAAAAATATTGTTTTTTTTTTGCAAAATTTACGCTTTTTTTTTGTTTATAGCACAAAAAAATAAAAACCGCAGAGGTGATCAAATACCACCAAAGAAAGCTCTATTTGTGGGAAAAAAAGGACATCAATATTTTTGGGGTACAATGTCGCACAGCCGCGCAGTTGTTTGTTTAAATGACGCAGGATATCACTGCCCTCACTTTTACAGGAGACACAGAGAGCAGCGGATCCATAGGCTGCTGCTTCAATCAATCAAACTCCTGTGAGCAGGGAGCGGGGGCATAGCTCACTGATGCCATGTGTGTGTCTATAGATTTGCGCATGCAAGGGTGCATCCTCAGCATCTGGCTTGCTAAAGGAAGCACCCAAAGGAGGGAGGTGCCAGAAGAGGAAAATAACAACATTTCTGTGCAATATCATTGCCCAAAACTGGTAAGTATATATATTTTTTTTTTATTCAAAAAAATGCGTTTAGTATCACTTTTAATATCAAATAATAGAGGACAGAATACCGTAGTACAGTCCAGGCAAAAATTGTCTCTGATGGTGAAATAGTTATTTAACCGCTTCAGCACCGGGCCATTTTTCACCCTTCCTTACCAGAGCACTTTTTGCGATTCGGCACTGCGTCGCTTTAACTAACAATTGCGCGGTCGTGCGACGTTACACCCAAACAAAATTGACATCCTTTTTTTCCCACAAATAGAGCTTTCTTTTAGTGTATTTGATCACCTCTGCGGTTTTTATTTTTTGCGCTATAAACAAAAGAAGAGCGACAATTTTGAAAAAAAACACAATATTTTTTACTTTTTGCTATAATAAATATCCCATTTTTTTTAAAAAAAACAATTTTTTCCTCAGTTTAGGCCGATACGTATTCTTCTACATGTTTTTGGTAAAAAAAATCGCAATAAGCGTATATTGATCGGTTTGCGCAAAAGTTATAGCGTCTACAAAATAGGGGATAGATTTATTGAATTTTTTTTCATTTTTTTTTTACTAGTAATGGCGGCGATCTGCGATTTTTTTCGTGACTGCGACATTGCGGCGGACACTTCGGACACTTTTGACACATTTTTGGAACTATTCACATTTACACAGCGATCGTTGCTATAAAATTGCATTGATTACTGTGTAAATGTGACTGCCAGGGAAGGGGTTAACACTAGGGGGCGCTGCAGGGGTTAATGTGTTCCCTATAGAAGTGATTCTAACTGTGGGGGGAGGGGACTCACAAGGGGAGGAGACCGGTCAGTGATCCTCAGTACTGGGATCACATGATCGGTCTCCTCGCCACTGACAGGACGTGGAGCTGTGTGTTTACACACACAGCTCCACGGTCCCGCACGGTCCCGTTGTTTTAACGGGCAATCGCGGGTGCCCGGCGGACATCGCGGCCGCCGGGCACTCGCACCGGGTCCCGAGCGATGCCGCGGGCGCGCGAGCCCCCCAGGCGGCCGGGAATGCGAGGACGTCATATGACGCCCACCAAGGATGGGAGATCCACCTTGTGGGCGTCATATGACTATACGCCGGTATTGAAGTAGTTAAGTATATCCTGTCAGCTGTTATTTCAGTAAGGCTACTTTTACACTGAGGCGCTTTGCAGGTGCTAAAGTGCTAAAAATAACACCTGCAAAGCACTCTGAAAGAGCCGCTCAATTCACTCCAATGTGAAAGCCCTGAGGGATTTCACACTGGATCGGTGCACTTGCAGGACGGTCAAAAAAGTCCTGCAAGCCGCATCTTTGGCGCGCTGTAGGGGCTCCTAAAGCGCCCCTTCCCATTGAAAACAATGGGGCAGCGCTGCAAACCCGCCAGCAAAGCGCCGCTGCAGTGGCGCCTTTAACCCTTTTCCGTCCGCTAGCGGCAGAATAGCACCGCTAAAATGACGGTAAATCGACGCTAAATATTGCGCCGCTTTACCGCCGGCGCCCGCCTGCCTCAGTGTGAAAGCAGCCTTATAAATAGTGAATAGTTATGTATGATTGTCCCTTTGTTGTGTTAGCACGTTATCGTACAGTGTGGTCTCAAATTACAGATACCAAAATCACAGTTTCCTATTATGACTGTTTGCATGTTCTTTGCCAATGTATTTTATGTAATGTTGTCATTACATGGATCAAATTAAGTGTTTTTAAAGATGGCCATTATACTAACACAATTTTTAAGTGTGTTTAAAGATATCATGTGCACAGGAGTTTAATTATATAGCTGAGAACATACAAAGACAAATACATAATTCTATTTTATGTCTCAGGAAATACACTTAAAAAGTATGCATTTCTCACAAGGCTAATGGATTTTCAATAGCACTTTTCCTAACTAGTATAAAAAGTATAATAAATAAATTCATTCATCCATAGATACAATTTTCTCTTCTCCAGGTTGGCCTAGCAATATAAAATGTGAAAACTAGAAATACAATCTATTGGGTTTTTATTTTAAATCACTCCCCTAGGATTTTTTTTTACCATATATATGGGTTAATCAGTTAATAGTAGGTCATTTCAAAAAAAGGTTGGTTCAAGAACAAATACATTTTCAGAATGTGTAACATAGGAGGTCATCTGGGTTGTACTGTTGGAAAATGTATTTATTATCATCATATTGTACACGTATCTACAAGGTGAGACAGCCGGTTTTACAAGTTTTACGGTCCATAATTTTTCTAACTAAGGAATGTCGAGTTGAAAGGTGCAGCATCAGCTTAGGCTGTCAATAAGGCCCCTTTCACACTGGGGCGGTGAGCCGCGGTGACGGTAAAGCAGCGCTATATTTAGCGCTGCTTTACCGTCGTTTTCACTGCGGTTTTCGGCCGCTCGCGGTGCGGTTTTAGCCCCCCCGCGAGCGGCCGAAAAAGGGTTAAACACCCCGCAGAGCGCCGCCGTAGCCGCGGTATTGCCGCGGTAACCGCGGTATTGCCGCGGTTTTACCGCGGTCTCCCATTGTAATCAATGGGAAGGAGCGGTATAAGAGCGGTGAACACACCGCTCCTATCCCGCTCCAAAGATGCTGCTAGCAGGACTTTTTTTGTCATCCTGCTAGCGCACCGCTCCAGTGTGAAAGCCCGCCGGCTTTCACACTGGAGTTAAAGGGGCAGGATTTTTTCATGCGGTGAACAGGCGCTATTTTTAGCGCTGCACCGCATGAAAAAAAACGCCCCGGTGTGAAAGGAAGTCCCGTCCGGGCTTGTAGGAGCGTGCGTCTCTTGAGCGATCTGGGCTGCGTCTTTTAAACTGAGGTTTCTTTTTCCCAAAACCCACGTTTGTCCTGGGGAAGGAAGCCAGACTTACCGCCCGTAGCCCGCTATATGGCGTCGTCCAGCTTGTTGCCAAATAGAGAAGACCCTTCAAAGGGGATCTTACACCAAGCTTGCTTGGAAACCGGGTCAGCCAGCCAGGGCCGTAACCACAGGGCTCGCTTGGCCGCGACCGAGGACAACATAACGCAAGCCAAAAGGCGGATAAGGTCAATGGACGCTTCCCCCAGAAAGACTAAACAGAAAATGTCCAGTCTCTTTTTTTTCCCCGACCGCCCAGGCATAACATCGGTCACACAAGGACTTGCCCTCCGGGACTCGAGTCCCACATCCCCAGCAGGCTCTATGACCAGAGCGGCTATCATGGGGTGGGAGCGGTGTCTGGAGGAGGAATGTGAACATCTTCCTCTGGTGGTGAGATCCATGCGGAGAGTCTCTTCTGGATCTTGATGATGATTGGTATTGTGGCCTGGCAAGGTCTGTATCCTGAGGATCCAACCTGGAAGGGCAGTATTTATATTGAATTAAAAAAAGGATATCCGGAGAGCCTGATCAAAGATTGTCATAAAATCTCACCAAGAGCAATTATCTATAGACATTTTCTGCACCATGCTGATGAGAAACTGGGGTTGACTTACTTAGGCCCCATTTACATCTGAGCATTTTGTAGTTTGAAGCCTGAAGCTACAAAACGCTGGAGGGGAAAAAAATCTATTATTCTCTATGGAGATGGTTCA
This sequence comes from Lithobates sylvaticus, assembly GCA_028564925.1. Taxonomy (NCBI): domain Eukaryota; kingdom Metazoa; phylum Chordata; class Amphibia; order Anura; family Ranidae; genus Lithobates; species Lithobates sylvaticus. The sequence goes on along the minus strand of CM053027.1, from coordinate 456,072,324 downwards.
CATCTCCACTCCAAAACACCTGAAGCCAGAAGCTCCAAAACGCCTGAAGCTCAAACAAGTTCTGGAACTTTTTTTTTTAGGCAGATTTGGGTGTTTCTCTGCTTTTTATATTGGTGAGCTTTTAACCTGCACAAAATCGTGGCAAAGTGCCATAAGAAACGCAGCAAAAATTACATAAAAAACTTGGTAAAAATCACGGCAAAATCGCGCAACTTTCTGCCTAAAAACGCTACGCTCCGGTGTCGATGGGGCCTAAAACTGGAGATTGCAAAATCTGATGCAGCTGTGCATGGTAGCCAATCAGATTCTAATTTTAGTTTGCTCAATTAAGCTTTTTCAAAGGGAAGCTGGTTTCTGTGAAGAGCTGCACCAGATTTGGCATGCTGCGGTTTTAGGAAATCAGCCCAACAGAATTTCCCTCAATAATATTTAGCTTAAACTAATTGTAAAGTCTATTTTTTTTTGTTTAAATAACAAACATATTATACCCACCTGCCATGAGCAGTGGATTTGCACAGAGCAGCCTGGATCCTCCTCTTCTCAGGTCCCTCTTTGCTGCTCCTGACCCCTCCCTCCTGTTGAGAGCCCCCACAGCAAGCAGCTTGCTATGGGGCACCCGAGCCAAGCTGCAGCTTCAGTGTGTCCATTCAGACACAGAGCTGCGGTTCGGCCCTGCCCCCTCTATCTCCTGGTTGGCTAACTCATTTTGACTGACAGCAGCAGGAGCCAATGGCTGCTGTGTATCAGCCAATCAGGAGGGAGAGTCCCGGATGGCCAAGGAACTTGTGGACATCGATGGATAGAGATGGGGCTCAGGTAAGTATGAGGGGGTGCTGGGGCGACTGCTGCACACAGAAGGCTTTTTATCTTAAAGCGGAGGTCCGCCCACCACTGCAAAAATTAAAATCCTTTTAATAATCGGACACTTACCTGTCCTAGAGTCCAGCGATATCATCAGCTGTCGTGTGCACGCCGCCTCCATTACAAGTAGGGGAACCTGGCAGTGTAGCTGTTCGGCTTCATGCCAGGAACCCTACTGCACATGCGCGAGGCTCCGCTCCTCTCTCCTACTAGCCCAGCGACAGGGGGAGGAGGAGGGAGCCCAGGCAGTGATGTCAATACCCGCGGCTGAGGCTCCCAGTAGTGGGGAAAGCATACCTGTGAAAGACAGGTATGCTGCCCCCTCCCCCCCAAAAGGTGCCAAATGTGGCACCGGATGGGGGAGCAGTACAATAAGCGGGTGGAACTCCGCTTTAATGCATAAAATGCATTAAGATAAAAAGCCTTCTGACTTTACAACCCCTTTAAATATTATGTCTGTCTCTTTCTTTATTTCCATAGGAAATACATTTTATTTAATTTTAGATCATTTATTAATTAAGGTCAGGAGAATTTGTATCTATACAACTTCATACCTACATATTCTGAAGGCTACGATTTCAAGTACAGGGTAGAAAAAACTTCAGACGTAACATAAATCATTGTTTCACTTCCGTCTCAGCACATCAACCCAGGTGCCAATCTGGCTTGTTCACCACTAAGTTGCACATAAATCTTAAAGGATGATCACACACTGGTAGGCTGAGATTCTTCTTTTGTTGCAGAAGCGACATAAATGCAGGAACACATGGATCTTTTACGCATTTCATGCTGAACTCAGTGCGAGTTTACCACGAAATGTTTAAGAGATTTCTGGATGCCAGTGTTTATGCTGCTTTTGCATTAAAAAAAGATTCTTAGTATATCAGTGTGCAATAGTATACACAGTCTGAAAATAAGGAGTCTGAAAATAATCCAGTATAAATTTGGGCCCTTTTTAATAAATATTCTAACAAAAAAAAAAACTAGTAAAACCTATAGAATTATCAAAAAGGAATATGTAAATGTATACTGTGCCTTGAACTGTCAAATGGATTGCTTCCAACTGTTAAAAAAAAACATGAATTTTTGGCAGAGTTTAATATGAACTTGTTATTATTGTAACATCTGAAGGATTTGGGGTTGCCAAGCTTTCTGAATTGTAAGAGTCCTTTGCCATACTTTAGTGGAGCTAAATTATTCATTTATAAAGTAAACATATGTGTGTAAACTTTTTTTTTTTTTTTTTTACTTCCAGTGCTACGGTATGTAAATTTTTTTTTTTTTTCTGATTAATCCATTTAAATTAGCATGCAATATGAAAATCAGAAGCTGGTACAGGTGCAAAGCAAAAACAACTGTGATGCACTATTCTCTACCTCCCAAACAGACCCGTGTAGTCTTTACTGTGGCTAATATGCTGCATTTTAGCAAATGTGCTAAGAAACATAAATACAATATATAAAATGAAAGCACATATAAACACAAACCTATAATTTCACATATGAATAATATGTTAATGATTTCAAAAGTAATTTTTTTTTTTTTTCAATTACAGGTACTTGTCAACTTTTGCAGAACTTTACATATTCATTATGCATACACGTCATTATACATGGCCTCAAGGAGCTTACAATCTACAACCTAAGGTCCAAAACTCTCACTGATACACATATTAGGGCCAATATAGATAGGAGCCAAATACCCTACCAGCATGTCTTTGTAGTGTGGTAGGAAACCAACGCAGGCACAGGGAGAACATGCAAACTCCAAGCAGGTAATGCAGTGGCTGGGATTTAAACAAACAACCCAGATGCTGCTAGTTGGAAGTGATAACCACTCATGCCGCGTACACAAAGCTGGACTTTCCAGCAGGAAAAGTCAGATGGGAGCACATTCCGACCGTGTGTATGCCCCATCGGACTTTTTCTGCCGGCATTTCTGATGGACTTAGATATAGAACATGTTCTAAATCTTTCCGTCGGAAATGCCGACGGAGCTTAGTCCGTTGGCAAGTCCGGCCGTGTGTACGGGGCATTAGCCATTTTTAAACCAGTAGTTTGCAATAAAATAATACCTGCTGATCCTACCACAAAGGTCTTTGTTCAAGCACTTCCAGACAGAGGGCGACAATGATTTGTCCATGTCTCCCAATTATGGAATTGTCTGGTTCACATGGGCTTTCAACAAAAACTGAACATTTCAAAATACGTTATGCAAGCGTGGTCCACTGTTGTCACTTCCTGCAAACACGGCCCTGAGTAATACCATGTAGTCATTACTGAAATGCATAAATGTAAGCAAGAAATGGTTGCAAAGAGACTGCAGATAATTAACACGTAACAACACGTGAATGGAGGAGAAAATTGTATTTTAATGAAAAAACATGACTATTGGTTATGATATAGAGCACTTTATTAAATTAAGTACCATTTATTTAGGATGCATATTTAGTTTAACCACTTAAGCCCCTGACCATTTGGCTGGCCAAAGACCAGAGCACTTTTTTGCGATTTGGCACTGCGCCGCTTTAACTGACAATTGCGCGGTCGTGCGATGTGGCTCCCAAACAAAATTAATGTCCTTTTTTCCCCACAAATAGAGATTTCTTTTGGTGGTATTTGATCACCCCTGGGGTTTTTATTTTTTGTGCTATAAACAAAAAAATAGTGACAATTTCGAAAAAAACGCATCGTTTTTTTGCTATAATAAATATCCCCCAAAAATATATAAAAAAAAATTGTTTTCTTAGTTTAGGCCGATACGTATTCTTCTACATATTTTTGTTTAAAAAAAAAATAAAATCACAATAAGCGTATATTGATTGGTTTGCGCAAAAGTTATAGCGTCTACAAAATAGGTGATAGTTTATGGCATTTTTATTAATATTTTTTTTCTTACTAGTAATGGCGGTGATCAACGATTTTTATCGGGACTGCGACATTATGGCGGAGACACATCGGACAGTTTTGACAAATTTTTGGGACCATTGGCATTAATACAGCGATCAGTGCGTTTAAAAATGCACTGATTACTGTAAAAATGTCACTGAACGGGTTAACACTACAGGGCAGTGAAGGGGTTAAGTGTGTCGTAGTTTGTGTTATAACTGAAGGGGGATGGGGAATATGCAGGGGACATGACAGATCGCTGTTCATACTCTGTATGAACAGACGATCTGTCAGTTCTCCCCTCAGAGAACCAGAAACGATGTGTTTACACACACAGTTCCGGGTCCTCAGTGTGCCCCGAGTGATCACGGGAGCCCGGCGGTGATCAAGACCGCGGGGAACTCAAAGCACAGTTCAGGGGGGCGAGCGAGGGGCGGCAAGCATGCGCCCCCTAGTGGCTATCTATGGTACCGACGTACCATTAAGGTGATTCGCGCAGCCGAGCCATGTTGCCGCAGTATAACTGCGGCGGCAGGTCGGCATGCGGTTAAATAATATAACTGAATATTTATTCACTTCCCCCATTTCAGTAGTGCTGGCTTTTTATTCTCAACTTTGCAGAGTGCATAGAATCATTTACATCAATTCTTGCCCCCTAAGAAGCTCATAATAAACTATCCCAGCCATGTTCATGAACACACCGGGGCCTAATTTTGTGAGAAAGCCACCCCAAACTCACTCATCCCCACTATATTGCCAAAAGTATTGGGCCACCCCTCCAAATGATTTGGTGGGGGGGATTATAGTGTGGGGTTGTTTTTAAAGAGTTGGGCTTGGCCCCTTAGTTTCTGTGAAAGGAACTCCTATGGCATCAACATACCAAGACATTTTGAACAATTTCATGCTCCCAACTTTGTGGGAGCAGTTTGGGGATGGCCCCTTCCTGTTACAACATGACTGCGCACCAGTGCACAAAGCAAGGTCCATAAATGGATGAGTGAGTTTGGGGTGGAGGAACTTTACTGGCCTGCATAGTGTCCTGACCTCAACCCTAATAGAACACATTTGGGATGAATTAGAGTGGAGATTGCGAGCCAGGCCTTATTGTCCAACATCAGAGCTTGACCTGACTAATGTGCTTCTGGAAGAATAGTCAAACATTTCCATAGACACACCTTGTGGACAGCCTTCCCAGAAGAGTTGAAGCTATTATAGCTGCAAAGGGTGGGCCGACTCAATATTGAACCCTAAAGACTAAGACTGGGATGCCATTAACTGCTTACCGACCGGCGCACGATGATATACGTCGGCAGAATGACATGGACAGGCATAAGGGCGTATATATACGTCCCCTTTAAGATGCCGCCGTGCCATCGCACCAGTTGGGACCCCGTGAGGCCGGTCGCGGGTCCCGCAGACTCGATCGCTGCGGGGACACCCGCGATCGTCTCACGGGAAGGCTGAACGGGGAGATGCGGAAATAAACAGCATCCACCCTTCTGCCTAGCAACTAGTGATGCCAATCTCTGCTCCCTGTGATTGGAGCAGAGATCAGCATTTGCTATCTGACAGCCACGCCCCCCCCACAGTAAGGAACACACCCCTAGGCATACTTAACCCCTACACTGCCACCTAGTGGTTAACCCCTTCACTGCCAGTGTCATTTATAAAGGAATCAATGCATTTAAATAGCATTGATTGCTGTATAAATGACAATGGTCCCAAAAATTAGTCAAAAATGTCCGGTGTGTCCGCCATAATGTCGCAGTCACAATAAAAATCGCTGATCGCCGCCATTACTAATAAAAAAAAAATATTAATAAAAATGCTATAAAACTATCCCCTATCTTGTAAACGCTATAACTTCTGCGCAAACCAATCAATAATCGCTTATTGCGATATTTTTTACTAAAAATATATAGAAGAATATGTATCGGCCTAAACTGAGGAAAAAAATTTTTTTTAGATATTTTTGGGGGATATTTATTATAGCAAAAAATAAAAAAGAATGTGTTTTTTTTTTCAAAATTGTCGCACTTTTTTGTTTATAGCGCAAAAAATAAAAACCGCAGGGGCGATCAAATACCACCAAAAGAAAGCTCTATTTGTGGGAAAAAAAGGACGTCAATTTTGTTTGGGAGCCACGTCGCACGACCGCGCAATTGTCAGTTAAAGCGACGCAGTGCCGAATCGCAAAAAGGGCCTGGTCCTTTGGCTGCAAATTGGTCCGGTCTGAAAGTGGTTAAAGTTCACGTTCGTGTAAAGGCAGGTGTTCCAACACTTTTGACAATATAGTATATATATTTTTTTTTTTTTTTTTTTCTTATTACATACCTATGGGACAAGTGTGCAATGAAATGCATTCGACAAACAGCAATTTACATACTCAGTTATTTTAAATGTTCTTGTAGCTTTAGGGGAAATGAGAAGCTAGAAGAGATGGGCAAATCAGGTAAGCACTGCCTTTGTATTGTTATTTAATATGAATAATTTAGGCTATATATAAAGGAAAGGTCTTTATTTGTTTGAACAAAGACGTTGGTGTCACTTTGACAGGAATAATGGAAAATATCTTCAATGGAAACACAGACAGCAAAAATACCCTGAAGGAAGTTCTGCCCTACTAAAAAGGTTGATTGCTGTCTATATCTTGATTGGAAAGATTGCTTTGCTTCCCAATTTCTGTTCTGGTGAATTTATAGTTAAATATTGCATGTAAGTTCAGCTTTTGGTAGACAGTCTTACAACACGGTGCTACAAGCAGGTAAAGATTTTCAAACGGTGGTGCAGGTTTTATTATTCCCATTTTCACTCTACCAAGTTACAGCACAGTTTTATATTTAAAAAAAAAACAAAAAAAAACAGGAACTTTTTTCTTAATTTAATGCACTATTAAGCTTTTTATTAAGATATTATTAATCAACTCTGAGCCTCTGAAAAGCAACAACAGCAGATCTTTAAAACTGCAATTAAAACGGTGTTTGATGTGGGTGCATTAATGTATGTTAATGCTCTGTCACCAACTGCTGAATACAAACAGCCCTGAACCCTTGAAATATCTTTCACATGAAAATGTTGATATTTAAAAAAAATGTTCTATTTTTTTCAGCGTTTAAAATTTTGAATATTCAAAAAAATTCAAAAAAATATATATATATGATCAGCTTATTATGGATTGTTAACAAACTTTAAAGCCCAGATCTAGCACGTTTCTTCTGTCAGGTTTTTATTTTTATAAAAGGGAGGCAAACATGATGTGAATCCAGATGTCTGAGAAAGTGATATAGATAGTTAAGTCTCTTCAAATCCATCTCATAATATCAAAAACCCAAACACCGATGATGGAAAAGGAATAAGTTGTCTGAAGTATGGTTTAAGGAGAAAAAAAATCAGGCCTATTACTCTAACAAAATATAAATTAATCAAATGTATCCCTAAAAGAACAGGAATTAATGCACAAATATAACCTCAACAAGATACATTTAGAGTAGATCTCCATGTCTCAGTGAATTTGAAATAGATAAATAAATACATTTTTGATGTACAAATACCATTATTTTCTCCTAGGAGTCATAAGCTAAGCCCCGGGAGGATTTGCCCCCTTAATGACCAGGCCATTTTTTGCGATACGGTGCGTCGTCGCTTTAACTGACAATTGCTCGGTTGTGCAACGCTGTACCCAAACCAAATTGATGTTCTTCTTTTTTTACCACAAATAGAGCTTTCTTTTAGGGGTATTTGATCATCTCTACAATTTTTATTCTTTGCCCGTTAAACAAAAAAAGACCGACAATTTTGAAAAAAAAAATATATATTTTTTACTTTCTGCTATAATACATATCCAAAAGAAATATGTAAAAACACAAATGTATTCATCAGTTTAGGCCAATATGTATTCTGCTACATATTTTTGATAGAAAACATTGCAATAAGCGTATATTAATTGTTTGCGCAAAAGTTATAGCATCTACAAAATAGGGGATAAATTTAGGGACTTTTTTTTTTTTTTTTACTAGTAATGACAATGAGCTGTGATTTTTAGCGAGACTGTGACATTGCGGTGGGAAAATCTGACCCCACGAGACACTTTTTGGGGACCAGTGACATTATTACATTGACCTGTACTAAAAAATGCACTGATCAATGTATAAATGACTCTGGCAGGGAAGAGGTTAACACTATGGGGCGATCAAGGGGTAACTGTGTTCCCTGTGTGTTATAACTGTGTGGGGAATGGGCTTGCTGGGAAAACACAGTGATCGCTGTTCCTGATCACTACGAACAGCAGATCTCTGAGTTGTCCCCTGTCAAAACAGGTATCTACCTTGTTTACATAGGCAGAAACCCCCCGTCCTGCCTCTCTGTACCGTGATTGCGGGTGGCGAGCGGACATCAAATCCGCCAGACCTGCGGGAGTGCTCCCGCGGCACACATTGGGCACGCGCCCCCAATACTACATGCACGGACCGACGTACATGACCGCCTTGCCGAAGTATATGTGCGGAAAGTGATTGGCAAGTGGCTCTTTTTCACAGAACTGCCATTTTTGATACACATGGATACTATTGGAGATTGTACAAGCTTATTTTAAACCTGATCTCCATGTTTTAGTGAACTTTGAAAAGTTTGTTTGGACCAAGCTGGTCCAAACAAAATATTTACTTTACTATCAGATGCAGCAGTTGTGTGTGCTGAATAACATATATGTAGCCTTAGCTACATACACTATACAGCACTGTGTTCTGGCAGCAGGACAAAGCCTTCCCACTGAAGCAGAGATTAAGACATCATCTGCCCACCTCTCCACCTCAGCTAATCAGAGTAAGCTTTTAATTAATTCATAGAATACAAAGCTTCCTGTGAATGGCTGAGCGGTGTTCAGTCTGACTCGACTTTGTTCTGGCAATAGGACCACAGCACTGTATACTGTATGCAGCTGAGGCTACATACAGTTTATACAGTGCACACAGCCACTTCATCTGTTAATGAAAAAAAATTGTTTGCTTGGACCAACTTGGTCCAAACAAGCTATTTAAAACTCACTGAAACATGGAGATCAACTTTAAAATGAGCTTGTACAATCTACAATAGTAACCATGGGGATCAAAAATGTCAGTTCCATGAAAGAAAACTCCACGAAGGGAAAAATACCTTCAAAATATATCAGAATCCCACTCAAAAATCTACCATTCAAAAAAAAAAAAAAAACTTACATATGTTAGATTATATTAAAGTATAAACAATTGGTAGACCAGTTCTAGGTGCCTCAATGAGAGACTAAACACCAAACGTCAATAGAACAACAAAGGTAATATAAATATCCTAGTATTGCAATATAAACAGAAGAGGGCCTTGTGTCTCACATGGTATGTTATTAGTGGTAGAGGTCTCCCGATATTGTCTTAACAACCACAACCAATGACAGATGATGCCATGAGATCTGCAGAAGGAAAACATAACAAACTGCTCCACCCCTTCTGTGTCTGGCATGTTGAAGTCTCCAGATACTGGATAAACAGGAAGTGACATATCACAAATGAGAAAAATGCACTGAGTATATTTCAAAGTTTGAATGTCTGGGCACCAGGAAATGCAATGTGCGCCATGCAGAATAGTTACTATAAAAACCATAAAGATTAACAACATTTGTAACTGATATAAGTATTCAAATACATAAATACATAGATATAAAAGATGAACCTAATATACAGTGGAACCTCGGATTACGAGCATAATCCGTTCCAGCAGAATGCACGTAATCCAAAGTACTCGCACATCAAAGCGAGTTTCCCCATTTAGGTAAATGGAAAAGAAAATAAATTGTTCCGCATTGACTTCAATGGCATGCATTACCGCATGCGGCCAGAGGTGGGGGGGGCACCAGAGAGTCTTGGAAACGGCCGGAAAGGTCCCAAGGACAGCTCGGCTGACCTCAGCAAACATCGTAAAGACTCCGTTCCCGAGCTTTGCCGAGGTCAGCCGAGCTGTCCTCGGGCCTTTCCGTGCATTTACGAACGGCACCCCCCCCACCTCAGGCCAAACGCGGTACTACAACACTTTGGCATGAATCATGCTCGTTTTGCGAGACAACACTCGCAAACCGAGTTACAATTTTTAAAATACAATGCTCGTATTGCGAAACGCTCGTTAACCGCGTTACTCGCAATCCGAGGTTCCACTGTATATGAATGGTAGTATACATACAGTGGTGTGAAAAAGTGTTTGCCCCCTTCCTCATTTCCTGTTCCTTTGCATGTTTGTCACACTTAAGTGTTTCGGAACATCAAACCAATTTAAACAATAGTCAAGGACAACACAAGTAAACACAAAATGCAATTTGTAAATGAAGGTGTTTATTATTAAAGGTGAAAAAAAATCCAAACCATCATGGCCCTGTGTGAAAAAGTGATTGCCCCCTAAACCTAATAACTGGTTGGGCCACCCTTAGCAGCAACAACTGCAACCAAGCGTTTGCGATAACGTGCAATGAGGCTTTTACAGCGTCCTGGAGGAATTTTGGCCCACTCATCTTTGCAGAATTGTCCTAATTCAGTTACATTAGAGGGTTTTCGAGCATGAACGGCCTTTTTAAGGTCATACCACAACATCTCAATAGGATTCAGGTCAGGACTTTGGCTAGGCCACTCCAAAGTCTTCATTTTGTTTTTCTTCAGCCATTCGGTGGTGGACTTGCTGGTGTGTTTAGGATCATTGTCCTGCTGCAGAACCCAAGTTCGTTTCAGCTTGAGTACACGAACAGATGGTCGGACATTCTCCTTCAGGATCTCTTGGTAGACAGCAGAATTCATAGTTCCTTTTATCACGGCAAGTCTTCCAGGTCCTGAAGCAGCAAAACAGCCCCAGACCATCACACTACCACCACCATATTTTACTGTTGGTATAATGTTCTTTTTCTGAAATGCAGTGTTCCTTCTACGTCAGATATACTTGGACACACACCTTCCAAAGAGTTCCACTTTTGTCTCATCGGTCCACAGAATGTTGTCCCAAAAGTCTTGGGGATCATCAAGATGTGTTGTGGAGAAATTGAGACGAGCTTTGATGTTATTTTTGCTCAGCAGTGGTTTTCTCCTTGGAACTCTGCCATGCAGGCCATTTTTGCCCAGTCTTTTCCTGATGGTGGAGGCATGAACGCTGACCTTAACTGAGGCAAGTGAGGCCTGCAGTTCCTTGGACGTTGTTGTGGGGTCTTTTGTGACCTCTTGGATGAGTCGTCGCTGCGCTCTTGGGGTAATTTTGGGCGGCCGGCCACTCCTGGGAAGGTTCACCACTGTTCCATGTCTTCGCCATTTGTGGATAATGGCTCTCACTGTGGTTCGCTGGATTCCCAAAGCTTTGGAAATGGCTTTATAACCCTTTCCAGACTGATAGATCTCAATTACTTTCTTTCTCAATTGTTCCTGAATTTCTTTGGGTCTCGGCATGATGTGTAGCTTTTAAGGATCTTCTGGTGGACCTTACTGTGTCAAGCAGCTCCTATTTAAGTGATGCCTTGATTGTGAACAGGTGTGGCAATAATCAGGCCTGGGTGTGGCTAGAGAAATTGAACTCAGGTGTGGACAACCACAGTTATAGTATGTTTTAACAAGGGGGGCAATCACTTTTTCACACAGGGCCATGATGGTTTGGATTTTTTTTCACCTTTAATAATAAACACCTTCATTTACAAATTGCATTTTGTGTTTACTTGTGTTGTCCTTGACTATTGTTTAAATTGGTTTGATGTTCCGAAACACTTAAGTGTGACAAACATGCAAAGGAACAGGAAATGAGGAAGGGGGCAAACACTTTTTCACACCACTGTACTATCTAGGTTTATGTAAATACTAGAGAAACTGTTATGATGGCAACTTGTTTATGTATGTATGTTTCAAACATATAAAATACCAACTGTAACCACCAATAATCAATTTAATCTATGGTTTAATATTAAACTGGAGGGGTAGGTAGGGATAAGGGGGAGAGAAAAAAAAAGTGGGGAAATATATTGGAAATCCCCATATACCACATCCTATATCCACAGTTAACCCATAAAAAGGCAAAACAATCCTTTTAAAGCATGGTCTATTTACTCCAACAGTTGACAACAGCAAACTTTAAATTGCAATGTGGTCTTTGCAACATAAAATGGCCACATTTGCAAGTTTTTTTCTAAATAGATGGAACCTTCCATGTTACAGTTATTAAAATGTGTTGCAATAATAGTTTATACATTAGTAAATCAATCATAGATTTAACCCTCATATATGTACGCATTGAACATGTGCCATATCTGCATATACAGTACCTGGTTGAACTGTGTCACCTTTAATGGCTACATTTTATCTCTCAAGCCCAGTGCACAATGAAAAGTCAGTGTTGGACAACAAGATAATACCTTTGACATTATTTATCCTTCTAAAATGAGTGCCAAAGTTTGCGCATCATTTCTTTTAACTGTTAATGTTGACAAGTAAAAATCATATATGTTTTAGATGACTTCTCTGGGTATTTGTATGTCTTTATAAGATTTGTATATAACCTCTTGTCTTCTCCTGCAAAGTTTGCTTCTCTTTGAAAATCTTACCTGGAACTGAACTACCACTTGATGACACTATATGATTGTCTAATGTGCTAATATGTGTGTGGAGGTTTGCAAAAAACGACGTTGATTAAAACATTTTTAAATGTATTTTCTTTATGTAATCTTTGCAAGTACCTGAATTTGACTTTTGAGAATTAGCCACTTGCAAATCCCGAATGGCAGATCTCAGAAGGGGAGAGGAAGAAGTAGCATTAGGAGCCAATCAATTGTACTAAAATACAGGGAGCATACGGATAGGAGGAAGGAGTAGAATGACAGATGAGATGAATTCATCAGTCTGCTGCTTTCTTTTCATTGCCTAGTCACTGGGAGAGGATGAGGAGGATACCTGTTAAGCCCCATACACACGGTCGGACTTTTTCATGGATTCTGTCCGATCGGACAAGGTTGTTGAAAAATCAGACCGTGTGTATGCACCATCGGACAATGTTCGTCGGTTTGACCGACGGACAAAGTCTTATCTCCTGCTGGAAATCTTTGCCGTCAACACGGTCCGATCACACCAAATCCGATCGTGTGTACGGTTGTCCGACCGGACAAAGTGCCACGCATGCTCAGATCACATTACAAGACCAAAGCTATTGGCTACTAGCCTCTACGTAGTCCCGTCGTACGCAACAAACGTCACCACGTTCAGAATGATCGGATTTTCCGACAACTTTGTCCGACCGTGTGTACGCAAAACCAACATCGGACAAAGTATGATGGACATGGTCCGACGGACCTGGTCCGCGGATTGTTCGACCGTGTGTATGGGGCTTAAGTGTTATGCCCCGTACACACGGTCGGAAATTCCGATGGAAAAAGTCTGTTCGGATTATGTTGTCGGAAAATCCAATCGTGTGTGGGCTCTAGCTGACTTTTTCGGTCGGAATTTCAGACGGAAAAAGTTTGAGAGCAGGACCCAAAATTTTCCAACAACAAAATCCAATCAGACTTTTTCTGATCGTGTGTAGAGAAGTGCCACGCATGCTCAGAATAAATTTGGGGACGAAATCTATTGGCTACTGGCCTCTTCGTAGTCCCATCGTACATTTTGTACGTCACCTCATTCGGAACGATCAGATTTTCCGACAACTTTGTGCGACTGTGTGTATGCCTGACAAGTTTCAGCCAAAATCTGTCGGAAAAAATCTGACTGATTTTGTGGTCGGAATGTCGGACTGTGCGTATGGGGCTTTACAGAACTGCATCAGACAACAATTTGATCACCTAACCTGCTGCCAGACAGTGCTGTGCTATGCAACATACACTATATTACCAAAAGTATTGGGACATCTGCCTTTACATGCACATGAACTTTAAAGGAATCCAAGTCTTAGTCCATAGGGTTCAATATTGAGTTGGCCCACCCTTTGCAGCTATAACAGCTTCAACTCTTCTGGGAAGGCTGTCCCCAAGGTTTAGAAGTGTGTCTATGGGAATGCTTGACCATTCTTCAAGAAGCATATTTGTGAGGTCAGGCACTTATGTGGACGAGAAGGCCTGGCTCGCAGTCTCCACCCTAATTCATCCCAAAGGTGTTCTATCGGATTGATGTCAGGACTCTGAGCAGGCCAGTCATGTTCCTCCACCCCAAACTGACTTATCCATGTCTTTATGGACCTTGTTTGTGCAGTGGTGCGCAGTCATGTTGGAACAGGAAGGGACCATCCCCAAACTATTCCATTCCCACAAAGTTCGGAGCATGAAATTGTCAAAATGTCTTGGTATGCTGACACCTTAAGATTCCCTTCACTGGAACTAAGGGGCCAAGCCAAACCCCCGAAAAACAACCCCACACTATAATCCCCCCTCCACCAAATGATTTGGACCAGTCCACAAAGCAAGGTCCATAAAGACATGGAAGAGCAAGTTTGGAATGGAGGAACTTGGATGGCCTGCAGAGAGTTCTGACCTAAACCCAATAGAACACATTTGGGATGAATTAGAGAGGAGACTGCGAGCCAGGCCTTCTCGTCCATATCAGTGCCTGACCTCACAAATGCACTTCTGGAAAAATGGTCAAACATTCCCATATAAACACTCCTAAACCTTGTGAGCAGCCTTCCCAGAAGAGTTTAAGTTGTTATAGCTGCAAAGGGTGGACCAATTCAATATTGAACCCTATGGACTAAGACTGGGATGCCATTAAAGTTCATGTGCGTGTAAAAGCAGGTATTACAATACTTTTGGTAATATAGTGTATCTGTGTAAAGGCTCATCTAGATGACTGTTGTTTTCCTATGTTTGGCGTGTTTTTGAAATGCATGTCAGATACAAGCCCCATTGACTTAAATGGCATAGTGTAGAAGACAGGTTAGTTGTAATTTACATGTTTTGAATTGTGTTTTTCAGATGCAGCCTTATTGAGGTGCAGTTATATTGCAAGCAAGCAGTAAGAATGTATTCCTTCTCTTTTGTTTCCTATTTGCATGCAGTGCTGCTCAAACACATCTGTTCAAATGGGAAAGGTTGTGTTTGGCAAGAATACCCATCTACATAAACCTGAAATATCAGTTAGAACTATATGGATAGAAATGCAAACGTTTTGGAAGGGAAAACAGTTCCCATACATGTATTTCATCTATGTATTTAGCTGTTTGACTGGAGAACAGCTCTGAATATAAAATGTCCTACTTTTGTAAATAAACATAAGAAAGCAGATACAAAGCCCATTATTTGTTGTTTTTTAGTTCCAGATGTTGTAGAAGGTAAAATTCAACTCCATTTGCCTGCTCAACATAACTCTCACACCTTACGATGTATGAGCTTTAATTTTAATATAATAACAGGAAGAATAGTGTGAACCGCAGAACGATAAAGAGGGACGCATATTTCATATTTGAAATGTTTAACATTATCGCTGCAGAAGATGGAATATATTATCTTATGATCTGTAATCAAATGGTAACTCGTATATTTACACATTTCTACCAAGCTAAAATGACTGCGTTTTCTACATTTTATCCTAGAGAACTGCTAAGGTGTATGTAATATAAAAACATGAATGCACATTTTCATCACATTTTACATTTTTGCTGCTTTACTACCCACTTCTGTGTAGCAACTAATAATTCTGTCACCGTCCATGGAAAATTAAGAGGAACATTGCTGTAACACTCTCCCATAAAGAAGTCAGGCACATTAATATCTTATCTGCAACTACAGAGATATTACTCCAAGTTCCTCTACATTAACTCTTTGCAAAGTAGAACAGTTTCATGAGGTATAAATATATATTTATCTTACTTTTTTTAATCACCATTCATAAGAAGAGCATGGCGAGCAAAGGAATGTGAAGGTACGATAAAATACTTTTATAAAGATATATTCAAAGTAAAATGTGTCGCCATTAATAAGGAATCTCAGTTCTACTTTTATAAATCCAGCTTTCGTATGGGGCTGCTTCAAGAAAGCAAGTGACAGAGGCCAGAAATGGCAATTGGGCAAATAAGAAATTTGCTAGAAGGCTTGTTTCCTCCAAATATACTGTACAATATATTATATGGTTCTGTCTGAGTCGGAACCATTATCCTTTCTGTTACTGGGTTTTTGCTTTCAGTGTAGCACTGTTTTTGTATTTGTTTTGTCCAAATGTGTCCCATTGGGTTATTTTCAGTTTGTCTTGTTTTCTATCAACTTGCCACTTAGGTTAGAAAATATGAGCATGGCCATGTCAGCAAAATAAAGTGGTGCTACCCTGGCACTGGGTAATATTTTCTATTTTTATATTATAAAAAAAAAATATTTAATGAGGCATATACATAAAGATGTTGCTGGCAAATTCACTAGAACATTTGGTCAATTCATCCTTATGGCATTTGCCTGATCTCACGCAGTTATATTTACCCTAATTATTATAGTATGTTGGTATCTCTATGGGCAGCAAATATGCAGCGCCCTACTATGTCAATACTAGCCCATATATTAAGGAAGGAGGTGTTTGAGAGTTTTTTTCTTTTAATTGAGTTCTCCCCCCCTAAGCACCACATTGGGCCCCTTGGCACCCCCCCCCCCCCCCCCAAGTGCCCAAGAGAGGGTGCTGGCAAAGATGTGGACTTCTGTGTCACTTAAAGGACCCTTAGCCAGTACACTGAGTTTGCAAGATCAGAAACAACATAAATAAATAAAAAATACACCATGCAATAACATTCTTAATGTATCTAATATTTACCTTCCAGGCTTCAGTAAAATAAAGTCCCCAAGTGGGGGCCCTCTTTATGCCGTGTCCCATAGGAGGAATAAAACCTCTGGTTTAAAAACAAGAGGGATCCTAACAATTTGATGGTTTTAAGAGGACAGGGAACTTGGATTTTCTTACACATTACTGACTAAAAGTTTATATTTTATATTTGTTCAAATATGTGATTTTTTTCTCACACTTTTGGGAATTGGTGCCAGAGAAGGAATTTTTTGGAAGTCTGTGGAATTTAAATAATTATTATAACGTATTATTAACAGCATTAAATTATTATTTTTAATTGTACCATGTGATTTGATTTCAGCCTTTCTAACCTACATACATGGTAGGGTCAAAAGGAGTGGGTGAAACCTTCTGGCCCCTTATGGGGAGAGGATAAGTGTACATAAGCCACCATTTCCTGCCATTACCCTCCCCTGGGCACTGGGTGTACTGAGAAGCCCAGTGCCATACACATTAGGCCCTTGATTTGGAGGACATTCTTTTTAAGTTGTAATGAATTTAAATGAATTAACCATAGAAGCCTTAAATCTGTGTAAAAGCACGATTTCAGCACTCTCCCTAGGCAATCATTGCATTTTTTTTTTATAAAATGCAATTATTTGATATTTAGCATGGCAAATTCTACTCAGTAAATGTCAATGTCAAATGAATGTAACATTTTTCAAATTTTTAAACAGAGTATTATTGTAAGCATTTGTACACATTAACAAAAGATATTTCCAAAATCCCTAAATGTATTTTCTCACTCAAGGTATGTTTGGCAAACATTAAGCGAGTGTACAAAAATGTGGTTAAAGCGGTTGTATGCCCTTAATTTCAACTTGCACCTACAGTTAAGCCTAGATTAAGGCTTACCTGTAGGTACAAGAAATACCTGCACGGTTTAGGAGATATTTGCAAAGAACGTTTTACAACGTTGTCTACGGCGCATGCGCGCCTTAGACAACGGTGCATTTACAGGGTTAATCCCCATTCACAACTACGGCTCGCCGCATTCGAAGTGTCCCGTGCGCATGCACGGAGCAACGTCTTCGCTGCTCTGGCCAATCACAGCGCCGCAGCGGTGCTGTGATTGGCCGGAGCGGCGATACCCGGAAGGGTATCTGTGGAGAGATGGATGCGGCTGGAGGGGGAAAAGAGGACAGCGTTGGGGGCCCCGATCTAAGGTAAGTGATGCATAATGAGCTAGTATGCTAGTCATACTAGCTCATTATGACTTTATCTTGCAGGTAGTTAAAAAAAAAAAAACCTGACCAAAAAGGGTATACAACCGCTTTAATATATAGAGTGAATGTTTGTCTAGTAAATACTGAGGGAATTTTTTGTAACAGTAAATCAAATTTGACATTGAATGTTTTTATGGCACATAATGAAACAATATGAAATCTGATGAAGGTTTTATCATATATGCAACTAATATATGCACTTTAGTCTTCTTGAAAAACAAAATAGCATATTTATTAAAGACTTATTATTATAATCTATCATATTCATACCAACTATTGTTTTGTAATTAGTGTGGTCACAGGGAAACTATCAGGACCCAAGTCTGAACCTGCAACCTCTGCTGTGTCTGGTGGTGTCTCTTCTTGATGAGCCACAAGGGATGCTGGTCAGCACCTTGGACAATTCCTTGAACAATCCTGCCTTGAGCCTTGTTTCCATTGAACCTTGAATCCCTTGTTCTTCCCTTAAACGTCCTATTTTAGGCATGCCTTTGCACTTCCTGTTTGCCAGATAATTGTGCTCTCTCCACCTAATATCTTGCTCTTGTTACTCCTGCTGCCATTTGCATCTTTGCTTCAGCTTGCTCCTGACCTTTGACTTTTTCCACAACTGTGTTCCTGCTTGATCCCTACCTGCTACATCTGCTACTGGACCCCAGCTTGCTCACCTACTGGTGGGGCTATCCTGAAGACCACAACCTGGTACTTACATGCAGCAAAATTCATCTCCACCATCTGGACCTCTGGTGAACACTGGTTACTAGTTAGACTCCATATCTCTGAGCCTGAACCCTGACCATGACAGAATCCCTCATTCCCATAGTTATTTGTGATATTAAAACTAGTGGCAGTGCAGCAATGCTTAGGGAAGGGTATCCCTTTTTTGTGAAATTTCTCTCGAAACGCCTCCAAATACAGAAGGGTATGAGGTCTGGTATCAACATGGCAGGAGGATGCACACCATGTGCACATAGTCCTAGGAATACTGGCTTCCATGCTTGGTGTGTCAGGCTGTTAACATGTTTGGTGGCATGCCTGCTTTTAAAAATCTTTAAAAAAAAAAAATGTAAAAGATACAGTTAACCCTCTGTTTGCTTAACACAGTTTTGTTGCTAAGAAGAGCACTAATCCATAAAATAGACCTGATTTTACGGCTTACTGTAAATGTGACATTCACTAACTACTACTAACTACTTTACTGACTTTTACATTTGCCTATTGCATGTTCAATCTTTATTAACCACTTTCAGACCGGACTATTTTGCTGGCTTAAGACCAGACCACTTTTTGCGATTCGGCACTTCCTTCGCTTTAACTGACAATTGCGCGGTCATGCGACGTGGCTCCCAAACAAAATCAATGTCCTTTTTTTCCACAAATAGAGCTTTCTTTTGGTGGTATTTGATCGCCCATGCGGTCAAATAAAAAAAAGAGCGATAATTTTGAAAAAAACGCATTATTTTTTACTTTTTGCTATAATATATATCCCCCAAAAATATATAAAAATAAATTTTTTCCTCAGTTTAGGCCGATACGTATTCTTCTACATATTTTTGGTAAAAAAAAAAAAATGCAATAAGCGATTATTGATTGGTTTGCGCAGAAGTTATAGCGTTTACAAAATAGGGGATAGTTTTATAGCATTTTTATTAATAATTTTTTTTTTACTTGTAATGGCGACGATCAGCGATTTTTATTGTGACTGTGAAATTATGGCGGACACATCAGACATTTTTGACACATTTTTGGGACCACTGTCATTTATACAGCAATCAGTGCTATTTAAATGCACTGATTCCTGTGTAAATGACACTGGCAGTAAAGGGGTTAACCACTAGGTGGCAGTGTAGGGGTTACATGTTCCTAGAGGCGTGTATCTAACTGTGGGGGGGCGTGGCTGTCAGCTAGTGAATGCTAATCTCTGCTCAAATCACAGGGAGCAGAGATCGGCATCACTAGTTGCTAGGCAGAACGGGGAGATGCTGGTTATTTCCGCATTTCCCCGTTCAGCCTTCCCGTGAGATGATCGCGGGTATCCCTGCGGCGATCGAGTCTGCGGGACCCACGACTGGCCTCACGGGGGTACCGACCGGTGGGAGCACACACCGCTGGCGGCACACGCTCGATGGCACGGCGGCATCTTAAAGGGGACGTAACTGTACACCCTTATGCCTGTCCATGCCATTCTGTTAAAGGAGACGTTTGGGGTATTTAAAAAAAACAAACATCTGTACTAACCTCTATGCTGCAGCATCTGTCTAATGCTGCAACTGTCTCTAAGCCCGAGAACTGAGCATAATAATGAATTTGCAAAGTCCTAAAAAATGTATATATGCTTGTGTATTGGTGGAAATGTCATGTTAAATTCCCTGGCATGACAATTGAGCCTTAGTAACTACTGAAGAAACAGGAGGCCTGAAATTAGATATATTATTTATTAGACAACTTATAGAATAAAAAAATGCAAGGAAAATATTTCCTGACAAATCTGTTTAGTTAGCTAATAAATGGTATCACTTTAACTCCAAGCATTATGCAGATTTCCGGAGCCAGACAGTCTCATCAGGAGGTCAGGAGGTGCTTTTAGGGAGCCAGGAAATGTGTCTTCCATTGCCAGCAATAAAGAAGGCTGAGAAAAGTAAGGCAATAGCAGTTTTTAGGTACATTCGCTATAGGGCTCCTGGGATTTGTCCTTTTCTATATTCATGAAATATATTCATTGATCTTTTATATAACTTTACTGTTGCTGGTTATTGTAAGTAATAAATGAGTCAGAAGAGGCACCAAAACATTGAACCTAATGTTTGAGATTCTTATCTATATTCCTAGACTGAGATAGATAGATAAGATAGATAGATAGATAGATAGATAGATAGATAGATAGATATAGATAGATAGATAGATAGATAGATAGATAGATAGATAGATAGATAGATAGGTATTTGTATAATGTAGATATAAACCTTAATTTATATTGTTATATCACTTTATAAGATAAAAATGCTGTTCTTTTTATAAATGTAGCTCTTAAAGTATTTTCATACTTCTTTACATCTCCTCCAGTCTATTTAATCCACTCAGTGTATTCATTCAAAATGTATCACAGTTTTGCAAAAAGGCACAATTTAAGATTTGCAAATATTAGTTTTAGATTTAGTATTATTTTTGTTTGTGAGTGCAAATACATATTTTAGTGTATTTTTATGGAAATTATTGTTTTGATCAACATTTGAGCTTCTATAACAGTGTGTGCAAAATAAGCAGCACCATCTTTATATTCTACAGGTCCTGTGCAGACAGATTTATAAATGTATAGTTTGGGGAGGACATTTTACAAATATTTGAAGTGGTGAGTACAAAATACTGAAACTTGATAAAGAAATTAAAAACAGTGAAAATCTGTTGGCCACGTGAGTGAAGAGCAAAGCCCAGCAGCAAACAAAATAATGAGAGCTGCAAAATAAAAATAAAAAATACAACTTTGAGAATTACACTGACATCGTAAAGCTTATATGATTTTAGCGACTGAGTTAAGATCTATTATGTTGGACAATCATTCTGGTATGTCGGTAGCAGGACTGAGCTTTATATTGGGTCTAGGTTGAGTTTGCTGCAAATCCAACCCATCCCATTCTGTAGACAGGGCAATTCATCTGGCCATTCACCACCATAGAAGCCAGCTACTAATGATTCACTTCTTGGCCTCTAAAACATGGCCGATAAAGGGGGTTTTCTTATGTGCCAAGCCCCTACTAAAATGGTAGCGTTCCCAGCAGCCAGGTGGTGACAATGTCTCTCCCCTCCTTTTTTTTATCAAGGTCCCCCAAGGTTCTGTTCTTAGACCTCTGTTATACTCAATCTACACTTCCTCCCTCCATCAGACTACTCACACATCACTAATTTACGAATAGACATATCAATATGGGTGTTACACCATTTTCTCAAATCCAATCTATACAAAACTGAGCTCATAATATTTCCTCCCCCACGTGCCCCATTCCCTGACTTTTATGTTGAGCTCAATGACACAGCTATCAGTTGCTCTCCACTAAGGATGATCCGAAAACACCCCCCCGGTTCGGTTCACACCAGAACTTGTGAAGAGGCAAAAAATGTGGATGAACACACGAACACCATTAAAGTCTATGGGACATAAACATGAAAATTCAAAAGTGCTAATTTTTAAAGGCTTATATGCAAGTTATTGCCATAAGAAGTATTTGGGGACCGGGGTCCTGCCCCAGGGAACATGCATCAATGCAATTAAAATGTATAAAAACTAATGGGAGCAGTTATTTTAATAATGCTTAAAGTGAAACAATAAAAATGAAATATTCCTTTAACCGCTTCCCGACCACCTAACGCAGATATACTGCGGCAAAATGGCACGGGCAGGCAAAATCACGTGCCTGTACATGATCCTATAAATGCCTGCCCGTGGGTCGCGAGCGCGCCGCCAGCGGCGCGCTCGCGACCCGGTCGGGAGCTCCGTGACCCAGGCCGCGGGACCAGCGGACGCGATCGCCGCTGGTGTCCCGCGATCGGGTTACGGAGCTGAAGAACGGGGAGAGGTCTGTGTAAACAAACCTCTCCCCGCGCTTCCTACTCTGCCTGTCATTGATTATCTGTTCCCGGTCATCGGGAAAGCCGATCAATGACGTCAGACGTCAGCCCCGCCCCCTAATATAAAAAAAAACACACACACGTCACAGCCCATAACCCCTCCCGTCCCCCTAGTGGTTAACCCCTTCACTACAACTGTCATTTATACAGGAATCAATGCCTTTAAATAGCATTGATTGCTGTATAAATGACAATGGTCCCAAAAATTTGTCAAAAATGTCCGATGTGTCCGCCATAATGTCGCAGTCACAATAAAAATCGCTGATCGCCGCCATTACTAGTAAAAAAATAAATATTAATAAATATGCTATAAAACTATCCCCTATTTTGTAAATGCTATAACTTTTGCGCAAACCGATCAATAATCGCTAATTGCGATTTGTTTTACTAAAAATATATAGAAGAATACGTATCGGCCGAAACTGAGGAAAAAAAATGTTTTTTTTATATATTTTTTGGGGATATTTATTATAGCAAAAAGCAAAAAATATAGAATTTTTTCAAAATTGTCGCTCTATTTTTGTTTATAGCGCAAAAAAAATAAAAACTGCAGGGGCGATCAAATACCACCAAAAGAAAGCTCTATTTGTGGGAAAAGAAGGACGCCAATTTTGTTTTGGTCCTTTGGCTGCCAATTGGTCCGGGGCTAAAGTGGTTAAATATCGTGCCTGGGGGGTGTCTATAGTATGCCTGTAAAGTGGCGCAGTTTTCCCGTGTTTAGAACAATACCACAGCAAAATTACATTTCTAAAGGAAAAAAAGTCACATGGATTTTGGGGGGAACCCATACGCCATTTTTTTTTAAATTTGGTGCAGGGTTCCCCTTAAAATCTGAAGGGACTGGTATGGATTTTAGGGGGAGGACCCCTATGCCATTTAAAAAAAAATGACTCAGGGTTCCCCTCAATATCCATACCAGACCTGAAGGGCCTGGTATGGATTTTGGGGGGACCCCCACGCAATTGTTTTTTTAATTTTAGTTTGGAGTTCCCCTTAATATTTATACAAGACCCAAAGGGCCTGGTAATGGACTGGGGGGACCCATGCCATTTTTTTCAATGAGTTTTATATATATTTCCGAGACCCGACAATTCATTACAGCCGCAATCAGTTTTAAATTACTTTGTTCCTTTAGAAATTTAATTTTGCTGCAGTATTGTTCTATACACGAGAACAATGTGCCACTTTACAGGCATACTAAGGGCAACCCCCAGGCACGATATTTAAAGGAATATTTGATTTTTATTGTTTCACTTTAAGCATTATTAAAATCACTGCTCCTGAAAAAAATGCATTTTTTTTGCACTGATACATGTCTCCTGGGGCCGGACCCAGGTCCCCAAACACTTTTTATGGCAATAAATTGCATATAAGCATTTAAAATGAGCATTTTCGGTTTTTCATGTTAATGTCCCATAGAGTTTACGTGTGTTCCGTGGCTTTCGAATTTGCTGCGAACACCGCATAATGTTTTCTGTTTGGTCAACAGGTGAACTCTCTGAACGTTCGAGTCAAACTTACATTCGACTCAAACATCGGGATTATCCCTACTCTCCACATGCCAGGGTGCTAAGTGTAGTCCTGGACTTTGAACTCTTCTTTCGGCTCCACATCCAATTACTGTCCAAATCTTGCCACCTCAACCTCTGCAACATCTCCAAAATATGTTCCTACTTTACCAAAAAAATGTATTAATTAATTAACTACTTGGTTATCTCTTGCCTGGACTACTGCAACTCCTTCCTCATTGAGTTACTTTTACATAGACTATCCCCCTTCAGTCCATCATGAATACCGCTGTCAGACTCATCCACCTTACCAACTGTTCAGTGTCTGCTATCTCTTTCTGCCAATTCCGCCACTGGTTTACGGCCCAATTAAATAATTCAAAACATTGACAACAGCATACAAAGCCATCCACAACTCTGTCCCTAGCTACATCACTAACCTTGTCTCAATATACCAACCAAATTGTTCTCTTTGTTCCTCCCAAGACCTCCTGCTCTCTAAATCTCTCATCATTTCCTCCCATGCTCTAGCATGCAGGGCCCTCTGATTCCTCATGTATTGAATTGTATTATAACTGTACTCTCTATCCTCATGTTGTATATCTGTAATTTGCAGTTCCCTCTGATTCCTCTTGTATTGCCCTTATATTGTAAAGTGCTGCACTACCAGTTGGTGCTATATCAATTCAGGATAATAATAATAATAATACGAAAAGGCTGCACTGGCAGGACCAAACACATGGCTGCTATGCACCCTTAAGGAAGGTAATGATTTGGGGAAGGGTGGGAATGGGTGGGCAGCCTATGGTCATAGGATTCTATGCTTGAATTTTTTGCTGCTGCCTGTCCTTTCCCCTTTTTTTCCCACAGGGACAAGGTTGGTGTATAGGAATAGGTAGTGCTTAGTTTGCATTGTCGTTCCTGCCTGTTTATGCTTGAGTAAAGCAAGGATGGCCTTACTAGGAAAAAAAAAAAGAATACAAAAATAAAGAAATGAAACTTATGATACTTAAAAAAAATAGTAAATCTGTACATACTGTTCATAAACAAAAACCCTAAAAAATAAATGAATACCACTGCGTGCAGAACATATGTCTCTCTCTTTATCCCTTTTTTTTTTTAAATATAATGGCAGTTATAGAAATAGGGGAAATATACAAACAAAGTGCAGTTTAGCCTGTGCCAGCAGCCAGTGTATGCCGTTAAAGCTCAAAAAAGTAATAAAGGCCCTTATAAAAATTAAATAACATATACTTCCACAAAATAAAAATCCCTGATTTATGGAAGGGCTTGCAGCACATGGCTGTGGAACTGTACAAACATTTTTTTTCTGCTGCCTGCCCTTCCCCCGGGCTGTAGGATTTTAGATTGCTATCCTTTCCCTTAAATTATGGAAGGTTAGAAAATCATTTGCAACTATGTCTCCAGCATGGGGATCCTTGCACCATCAGGGAATACAGCAAAGAGGCTTTTACAGATCACATCCTCTGGGATGGTGACTGTGAATCCCCCAGATTTCTCCTTTGTATTGGGGAGGGGTAAAATGCCCTTCTTGAAACCTCCCAACAATTTCCTCCTCCTCACTGCCAGCATTCCAACCCTCCTTCTGCTCATCACCAGCACCCCAACACTCCTCTGCCTTCTTCTTGCTGTCAGCACCCCAACCCTTTTTCCCACAGCCAGCACCCCAACACTCCTCCTCCTCCTCACTGGCAGCACCCCAACACTTCTTCTCCATGTTTTCCCCCTTTTGCCTTCTGCTACCTCATGATATTTCATTGGTGGAGGACAGATGTGGCCTAAGTGCAAAGCAATGGTGGCATGCATATGGGGTCACAAATTAATGTAAGTGGTCATGTAAATTAAACTAATTCCATTTTTTTCACACCGTATTTGCGCAGCGGTCTTACAAGCCCCCTTTTTTGGAAAAAAAAAACTTTTTTTGAATAAAAAAATAAGACAACAGTAAAGTTAGTCCAAATTTTTTTTTTTATTGTGAAAGATAATGCTACGCTGAGTAAATTGATACCCAACATGTCACGCTTCAAAATTGTGCCCACTCGTGGAATGGCACCAAACTTTTACCCTCAAATATCTCCATAGGTGAAGTTTAAAAAAGTCTACAGGTTGCATGTTTTGCATTACAGAGGAGGTCTAGGACTAGAATTATTGCTCTTGCTCTACCGATCGCTGTGATATCTTACATGTGTGGTTTGACCACGGTTTTCATATGCGGGTGCTACTCATGTAAGCTCATCGGGACAGGGTGCTTTAAAAAAAAATCTTATTTATTTTACTTGATTTTATTTATTTTTTCACTATTGTGAAAAATTGTGTCACTTTTATTTCTATTACAAGGAATGTAAAGATCCCTTGTAATAGAAAAAAGCATGACAGGTCTTCTTAAATATGAGATTGGGGGTCAAAAAGTCCTCAGATCTCATATTTGGACTTAACAAAACAAAACAAAAAGAAAATTGTCTTTTGAAAAATGTGCCTTTAAGAAGTATGGTCGGAAGTGATGTTTTGACATCGCTTCTGCCCTGCTATGGTATGGAGATGGGTGGGGGCCATTGTCCCCTCACTCATCTCCATACCCAGCAACGTGAAGGACCCTATCGCCTCCGCCACTACCGACGGCTCCAATAAGCGTCGGAGGGCATGGGAGAGCGGCGGGAGGCCCTCTCCCGCCGCCGATAACAGTGATCTTGCAGCGAGTCCGCCGCAGAAACCACCATTATCGTAAACAAAACCGCCAGCTCTAAAGATGGATACCTCAGTTGTGGCAGCAACTGCTGCCGTTAGCAAGATATCCATCTTCAAACTGCCGACGTATAAGTACAGGAGCCGGTCGGTAAGTGGTTAATGGGGGGCTGACGTCAGTAATAGGGGGCTGAGGACAGTAATGGGGTTGCTGAGGACATTGATGGAGGGGGAGCTGAGGATATTAATAGAAGGGTGCTGAGGAAATTAATGGAGGGATAGTGAGGACATTTTTGGCGGGACCTAAGGACAGTAATGGGGTCACTGACAATATTAATGAACAGAGGGCTGAGGACAGTAATGGGAGGTTTTAGTACCTTATTGAGGGGGGACAGTAATGGGGGTCACTGAGCACCGTAATGGGGGGCTAAAAACAGTAATGGGGGTTTTAAGAAAGTAATGGGAAGGGGCTCAGGATATTAATGAGGGGGGCTGAGGGCAGTAATGGGGGGTTTAAGACAGTAATATGTGGGGCTGAGAACTGTAATGTGGGGCTGAGGACTGTAATGTGAAGGGGAGTGACTGTGATGTAAAGCTCAGTTCAGATCTGTCCATGCGCATTTGCGCATATCGCAGGTAGGGCAGCCCATTCATTGTAATGTGCTGCCCTACCTGTGAGAAACACAGGCGAATAAGTCCTGACTCTTTTTTTGAATCCCACCACACCAAGCTAACAGGTGCTGCAAACACATGTGGTTTGGCATGTAATAAAAGATCTCATAGGTGCAGATGTGTGGGGGTGTCATTCAAAGGTCAGTATGTGACAGCTCCATATCACACAGAGTCTGTGCGGCAGTCACTCTGTGGGGAGTTAACTGATGCAAGGGGGTAGTGGAGACCCTAAAGTAAGAGGGGGCTCTGATATAAAGATCCCCCTTATATGAGTATCCTCATTCCTCACTCCCCTCTTACATAAGTGAACCCCTTTACCTTAGAGTATTCACTCTGCAGACTCTGGTGTAAAGGGGAACTTTGATATAAGGGGTCTCTGGTCACCAGAGGTTCCCCCAAACATCAGAGTTCCCAGCATTCCTCCTCACATCAGAGTCAGAAGAGTTTACCCTTACAGTGCAAGGGGAAACTTTGCGGACTCTAAGGTAAGGAAGAACTCTGCAAACTCTGAAGTAAAGGGGGCTCTGGTGACCACAGAACCTCTTATATCAGAGTTTCCCTTTTACACGAGAGCCTGCACTACACTAAGGTTCACTGATGTAGGAGGGGCAAGAGCCTGCAACATTCCCTGGTACACCATGGTCTGCAGAGTCTCCCTTTACATCAGCATCCACAAAGTTCCCACCCACACTGTAAGTGGTAACTCTGCTGGATCTGATGTACTGTAAATGGGAACTCACTGCTGAACCATGATAAAGGGCCTGGCAATGGGAGTAGAGTCCCAGGATCAATAGGATGGGCCCGGGCTCGCGTCAGGAGGGCCCTTCATGGTTTCTTGCACTGAGGCCCTTAAAGTTCTAGTTACTCCTCTGCTCTCAACCATTGAGCATGGGGAGGAACATGGCATGTGAGCAGTACTACACAACAAAAAAGCTCTGCACCCATGAGGAGGAGGAGGAAAAGGAAACTAAAAAAAGGAACATTTGTAAATCAAAGCAAAGGTATGGTGGCATGGTGGAAGAGATAGAGAAGAAGGAGCAAAATGGTGTATTAGCAGCAGTTAAAAAAATGTCAGTTATGTGCCCTTTAGGAGGAGAGGGAAAAGGGCACATTAGCAGACACAAACAAAATTGGCTGCTATTTACTTTTAAAGGATAAGTTCACCTTTCTGAACATGTTACATGTTATACCCATATTTAGAGTATAACATGTAAGATGTTCTGCATCAGACATTAGCTGCTGACTTCATGTATCATTAAGATGTTGCTCCTACTGAGCTCTGTGATTCAGAGTCATGTGTTTCCTTATACATGTGGTTTCCTAATGGCTTGTACTTTTACCATGTCTGACATGCTGTCAGATGCCTGCATTTGACAGCATGACATGCCATTTCTATAAACCTCTCTAAACAGCACAAGCGTTCCCCCTCACCCAACCTATTTAAGAAGCTAGAACAATCCAGACTGGAACTAAACATATGCCTTACTACAAGGGCTGAAAAACAGCTAAGATGGACGAACCATAATTTTTTTACATGGCGGGATCGCCCAGGATCCCTATTAGCACATAAACTTACTCCCAGACACTCCCATCACACACTTCCCAAAATAAGGTTATCCGGAGGACAGCTCTCACAGAACCCCCAAAAAAGAAACCACAAACTGTGGCCCCATCGTCCATCAGGGAATTTTTGGGGACTCTCCCTCTCCCGACCATTACCGACGATCATAGAGAGCTAGTAGACCAACCATTTACAAGCGAAGAGGTCAATGACGCTATAAAATCTCTCTCACTTCACAAATCTCCGGGCCCGGACGGGTTTCCCAATATTTACTATAAAAAGTTTTCCACACAACTAGCCCCACACCTGAGCCTTTATTTCAACTCCCTGAGGGATGGGGGAATGGTCCCACCGGACGATAACAAGGCCTACATCAGCGTAATCCCTAAGCCTAACAGGGACTCTACCGATGTACGCAACTACCGCCCAATATCACTAATTAACTGTGACCTAAAAATCCTAACAAAGATATTGGCCCTCAGAATCAATTCCTTTCTAGAACATTATATACATAAAGACCTGTCGGGGTTTGTCGCAGGACGTCAGACCTTGGATCAAATTCGCAGATCCATTGCTCTGATCTCGGCGGCACGCTCCAACTGGGACAATCTCCCAAATCGGGAACTTTTACTACTGTCACTAGACCTTAATAAAGCTTTTGATAGCTTAAACTGGGACTATCTCTTTGTTACCCTCGAAACCATGGGATTCGGACCCACATTTCTCGCACTGATGAAAACGCTTTATAGCTCACCGATGGCTCAAATTTCTATCATAAATCATCTATCCTCCCAGTTCAGCGAGACACTAGACAAGGATGCCCACTCTCCCCTTTACTATTTGCCCTGGCAATAGAGCCCCTAGCAATGGCCATTCGATCCCACCCTAACATTCATGGGTTCCAATGTGGCCAACAAGAACACAAATGTGCACTATTTGCAGACGATGTTCTTATGTACATAACCAAACCCCAGACTTCTCTTCCAGAACTTTTATCCTTACTACACCGTTTCTCACTGATTTCAGGTCTGACTCTGAACACACAAAAAACTCTAGCACTTAATATCTCTTTACCCCCTTCTGAAGTACAGCTCCTCCGAAGCCTACATAGCTTCAAGTGGGCATCCCACTCCCTCCCATACTTGGGAATACAGCTGACCCCTTCAATAGCTACACTGTACAAAGCCAATTATCCCCCTCTATTCAAAAAACTTAAAGAAGACCTTCGTGATTGGACTGACTACTCCCTCTCCTGGTTCGGTAGAATCAACTCAATAAAAATGACCTTCTTACCCAGACTCCTATACTACTTTCGAACACTACCAGTAGCAATTCCAAAGGGAGACATGCAACACATACAAACTGAAGTCCTACGTTTTATATGGGGGAACAAGAAATCACGAATACAAAAAAAAACACTTTACACACCTAAAACTATGGGAGGACTCGGCCTTCCCAACCTACAAGCATACTATCACTCAGCACAGATAGCTCAACTCATCTACACAACAGCCAGAGGCTCGGCCCCTCTATGGGTGTATATAGAGGCACTGGCGTGCCACCCAATTGCTATAGGAACACTGATGTGGCTTTCCAACCGCAAACGCCCACCTATAATGTGCCCCACACTGTCACACTCATTGGCGATATGGGACAGGACACGACATAGAGCATCCCTCGCATCATATCACACACCTCTAGCACCCATATTCTGTAACTCAGAATTCCCCCCTGGCCTTACCCCACAACAGTTCCAATGGTGGCTTAATAAGGGTCTATTAAGAATTGGGGACTTCCTCTATGGCAATCAAATGCACTCGAGAGATTACTTCAAAGATAACTTCTCAATGCCCCCCGCCGAGATTTTTAGATACTATCAAATTTCCTCATTTATCACTTCCAAACTCAAAAAGGGGGGTGGACCCGTCACTCTCACCACTCTAGAACTGACCTGCCAAAATAGAAGCAATCAGAGAGGGCGAATTTCTGCTGTCTACTCTTCGCTTACTGAACCTGACTCTAAATTATCATACATGACACAATGGGAGAGCGACCTGAACCTCTCCTTTGAAATGTCAGACTGGCAAGATATTGCCCATAGCCTGTCAACACCACCCTTATCGAAGCAAACTATAAGACGTTGCTCCGGTGGTATTTAGTCCCCACAAGAATAGCAAAAATGCACCCATCTTCCTCACCTAATTGCTTCCGGCAGTGTGGACAGATGGGCACCATGCACCATGTTTGGTGGCAATGCCCACTGGTTGTCAGATTCTGGATCAGAATATACAATCTGATCAATTCGGTCACAGGTGTCAACATACGACGGTCCCCAGAAAGTGCACTCTTTCATAAACTGCCAGATGAGGTCCCCAAAAAATCATTGAAACTCATAACTTATATCTTTCTGGCGGCAAGAATAACGATTGCAAGAAACTGGAAACATTCACGCATACCTCTAGACCAGGTAAAAAGCAAACTCAATTGGATCATGATCAATGACAAACTCACTCATACTCTCCATAATAAATCAGAGATGTTTAACAAGATCTGGGATCCTTGGATTGAGCACATCTCTACCTAAAGAAGAACTCCAGGTGACCCTCCTCCCCCTTCCCTTCCCCTCCTCTCCCCCTCTACCCGACCTCTCTCTTCTTCTCCTCCCTCCTTCCGCTACTCCTTTTTTTCTTCCCTCTTCGTTACTTCTTGTTTTTAATTGATTTCAATGTATTGTTATTTGAAAGTACAATTCGTACAACCTGGTAAAGATACTTGAATAAACTGTTGCAGATAGGACAGAATGGCCAACACAAACAGGGAAGGGGAACCAACCCTGGAATTTTTGTACAGGGTCACCAGTAGCCCTGAAGCCTTCCTACTCCCCTCTTTGGTACCACTATACCTGAAAAGGGCCCTTACGTAGTTATTAGCGAGTACCAGACCCCTATTAAGGGCATGAGCCATTCTACGAAAATGCTGTTTATAGGCCCCTTAATTCCTATTGACCAATGAGCACTATGTTAATGCACTGTTGCAACATTAATATGTTGAATTGATGATTACTTGGTTACCTGTGAAACGTTTGTTATTGTTTTGTACCTACCTCAATAAAAATATTGAAATATAAAGGATAAGTTCACCTTTCTGAACATGTTACATGTTATACCCATATTTAGAGTATACCATGTAAGATGTTCTGCATCAGACATTAGCTGCTGACTTCATGTATCATTAATGGCTTGTACTTTTACCATGTCTGACATGCTGTCAGATGCCTGCATTTGACAGCATGACATGCAATTTCTATAAAATAGTGCTTGGCCAAATGTCCTTTTGTTTGCCAATATCTTGTACTGTATATTAGCCTTGAAAATGGACATAACTGATTTTCAAGTTTTGTCACCCCAAGACTTTATTTGGGCTATTAACTCAGTGGGTTTGATGAATTCCCCTAGAACCAAACCCAAATACAAGTGCTCATCCCTAATGAGTATTTTAGTTATAGAGTATAGGATTGAAAGATCAAACATGATTTACCAATGTTCTCTTAACCACTTCAGCCCCGGAAGACCAGAGCAATTTTTGCGATTCGGCACTGCGTCGCTTTAACTGACAATTGCGCGGTCCTGCGACGTGGCTCCCAAACAAAATGTATGTCCTTTTTTTCCCCACAAAAAGTATTTGATCACCAGTGCGTTTTTTTTGCGCTATAAACAAAAAAACAGCGACAATTTTGAAAAAAAAATATTTTTTTTTTACATTTTGCTATAATAAACATCCCCAAAAAATATTTAAACATTTTTTTTCCTCAGTTTAGGCCGATATGTATTCTTCTACATATATTTGGTAAAAAAAAAATCGCAATACGCATTTATTGATTGGTTTGCACAAAAGATATAGCGTCTACAAAAGGGGATAGTTTTATGGCATTTTTATTGATAACTTTTTTTTTCACTAGTAATGGCGGCGATCAGCGATTTTTATCATGACTGCGACAATTTTGACACATTTTTGGGACCATTGGCATTAATACAGCAATCAATGCTAAAAAAAATTGCATTGATTACTGTAAAAATTTGTAAAAAAAAAAATTTGTAAAAATGTCACTGGTAGTGAAGGAATTGACCACTAGGTGGCGCTGTAGGGGTTAAGTTTGTTCTAGGTAGTGATTCTAACTGTGGGAGGGGGGCTATGTGTGACATGTCACTGATCAGCGCTCCCGATTACAGGAAGAGCTGATCAGTGAAAGTGTCCGTTCTTCCTCACCGTGAGACGATCGTGGGTATACCCGCGGACATCGGGTCCGCAGCACCTGCGATCGCGATCACGGAGCTCCCGGTGTGCACCCGTAAGCCGCCTCTTAAAGGGCAATGTACAGGTGCCTGTAGGTGCCCTTCTGCTGCAGTATATCTGCACAAGGCGGCCGGGAAGCTGTTAAACCAAAGCTATTTTTTCCCCTTTTTATGGTATACACAGTACATTTCAGCTTAATAAGGTATCTCTGTAGATCTTTCAAGGCTTTGGTAATTCTTAGCCATAAAAGTAAATGTGTACCAGTGTGTTATACATGTCAGAGTAGATTTTAAATCCTAGTCATTCACACAGCACTGAACGCATGACAGAAACAGTGGATGTTATCAGGTCTTGCACAGTCCTATTTATTTGAAAAGCTGCCAGAGCTACTGCTGATTCTTTGGATGATCTGGGTTATAAAAATTATGATTTTAAGACTGCAAATCCTCTAAATATGTCAGCCAGGTATGATATGTTTCAAAGCAAATGTTTTTTTGTCACAGGTGTCCTTATACTTAGCATTTAACTTGGATCCTATATTGCTTTGTGTAAATAATAAAACCAAATTAATCATTGTGTTGTAGAGATATAGATTGCTGAAACTAATTGATAAAAGGGACAGGATTAATTAAAGTGAATAAGTAATTCCACTAGTTGGGCCCTAACATTGCAGGTACCTCCTAGTGACTGCATGCAGACATAGGGGTTGATTTACTGAAGGAAAATAGACTGTGCAGTTGCTCTAGAGCTTAGTAAATGAGGGAAAGCTCTGCTGACTTCCATTATCCAATCATTTGCAAGAGAAAAATGATGTTTTATTATGTTCCTTGCATGTGATTGGATATTATTTGTAAAGTGAAGCTTTACCTCGTTTACTTAGCTCTGAAGCAACTGCACTTGCACTTTAATAAATCAACCCCCAATGTATTCCTCCAAAGCATCCTATCAAAATTAACATATGTGGGCTGTGTTAGGTAAAAAGTGACCAGATATGTGATGGTTGCTAATAATTCATCTTTTAAAGTATTTTTCAAATAAATGTAGTATAAGTACCTTGGTTAGACTTATGCCGCGTACACACGTTCGGACTTTGTCCGCCGGACTATTGTCCGCTGGACCTAGTCCGGCGGGACTTCCCCACACACGGCCGGACTTCCGAGCGTGTGACTTGCCCACATACGCCCGGACTTCTCCGGCGGACAATCCGCTGGACAAAGTCCGCGGGACTTTTGAAAATGAACGGACTTGCCCACACACGGAGCAGTCCGTTCATTTAGAACGTAACTTCAGGTATACGTAGCTAGCGTAGGCAGTAAATGCCGGCGCGCTAGCTCCGTCACCTGGCATGGATTTAAAGGGACTCCCCACGCCGAAAAACGGCGTGGGGGTCCCCCCCCAAATCCATCTCAGGCCCTTATCTGAGCACGCAGCCCGGCAGGCCAGGAAAGGGGTGAGCGCCCCCCCTCCTGAGCCGTACCAGGCCACGTGCCCTCAACATGGGGGGTGCCCTGGGGAAAGGGGGGCCGTGCGGCCCCCCCACCCCAAAGCACAAAGCACCTTGTCCCCATGTTGATGAGGACAAGGGCCTCTTCCCGACAACCCTGGCCATTGGTTGTCGGGGTCTGCGGGCAGGGGGCTTATCGGAATCTGGGAGCCCCCTTTTATAAGGGGGCCCCCAGATCCCGGCCCCCCACCCTATGTGAATGAGTATGGGGTACGATGTACCCCTACCCATTCACATAAGGTGTAAAATGTAAAGTAAAAAAACACACAATTTTGAAAAAATATTTTATTGCACTGCTCCGGGGGTCTTCTTCCGTCTTGGGGGTCTTCTCGCCGGACTCGTCCGCCATTTACCTAGCTCTTTTACCGAGCGGGGAAGTCCGGCTACCTTCTTCGTCGTCGCCGCCGTCTGGGGGTCTCGATCCGCCTTCGGGAGTCTTCCGGGGTCTCTTCTGTTCTTGCCGCTGTTGTCGCTTTCTGCGCCGCCTTCTTCTTCTTCTTCCACCTCTTCTTCTTCTTCTTCTTCCGATGTTGACACGTCGCTCTCTCTGGCCGGAATTCCAGAGCCGCGCTGTGCTGGGACTTATATAGGGACAAGGGGACAGGGTCACATGCTCATGTCACATGGTGACCCCGCCCCCTTGTGATGTCACAGTCCCAGCATCCTCCGGGACTGTGACATCACAAGGGGGCGGGGTCACCATGTGACATGAGCATGTGACCCTGTCCCCTTGTCCCTATATAAGTCCCAGCACAGCGCGGCTCTGGCATTTCGGCCAGAGAGAGCGACGTGTCAACATCGGAAGAAGAAGAAGAAGAGGAGGAAGAAGAAGAAGAAGGCGGCGCAGAAAGCGACGACAGCGGCAAGAACAGAAGAGACCCCGGAAGACCCCGGAAGACCCCCGAAGGCGGATCAAGACCCCCAGACGGCGGCGACGACGAAGAAGGTAGCTGGACTTCTCCGCTCGGTAAAAGAGCTAGGTAAATGGCGGAGGAGTCCGGCGAGAAGACCCCCAAGACGGAAGAAGACCCCCGGAGCAGTGCAATAAAATATTTTTTCAAAATTGTGTGGTTTTTTACTTTACATTTTACACCTTAGGTGAATGGGTAGGGGTACATCGTACCCCATACTCATTCACATAGGGTGGGGGGCCGGGATATGGGGGCCCCCTTATAAAAGGGGGCTACCAGATTCCGATAAGCCCCCCGCCCGCAGACTCCGACAACCAATGGCCAGAGTTGTCGGGAAGAGGAACTTGTCCTCATCAACATGGGGACAAGGTGCTTTGGGGTGGGGGGGATGCACGGCCCCCCTTTCCCCAGGGCATCCCACATGTTGAGGGCACGCGGCCTGGTACAGCTCAGGAGGGGGGGGGGGGCGCTCGCTCGTCCCCACCCCTTTCCTGGCCTGCCGGGCTGCGTGCTCGGATAAGGGTCTGAGATGGATTTGGGGGGGACCCCCGTGCCGTTTTTCGGCATGGGGAGTCCCTTTAAATCCATGCCAGGTGACGGAGCTAGCGTGGCGGCATTCACTGCCTACGCTAGCTACGTATACCTGAAGTCACATGCTAAATGAACGGACTTTCCGATGAGCGGCAAGTCCGTTCATTTCAAAAGTCCGGCGGACTAGCCTACTAACGGCGGGATTGTCCGCCGGACTGCCAAGTCCAGCGGATAATTTTAAAACAAAACTTAAAACCTAGTCCGCCGGACTTTTGGCGCCAAAAAGTCCGCCGACGCCCACACACGAGGGGATTGTCCGCTGGACTTGACTCCAGCGGATAATCCCGCGGGATAGTCCCTTCGTGTGTACGCGGCATTAGTCTCATCCCTGTGCAATTGTACAGCCCAAAATAGAGGAGGGAGAAGTAGCACAAAACACCAATCAGTTGTGCTATTGATGGGTTTTTAGCCCATCAGGGGCAGAGCTTTTGCCAGACTTCAGTTAGATGATAACTATTTGGGCTTCTTTCAGGTGGAATGGGGTTTTCTAGAGATTGGATTCTGGGGAACAATGTTGTGATATGAAGAATGCGATCCTTACAACTCCTATGTGATATTAAGTGAAGGGGATCTTATTATCTCATGTTGTTTAAGCTTTTGTGGTAGAATTTTAATCAACCAGTGATAGACTCTGGTGAAGTGTGTTGTTCCCCTCTGTGTCTCTGAAGTGTTTTGTGTGGGGTGTTCAGGGCTCAAAGAGCTCTGGCTAAGAAAAACTTGTTGAATAAAGTAGACGCTGAGTAGACTTTCTGATCTATAAGCCCCAATAATTGTTGTTGCAGTAAGGAAAGGTTCTGAGGTTGGGTCTCCTGAAGAGATTGTTCAGGGACTTGAGGTGGGATAGCTGGGTAGTGATCATGCATATCTGTTTTAGTTTGGTCGTTTGGAGTTTGGACCATAATTCATTCAATTTGCCTGTAATAATTCTTTTGTGTGCTTCCCAAACCATTATATTCAAGTTGAGTTGAAAGTATTAATCTATTGAACTGGTCAAACCTGAAACCTCGACATACTATTATCTTCTCACTGCTTCTCTCTGCCCCTTTCTTCCTTTTCTAGGTGGCACCCTCTCTTGGGGCCAACGCCCTTTTTCTTACCTTTCTACTTTGACCTTTTGAGCTATACATACCTATTTAGAGTATTTCTAAATGATGTTATTGGAATATTGATCGACTGATCATCACATCATATCTCATCTAAGATTAGATACCACATATGATTCTCACTTTGAGGACGTAGAGGTATAGAATCCAGCTCAAGGGTTTGAGTGACAACCGTTATCGAAAAGCTCTAATGGTGTAATTTCTTATACTTACAGTTGAATTTGCTATGCTCAAGTACATGTACAAATGTTAATATGATTGTACATGTAGCACCCTCTACCTGAAGGTAGGTGCTAGAGTAGGATTTTTCCTAATTTTCAGGGATATGTGCAGGTAAATTTAGCCAGGCCTGTGCTGTAGGCTGGGCCTGGTTGTTTTGATTCTGGGACTGGGAGTGTACAGTGTAGTGGTGGGTGAGACCACCTGTGCTCTGACTCAGAGGCGCCTCCCCTGCTTTCAGAAAGATTGTTTTGGAAGAGAGGTTGGACTTGAGGTTTGAGTGGCAGGAAGCTCATGTGAGGAGCTCTGACCAATAACCTCTGGGTGTTGGCAGGGGGCAGGCCTCCCATATAAGCTGGGGTTACATGCTGCTAGATAGGAGTTCTGAGAGCAAGATAGGACAGAATGGAGTACTAGGCTGCTGTTCCAGGCATCCCCACGTAGGGGATGCGGGAAGCACGGAGGAAGGCTGGAGGAGCCATTGAAATGCTTTGGAGAATAGAGACTTGTACACAGATGAAGGTTGGTGAAGGAGAAGTAGCAGTAAAGAGTCAGGAGGAAAGTTGCAGAGTCAAAGTCAAGCTGCTGTGACCGGGGGAACACAGGACTTGTACTTTGGAGGAGGTCAGTGCTAAAG
This sequence comes from Lithobates sylvaticus, assembly GCA_028564925.1. Lineage (NCBI taxonomy): Eukaryota > Metazoa > Chordata > Amphibia > Anura > Ranidae > Lithobates > Lithobates sylvaticus. The sequence continues at coordinate 456,034,233 of CM053027.1, read as the reverse complement.
AAGTATAGAAGAAGATCGGAGAAGTAGTGCAGAGTGCTGTGGCCGGGGAATGCAGCATTTGCAGCAATGGACTGGCTGGGAGCAGTAGTCTGCCTATTACCATGTGTCAGGTCAACAGGGAGAGGTACCGAGTATCTCTGGCCTGGTAAGCACTTTGGTAATGACTTCCAAAAGTCTGTGTAACTTTCAGATTCTTTGAGCCACCGGGGAGAGGTGTTGTGTGCCTTTGGTTTATGGATTGGTTCAAGTGACACTATTCAAAGACTTTAAAGTACATCTATCAATTGGAGGATTATTCAGAGTGATTCTCAGTTGTAGAAATGGAAGTAAAACAGCATTAAATCTAAATGTGTTTCTTGTGAAAAAGCAATATGTGCCCTGTGTTTATGCAGCTCTTCTCTGGGTTTTTAGAGAGAAGCTTCCAGTTAAGGTTGCTGGGGTGGAGTTGTAAGCATGGAAAGGCATGTTGTGATGTATTTTGGGGAGGGATAGCTGGGTAAATTTAGGTGGATAGGGGTGTTTGCTTTTTTGCTTTTTATCATCTGTTTTAAAAAAAAAAGTTATAATGTATCCTTCAGAAACTATTTAAAAGCCAATTGCATCCTTAAAGAGGAAGTAAACCCTGATGGGTTTACTTCCTCTTTGTTTCCCTGCAAAGGTAAAGCATAATGGATTACTATGCATCACATAGTAGCCCATTATGTGTCACTTACCTGACACAGGAGCCAGCGATGTCACCGCAGTCGACTGTAGCACGAAGAGTCCATCTTTCTTCCGGGTATCGCTGCTCCGGCGATGTGAGTGGCCGGAGCAGCGATGACATCACTCTGGCGCATGCGCACGGGAGCCGTAAGTGACGGCATGTTTGCCTTCACTTGCGGCACGCCCCAGTGCGCCTGCGCCGTTGTCTACGGTGCACATGCGCCATAGACAGCGGTGCCCTATTTTTGTAAAATATTTCCTTAACCGTGTAGGTTAATGAGATATTTCTTGGACCTACAGGTAAGCCTTAATCTAGGCTTACCTGTAGGTCAAAGTGGTCTGTAAGGGTTTATAACCACTTTAAAAACAACCCAAATTATGCCTTTCTCATTGATACCTTTTGCCAAAAAGATAACATTTTGCAGAAATCTACTTATTTTCATGTAAGTTTCAGGAAAATAAAAACAACAAAATGTGCTTATCTCTACCCACAATGGTGTATTTTAAGATGCTTGTGGTGTGTAGCTTTTTCTCCTCTCTGCCTGGCAATCACTTTCATAGTTTCAATGTGAGTTTGAAACTAATTGGTGCCTGTCAGAAATTTCTGAGGACAGACATAGGCTTTCTGTAGCTAAGAGACAGAAAATAGTTTGCAGTATGTGTGTTTGGGAAGCCTTCTGTTACATCACACGCATTTGTACTCAGATCAACAGATCACTAATAGACTTAGGTGTGATGGGCTGGAGCACTACAACTATGCTTGCATAACAATCTAAAGTGCTGATCAAGTAAGCTAGATTTCTTGTTTGCTCCTTATGGTTTTAATTTCAGTTTAATTTCAGTGGCGTCTCTAGCTTTCATATTTAGGGGGGGCACATTGGGGGACAAGAACAAGAGTAATATATATATATATATATATATATATATACATACATACACACACACACATTTTATTAATGACAATGGGCATCAAACGCATAAACATGAAATATTCATGACAATGCACACGAAACGCACAGACATTGAATATACCTGACAATGGGCATCAAAATACACAAACATGAAATATTCCTGACAATGGGCATCAAATGCATAAACATGAAATATTCCTGACAATGGGCATCAAATGCATAAACATTAAATATTCCTGAAAATGGGCATCAAATGCATTAACATGAAATATTCCTGACAATGTACACGAAACGCACAAACATGAAATATTACTGATAATGGGCATCAAACGCACAAACATGAAATATTACTGACAATGGGCATCATACACATAAACGTGAAATATTCCTGACAAGGGCATCAAATGCATAAACATGAAATATTCCTGATCATGCACAGTGGCTGTGCCGTGTAAGCGGGAGATATTTGTAATCCGGCGGTGCTGGGGACTTATGGTCACCCTAGGCTAGTGGCTGTCAGGACCCACAGGTCAGTGGCCAGCAGGACCCACTGATCAGTGGCCAGTAGGACTCACAGGTCAGTGGCCAGCAGGACCCACAGATCAGTGGCCAGCAGAACCCACAGGTCAGTAGCCAGCTCCCAGCAGGACCCACAAGCTGTGGGTCCTGCTGGCCACCCAGCAGGGGCTGCTCTTCTCTGACTCCACCCCTGGGAGCTTGAGCAAACATCCGCCACTGTCGTGGACTACAACTCCCATAAACAATAGCAATGGCCGGCGGCTGTCGTGCGACAGCGACGTCACCTGGGTTAGTCCTGCTTACTGGCTCACACAGTCAGAGTGATTCATTCAAGACGGATGCACAGCTGCGGCGCTGGCCGGCAGCCATTAATAAATGAATACATTTATTACAGACAGTGCTTAATTGGCACATGGGGGCACACTGTAAAATGGGGGGGGGGGTTGTGGCCCCCTCAGGCCCCACCCTGGTGACGCCCATGTTTCAGTTCACTGGAATGTACCAATAACTATGTTTTTATTTTATTAAAAAGAATGTAATTTTTTTTTAAAGCAATAGTCCACCACTGGATGTGAGGGAGAGCAGTTTTCCAGAAATCGATGGTTTAGATAAGTATAAACTTTCTGCTCAACCTGCATGGGTAAAACTTTTTTGGGGAATTATTTTTTAAAGATACAGTATATGTGTATTTCTGTACAGGTATAGAAACGTATATATCTCTGTGTGGCAATGTATTTTTTTTGTATTTGGTATGTTTCTCTTTTATATTTGAGTTAAACAACGTTCTCATTTCATTGTATATAATACTGATGTATGCAATTGTACATACACACAATTAAATATGTTTTAGAGCTGTCTAGAGATAGTCTTATCCACTAACCCAGACCCTTACAGTTCAAAAGGGTGTGTTAAAATCCCTGTAATATTTTTTTTTGTCGTTTTATGCATAAATATGCATGTTACAATGTTAGTAATACTAGCAGAAGTACCTTAATACAGTTGCGTTACATCATCTTAAATTTATAATGTATGTCTGAGTAGATTTTTTTCTATATCAGGTCTATTATGCTATTAAGTAAAACTGAATGCTGGTGGATTTATGTGCACCTGTACAGAATTGCCCCTCCCACGTGCACAATTGGTTTGTTAATAATAGATTGAGCAGCGTGACATTTTTTTCCTAGTTGTGCTGAGTTTCCAGGTGTAAAGAATATGATTTTCTCAATTATTCAACTCCATGACCCCTACCTCTGGGAAGCATTTTAGTGGAGAGGTATTGGGCACAGCTCTGCATGCAGGCATCCAATTTTTCTGCTAGTAAAGTATTAATGATTCCATTGAGATAAAAATGAATTTGTGCAGCTAATTAGTACCCAAGATAAATGGTAGCGCAGAGGACCGCAGCATTTATTATTTGTTTATTTGCTGTTTACTCATGCTTAGACTGTATGTGGCATCCAAATATAGATGCAAACTTGGTAAATCCCCTATAGTAATTTTGATGTAAATAAATGGGATGTCACAGTGGCTTCTGGACTGAAGCATGTCCCATTCATCTCTTTTATTTCTCTGTGGCTAGTCTTTCTTTCATCACATGCTTTTGCAAATCAAAGCAGTTGTGATGACCTGTGTGTGCATAAGAAATCCCCACATATTAGAGTATTTAAAAAGATTCTGTAATGATGGGAATAATACAAATGTGTAGACTGATTCTTAGCAATGCAATAAACTCCACTAGAGTCCCTGTGTGTAATTGTTTTAAAGTCTCAAGTGGATACCTTCAGAGCTCTCTGGTATTGACCTGTTTGAGTGGGTGTCAATAACAAAGACCCTCTTAATACATTCAAAGTCAGAACATTCTAAAGAAATTATTTAGCCTAATTGAAGAGTGTATTAATAACATAGTTAAAAGTAAATGGGTGTCTGTGCATCAAGCATGTGTGATTATGTTAAAACCAATACAGTTTTATAGAACTGACATATGTAAGACTGCCTTTTACAATATAGGGTTAAAAAATAGAAAGAAATATATATATATATATATATATATATATATATATTTATATACACTACTATATATATATATATATATATATATATATATATATATATATATATATATATATATATATATATATATATATATATATATATATATATATAGAGAGAGAGAGAGAGAGAGAGAGAGAGAGAGAGAGATAGATATCTATATATATATATAGAGATATATACTATACATCACATGCTCCAGGAAATGCAGTTTAAGTGACTACCTGAATAATTAAAATTTTATTTAACTGTTGGAGATTGCAGAGAATTCATGTTAAGGTGAATTAGGTGAACATGCCAGTGAATGGTGCCTGTATGCAAATTAGCTTTCTAGCACTCACTAAAATTAAAAGTCTAGAGTGCTGCAATATGGAACTCATACATTTGGCTTTTCTGTGTTTGTGTGTGTGTGGGGCTTTAAAAAAAAAATGTATAGCTTCCAGTTTATCCATGAAAATCCTGGGTAAGCCAACAATGGTCTTCTGATAACAGCTACAAAGCTCCTGACATCTATTGAAATGCCCTCTTTCAATTACAGCCCTTGTATTAGTTCATGGGTGGGTTAATGGGTGAAGGTTGCAGTGGATTCCTCACATAGTAGTGTATCCGTGACGAATAAATTCTGTGCTAGTGGATGAGGCTGTGATTTGAAGACACCTGACATGACATACATTCATATGCCTATATGATTAGGCTTTCTGGTAAAAAGATTTGATACTAGCATGGTGGTGTGTTGACAAATACACTGAAGCTGGTGTGAGTGTCTTACCTCCTTTCCCTCACCGTCCTTTTCTGAACTTTATCTGTTTCCTACCTTTAGCGCTGCATACAGACTTTTGATTAGTTCATGGGTACCTGGTGATCTGTGAGGTCACTGAGTGGGTTACTGCATGGACTCCTTGGACAAAAAAGTGCTTAAGGGTTTAGAGTTTAACAATCCTAAATGTGTTATAATAAGAATAATACAATATACTGTATGTGCTTTCAGCTCAATGCAATCATTTTTATTAAACGTCCTTTTTTTTAATTCTGAATAGCCATACTGAGTTTTTTTTAAAGCCTTATGATGGGTACACATGGACTGAAAACATTCAGTCAGTGTGCACTGCTGTCTGTCTGATGGGACATTCTGGAAAACCAGCATCTGATCAGCAGTTGCCGCCAGTGGCTGTGAGCACTAATCAGTATGTTCTGGTGGCCCCCATCAGAATACAAAGGCACAGTGGTGGAGATTGCTGCACCAATATTGCTTGCATTGGCACAGCGATATTTCTTTTAGTTCTGTCAGGGAAGCTTTCGGAGAAGACCTGGCAAATATGCCAATGTCCGGTATGGCCTCGCTAATTCATGCATGTGCATAGCGCGTGGCACGCAGTGGCGAATCAGTGTGTGCACTAGTGCATGCAAAGCAGGATAATTGCCAGCGTCCAGTGGTCTATTTAATGACGGCAGTTATCCTCATCAGTTGCTGGATTATTGTCAGCCTTTGTATCCTGTGTTCCTGTGCTTTGTTCTTCTGATTGATTACCCATTATCAACCAGGCTTACCTCTGACTTGTTCTAGCTTCTCACCTGGCTCTGACCCTGGCTTGCGCCATAGACCTGCTCCTGTCTCTGTTCCTGATTGACATTCTGTGCTTGACCCTGGCTTGATCCTGACCACGCTTCTGCCTCTGCTCCTGATTGATTTTCTGTGGTTGACCCCCGACTCTGGCTTCTGACTTTGCTTCCAGCTCTACCCATCTGTCAAGAGCTGCCAGAGAATGATCTGCTGTATCTAACTTTTCTGCTCTCAGGTGTCCTCTCATTTGAAACCATCAGGCAGCTTCATTGTTGCAACCAGTGTTTCTTTGGCAGAGCACCCTCTGTCACCATTTTCAGGGGTACTTTCCACTGAGCCCTGTCGTCGCCTCAGCCTCCAGACAGGTACATGACAAGTTTAGCTCACTTGGTTGAATGAAAAAATACTAGAAGTGTGTACCGGTGTAATTCTCATCATCTGTTATTGTAAACATGAACATTGCACAGCAAAATCACTCTTGCATCCTATAAATAATTCCTGCTTTCTGTTATTCCATATCTAACTGCATTGTTCTACTTCCTATGTCTTTTTAAAGTCCCCTTTTACTGATTATTTTATAGGGTAAGACTGTAAGGGGTTAAGTACACAGACATTGTTATCAAATACAGGCTTTTGAACACAGGGTTGTTCAAATGCATGTGTTTGAACATAAAACACATCACAATTTTGTGTCTGGCTACAATACAAATGTGTATCAACAGGAACTGATGTGCCAAAAGAAACACAAAGCTGGTCAAACACAGCCTCTGACCAGTCATCCAAACTGCATTTTTAATGTACATCAAATGCAGTAAAATAATGAGCACCTACATGAACCCTAAATCGATTCAGCTATAACCACATGTTGTGCCGCTTATCATAAAATATTCTTCCCAGTTGATTTCTGTGAATATTGTAGATTGCTTCCATCAGTAGTAGTAACTACGGTATGTTTCTTTTCCTATTAAATGAAAGATCATTTCAACACATTTTTTATTTCTTCAATTCTTTTGTTTATAATGATTTGTAAATTCTTATTTTTAATGCATTATTTGAAGTCTAGGTGCATGTGAAGGCCATCTCTGAAATGAATACATTTTACCATCATGATAGATGCATATAAAAGCCACTCATATGCTACAGACACACAAATGTTCTAAATGTTTGTTTGTTAAAAAAAAAAATAATAATAATAATAATAATAATATGCTTCTTTCTTTGTTTTGCATGTTTCATAGATGCCTGTGTAAATTGTGCTGGACATACATATGAAGCTGGATTTAGAGTAGATTTAATGCTAGGTGTTTGTGGTACTTTAGATGTGTTTTACATGTGCTACCAGGGGCGTTGCAAGGTCTACAAAAGATTTGGGGCTAGAGACCATAGCAGCGAAGTAAAGAAAGTCATACGCTTGGGCGGGCATACACATGTATATAATATACGTGTGTGTATCTGTGTGTATTTATATATATATTTATATATATATATATATATATATATATATATATATATATATATATATATATATATATATATATACACACCGTATTTATCGGCATATAACACGCACTGGCCGAAAAAAGATCGAGCGCTGACAAAAAAGACCGAGACGACTGCTCGGCTCTGCTCGCAGTCCCGCCTCCCTGCTGTTTCTGGAGCGAGCGCTGCCGAAAAAGACCGAGCCGACTGTACTGTGTACTCGGCTCAGCTCCGCTCGCAGTCCCGCTCAGCAGGGAGGTGGGACTGCCAGCGGAATCGAGCAGTCGGCTCGGACTTTTTCGGCGGCGCTCCGTATTTTTTTGGGGCGCTCTGTATTTTTCGGTGCCATTCGCTATTTTTTGGGTCACAGACAGTGGGGATCGGCGTATAACACGCACCCACAACTTTCCCCCGATTTTAAGGGGGCAAAAGTGCGTGTTATATGCCGATAATTACGGTATATAATATATATTAAATATAAAATATTGTTACATATCTGCTGTGGATCCCGACTTACATCAGAGCCCCCTTATTACATCAGGGTACCCAGAGAGCCCCCCCCCCCCTTACATCATGGGGGGCTGTGGTTCCCGACAATTACATTGCCCGGCAGATTGGTACAGAAGTGGATGCTGGGACAATGATTAAATTGTTGTAACTGCTGAATATAGATAAGATTAACTAGTCATGTTCTTCCCGGCCATCAGCTGAGCAGATGGAGCCCGGAGCCAACCCTAGGTAAGAGACTCTGGGCTATGGGCCCCAAATTCGGGGCTCTAGCCCCAGTAGCCACCCCCTAGCGACGCCACTGTGTGCTACCCTTCATTCTTAAGGAAGCATTTTTAATTTTATTTTTTATTTTTTGCAAAATGATCCATTTAATGCAGCATGTGGGTTATTTTTAAATAAATTTGAACTTTAGCCCATGTTCTGCACTGGAATCATTTGCACTTCAATATAAGTGCTTTTCACATTGCGCCCTTAAACACCTACATGCAAGCCTCTGAATATTCTTTACATAAAGTACATTGATAGGTTATTTTCTAGAATAGCGTATCACTGCACTTTGAAAGGGTCAGAAGTTGTACAGAATATATAGCAACAAAAAAATTAAAAGGTGGGTAAGGGATGTGATTGCATGACTATTGTCATTTTACCTGGCAGCTTAAATATCCTATATAGCATTTATTTTTAAAATCTTCTTTTCAATCCCCTTTCATGTTGTTTATAAGTATAGCAATCTTTAAATGTGAAGATCTATAGCATAAATTGAACAATTTTCATGTTACATCTAAAATGTAGTCACAAGATTATAGCTTAACACGTTGGCTGTGTTAGAACTGTAATGCTATTGCTGTAAATGCCACTACAAGTGATGGTCTCCACTGTATTAAAATGCTCTTATTTCTTACTTCCTGCAGCTCTTGTGGTAAAGTTAGATCACATAATAATCTACTCACTACTGTCACAATGACAATTCCAGTGACGTGCATTTAAATGCAAGTTAAATGACAGCATACTGCAGTATTCATGACTGTCAACAAATAGCTTCTTAAAAGTGTACACACAAGCCTTTCGTTAGTACTTTCAGACTTAATTGGAATGAACCCTGAGAAGAAGAGTGTTAAGGTGAATGTGTTGCTCATTTATATCCCATGGAAGTACATGCAAACATAAAATCAAGAGAATTCAATATTTAGTTTAAATTAAAATGTGTGTATTCGTAAACCAACATTATTTGCTTAAGGGCAATGTGCTCCACATGTCTTAAATCAAGCATAGTTATTAATCTTCATTAGAAAAAAAAAAAAATTCATTTTAAATTATGTATACTTTGAAATTGCTTTTCCCAGTTTTCAAAAAATTATGCAAATTCTAAGAGAATATCTTTATTAAAAGCCGTAGTTTGCTTTAGCTTGCAGTATAGGGATTTTAAGGAGAAAAGGAGGGGTTTAAGAAAACCTGTGGGGAGTGAATTATACTGCATATCTATTGCTGGCCTCTCTTTTTTCTTCAAACGCTAGTTACCTGGCTGTTACCTGATCCAATAGTTTTGATACATTGTTATCCTCTGACAAAGTACACTGAGTTAAGTGAAAGTTGATTTACATTCTTATTCCAAGACAGTGATCACGGAGTCAGGACTATAGTGGGGGGGGGGGCTGTGGGGGGGGGGCTGAGTTTCCCCCTGACATTATACGGGCGGTCACATGACCACACATTGGTGATGTGAACATATGCATTTAGCTGCAAAATAAAAATTAAAAAAACGCACACTGTCTAGTACATATTCTTATTACAGAGGGGCTGGCAGGAATTGGCAGTAACTTTTTACAGGCAAAATAGCGGCAGGAGGGGAGGGGAGGGTGGGTTTGCAGAGGGGAGGGGCAGATTTAGAAAGGAGAGGGGAGGGGACAGGGAGGAGAGGGGAGGGGCGGGGAGTGGAAGAGATTGTGTTCTCACTGCTGACTATGGAACTGACGGGGAGAGGAAGGGGAGTTGACCAGATAAGGGTAGATGATTTGGGGTGTGTGCTAATGAGATCAGCTGGTCAACTCCTTCCTGTGTCATGACCTAAAGTGTTGCTGGCAGGTGGGCTGATAACAAGCAAGGGCTCTATACAGACAGTAGACAGATGTATCTTCCCTACTCCTGCAAGGTGTACACTGGTTGTTGGGGAAATGCTTTTTGTGGATGAGTCCCATTTTTTTAGGCCTTGCTCATGCCTTTATCAGCCTTTTCTCAGGGCTTGAGAAAGGGGGACTTATGAAAATGTGTTACTTTAACACCACTTTATCAGTCCAGTCTGCCAGCAAACTGGTAGAAGAGAAGGAAAAACTGCTCTCATACAGCGGCACTGCTGGCCCTGGTGTCAGCTCTTCAGCTCTGTGAAATATGGTGGTTGTGTACAAAGCATCCTCTCCTGTAGAACCTTGCAAGTGCATACTGTTATTGTTTTTATGTTGAATAAAGTTTTTTTTGTTTAAATGTTTTATTGTGCATGAACAATGCACTACCCTATTTCTTCATTCTTCTTTCATTCTAAATAACCTTATCCTAAATGCCCCCTTAAAGTCCCTATTTTAGATATAGCCACTTGTACTTTTTAAATCAGTAAGGGACCTATTTCGGAAGTTGCAGCTTATGCATGACCAAGTGGCACTCCAGCCCTCTTCTGAGCCAATGTGGTGGTATTGGACTTCACTGCAAACTTTAACTAAGCCATCATGGGAAAGGCATCCACCTCTGGGCTTGCGAGTGGATGTCCATCATTATTGAGCTTTACACTGTATAAAAAAGCAAACCATGGGCAGTATTGCATGACTCAGATGAGGACCAAAGCATCAATTGACTTAGCAGGCAGAAGTTCCTGGACTGGTTGTCCACTGATCTGAAGTGGGTACAGCTAAAATAATACCCACTTCCAGACAGTTATGCCATGCTGCACTTAATCATGTATATATCTGTGATCCAGCATCCCTGGGTGCCCACCGCCCCAGCTGTGCTGTCATTCGCTGCAACACAAGCATATTAATAATGATAATAAAAAAATATATATATATATATGTGAAAAAAATCATATCAAATTTGGTTTTGTTACAGCGGTACATGACCGTGCAATTGTCAGTTAAAGTAGCGCAGTGCCAAATAGAAAAAAATGGCCTGGTCATGAAGGGAGTAACATTTTCTGGCCCTTAAAAGGTAGGTAAAACTTGAGAGCTCATGAGTGAAACCGAGCAACAACTTGATACAAGTGGATGTCCATCAGGATACGATTGTCATGTTACTGGACTGAAATCAAGGACGTTTAAGTTCCCAACTCCTTCACCACTTCCCCTACATTCAAATAAAACATTTTTATCCTTATGGCTGTAAGAATGTAATATTTTTGCTTACTTTTTTTATGTGAATCCGGTAGTCAGCAGTGAGCTGTAATCAGCCTAACTGTACCTCAAGAGGAGCTAAATATGACTTTTTTTCTTAGCTACATGTTATTTTCTCCATCTGGGAGAAATAGAGTTATTATTATGTCTTATGGATGCTTGATAGCGTGGCAATTAAAGTGGTTTTAAACCCTTTACAACCACTTTAACCTACAGGTAAGCCTAGATTAAGGCTTACCTGTAGGTGCTTGAAATATCTCCCAGACCTGCACAGTCTAGGAGATATTTGCAAATCGACGTAGGGCAATTTCTTCTGTGTATGTGCCGGAGTTAGAAAGGGCATGCTGTGCCATCTCTAGCTCGGGTCATGCCGTTAAAGACGGCTCCCGCACGCATGCCCGGGAATGATGTCACGCAACTCCGGCAAGTCACAGAGCCAGAGTTCGCAGCCCCAGAAGGAAGAGGGGATAAGAATGGATGCTCGTTACTAGCGAAGAAGACGGGGACATTGTGGGCTTCTCCTGCAGGTAAGTGTCACATAATGGGCTACTATGCGATGCATAGTAGACCAATATGCTTTACCTTTGCAGGGAAACAAAAAGGAAGTAACACCCATCAGGGTTTACTTCCTCTTTAAGAAGGCCTGGGGACCCTGCTGAGGCTTTTTCCTTCTGAGGATGTCAGCCTTATGCCCCGTACACACGAGCGGATTTTGCTTCGGAAAAAACTTGGATGTTTTTTCCGATGGAATTCCGCTCAAGCTTGCCTTGCATACACACGGTCACACAAAAGTTCTCTGAACTTTCGACTGTCAAGAACACAGTGAAGTACAACACTACGACGAGCCGAGAAAATTAAGTTCAATGTTTCCGAGCATGCGTCAAATTGTTTCCGAGCATGCATAGGAACTTTGTGTGTGGTAATTTGTACAGACAATCGCATTTTTGGATAGGAACTTTTCCAGACTGAAAAATAGAGAACCTGCTCCTAATATTTCGCTGGCTGGAATTCCGCCAGCAAAAGACAGATGGAGCACACACACGGTCGCATTTTCCGACACAAAGCTCTCATCTGAGTTTTGCTGGTGGAATTTCCGATCGTGTGTATGCGGCATAAGAGGTCAGTATCTCCTAGATTCAAGGCCTAGTCACATGGAGGGATAAAGGAATCTCCTCTCCTGGTAGGAACACCTGACAGTATTAGCTGTTGGAGCAAACATCATACAGCCAAGGGGACGCAAAGCTGCAATTATTCCATATGGAAATGTGGTGAGGCATAATTCAGTGCTAAGTTAAACACATGAACCTTTCCATGTTGTCCTGCCTTGGAACGGAAATATTAGATATTACTTGAACCTCAATTGGTAAACAGCCAGAGCTCTGAAGAAGTCCAACCAATATTTTGAAGTTAACAATCATAGATTGTTGAGAGAGATCTAGAAGAGACTGAGGCATAGTCTAATGTTTGAGATCAACGTGAATAAATATAAAGTGCGGCGCTCCTAAAGTGTTTCAAAAAATTAATATTTGAACAGGTAAATAAATAAAACTATTAGAATATAGATTGTGAATGAGTAGTGAAAAATCAATATATGCTGAAAATTATTGATAATAAATATGCTGAAGGATATTAATAATAAATATTCATAATCAATTAGAAGTGATTATATGAGACGATATTAAAAAGCAACAATATTACACCAAAAATAGTGGCATAGGTGTGTGCAAAATATTATAAAGTGACTTGTGCGGCTTGTCTGAAGTTTTCAATCACCAACTGGACAAAAGGCTTACCGACTTTCGTGGACTCAGTAGGCTTATGCCGTGTGAGTCAAACGTGCTGAATGGTGTTTATACTACACCTAGATGAGCAGCTGTTCCAGGATTATGATGCAGTGAAGACCACGGATAAATGCAGACAGTGGACGCTCAATGGAAGCCCAAGGTGGGGGTGGTGGAAGGTGTACATTGTAGTTCATCCCCAGCAGTATTACCGGCAAAAAAGGAATGAGGCCATATAGTGTAATACCGTATAGGCTAATAAAATTTATTTTTAAAAAAGCAGATGGGTACTCACATGTGCAGAGAAAATGCAAGCATATATGGAAAGAATTGGCAGCAGTGGCATCAGCAAATTAGTCTCCCGACATGTTTCGCCTTATAGAGGCATCATCTGGGGGTTTTCTCTCTAGGTTTACACGCAACAATTATCCCAAAGAGGCTCCAGAGCTTTTTTTACAGTGTAGAATGGTGCGTTTTTTACTGTGCTTTTTGGTGCATTGGCAGCAAGTTTTTGAAACGCCATGCAAAGCATGCATTTTCTGTGTGGTTTGCCATGCATTCAGAAATGCACAGATGTGAATGAAGCCTCATTGTTCTTGTGTAAATACACCAATTTCACTTTCAGGCCCCATTTACACCTAGCACAATGGGAGCGCACGTTAATTTCAATAGGCTTCCCTAGACATGGCAAAGTAGCTCATGGGGCTTTTTGGCATGTTGCGGGTTGCATGTTCTTTATTGTGTGTTTTGCTGCATTTGTTGCTCATTTTTTCACATGGCAAAATGTGTTTTTTTCTTCTGTGTTTGGTGTGCCCTTAACAATTAATGGCACATAGAGTGCAACTAGTTAATTTTAGGTGTATAAAGGTGGCCAAACACTATACAATCGGAATGTACAATCTCTGTAAAATCTCCTTAAAGCCCCGTACACACGGTCGGACTTTTTGACAACCAACATGCAAATTAGGTGGTTTGGACCAACATCCGACCGTGTGTACGCTCCATCGGACCAACTTTTTCCAGGTTGCATCGGACTTTTGTTGGCTGTGCGAACGGACCAACTTTCTGCCAACAAAAGTCCGAAGGACGAAAGTCCGAACGTGTGTATGCAGTACCAACTGACTTTTGTCCACAGTACAAACACGCATGCTCAGAACCAATGCAAAAGATCAGACAACAATATAGAAGTTGACCAAAGGTGGCGCTGGAGTATTCGAACGTCCTCTTTTGAAGTGTCGTCAGTACGTTGAAACGTCACTACGTTCGTGTTGGTTGTCTCAAAAGTCCGACCGTGTGTATGCAGTACCAACTTGAGGGCCAACGCCCTTTGGACAAAAGTCCAAGGGAAAGTTGGTCCACGGTCCGACCGTGTGTATGGGGCTTTAGATTTACCAAAGCTATACAATAGGAGGAAACCCCATCTATCCAATCACTCTGTATCCAATCAGGCAGGCCCTTGCACTACATACTAACTAATATCCTATACAGCGCTGTGGTAAATTATTATATAATTATTATTATTAATTTATATACTTATTACGTATTTAATTATTATTTGACCAGGTGAAAATGTTCCAGAAAAACACAAATAAAGTCTAAAAAGTACCAAAATAATATACAATTTATATAATAACACAAACCGATGGTAAATATGTATATCTGTAGTTCAAATAATCATGAAAGATAAACAAAGTCCCATAAACATGCTTGCGGCAGATCTAAATGGCTTCAATAATGTAATCCAATTTCATGGTTATAAAATTTGCAGAGCGCAGGGAGTTTTTTCACGTCCTTGCACTACATAGTTGATAGTAGATTTGAAGGGGATTGTACAATCAGATTGTATAGTGTATGGTGCGCTTTACAGAACCCAGGACATACTTCTCCTGTTTTCAATACGACAGCTATCCACATAGGCTGCTATCTTAGGCTATGTTTCCACTATTGCGTGCCCAAAGTTGCGCGATTTTGCCGAAGCAATGCCTGTGTCTATGGACCTCAAGTCGCATCAAAGTGGGACCAAAGTAGTGCAGGGACTACTTTGAAGTTGCTGTGACTTGAAGTTGCACAGATATGAGCGGTACTCATTGGAAATCATGGGGTACGACTTTTCATGCAACTTTTCAGTCCCAAGTCGCATGAAAAGTCGCACTAGTGGAAACATAGCCTTATTGTTCAGCTCCCACACACTCTGCCAAATGAACAATCTATGGCTGTGTATTTAGTGAAAATGATATTCACTTATTGCATAGGAAAAACATGTACATGAAGAGGTGGGTGGTAGTGATCTGCTGGAAGGGGGAGGGCAGATGATGCAGGGTGTGCTAATGAGGTCTCCTGGTGAAGTCCTTCCTGTGTCATGTCCCAAGCTCTGTCCGGGAAGTAATGGAGAAGTTGTTTTACAGCCAGTTGGAGGTAAAGTGTGTGTAGGATAAATAGAAATATTTTTTATTTTTGCAACAGAAGTACATTAACCACTTGCTTACTGGGCACTTTCACCCCCTTCCTGCCCAAGCCAATTTTCAGCATTCAGTTCTGTCATACTTTGAATGACAATTGCGCAGACACATAACATTGTACCCATATGAAATGGTTATGATTTTTTTCACACAAATAAAACTTTCTTTTGGTAGTATTTAATCACCACTGTTTTTTTTTTCTAAACAAATGAAAAAGGACTGAAGTTTAAAAAAAAAAAGCAAACAGGTAATTGTTCTCCTTAACTGATGTGCGCTGATGAGGCTTCACTGATGGGCACTGATGAGGTGGCACTGATAGGCACTAATAGGTTGATACTGATGAGCACTGATAAGGTGGCACTGGGGGACACTAATGAGGAGGCACTGTTGAGCCTGCACTGATATGCAGCACGGTTGGGCACTGATAGGCAGCACGGTTGGGCACTGATAGGTGGCACTGATAGGCACTGATTGGAGGCTCTGATGGGCACTGATGGGGATGCACTGGTGGGCACTAATGAGGAGGCACTGCACTGATATGCAGCACTAATGGGCACTGATATGCGGTACTAATGGGTACTGATAGGTGGCACTTATGGGCACTGATGATGCAGCACTGATGGGCATTGATGAGGAGGCACTAATAGGCAGCACTGATGGGCACTGATAGATGTCACTGATGAGGAGGCACTGATAGGCAGCACTGATGGGCACTGATAGATGTCACTGATGAGGTGGCACTGATAGGCACTGATAGGCAGCACTGATAGGTGACACTGATGAGAAGGCGCTGAAGGTCACTGATTGGCAGCACTGATGGATATTGCTTTGCAGCACTTGGGGGCACTGATTGGCAGCACTGGTGGGACTGCACTGATAATCAGAACACTGATAATTAGTGCCCTGCTTATCAGTGCAGATGTCCCTTTAACAAAAGACGGTTATCGGCTTTCTTCTTCACTCCTCACTCTGTCAGCACAGGGAAAGAAAAGCCGATAATTGGCTTGTGTTTACATCCTGTGATAAGCTGTCATTGGACACAGCTGATCATGTGGTAAAGGACCACTGTGATTGGCTCTTTACCTTGATCTGTGATCAGCTGGGTCTGAAGGACTCAGTGATCACAGAACACACTGCCCATGCTCCGCAGGGGGCGAGTGGGCAGTGGCATCATGGGAGGACATCAATGGACACCCTCCTGGCAAACTAAGCCTACACTGTAGCCGTGTTTCGTCCTTAGCGTGGGCAGGAAGTGGTTAATGCCGTATTGATACATAGAGGAGCTGGAATTTAGAAAAAAAAAAAAAGGTGAACTTAGCATTTAAAATCTACTAAAGTTGCTGGTGCCCATTATTTGTGTACATCCAGAGAAAAGAACCACTGAGATTAATGTTTCTGGGACCTTACGGTAAGTAAATTGACTTAGAGCATTTTTTTTTTTAGTAATGTAGCTGTTTTATAGCAGAAGATCAATATTTATGTGTAACTATTAAAGATCAGTACAAATACCGTTACACAGCCATAATAAAAATCAAGAGAAAATATTGTCTGTCTTTTAGGTCAATGTCCCATAGCACACACAAAAAAAAAGAGAAGTAAAAACAAAAACAAAACAAAAGGTCAACTGTACAAAGTTTGAGGCAGAGTGAAAAGTCCCTTCGTAGTTAGAAAGCGTGTGACAACGCAGTTCTGACATACTGCATTTGTTAACACATTATATTCTAGGGCAATCATTTCATTGAATATGGTAAATTGGAGTGTCAGCAAAGGGCAGATGTGTTCCCAAAGACATTCTGTAAGTAAGTCATAACTAGAGCCTTGTATATGATTAACAGAGTGAATGTTTTCTATGAAAAATTGCATGCATTCTTTTTCCCTTGTTTCAAGACAATGACATACTTGCTATGACCCAGAAAGAAAGTAAAGCAGAGTACGCTGTGCTAGTTGAAGTTCTCAAGGCACAAATATTAGAGGCACAGTTATAACACATGGGAATCATTGGCTAACTTACAGATAAATCAAGTTTTGCACTAAACTCGGGGAACGTATCTGTATTAAAATGTCTTAGGACCATCTCACTGAGGAGTTCTACTGCAAATACTTCATTTATGACATCTGGAACATAAATACGTTATGAACAAAAGATAGGGACATGCTTTGTGTATACTGCAGGAGCTGATACAACTCATCCACCTGAGTACACACTCAACAAACATAGGCAGTGCGTGATGTTGGATATAAATGCCACTACACTGAGTTTTTCAAAATGTCAGTAATAAGAATTATCTTCTTTTCCCACAGCCACCAATCCGATTGAAACTTTCTGATTACAATTGTCATTTTCCAGGCTAGATTGGAATCTGATTGGTGCCTATGGGGAAATAATGACAGTTTCTTAGTAGTGACACTTTGATACATGAGGCTCAAGGTGCCCAGGGTGTATTTCAGTCTGCTCCAATTCCCACATGCTGCTACCATGATCACTTTATAGCATGTAGTTACTTTACCTAACACATATAGCATGGCTTTTTTTTTTGCTGATTCCTTTCTGCTGTAAAATTCAACAAAATCGTGTATTCGTGTTTTTCAAAAATGCTGTTGGGGTTAGAACATATAGAAAACATATGTGCGTTAAAAAAAAATGACTGACTGTATTAAAGCAGGAGTAAACCCGCTGACTTTTTTTTTTTTTTACACCTGTAAAGGAAAAGGCATAATAAGTTAGAATGCACAGTACAGGGGGTCCCCGGGTTAAAAACAAGATAGGGACTGTAGGTTTGTTCTCAAGTTGAATCTGTTTGTAAGTCGGAACAGGTAAATTTTTTAAGTGAAGCTCCAGCCAAAAAATCGATTTTTACGTTTTTTAGATAAAATAGAGAAGGGTTATCACCCCTGTAACATTTGTTTTGCTGTCTGTGCCCCTGTTCAGAAGATTTCACCTCACCTTCTGTCCCAATGACAATTGGATTTTGAAAATTTTGGGTTGTTAGTGAAACATGGACTGGTGATAAAGCATCAGTGGAGACACCTTTTTCCCATATTAACTCTTACAGGAGTGAATTTCCCTTCCTAGGGGTGGATTTCCTCTCACTTCCTGTTGTCTTCTTCCGTTTGTAAGTAGGAGTCGTTTGTAAGTCGGATGTTTGTAAGTAGGGGACCCCCTGTATACTAGCTCATTATGAAATACTTACCTTAGAACGAGGCGCCGGCATCTCACTCGGTCCACGCCTCAGCGTGTCTTCCGGGTATTGCGGCTCCGGCGCTGTGAGTTTTCTTCCCGGCAAGGTCTGGCGTCTGCCGAACTTTCACTTGAGAATCTGCGGTGCGCATGCGCTGCTGAAGTCAGCGGCTCATTGCGAGGGGAATATCTCCTAAACTGTACAGGTTTAGGAGATATTCTTTTTACCTACAGGTAAGCCTTATTATAGGCTTACCTGTAGGTCAAAGTCCAAAATTTGACTATACAACCGCTTTAAGAATGTTTGACAGTGCTATAATTTGAGGTTACATACTCAATATAACATTGCAGTGAAACTTCAGCTTTTGCATTTCCATGTTAACACATATGTATAGTCAGGGCTATTTTTTCAGCTGGATCTTGGTGGAACCTCTGGCTCCGGCCTTTACTCACCTGCTCATTATAGTTACATAGCTAGGCTGGTTGAAAAAAAGACACAAGTCTATCTGGTTCAACCAATAAAAGGGAAAAAATAATTTTTTAATCCTATATACACAATCCCATACCCACAGTTGGTCCAGAGGGAGGCAAAAAAAAGCAAAGCATGATCCAATTTGTCCCAGCACGGGAAAAAAATCCTTCTTGGTCCTCCAAGAGGCAATCAGATATTCCCTGGATCAACTTTACCTATAAATGCTAGTATCCCGTTATATTATGTACATTTAGGAAAGAATCCAGACCTTTTTTAAACAATCTACTGAGCTGGACAGAACCACCTCTTGAGGGCGTCTATTCCACATTTTCACAGCTCTTGCTGTGAAGTAGCCCTTCCATATTTGGAGATGAAATCTCTTTTCCTTCAGATGTAAAGAGTGCCCTCATGTCCTCCTTGTCCTGTGATGACCTTAAAGTGAATAACTCAACACTGACTTTTTTTTGGGCATTCACACAGAATGAACATTCATGCAATTTTGCAGGATGAATAGAACTGCATTTTTTTTTAAATACACCCCTTAAATACAATCAAAACACAATCACTAAAACCTCATATAAGCTTTAACCACTTAAGGACCAGGCCATATTTTGTGATATTGCACTGTGTCGCTTTAATTGATAATTGCGCACTCGTTGTACCCAACAAAATTTATGTCTTTTTTTTTCCCCACAAATAGAGCTTTGTTTTGGTGGTATTTGATCACCTCTGCGGTTTTTCTTTTTTGCGCTATAAACAAAAAAAGAGCAACGATTTTGAAAAAAAAAAGCAATATTATTTACTTTTTGCTATAATAAATATCCCAAAAATACAAAACAAATTTCTTCCTCAGTTTAGGCCAATATATATTCTTCTACATATTTTTGTTAAAAAAAAATGCATTAAGTGTATATTGATCGGTTTGCGCATAAGTTATAGCGTCTACAAAATAGGGAATTGATTTATGGCATTTTTATTAATATTATTATTTTTTTACTAGTAATGGTGGTGATCTGCGATTTTTAGCGGGGCTGCAACATTGCAGCAGACAGATCGGACACCTAACTGACATTTTTTACACTTTTTTGGGAACCAGTGACATTATTACAGTAAACAGTGCTAAAAATATGCACTGTTATTGTACTAATGACACTGGCAGGGAAGGGGTTAACATCAGGGGCGATCAAGGGGTTAAATGTGTTTCCTGCAGGTGTGTTCTAACTGTATGGGGAATGGGCTGCCTGGTGAAACACACAGATCCATTTTCCTGCATAGCAGAAAGACAGGATCTGTGTGATTTCACCTGTCAGAATAGAGATCTGCCTTGTTTACGGGGAATGATTGCGGGTGGTCGGCGGACCCGCTGCTTGGCTATCCCGCACGTGCCCACAAAATAGAGTTCCCGAGCCGACGTACAATGATGGCAATTCGCCACCTAGTGTTAACCCCTTCACTGCCAGTCACATTTACACAGTAATCAGTGCAATTTTATTCGCACTTAACACTGTATAAATGTGAATGGTCCCAAAATCGCGCCAAAATTGTCCGACGTGTCCGCCATAATGTCGCAGTCACGCTAAACATCGCAGATCGCCGCCGTTACTACTAAAAAAATATTAATAAAAATGCCATAAATTATCCCCTATTTTGTAGACACTATAACTTTTGCGCAAACCTGTCAATAAATGCTTATTTTTTTTAACAAAAATATGTTGCAGAATACGTATCGGCCATTTTTTTTATATATTTTTGGGGGATATTTATTATAGCAAAAGGCAAAAAATAATGTGTTTTTTTCAAAATTGTCGCTCTTTTTTTGTTTATAGCCCAAACAATCAAAACCACAGAGGTAATCAAATACCACCAAAAGAAAGCTCTATTTTTTGGGAAAAAAATATGTCAATTTTGTTTGGGAGTCACGTCGCACAACCGCGCAAATTGTCAGTTAAAGCGACGCAGTGCCGTATCGCAAAAAGTGCTCTGGTCTTTGGCCAGCAAAATGGTCCGGGGCTTAAGTGGTTAATAACTGTCACTTATCACTTGCACAGTGATCCTGTCACATGCACTCCCGGTTGAAGGTAAAATAATGCCTGTACCAACACACATTGCACAGACATGATGCACAATGATTAACCACTTCAGCCCCGGACCAATTGGCAGCCAAAGGACCAGGCCCCTTTTTGCGATTCGGCACTGCGTCCTTTAACTGACAATTGCGCGGCTGTGCGACGTGGCTCCTAAATAAAATTGGCGTCCTTTTTTTCCCACAAATAGAGCTTTCTTTTGGTGGTATTTGATCGCCCCTGCGGTTTTTATTTTTTGCGCTATAAACAAAAATAGAGCGACAATTTGGAAAACAATGCAATATTTTTAACTTTTTGCTATAATAAATATCCCCAAAAAAATATATAAAAAAACATTTTTTTTCCTCAGTTTAGGCCGATACGTATTCTTCTACATATTTTTGGTAAAAAAAATAGCAATTAGCGATTATTGATTAGTTTGCGCAAAAGTTATAGCGTTTACAAAATAGGGGATAGTTTTATAGCATTTTTATTAATATTTTTTTTTTTACTAGTAATGGCGGCGATCAGCGATTTTTATTGTGACTGCGACATTATGGCGGACACATCGGACATTTTTGACACATTTTTGGGACCATTGTCATTTATACAATCAATGCTATTTAAATGCATTGATTCCTGTATAAATGACAGTTGTAGTGAAAGAGTTAACCACTAGGGGGAGGGGAGGGGTTATGGGCTGTGACGTGTGTTGTGTTTTTTACATTAGGGGGCGGGGCTGACATCTGACGTCATTGATCGGCTTTCCTGATGACCGGGAACAGCCAGACAATGACAGGCAGAGTAGGAAGCGCGTTCTTCAGCTCCGTGACCCAATCGCTGGACACCAGCGGCGATCGGGTCCACTGGTCCCGTGGTCACGGAGCTCCCGACCGGGTCGCGAGCGCGCCGCTGGCGGCGCACACGCGACCCACAGGCAGGCATTTAAAGAATCACGTATATATACGTGATTTTGCCTGCCCGTGCCATTCTGCTGACGTATATATGCAGTGGGCGGTCGGGAAGCGTTTAATCATTCAATAGCTGGAGTACATACATGTAGACAAGAAGTGGCTGAAAATGGGTGGAGGTCAGCGGCCTTGGGATAAAAAAAAAAAAAAAAGAAGAAAAATGGTAAAACTACTTTAATG
The DNA here is from genome assembly GCA_028564925.1 of Lithobates sylvaticus. Classification (NCBI taxonomy): domain Eukaryota; kingdom Metazoa; phylum Chordata; class Amphibia; order Anura; family Ranidae; genus Lithobates; species Lithobates sylvaticus. The sequence goes on along the minus strand of CM053027.1, from coordinate 456,012,024 downwards.
GTGGTTCAGCAGCTGAAAAAAACTGGGTTCAATATAAACCCTAAAAACAAATGTATATTGCAGAAAACCTTAGAAAGGTAAATTAGATGTTTTGCTGTGGAAAATGGATTTTCAGCAAACATTCATTCTCTACTGTTAGCATAGCATGTCTCACTATAACGATTTCATGGAAACCTCAAATAGGGCTAAAAAAAAACCACACAGGGATGGTCCTCTGTATACCTTTACAAAATATATAAGTGCACAGAAAGATGACCGATAGCTGTCACATAAGCTATTATTAGCGATCAAGGAAGAAGAGATGCAGCAAACCAAGGTAGAAAGTGGTGGATTAGAAATTACCTTTCGAGATGGATTGTGTTAACCTGATAGAATGCTTTAAAGATCAATGAAATGATAAGAGAGATTTAACCAATCAACTATATTGGAGAATAAAAAACTTGTTTTGCCAGCATTGCAAAACTATGTTTTTTACACCAAATTAATTGTATTTTTGTCCTTCAAAGATCTAGCTGAAAAATTGCTCTTGTGCCACTACCCTTACGCTACATAAAGCAGGACATCTTTTCTGACAGCCTTCTTTCCCCAGTATGGCAGCTGTTCTATCCCATAGGATTTAGTTTATAGTTTAAAAAGCAACTTAAAGTGGAGTTCCAGACATTTTTGTTTTTTTTAGAAGTCAGCAGCTACAAAAAGTCTAGCAGCTGACATTTAATAAACACACACTCGCCTGTCCCACGATCCAGCAATGCGGCCACCCGAACCCTCGCTTCTCTCCCTCACCACTCCAAGGCACCGACATTACAAGTGTGGGCACCTGGCTGTGACAGCTTGCGGCTTCACAGCTGGGTGTGCACTGCGCATTTGCGAGTCGCGCTGTGCCTTCTCAATGGTCGCACAATATTCTGGGAAGGGTGATATGTCCCAGAAGATTGCATGGAGGGAGGTGGAGAGAAGAACTTCCGCTCGAGACGCCTACGCGGCCCGAGCAGAAGTGGAAGCAGGTACCTGTCAAAACTAGGTATCTGCTCCCCCCACCAAAAAAAAGTTACATGCCAAATGTGGCATAGGAGAGCTTAAAGCGGATTTTCCCCTTTTCGGTGGAGCTTTAAGTTAAAAAAGAAATAAATAAAAGTCTTCAGCTACAAAAGACATTTGTGAGCCCAGGGATCCAGTTATTTCTTCACACAGGCTGGTTCTTCATCAGTCTTTGGGTCCCTGTTGCTGCGATGACTGTGGGAAGCAGGTTGTGACTCCTTTTGGTTTCACAGCCAGCTCCCCACTGCACATGTGTGGACTGCACTGAATTCTGTGAATGGTCCTGCAGTCTCCTGGGACATTTACATGGCTATAAACCTCTCAAATTAAAAATGAACAAATCATTTCCTTTTAAAGTGTCAACGCACCTCAATGCAAAACGCATATGCCGTGTACACACAATCGGAAATTTGGCCAGCAAAAAATCGATGAGAGTTTTTGGTCGGAAAATGCGACCGTGTATATGCTCCATCAGTCTTTTGCTGGCTGAATTCCAGCCAGCAAAAGATTGAGAGCATGTTCTCAATTTTTCAGTCGGAAAAAGTTCAGATCGGAAATTCCGATCATCTGTAGCAATTCCAACAAGCAAAATTCCTACGCATGCTCGGAAAGCATTGAACTTAAATTTCTCAGCTTTTCTGACAATCTATGCTGACACCACAGAATCCCAGAAGGCAGCCCTGCTTCCCCTCCAACACACAGGTGATTGACAGCCTCAGCTGTGCATGTGCCCCTATGAGACTAGAGGGGAGTGTGCCCTTTCCCTCCACTCAGGTAACAGATTACACTCAGTTCTCCTCTCTGTGCTGTGCAGTGTGTAACATTAGATCCCACCCTCTGCCTTCTAAAGCTCAGAAATATTGTGTAAAATTGGTGCTTTAGGAGGCTGTAGAGAAGACAGTGGTGCAGATAAACAGGTACATGTTATATAGGGGGATTTTCTTAATCTCTGTCACTTTAGTGTGTATATGTAAGGGTTTTCAACCATTACATTAGGATAGCCCAATAATGTGCCTGGGCTACCAAGACACTGCAACTGACTATAAATTACTCCTGCACCAAATTTAGTGAGTACAGCATACATATATGCACTACCATGCTGTGCAGTGTTCTGCAACACAGGTGAGTTGAAATGTCATTCACAAGGAAAGGAACTGAAGTGCATACTGCTGTATGAGAAATAAACAATAAAATACAATATATATGCAGTGTACAGAAACTGAAAATGAAACTGTGGTTAACAAGTGCGATAAAATCAAAATTACAATCTATCATAAATAATGTTCAAAACAATATGTGATAAAGTCAACACAAAATAGATGAATAGCCTGTGATTAACAAGTACAATCATAACTATGTAGCCGTATACCATTCATGATGTTAGTGATAAAGTCCAAATAAGACAACTAGAAATATTGTATATGTAATAAAGTCCACACAATTTGCTGAAAATATGCTGTATTAATAGGGAAACACTTCAACTCATGGAACACACCTCCACCAGTAATCACCCCAGGGTGTGCTCTCACCTTATGGTTTAACCATCATTATGAAGGGTCAAACAAGCATGAACAGATCCCAGCAAACCCCTTCTTTAATATTCCCAAAGATAATGAAGACTCTCCCACCACTTCCAAAAAACACTCAGTGCCGCTTGGGTTAATCAATCACAGAAAATAAACTTCTCATCTCTACTGAACTGTGTGAAGTGGAGTCTCAAAGAAAATAAAATTTAGCTTACTGCTGAAAACAATTTTATTGAAAAGCAGATAAAATATATACTCACATTGAATAGGTAGAGGAATGTATTAACAAACACCGGGGTTAATTTACTAAAGGGAAACAGACTGTACACTTTGCAAGTGCAGTTGCACTAATTTACCTTAGTAAATCTAAATGTAGGTAAGTTTCACTTTTTAAAGGTGCAAGGAACATAAAAAAAATGTATTTTGCTTGCACATGATTGGATGAGCAGAGCTTTATCACATTTACTAAGCTCTGGGGGAAATTAGTGCAATTGCACTTGCAAAGTGAACAATCTATTTGCCTTTATTAAATCAGCCTCATTGTGTACAATACACCAATGCAAACCCAGGATCACTCTCCCACAAGAAAAACTGCACAGGGGTTGAACAGATATAGGTAGTTCTCACAGTTGGTCCTACAGTCTCCTGGATTGCTGTAGCTCCTCCCAACATGTTTTGTCAGTATGACATCATCAGGAACACCAAATTGCCATGCATAGCCATAGCTCACTGGTATGAATGTATCCTTTTTCAATCAGCAGCCTTATTGAGAAAAAAATCCAAGCTGCCACTTGATTAAACAATCAACTTCTATCGACCACACACTGATTGAAATTAAGCCGATTCTTACTGAACCGGCTGCATTTTAATCAGTGTATGGCTAGCTTAAATATACCCAGATTGCTTGAAACTACATTCCAGTGCTGTTTACACATCTCACTGCAATGCTCTGTGACTGCATATTACATGCAGCAAAAAGAGTCTGCAACACACCAGTAGCAACTGACTCAAGGCTACATGTAACATTTTTGCCTTCCTTAGTCTCCTGAGAAAATAAAGGTGTTATTAGGCCTTTTTTACAGCAACTTCAATATGGGACAATCAGTTAATAGTAAGGCCTTGTGTACACTGCAGCTGCTAAACTAATGTTTAGGAGCAGTTGGGCACTCTTTTTTCAGCAACCCCTGAACTCACCTCAATGTTAACTTATGGGTACATGTACACAGTCGTTTATAGTCAGTTAGAGGCATTTTAGGTTAGAAGCATTTTTTTGAATGCAGAAAAATCACATCCAGGATGTTAGTTTACCAGCATTTCAAACACCAAATGCTTGTAAATGCATGTAAATGTTAAGATACAGCATTAAGCCATGTCAAGCATTTTTTATTGACATTTCAAAATCAATGGTTACCTATGAGAGCCATAGCCCACTTTCAGCCCATTGATTTGAATGGAAGTCGCATCCACGTCAGATCATTATGTCCTGACTTGTGGTACGCACCGACGTGTGCTCTGAGGATCTTGAAGGGGAGCCCCACGCCAAAAAAAACAAGCGTAGGATCCACCCTAAGATCCATACTAGGCCCATTGAGTCTGGTATAGACCCTGAAGGGAAACCCCACACCAAAATGGAAAAAAATGGCATTGGGTCCCCCCAAAGACCATACCAGGCCCTTCATTCTGGAATGGATTTTGAGGGAAAACCCCACAAAAAAAAATGTCACGGAGTCCCCTCCAAAATCCACGCCAGACCCTTATCCAAGCATGCAGCCCAGCAGGTCAGGAAAGGGGGGGACAAGTTTTAACAAGTCCTTTATTAAAAATCTTCCTTCGGTGTCCTTCTGGTGTTCTTCCTACAGTCTTATTCCTCCAATCTTCTTCCTCCGGTCTTCTCCACTGCAGTTGCCTTCTCTGCCATCAAACCCGGTCCTCCTCCTAAGCTGTCTCCCGTCATTGTGCTAGCTCTGCTCTCTGTCTGTTTTTATATAGCCATGGGGCGTGGCCATCTGGTGACATCACCATGAGACCCCCTCCATTGTGACGTCACATGGTGTTAAAAGGGGCAGGGTCTCATGGTGATGTCACCGGATGGCCATGCCACATGGCTATATAAAAACTGTCGGAGAGCATGCTGGCACAACAATGGGAGACAGCATCAGAGGAGGACCGGGTTTGGTGGCAGAGATGACAGCAGCGGCGGAGAAGACCAGAGGAAGAATATTGGAGGAAGAAGACCAGAGGAAGAACACCGGAAGATTTTTAATAAAGGACTTGTCAAAACTGTCTTTTGTTTTTATGTACACTACACTGCCTTTTTTGGGGCGAATAGGTGGGGGTACAATGTACCCCATGCTCATTCACATAGGGGTGGCTGTTATCTGGGGGCCCCTTTGTTAAAGGGCCCCCTGCCCGCAGATCCCCATAACACCGCCAGGGTTGTCAGGAAGAGGCCCTTGTTCCTGTCAACATGGGGATCAAATCAATGAGCTGAAAGTCGGATCAGTTAGGACAGCTCTCATAAAGAACCATTGATTTTGAATAGAGGCAGAGAAACGCTGCTAAAAGCTAACCTGGCTAATCGCGCATTAACATCAATACAAAAAGCTACTAAAAACACATTTTTACAGCAACTTTTTTCCAGGCGTTGGTAGTGGCTTTTCAGCTTGTTTTTTCACCCTGTGTGCATGAGACCTAACAGTTAGGGTAACCCTATACTGCTACAAAGATGTTCATGGTTTAGAGACTTGTTTTCCCAGCCTAATTTCATGCCAACATCCAGGAACCATCCAGCCCAGCCAGTAGATGTTTGCATCGGTCATGATTATCATCTCAATACACACCTGAAGAATACCATGTTGTTTTGTTTTCTTTGTGTTTTTTTTTTGCATTGCTTTTTCTTTTTTTAAATAAATATCTTGTGCTAGCCATAAACGATGTAATACAATTACATACTATAAAAGGAAAAGACAGAAAGACAAATTCATTGTGAAAAATGATATACGATAGGAGGACAAATCACAACAAATGAAAATAACAGTTGGATATTGCAGAAAAGAAAAACCTTGTAAAGAAAATGCAGCTTTTAAAACATTACAACTCACATTGCCCAATTCTTCTAATCTCATTCCTGAAGAGATAGTCTTACAACCCCTGTGGCTGTTCTAATCCAAAAAAGATTGTGAACCGTGAGCTTAAACTAAGAGGTTATATATTCCTACTGGATTCAGCAGGAAGATCTTATTATTCCCAATTTCACAGCCAACCCCACATTTTTCCTGCCAGCAAATTTATTTTATACTTTGTTATTATAGCACTCATTCCCCAAATAACTTTCACATTATTAGTAATTATTCAATAAAGGTAGGATGTTTTAAGTAGACTAAAAATGTGTGCACATAGAGGTACACAACAGTTGATTTAAACAACAGTTACAAATGTATGCATTTTTAAGGTAAATATTTTCTTAAAGCTGATCTTCAGGTAGATATAAAAAATATAATTTAATGCAGCTCTTTTCTTCTTAATACATCCCTTAAATGTTAACAATCCAAAAAAAAACAAAAATATATTGCAGCTCACTAATTCCTAAATGTGGTGTTTTCTTTAGTTTGGCTTTTTTCCATTTATTTTCTCTCCAGTAACACACTTCCTGTTCTAGGGTGTCTCCACTGTCAATTGAGGAGCAATGGAGACACCTTTGGACAACAGAATTGTCAATCTAGTGAGAGGGTAGTGTTAGATGCACTAGCAGATTAAGATGTTTATTCATTAATTAATTAAAGCTGAATTTAAGCTAACATTTTGTTCAAACAGTTACATAAACAGTTTTTCCCCCCCTTTTAGGATAAAGCTTTTACACAAATGAATACAAATTGACTTTTGTAACTACTTTTGCTGGGCAGCTTGATTTGCTCAAGGAAGTTGAAAAATAACAGACCAACAGGTGAAAATAAAGGGAAAAAAATTAGAAAATATATGCAGTCATCATATTTAAGAATTGGTTTTAATACCAATTTAAAAGCATTTTCTTAAATGCAAGCAGTGTAAGTCTCTAAATTTGACCTGGTTAGACAAGGGAAGGGAGAATCAGTATAAGGCACCAATCAGTTGTTTTTCAGGAGAATGATATTAGGAGGAAATAGCAAAGTGACAGAGAGTTCAGCGTACTGCTTCTTCTTTTAGGCTGGGTCCCCACTAGTAGGGTTGAGCGAACCTGAACTGTAAAGTTCGGGTCCGTACCGGACTTTAGGGTGTTCGGGTCCCGGACCCGAACCCGAACAATTGACTGTATGTTCGGGTTCGAGTCCGGTGTTCGGGGATTTAATGTTGCTTTTAAAAATGTCTTTTAAAAGCACTTGCGGCTATATGAATTGATATTCATATAGCCGTGAGTGCTTTTAATACAGAGAACAGTCATTGAAGTCATTTATTTTTAAAAAGTTAGTAATAAAAAGTGTTTGGGGACCTGGGTCCTGCCCCAGGGGACATGTATCAATGCAAAAAAAAACTTTTAAAAACGGCCGTTTTTTCGGGAGCAGTGATTTTAATAATGATTGAATTGAAACAATAAAAGTGTAATATTCCTTTAAATTTCGTACCTGGGGGGTGTCTATAGTATGCATGTAAAGGGGCGCATGTTTCCCGTGTTTAGAACTGTCTCTGCAAAAAGTGTAATTTTTTGCAGAAAAGAAAGCTATTTAAAATCACTCGCGGCTAATGTTAATAGTCGGCTCCCGTAATACAGAGAACAGTCATTCATTGAAAGTCATTCATAAAAAAAAAGTCATTGATAAAAAATAAAAAAAACAAAAAAAAAAGCGTAGGGGTCCCCCCAAATTCAAAAACCAGGCCCTTCAGGTCTGGGATGGATATTAAGGGGGATCCCAGCCAGTTCTAAACATGGGAAACATGCGCCCCTTTACATGCATACTATAGACACCCCCCAGGTACGAAATTTAAAGGAATATTACACATTTATTGTTTCAATTTAATCATTATTAAAATCACTGCTCCCGAAAAAACGTCCGTTTTTAAAAGTTTTTTTTGCATTGATACATGACCCCTGGGGCAGGACCCAGGTCCCCAAACACTTTTTATGACTAACTTTTTAAAAATAAATGACTTCAATGACTGTTCTCTGTATTAAAGCGGAAGTAAACCCTCCTATCATTTTCAGCCAAGGAAGCTGCCATCTTTGCCTCTGTTTAATCTTCAACTGCCACAGTGCTGCACATGTGATCCGTTATGACACCAGCCATTGGATGGTTTGACTGTTTGGTTGAGAGCACAGCCAATGTGCAGTTAGCATTCACGGCATGCCTTTTTTTTTTAGACTGTTAAATCGATGGGTTTACTTCCGCTTTAAGGGGGACGGGAGCCGACACTTTATTATAGCCGTTCGGGTCCCCATTGACTTCAATGGGGTTCGGTGTTCGGGGTCAAGTTCGGGTCAAGTTCGGTCCCGAACCCTTTTCTGAAGTTCGGCCGAACCTGCCGAACCCGAACATCCAGGTGTCCGCTCAACTCTACCCACTAGTGAAAATTGAATGCAGGTTTTCCCCGCAGGCCTGATTCTTCCCTGAAACGGAGAACGGGGACGCACCGGACCCCTACCATAAACTGCATTTCTGTTTCAAAGGGGGTAGTAAGTTTTACTGAGCTGCAGCAAAGAAAAATCAGGTATTCTGCCCTGCCAAATAGACGGAGATGGGGGTGGAGCCTGGCCGCAAACTAAGATGGCCACGTGATATCTCCTTGCTGCAGCCATGGGGGAACAAATGTCAACTACAGCCTACACCTGCTGCTCTATTACCGCTCCTCACATGACACTGACCCAGGGGAAAGATGCAGGCATGTCAAAGAAGAAATACCCGCCCACTGAACCCCGCAAATTGATGAAGTTCTTCGGCGGCTCGTGGCCCGAGACTCCAAAGATGGCGCCGGTTCGAGACACAGAGCAGCGCCTCTGGTTGCTAACCGAGCCTCTCCTCAGTCACTTGCCCGCTCTGCAGCTGTGCCCATGGCCTGCACTACTCCACCAGGGAATCGCTCCACAACAGCCAAAGGAGAGCAGCAACGTCTCCATTCTCCTCACCTTCACAGCCAGCTCCAATGAGTAAGAAGCAACTTTCCTATGAACACCTTGACATCTCTGACCAAGATGCTGATACCGATGAAGAGCAGGATGCCTCTTTAGATGATCTGCACACCACTGACAATAGAGTGCCTGAGACTACCCTAAAGCACATGCTACTATCATTACAAAAAGATTTCAGGGAAGATTTCCACAAGTCCATATCTCACATGCAATCCCAAAGAGATGACATGGGAGACCGCACTGATACTATGGAGAAACAACTCCATACCTATGTGGGGGCCTATAACAAATTGATAGACGCACATCAAGCCCAATCAGAACCATTCCCGTAGGAACAACCTCAAAATAAGAGGTATCCCTGAAAACATCTCCTCTGGAGATCTCACTTCATATGTTCAGCATTTTTTCTACATACTAGAGCCAACACTCACTAAGCTGGATCTCACAATGGATGGAGCACATTGGGTCGCCAAACCAAGCCATGTTCCAGAGGACCAACCAAGAGATATCCTGGCTCGCCTCCATTTCTATCAATCTAAGGAGCGTATCCTACAAGCAACTAGATGCATCCTCACATTCCCAGAGCCCTATAATAACCTAAAGATTTATGCAGACATCTCTGCAGCCACTGCACAAAAAAGGAATTTTCTCCTTTTACTTCACACCTGAGAGAGCACAATATCCCATACCACTGGGGTTTACCCACTAACATATCCGTCACCTTTCAGGGCAAATCGGTCACCATACAACATCTAAAACAAGACATGAAACCACTCCAAAACTGGGGCCTGTCCCCCTTATTGGGAGACCCCTCCTCTAACAACATGCCCTCGGCCTGCATCCCAGAGCCCTGGTACTCTGTGAATAACTTACGCAAAGGGGTGCAGCACATGAATTCATTAATACTAGTTAAAACAGTCCAATAAGGTCCAGCAGAAAGAGAGGAGGACTACAGATCCCAGCAATCACCAAAGAAGATTCCGCGTGTTGGAGCACACTTCAGGTAAAAATTGTGACAAACCCTCCACCTCCAAAGCACTCACTTTGCTCACCTCAAATGACAGACCACTAAGCTAACAGATGGTCAGTAAAGCAGGTCCCATTAGGGAAATATCCTCCAGAAACTGGCAGGAACTTCAGTCGATTCCCCCAGGGTGTAAAGAGATGAGGCCAAAGATATATCTAAATGCACACTGTTGGCCAGTTTAAAACTACTTTAAAAAAAAATAAAAATTTCCTACTCACAAACATCTGTTATAAACATGCATATGCAGAATATAACTGGCGATGCAGGAGATACAGAATGGCAGTGGGTGACATGAGCGTGTGGCTCCTCCCCTGTACGCATTACCTTCAAATAACTTTGTCGTTGGGGCGAAACCTGCGTGTGTCACCCATCCTCTTATAACTATGTCAGGCCATCATGGATACCCTGAGGCGATCAGGAGATGCTAAGCCACTCCCACGGCATGGTATAAAACTTTATCACGCAGCACTCCTGCAGGCAAAGCACAATCTCACATTGTTACTACACACAAAATAAACCAGTAGGTTACAGCATTGACCCCTAGTGGCTGAATATAAAAATACTCATTGGACATGAAAAGATATAGATAAAATATATATTTAAAAAAACGAGCACCACCCGCTGTCTTCAAGAATCTCCAGACACCTCCGTCACAATACATAGACATTAATGAACCATAAATAAAACCCTAAAAAATATAATACAAAACAAAAAAATAATAATTCAGGGATTAAAAAAAAAGGAAATAAAAATGTATCTATCGGAAATAAAACAATTCAAATCAAAATCAATATTTAACCCTTTGAGAGGAGAGTACCTTAGCCTCAAAAATCCAGAAAGATTATCTCTGGCTAAGGCAGCAAATGTAATTCCCCCCCCCGCCAGTGTCTAGCAACATGTTCAATGCCCCAAATTTGGAGATCCATGGGGTCCCTTTTATGACATAGTCTAAAATGCTTTGAGACACTGTGAGATATTAGTCCCTTTTTTATATAGTCATCCCCATGAGGGGGGCATACCTTGGCTCAACTCTGAGAGGGCGGTGCCACCCTGATCAGTATCCACATCCAGAATGGAGGGAGGATACTTATTTGGAAGCCCCTGTTCCTGTTTCCAATCATTTCCAGCCCCTATTTGAATGAAGAGACCAGGTGGATGATTTTTTAGAGAACCCCAGCCCCCAGTGGTTGGGCCCACCTGCTCAATCTCCTGAAGAGAACAAATATGGAGGGAAAAGAAGAAACCGAGAGGAAGACGAGCAGGAAGGAGAAATAAAAAGTAAAAAAACCCATTAGGTATGGCATTTTTAACCTTAGTGGGTATGCTTTATCAGAGGATGAATTGAGGGTCCCTGATAAGGGCCTCAAGTTTGCTCCAGTTTGTAATTTTAGTAAATGTCATGCCTATGTTAACCTTCAAAAGTTTGCCAGGAGTCTGAATATCAAAAAGTATTTCCTGTCTAAACTTGCGGAAAGGGCTGCGTTAGTCCCAGTTGGCACGCATTCCAATATAAGCAACAAGTCTGTCTTTAATCCCCCTAATATAGATACTAAATTGATGTTTTTAGTTGGTTGTAAGTGACCTAGAAAATATGAAGTTAAAAAAGGTTAGGGATCCTTCTTATATTAAAAATGGCATTTCCTTGTTGGCAACCAAAAAAGAGCTAGTGATCTGCCCCGTAGCTATGGGGGCCAAGTTTGCCCCTAGTGTGGTACTGTAGGAGGATGAGCACTTGGAATAACACCTGACCTAATCTCCCAGACCCTGACCTATTTCGGCCTTACATATGTAAAACAGTTCCCCCATGCTGAGCTACCTGTGTTGGTTAACCACTTTCAGACGGGACCATTTTGCTGGCTTAAGACCAGACCACTTTTTGCGATTCGGCACTGCGCCGCTTTAACTGACAATTGCGCGGTCATGCGACGTGGCTCCCAAACAAAATTGATGTCCTTTTTTTCCCACAAATAGAGCTTTCTTTTGGTGGTATTTGATCGCCCCTGCATTTTTTTTTTTTGCGCTATAAACAAAAAAAAGACAATTTAAAAAAAAAAAAAACGCATTCTTTTTTACTTTTTGCTATAATAAATATCCCCCAAAAATATATAAAATTTATTTTTTTACCTCAGTTTAGGCCGATACGTATTCTTCTACATATTTTTGGTAAAAAAAATCGGTTGGTTTGCGCAGAAGTTAGAGCATTTACAAAATAGGGGATAGTTTTATAGCGTTTTTATTAATATTTTTTTTTACCAGTACGATCAGCGATTTTTATTGTGAATGCGACATTATGGCGGACACATCGGACATTTTTGACACATTTTTGGGACCATTGTCATTTATACAGCAATCAGTGCTATTTAAATGCATTGATTCCTGTGTAAATGACACTGGCAGTGAAGGGGTTAACCACTAGGTGGCAGTGTAGGGTTTACATGTTCCTAGAGGCATGTTTTTATCTGTGGGGTGGCGTGGCTGTCAGATAGGGAATGCTGATCTCTGCTCCAATCACAGGGAGCAGAGATCGGCGTCACTAGTTTTGCATCTTCCTGTTCAGCCTTCCCGTGAGACGATCGTGGGTATCCCCACGGTGATCGAGTCCGCGGGACCCGTGACCGGCCTCACGGGGGTCCCGACCGGCGTGCGCTCGATGGTACGGCGGCATCTTAAAGGGGACGTACCTGTACGCCCTTATGCCTGTCCGTGCCATTCTGTCGACGTACATCATCGTGCGCCGGTCGGGAAGCGGTTAACTGTTCTGTTTAATTGATACCTGTCTAGGACTGTTATGTTTAACACTTGTTGTTCTCCTCCCTGGAGTAATTGTGTGCTATGCACACTGATATTTGTGTTTTCCTGTCCCTAATCTACCCTCTGCTCCTCTCCTTCCCCATTTTCTCTACTCCAATCTGAAATATGGTTTGTATACACTTTCCTCTTATCCTGCACTAGAATAAAATTTATTTTAATATGTTGGAAATGTAATGTAACTAATAGTATGATATATGCAGTCTACCTCAGACCCACAGATGCATCTCTAGTTATTCAAGCATTTTTTCATACACCCCCTGGCCACTCAACATAATTTCCCTAAACGCCAAAGGGCTTAATAGTCCTTTCAAACGTCCTTTCACTCTTATGGAAAGAAGCCATCTCCTCCAAAAGTGATATAATTTGCGCACAGGAGATGCATTTTGCAATCTCCAAAGCTACTAAATATATATATATATATATATATATATATATATATATATATATATATCTGTAAAGAATATACTGTACATCAGCAGTTCTCAAGCTACCCCTTTCCTGTGAGGTATGCCAAAATGATCAGCAAAGTACCAACCGATCCTGCAGAGTAAAATGTAATGGCTGCTGTGTAATGTACACACTCTCAGATTCACCTTGCACACAGATTTTCCGGCTTGCGGTATGACAATCTAAGCACTAGCAGACATTCCGACCACAAAATCCGTCAATTTTTTCCAATGGATTTTGTCTGAAACACGGTCGGACAAAGTTGTTGGAAAATCCAATAGTTCCGAACGAGGAGACGTACAAAACATACGATGGGACTATGTAGAGGCCAGTAGCCTATAGCTTTCGTCTCCAAATTTTGATTTTGTTGTCAGAAAATTTTAGATCCTGCTCTCAAATTATGACGCAAAAAGCCCACTAGAGCCCACACATGATCAGATTTTCTGACAACCTAATCCGATCAGACTTTTTCACTCGGAATATCTGACCGTGTGTACGGGGCATAAGAGTTACCATCATTGGAGCAATTATCCCTTCATGCACATGGTAGCAGCCAATGTGTGTTTTAAATTGTAGAATGAACAATTAATGGTATTCACTGTTGTAATTCTTACATTTAAAACATGTCCATATCACTTGCTGCCAGGAATGTAACAGATTGTTACAGTTTTTGCACTATGGTAGCATCTTCAGAGGGGCAGTGTTCTATAGTTGCTAGTTAGAACATTCTAACGATTAAATTCTATTTAAAAATTGGTAATGAAAAGGAAAATAAATGGCAGAACAAGATATTACAAAACAGATATTACAAATAGAATGCTTTAATCAAATATGTTGACTGCCACAACAGCTTAGAACCAAGAGGAGATTTTGATCTGATTACTCTGTTACTGACTGTGTTATTTTGAGGAAAATGAGGATGGAACATTTTGGAGTTTGTCAGACCTCAGTATCATCACAAACAGGGTTTTGCAAGGCTACTGATATGTTGAAATTATAAAAGCTAAAAGGTCTCCCTCAATTTCTTTCTTACACAGGCCCTTCTTGAGCACTAGTTATCCAGCATTTAAAAAAAAAAAAAAGGAAACAACAAAAGTCACATCAAGATACTCCACCACAACTGTAGGATAATATACAAACATCTTTCTTAGTTGTGTCCCAGTTCTCCCTTTCTCTACTTTACAACTCACACTATTGCATTGGAACTTTAGTGTATTGATTTGTTCCATATATACTAGTGACTATGACCTCTTGATCCTGTATGTGTGTTGCCAGTCTTTATTAAACTTTAAATTAATGTTAAGATTTTGGTTGCATAGTAAAAAAGGTTCACTATGCCTTGGATAATTGCTATACACTTAATATGCATTTGTATGCAGAATTAGAATGTATAATTCTTGATATGTCTGAAAATCTTACAATCATAAAACAACTGTTATAAATATGTATTAGTTCTTTATATGTCATTAAAATGTTCTTTCTTCTAAAGTGGATGTGATTACATTATTATGTACTTTGAATGTTCTAATTCTGGAGGCACTCATATGGGATATGTTCAGTGTATATTAATTATGGCACTAGTATGGCTAGTACATGTGGCTTCCTTAAAGGAATTATATTTGTAAACTACTATTGTACTGGTGTGCTTATCTGTCAAATGTTCTGGATTTTTTTTGTATTGTTATCTCTATCATTAGTGATTATATAAAAGATAACATTCAGCTATCTCTTACATTTGGATTTAAAGCGTAACTCCACTTTTCTTGAGAAAAAAACATTCCCTTCTGGGTGATCCATGTACATTGCAGGGATTATAACAATCTTTGTTGCAGATTCCTACCTTTTGGTATTCTGAAGAAATCCCTCTGTGTTTCTCTGTATCCATGTGGGAAAATTAATCTAATGGTAGTGGTTTTATAATTATCAATCAGTTGTGGCACCTGCAGAGCACTAATGAGGAAATCTGCTGGGCCTGCATCACTTTAGACATGATCCTATTGAGAGAATCTTACCAAAAATTACATTTTTGTTCCAGGGAATGTCTGAAATCTGACTTGCATCTTAGTGTAGACTTCTGGAAAAATTGGTGATCCAATCACACAAGCAGTAAATTATGTTTCATTCTATGTACAGAACACCTCAAGGTAGTCAAATTGAATTGCATTTTCAGAAAATTACAGCACTGCAGATTGAAAAGGAAAGATACTTTTTATTAACATTCAATTACAATATAACTTGTGTCGCAATTGTATACAGTATGCTATATTGTTTTTTCTTTATTTGCTATTTTTTTCCCCACGAAAGTGGATTTACCCTTTAAATATGAAAAATGTTAAAGAGATGATTCCCAAGCCCTGGCTATAATGATAATTAGAGAATTTAGTAAAGGAAAAGGTTTGACAATGAACCCCAGCTCCATACACATTAATACTAGATCGGGAATCCTAAAAGTTAGAGTTGTTAAGTTGTTCTAAAATGCCTAAATATACAGTAAAATCAACTACTTGTACATTTAAAGAACTGAACATGGAATAAACAACATGTTTTACAATGTAGCTAAATTCATTGATTGTTCTCTCATTTAAAATGTTTACTAATAGAGTGCGCATGCGCGGCCGGACGGAGCGGATGTCCACCTGATCAGCTCCGCTCATCCCCCGGCAACATCAGCTTTAAACAGCAGCCCCACACCTCGCCTGAACCCAGCGATAACCTGACCCCCCTGCGGAAGGTCCCAGGCACACTTCGGATGCCACAAAAACCGGGAAGCCAGCCTCAAACCGGCTCCCGGATCTCGACCCGCGCTACACCACAAGATTTCAAGATGGCGACCGGCCATCACACACGAGGCATGCAGGCCTCAGGGAAGGGGAAGCAGCCACCCTCAACCCAGAAGCAAGCCCCTCCAAAGAGCTATGAGGCGGAATACCCAGCACTGGGTCCTGCAAAGCCCTCTCCACACAAAGGTGAGCCGACAATCACAGACTGCATACCGCCCAGCCCCTCTGCACTATCTCCCTCACAAACTGCAGCCATGTCCCCCAGCATGGAGTCACAGACATCTTCCCTCTTGGACAGAGAGATAGCAGAAGCCATATACAGCCAGCCCAGCAGCCAAGAATCTATATCAGATGCAGAACCCCCAGCTGCTCCCCCTGTACAGTACTCAGGAGACCCAATTTTATTAGCACGCTTTGCCGACCTGCTTCAAAGAGAACTATCTAAAGCTACCGACAAATTAGCTTCAGACATAAAGCAAGATTTCCAGGAAATGGGCAGCAGATTGAGTAGCATTGAATCCAAGATGGATGACACGGTCCATAGAGTATCTCAAAACTCAAACATGATCACTGACCTACAAGATCGACTTGAAGACGCATACTCAAAAATCGACGACCTTGAAAATCGCGCAAGACGCTACAATTTCCGTATCCGTGGTATCCCGGAAAATATAAAAGACATTACCTCCATAACACAATCTCTGATGCAAGCTGCTGTACCCAACATCGACGAGATCCATATGGAAATTGATCGAATCCATAGAACCCTGACATCCCCCAAACCTGATGGCCCTCCCAGAGATGTGATTGTGAAGCCACACTTTTTTAAGATTAAGGAAGCAGTGATGCATCATGCCCGCGAAAACCCAGACCTAGAAATAGATGGCATCAAGATACAAATTTTTGCTGATATCTCACAAGCCACGATCCAAAAAAGGCGATCACTCAAACCCCTATTAGCGCCACTGACCCAACGCAACATTCGCTACAGATGGAACTATCCCTTCCGTCTCCAATTTTCTTTTAACAGCAAATCATATTCCTTCTCATCGTTCACTGAAGGCGAGATGATTCTATTGAAACTGGGATTCATATCCCACGACCCGTCATCGCGGAACCAACTTGGACCCAGAGAATCCCCTCCCCCTCCCCTTTCCCCCTTGTGGTCAACAAGGTCGACCAAGAAGCTTGCCTCAACATCCCGTGCATCCTAAGAGAATGGAACTCTCGTTTAGATCGTTGAATTGAACCGAACTGACTTAAACCCGCCGTGGTGTCTTCTCAGTGGTCCCTAGAGAAGGACATTAGGCGCCACACAGAGCGGCTGAAATTTGCTGAAGCAAAACACCAAAGCCTCACCTGGCCATGATTACCTGAACTGGCCACTAAATCTCTTTTTTGCACTTTTCTTACATGTTTTACCTTGCACAATATGTTACCTATCAAGCATATTTGACCAAACAACCCCACCAGTTTATTGGGGCGAGATGTAAAGGCCAAAGATGTTTTCTAGATACCTATGTGCTTTTTTCTATTTTTGAATACCAGTTTTTACGGTTGCTGGGGGATGACCATGTGCACTCCCTACTTGGAGGACTCTTCCCATTACTAGTTTTTGGTGGAGACTCCTTCACACCCAGGGTTTACCCCTGGGACACTTTAATTGAGTACTGTTTGTAAATCCGTTTAGTAACATGTCTAAGTTATGTCACTCGGCTCCAGGAGTCCCCTGGACCGACCGCTTGGTTCTATTATTTTACTTTTTCTTATTATTCTTTCCCCCCCCCCCCTCCCGCCCCTCTCATCTCTACTACTGTTACTTTTCTGGTTAACTCCAGACCCTTCCCCTCTCCCCCCTCCCCCAAACCCAACATTAATCCTCTCTACTGCTGTTCCTCCCCGAGGGCCACCTGGACAACCTCTCTACACATACAAGCTCCGAAACCAACAGACCGAAGGGTAAGCCTGCTTATAGTTGCTCTTGAATGTTTCCCATGTTTCCTGTAAAACCAACACCTCATAATGTCCACCTGCTCTCCCATAATGTGCAGGGATTTGGATCGCCGGCCAAGCGAATCAACGCCTTCACACATTATAAATCCCTGGGAGCCGATATTGTAGCTCTACAAGAGACACACTTCACATCTTCATTCACCCCTCGATACCTTCACAGGGAATACCCTCTTTGCTTTTTTGCGAATGCCTCAGAAAAGAAAAGAGGGGTCGCCCTCTGCTTCTCAAGACATGTTTCATTCACAGAAATTAAAACTATTAAAGACAAAGAAGGCCGCTACATCCTAGTGAAAGGCCACCTAGGTGAAACTTTACCTACCATCTTAGTATACTACGCCCCCAATACAAACCAAACTGCCTTTTTCCAAGCCCTTCTAAAACTACTAGGACCCGAACTAGAGGGTGTGGTGGTCTTGGCTGGCGATTCTAACCTAGCGCTAGATCTAATCAAAGACAAATCGCACACTTCAGGTCTCCGATCCCCCCCAGACAGAGTCGCAAATTTGCACAGACGCTACACCAATATGACCTGGTGGATGCCTGGCGAGAAGCCAACCCCACCGCTAGGGATTATTCCCACTATTCTAGGGCACATGGACACTACTCCCGTATAGATCACATATTTCTCCCCTCAGGGATGATACCTAAACTGAGATCAGCAAAAATAGTATCAACCCCATGGTCAGACCATGACCCGATTATGGTCCAGCTTACAGGCCTTAGTGACAAACTTACAGGTAATCACTGGAGATTAAATGAATCCCTACTTAGTGACGAAACTCAATGCATAGAGATATCAAATCATATACAAACCTACTTTGAAAACAACATCCCGGGGGACACATCCCCCGCCATAAATTGGGCTGCACACAAGGCCAGTATAAGGGGCTCCTTTATTCAGCTAGCCTCCAGACTGAAGAAAGCTCGCACTGAACTGATTTCTGCCAAAACCAGAGAGTTTGAATCTTTAGCCAAACAGCACAAGCGTTCCCCTTCACCCAACCTATTTAAGAAGCTAGAACAATCCAGACTGGAACTAAACATATGCCTTACTACAAGGGCTGAAAAACAGCTAAGATGGACGAACCATAAATTTTTTACATGGCGGGATCGCCCAGGATCCCTATTAGCACATAAACTTACTCCCAGACACTCCCATCATACACTTCCCAAAATAAGGTTATCTGGAGGACAGCTCTCACAGAACCCCCAAAAAATTCTTGATGAATTCTATGGGTTCTACTCCAACTTGTATAAGAAACCACAAACTGTGGCCCCATCGTCCATCAGGGAATTCTTGGGGACTCTCCCTCTCCCGACCATCACCGACGACCATAGAGAGCTAGTAGACCAACCATTTACAAGCGAAGAGGTCAATGACGCTATAAAATCTCTCTCACTTCACAAATCTCCGGGCCCGGACGGGTTTCCCAATATCTACTATAAAAAGTTTTCCGCACAACTAGCCCCACACCTGAGCCTTTATTTCAACTCCCTGAGGGATGGGGGAATGGTCCCACCGGACGATAACAAGGCCTACATCAGCGTAATCCCTAAGCCTAACAGGGACTCTACCGATGTACGCAACTACCGCCCAATATCACTAATTAACTGTGACCTAAAAATCCTAACAAAGATATTGGCCCTCAGAATCAATTCCTTTCTAGAACATTATATACATAAAGACCAGTCGGGGTTTGTCGCAGGACGTCAGACCTTGGATCAAATTCGCAGATCCATTGCTCTGATCTCGGCGGCACGCTCCAACTGGGATAATCTCCCAAATCGGGAACTTTTACTACTGTCACTAGACCTTAATAAAGCTTTTGATAGCTTGAACTGGGACTATCTCTTTGTTACCCTCGAAACCATGGGATTCGGACCCACATTTCTCGCACTGATGAAAACGCTTTATAGTTCACCGATGGCTCAAATTTCTATCAGAGGCCATAAATCATCTATCCTCCCAGTTCAGCGAGGTACTAGACAAGGATGCCCACTCTCCCCTCTACTATTTGCCCTGGCAATAGAGCCCCTAGCAATGGCCATTCGATCCCACCCTAACATTCATGGGTTCCAATGTGGCCAACAAGAACACAAATGTGCACTATTCGCAGACGATGTTCTTATGTACATAACTAAACCCCAGACTTCTCTTCCAGAACTTTTATCCTTACTACACCGTTTCTCACTGATTTCAGGTCTGACTCTGAACACACAAAAAACTCTAGCACTTAATATCTCTTTACCCCCTTCTGAAGTACAGCTCCTCCGAAGCCTACATAGCTTCAAGTGGGCATCCCATTCCCTCCCATACTTGGGAATACAGCTGACCCCTTCAATAGCTACACTGTACAAAGCCAATTATCCCCCTCTATTCAAAAAACTTAAAGAAGACCTTCGTGCTTGGACTGACTACTCCCCCTCCTGGTTCGGTAGAATCAACTCGATAAAAATGACCTTCTTACCCAGACTCCTATACTACTTTCGAACACTACCAGTAGCAATTCCAAAGGGAGACATGCAACACATACAAACTGAAGTCCTACGTTTTATATGGGGGAACAAGAAATCACGAATACAAAAAAAAACACTTTACACACCTAAAACTATGGGAGGCCTTCCCAACCTACAAGCATACTATCACTCAGCACAGATAGCTCAACTCATCTACACAACAGCCAGAGGCTCGGCCCCTCTATGGGTGTATATAGAGGCACTGGCGTGCCACCCAATAGCTATAGGAACACTGATGTGGCTTTCCAACCGCAAACGCTCCCACCTATAATGTGCCCCACACTGTCACACTCATTGGCGATATGGGACAGGACACGACATAGAGCATCCCTCGCATCATACCACACACCTCTAGCACCCATATTCTGTAACCCAGAATTCCCCCCTGGCCTTACCCCACAACAGTTCCAATGGTGGCTTAATAAGGGTCTATTAAGAATTGGGGACTTCCTCTATGGCAATCAAATGCACTCGAGAGATTACTTCAAAGATAACTTCTCAATGCCCCCCGCCGAGATTTTTAGATACAATCAAATTTCCTCATTTATCACTTCCAAACTCAAAAAGGGGGGTGGACCCGTCACTCTCACCACTCTAGAACTGACCTGCCAAAATAGAAGCAATCAGAGAGGGCGAATTTCTGCTGTCTACTCTTCGCTTACTGAACCTGATTCTAAATTATCATACATGACACAATGGGAGAGCGACCTGAACCTCTCCTTTGAAATGTCGGATTGGCAAGATATTGCCCATAGCCTGTCAAAAATTTCTATTAACACCACCCTTATTGAAGAAAACTATAAGACATTGCTGCGGTGGTATTTAGTCCCCACAAGAATAGCAAAAATGCACCCATCTTCCTCACCTAATTGCTTCCGGCAGTGTGGACAGATGGGCACCATGCACCATGTTTGGTGGCAATGCCCACTGGTTGTCAGATTCTGGATCAGAATATACAATCTGATCAATTTAGTCACAGGTGTCAACATACGACGGCCCCCTGGAAAGTGCACTCTTTCATAAACTGCCAGATGAGGTCCCCAAAAAATCATTGAAACTCATAACCTATATCTTTCTGGCGGCAAGAATAACGATTGCAAGAAACTGGAAACATTCACGCAAACCTTTAGACCAGGTATAAAGCAAACTCAATTGGATCATGATCAATGACAAACTCACTCATACTCTCCATAATAAATCAGAGATGTTTAACAAGATCTGGGATCCTTGGATTGAGCACATCTCTACTTAAAGAGGAACTCCAGGTGACCCTCCTCCCCCTTCCCTTCCCCTCCTCTCCCCTTCTACCCGATCTCTCTCTTCTTCTCCTCCCTCCTCCTGCTACCCCTTCTCTTTTCCTCTTCGTTACTTCTTGTTTTTATTTGATTTCAATGTATTGTTATTTGAAAGTACAACTCGTACAACCTGGTGAAGATACTTGAATAAAATGTTGCGGATAGGACAGAATGGCCAATACAAACAGGGAAGGGGAACCAACCCTGGAATTTTTGTACAAGGTCACCAGTAGCCCTGAAGCCTTCCTACTCCCCTCTTTGGTACCACAATACCTGAAAAGGGCCCTCACTTAATTATTAGCGGGTACCAGACCCCAATTAAGGGCATGAGCCATTCTACGAAAATGCTGTTTATAGGCCCCTTAATTCTTATTGACCAATGAGCACTATGTTAATGCACTGTTGCAACATTAATATGTTGAATTGATGATTACTTGGTTACCTGTGAAACGTTTGTTATTGTTTTGTACCTACCTCAATAAAAATATTGAAATATAAAATGTTTACTAATGTAATAGCAATAAAGCAAAGTATGTGCTTGTAACTTTTTTTTACATCTTAAAGATTTTAAATGCTTTCACCTCTTAAGATTCCAATTCACAAAAAAAACATTAACTGTCTCTGAGGTAAGAATTTGACACAAAAACTTTGATGCTGCATATATATTATAATACTTTGGCGTCATTTAAAATGTCACAGTATCCAAACTGTAGATCACAAGAATGCCATAATTTTCTTGTTTTAATTACATTTTATTTTTAATTTGCGTTATTTCATTTTAAGGACGGCAAGAACACAATGTTTACACTTCTCACACAAGGGAATTAGCTTTTTACATAGTATTTGCACGAGTCACCAAGTTACGCTGTATATGAAGTAATTGCTTCCCAAGTGCTGATTTCCTAAATATCAGGGATTACAAAGGAATTATACTTCCCTATTTAAAAATGTAGTCAACTTTTTTAATGAAAAACTCAAAAGTGGTTTCTGATACTTTGATATGTGATCAATAGCATATTATGTAAAGTAAGGGACCTATGCTTATCCTGATATCTATTTAAGGATTGTTAGGGAGAGGGGAGAGCTTGATGTTATTTAAAAAAATAAATAAAAAATCTATAATTTATTGTAAAATAAAAGAAAAAAAATATTGGGGCTTTACTAAAGGAAACTATTAAAAGCAAGGATTAATTGTTATGGTTTACTTGCATTGGGGGCATGCATGAGCATGTGGATGTATGCACTAGAAAAATTCAATCCTTGAATCCAGAAAATCACACACTGATTTGGCATGCCAAAGCATGCCCAGCTGAAAATACACCACCAAAAATTAGAGAATAGCACTTTTTTGTTAGAGTATGCCCCTGCATAACGGGTGCATGTTTGTAAACAGGAGCATACATTGAACAGCAAAGCACCTGTACCTGTGTACATTGCGGGTGCATTGCAAATATAATCTGAGTAGCTAAGCGTGATTAACCACTTTCAGACCGGACCAATTTGCAGCCAAAGGACCAGGCCCCTTTTTGCGATTCGGCACTGCGTCGCTTTAACTGACAATTGCGCGGTCGTGCGACGTGGCTCCCAAACAAAATCGACGTCCTTTTTTTCCCACAAATAGAGCTTTCTTTTGGTGGTATTTGATCGCCCCTGCGGTTTTTATTTTTTGCGCTATAAACAAAAATAGAGCGACAATTTTGAAAAAAATGCATTATTTTTTATTTTTTGCTATAATAAATATCCCCCAAAAATATATAAAAAAAATTTTTTTTTCCTCAGTTTAGGCCGATACGTATTCTTCTACATATTTTTGGTAAAAAAAATCGCAATAAGCGATTATTGATCGGTTTGCGCAGAAGTTATAGCGTTTACAAGATAGGGGATAGTTTTATAGCATTTTTATTAATAATTTTTTTTTTTTATTATTAATGGCGGAGATCTGCGATTTTTTTTTGTGACTGCGACATTATGGCGGACACATCGGACATTTTTGACACATTTTTGGGACCATTGTCATTTTTACAGCAATTAATGCATTTAAATGCATTGATTTCTGTATAAATGACACTGGCAGTTTAGGAGTTAACCACAAGGTGGCAGTGTAGGGGTTAAGTAGGCCTAGGGGTGTTTTTTTTACTGTGGGGGGGCGTGGCTGTCAGCTAGTGAATGCTGATCTCTGCTCCAATCACAGGGAGCAGAGATCGGCGTCACTAGTTGCTAGGCAGAACGGGGAGATGCTGTTTATCTCGGCATCTCCCCGTTTAGCCGCTCCGTGAGACGATCGCGGGAGTCCCCGCGGCGATCGAGTCCGCGGGGACCGCGGCCGGACTCACGGGGGTCCCGACCGGCGCGGGAGCGCGCCGCTCCCGGCGCGCTCCCGATGGCACGGACAGGCTAAAGGAGGGACGTATATATACGCCCTCCTGCCTGTACGTGCCATTCTGTCGACGTATATCGTCGTGCGCCGGTCGGCAAGTGGTTAATGCACCAGGGACATTGTGTGTTGAATGAAAGGGGAAGCACAGTAACACACAAAAACATTTTAATTATCAAATGTGTGCATCTAGCCTGCCCAGTTCAAAATGCACATTTCTTTTTAAATATATAAAATTGAGTAATCCCATGGTTTTCCATATCACAAGGAACAGGTGCAGAGACAAAGTAGATTAAATTATTGCTAAGGAAGTTCAGAGTATAGTACAAAAATATGCTTGTGCAGAGTATGGTACAGAAATATGCTTGTTCAGATTATAAAAATGAATAGCTACAGCTGACCTACTAATATTATCCTCAACATGAACGTGTGAACGGATTTCTTATTATTAATAAAACCGTTTATTCTTGCAAAATAACAAACATAAATCTGATAGATCTGAGCTTTGCCTGTGACTTTCCAGTCATGCAGTGGTTAAGTGACATGATGAAAGATAACGATGAGATGTTGAGAACCATATCATTTTTATTCTTGGGTCAAAAAGATGCATGAACAAGAGTCTGTTGAACCAAGATTAATTTAAGGACATGCTTGCTGCCCATCATTCCTGGTAAATCATTTATCCATAACCAGCCCTAGCAATCTTTTACCCTCCACAAACAGGATTTTGTGCTGGTCTTTAAAGGCGTATCACTCGTGATATTCTCGACTTTTGTTGAAAGATAAAACGACAACATAACTTTGTATGTAAGCTTTCCAAATGGAATATATTATATGTATGGTAATAAGTTTCTAGATTTGCCATCTACAGCTTGTAATAATGCCAAAAAGTACTTGTGCCAAAAAGTCATTTGCGAAGCAGCAAAAGTTATAAAAACATCTAAGTCTGTATATAAATATTGAATGGATGTCTGTTGAATGACACTAAAGATTGTCCTTTTTGTGTTTTCCACCAAATCTAGCTGAATGCAGCATTGCCTCATGCATAACTGACAAACTCATATGATTTGTGCTAAGCAAAAGCACCAATTCCTTATTAAAACGTAAATAAAGTCCCCTTGCTGGTGTGACTAGCAGAACTGAAATTGAAGACTGAAGAGTTGGATTATAACCCCTTTTAATAACCCTTAAATTTATCTGCAAAGTTTAGAAATTTTACACTTATAACTATTTCTGTCTTTCATTTATTGAGAAAAAGTATACACGAATCCAAGCATAAGGGGAGGATTTCCCAACTGTAAAGAGGTACATACAGTATACATAGGGACCATTACAATAACATCTTGAGTTACTTGTCAATGAAATAACAAAATGTAGTTGTATGCAAAATTTTAAGCAATTAGCAAGCCATACAACACTACTCCCCGAGTCAGGGGTAATATTAAGGTTGAAGGGAGGAGGACAGAGACAGGGAGGGAAGGGTAAAGGGAAGGTAGGAAAGGGGAGAAGGTAGGAGGTAGGTGTACATTAACACTGAATAGGCGATACAAGGCTGCATATCTGAAACAAAAGAATCACTTATGGCTCTGTTTGGTCCAAGATATGCATGGGAACTGTATGTCTCACAAATGGAGCTTGTCTGAGGAGATGGTATACTATAACCATTTCTTGCAAAAAATGTACAACATATACTGTATAGGGATGAGCCGAACACCCCCGGGTTCGGTTCGAACCAGAACCTTCGAACGGACCGAAAGTTCGCGCGAATTTTCGAACCCTATACGTTATAATGGACGCGAACGTTCGAAATCAAAAGTGCTAATTACAACGGCCAATATGCATGTTAATGTCATAAAACAGGTTTGGGGACCCGGGTCCTGCCCAGGGGACATATATCAATGCAAAAAGAACTTTTAAAAACTAACGTTTTTTCGGGAGCAGTCATTTTAATGATGCATAAAGTGAAAAAAAAAAAAGTGACATTTTCCTTTAAATATGGTACCTGGGGGGTGTCCAAAGTATGCCTGTGAAGTGGCATGTGTTTCCGTGTTTAGAACTGTCCTTGCACAAAATGACATTTGTAAAGGAAAAAAAGAAGCCATTTAAAACCACTTGCGGCTTTAGGTTTGATCTTAAGTAGAATCTGAACAGGTACATTATGAAGTGTGTAGCTCCATCCCAAAAAAATCTATTTTTAAGCTTTTTGGAGAACATAGGGAGGGGTTATCACCCCTGTAACATTTGCTGTCTTTGCACATCTGTTCAGAACATGTCACCTCACTTTCCGTCCCAATGACAAATGTTTTTGGAAAAGTGGGGTTTTAATTGAAACAAGGATTGGTGATAAAGTATCAGTAGAGAGGAGATACCTTTTTCCCAAATTAAATCTAACAGGATAGAATTTCCCTTCCTAGGGGTAGATTTCCTCTCACTTCCTGTTTTCTCTTTCCATTTGCAAGTAGGAGTCGTTTGTAAGTTGGATGTTTGAAAGTAGGGGCCTGGCGTATATACTCTGCAGAAATTTGCCCTATTAGATGTTGGTGTAGCCACAAGACTGGTGGGCACAGGAATGGGCCCTGCTGTGAGTTAATAGATCAAGATTTGTAATTGCATGCACCTGTTGAACAGGGCAGAAAAATTGGGGGTGGTGGACGGTTTTGCCACAAGACTGTAAGCTCTCACAGTTACTCTTGGTGGGCGCAGGAATGGGCCCTGCTGTGAGTTATTAGATCAAGATTTGTAATTGCAAGCACCTGATGAACAGGGCAGAAAAATTGGGCCTTTGGCGGTGGTGGTGGACGGTGTTGCCACAAGACTGTAGGCCCTCATAGTTACTCTTGGTGGGCGCAGGAATGGGCCCTGCTGTGAGTTATTAGATCAAGATTTGTAATTGCAAGCACCTGATGAACAGGGCAGAAAAATTGGGCCTTTGGCGGTGGTGGTGGACGGTGTTGCCACAAGACTGCAGGCCCTCATAGTTACTCTTGGTGGGCGCAGGAATGGGCCCTGCTGTGAACTATTAGATCAAGATTTGTAATTACCCGCCCCTGTTAAACAGGGGCTGAAAAATTGTGCCTTAGGCACTGGTGCTGGTGCCACAACACTGCAACCCCTCACAGAGACTGTACTTGGAGCACAGCAGTCACACGTGTTGCGAAGCATTTTTTTAAAAAATTGTAAGTACACGCCCCTGTTAAACAGGGGCTGAAAAATTGTGCCTTAGGCACTGGTGCTGGTGCCACAACACTGCAACCCGGCCCTCACAGATACTGTACTTGGAGCACAGCAGTCACACGTGTTGCGAAGCTTTTTTTTTAAAAAATTGTAAGTACACGCCCCTGTTAAACAGGGGCTGAAAAATTGTGCCTTAGGCACTGGTGCTGGTGCCACAACACTGCAACCCGGCCCTCACAGATACTGTACTTGGAGCACAGCAGTCACACGTGTTGCGAAGCATTTTTTTAAAAAATTGTAAGTACACGCCCCTGTTAAACAGGGGCTGAAAAATTGTGCCTTAGGCACTGGTGCCACAACACTGCAACACGGCCCTCACAGAGACTGTACTTGGAGCACAGCAGTCACACGTGTTGCGAAGCATTTTTTTTTAAAAATTGTAAGTACACGCCCCTGTTAAACAGGGGCTGAAAAATTGTGCCTTAGGCACTGGTGCTGGTGCCACAACACTGCAACACGGCCCTCACAGAGACTGTACTTGGAGCACAGCAGTCACACGTGTTGCGAAGCATTTTTTTTAAAAATTGTAAGTACACGCCCCTGTTAAACAGGGGCTGAAAAATTGTGCCTTAGGCACTGGTGTGGTGGCATGGATCATTGAGGAGGAGGAAGAGGATAGTCAGTGAACATAAGAGGACAGTCACTCAGCATCAGCATAGGCAGTCTTGAAGGGATGTGACATTAAAAATTATTCGGTTATATCCGCCTCAGGTGCCTGGTAGCTGGTGGTGATCCAAGACTGATTCATTTTGATGAATGTCAGTCGATCAACCGAGGCGGTGGACAGGCGCACCCTATGATCAGTCACAAATCCTCCAGCAGCACTGAATGTGCGTTCGGAAAGAACGCTGGAGGCAGGACAGGCCAGTAGCTCAATTGCATACTGTGCAAGCTCTGGCCAGTGATCCATCCTCAGGACCCAGTAAGCCAGAGGATTTTCGGTGGGAAAGGTGTCCAAGTCTGACCTTGCCCCAAGGTATTCCTGCACCATGTATATCAGACGCTGGCGATGGTTGCTGGAACCGATCATACCTTGGGGCTGCGGACTAAAAAATTGTCTGAACGCATCGGTCAGACGTCCACCTTCCCCACCGCTCCTTCTGCCACTGACCGAAGCCTCAGCAACTCGTCGCCCAGGACCAGGAGTTTGTAGCCTCCCAGTTTCTGGGAACGCGTTGCACAGACCTTTCTGCAAGGCCTCCCTGAGATGTCTCATCCTCTGCTCCCTCTGCGACGGCAAGATAAGGTCCGCAACCTTACCCTTGTACCGCGGATCAAGGAGAGTGGCCAGCCAGTAATGGTCCCTCTCCTTGATCCGAAGAACACGAGGATCCTTCCGCAGGCTTTGCAGGATCAGGGAGGCCATGCAGCGTAGGTTAGCTGAGGCATTCGGTCCGGAGTCTTCTGGGTCACTGAGGATGACATGATCGCCAGCCACCTCCTCCCAGCCACGTACAAGTCCACTGGCTTGTTGGGACTGTACATCATCCCTAAAAGACTGCTGCTGCTGATGCTGAGTGCCAGGCTCCACCTCCATGCTCACACAATCCTCCTCCTCCTCCTCCTCCTCCTCCTCCTCCTCCTCCTCATCCTCTTCCTGTGTGATGGGTGGGACAGAAGGAACACTGTCCGGATAAAGGGGGCCTTGAGAGGCAAGGAAGTCCTCCTCTTCCTGCCTCTGTTCTGCCTCAAGTGCCCTGTCCATTATCCCACGCAGCGTATGCTCCAACAGGTGGACAAGAGGGACAGTGTCACTGATGCATGCACTGTCACTGCTCACCATCCTCGTGGCCTCCTCAAATGGTGAGAGGACAGTGCATGCATCCCTGATCATGCTCCACTGACGTGGGGAAAAAAAACCAAGCTCCCCTGACCCTGTCCTGGTGCCGTAGTCGCAAAGGTACTCATTGATGGCCCTCTGCTGCGTGTGCAGTCGCTGCAGCATGGCCAACGTTGAGTTCCACCTGGTGGGCATGTCAGATATTAGGCGGTTCTTGGGCAGGTTCAGCTCCTTTTGCAGCTCAGTCAGCCGAGCACTGGCATTATAAGATCGGCGGAAATGCACACAGACTTTCCTGGCCTGCCTCAGGACATCCTGTAAGCCTGGGAACCTGCCCAAGAACCGCTGCACCACCAGGTTGAGGACGTGAGCCATGCAGGGCACATGGGTGAGCTGCCCCTGTCGCAGGGCGGAGAGGAGGTTGGTGCCATTGTCAGAAACGACCATTCCTGGCTTAAGCTGACGTGGCGTCAACCACCTCTCGGCCTGCCCCTGCAGAGCTGCCAGAACCTCTGGCCCAGTGTGGCTCCTGTCCCCCAAACACACCAGCGCAAGCACGGCATGGCATCTTTTTGCCTGCGTACTTGCGTAGCCCCTTGTACGCCTACGGAGCACCGCTGGTTCCAAGGACAGAGCACTGGAGGAAGAAGAAGAGGAGGGGGTGGAGGAGAGAGGTGTGTCACAACCAGTAGCAGTAGTCGCGTTTTGGAGGCGTGGTGGCGGAACAACCTCCAACACTACTGCACCTTGTCCTGCATCCCTCCCAGCTGCCAATAGAGTGACCCAATGGGCCGTGAAAGAAAGGTACCGTCCCTGTCCATGCTGCTGGACCATGAGTCAGCGGTAATATGCACCTTACCGCTGACCGCCCTGTCCAGCGAGGCATGGACATTGCCCTCCACATGCCGGTAGAGAGACGGAATCGCCTTCCGCGAGAAAAAGTGGCGTTTGGGAACCTGCCACTGAGGAACCGCACATTGAACAAACTCACGGAAGGGGGCCGAGTCTACCAACTGAAAAGGCAGCAGTTGAAGTGCTAGCAATTTAGCAAGGCTAGCATTCAACCGCTGGGCATGTGGATGGCTGGGAGTGTACTTCTTTCTACGGTCCAGCAGCTGGGGCAGGGAAATTTGCCTGCTGCATTCGGACGTCGGTGTACTGCAAGTACTTGGTTGTGACACACCGAATTCTACACCTTCAGTCCTCTCAGAGCAGCTTTCAGAGAGGACTGAAGGTGTAGTGGGGATGGAGATCCCAGCTGAGGAGGAGCAAGGAGAGGTCCGCTTAGTTCTTTGGTGTGGGTCTTTTATGTGTGCCTGCCAACGAGCTGCATGGCAGGTCGCCATATGTCTGGTCATGCTTGTCGTGCCCAAGCGGCTGATGTTTTGGCCACGCGAGATACGCTTGAGACAAATATTGCAAATAGCAGTGGTGCGATCTGCTGCACTCGTCTCAAAAAAGGCCCACACCAAAGAACTTTTCTGATAACGTGCAGAGGCAGCGCCCTGCACAGGCGGAGCTCTGCGGTGTTGTACAGTTGCTGTGCTGGCCTCTACCTGGCCTCCAGGGGGCATCCTGCCTCGTTGGACATGTGACGCCGCATCCTCCTCCTCCTCGTCCTCCTCCTCATCCTCTCTCCCTTGAGGCACCCACGTGGAGTCAGTGACCTCATCATCCCCTCCCTCTTCACCACTAGAGCAAACCTGGCAGTAAGCTGCAGCTGGTGGAACTGTACTGCCAGATTCCTCAAGCTGGGTATCGTCATCCGAGCCTTCGAATCGTTGGGCATCCTCCTGGAGCATGTACCCAACACTGTGCTCAAAGAGTTCGGGGGACTCCTCAGGAGGACATGGTGGGTCTAGGGAAGGGGTGGCTGATGATGCTCTGTCAGTACCCTGAGCCTGGGTGAGAGAGGATGAGGAGGATGAGGAGGGCTTGGTCATCCATTCTACCAAGCCTTCAGCATGATGCGGCTCCACATGTCCAGCTGCCGAAAACAAAGACGCGCGTGTCCCATGGCCACGTGCTGATGACGATGCACGACCACGTCCACGTCCACGGCCACGTCCACTAGAAACAGAGCCTGCCTGCCCTGTGTTCTTGGCTCTGCACGCTCTGCCTCCCCTTGGCGGTCTTCCAGCCATTGTAGTCGGTAGTCCTGTGGGTGCTGCTGAGAAGAAAATATAGGAGCTCTGTGTGATGCCACTAACACACTAGAAGTCCTATGGGTGCTTCTGCAAAGAAAATAGAGGAGCTCTGTGTGATGCCACTAACACACTAGAAGTCCTGTGGGTGCTGCTGAGAAGAATATATAGGAGCTCTGTGTGATGCCACTAACACACTAGAAGTCCTGTGGGTGCTGCTGAGAAGAATATATAGGAGCTCTGTGTGTGTAATGGGACTAACACACTTCAAGTCCTATAGGTGCTTCTGGGAACAAAATATAGCTCTGTGTGTGTAATGGGACTAACACACTTCAAGTCCTATAGGTGCTTCTGGGAACAAAATATAGCTCTGTGTGTGTGATGGGACTAACACACTTCAAGTCCTATAGGTGCTTCTGGGAAGAAAATATAGCTCTGTGTGTGTAATGGGACTAACACACTTCAAGTCCTATAGGTGCTTCTGGGAAGAAAATATAGCTCTGTGTGTGTGATGGGACTAACACACTTCAAGTCCTATAGGTGCTTCTGGGAAGAAAATATAGCTCTGTGTGTGTGATGGGACTAACACACTTCAAGTCCTATAGGTGCTTCTGGGAACAAAATATAGCTCTGTGTGTGTAATGGGACTAACACACTTCAAGTCCTATAGGTGCTTCTGGGAACAAAATATAGCTCTGTGTGTGTGATGGGACTAACACACTTCAAGTCCTATAGGTGCTTCTGGGAACAAAATATAGCTCTGTGTGTGTAATGGGACTAACACACTTCAAGTCCTATAGGTGCTTCTGGGAACAAAATATAGCTCTGTGTGTGTGATGGGACTAACACACTTCAAGTCCTATAGGTGCTTCTGGGAACAAAATATAGCTCTGTGTGTGTGATGGGACTAACACACTTCAAGTCCTATAGGTGCTTCTGGGAAGAAAATATAGCTCTGTGTGTGTGATGGGACTAACACACTTCAAGTCCTATAGGTGCTTCTGGGAACAAAATATAGCTCTGTGTGTGTGATGGGACTAACACACTTCAAGTCCTATAGGTGCTTCTGGGAAGAAAAATATAGCTCTGTGTGTGTAATGGGACTAACACACTTCAAGTCCTATAGGTGCTTCTGGGAACAAAATATAGCTCTGTGTGTGTGATGGGACTAACACACTTCAAGTCCTATAGGTGCTTCTGGGAAGAAAATATAGCTCTGTGTGTGTAATGGGACTAACACACTTCAAGTCCTATAGGTGCTTCTGGGAAGAAAATATAGCTCTGTGTGTGTGATGGGACTAACACACTTCAAGTCCTATAGGTGCTTCTGGGAACAAAATATAGCTCTGTGTGTGTAATGGGACTAACACACTTCAAGTCCTATAGGTGCTTCTGGGAACAAAATATAGCTCTGTGTGTGTAATGGGACTAACACACTTCAAGTCCTATAGGTGCTTCTGGGAACAAAATATAGCTCTGTGTGTGTGATGGGACTAACACACTTCAAGTCCTATAGGTGCTTCTGGGAACAAAATATAGCTCTGTGTGTGTAATGGGACTAACACACTTCAAGTCCTATAGGTGCTTCTGGGAACAAAATATAGCTCTGTGTGTGTGATGGGACTAACACACTTCAAGTCCTATAGGTGCTTCTGGGAAGAAAATATAGCTCTGTGTGTGTAATGGGACTAACACACTTCAAGTCCTATAGGTGCTTCTGGGAAGAAAATATAGCTCTGTGTGTGTGATGGGACTAACACACTTCAAGTCCTATAGGTGCTTCTGGGAAGAAAATATAGCTCTGTGTGTGTGATGGGACTAACACACTTCAAGTCCTATAGGTGCTTCTGGGAACAAAATATAGCTCTGTGTGTGTAATGGGACTAACACACTTCAAGTCCTATAGGTGCTTCTGGGAACAAAATATAGCTCTGTGTGTGTGATGGGACTAACACACTTCAAGTCCTATAGGTGCTTCTGGGAACAAAATATAGCTCTGTGTGTGTAATGGGACTAACACACTTCAAGTCCTATAGGTGCTTCTGGGAACAAAATATAGCTCTGTGTGTGTGATGGACTAACACACTTCAAGTCCTATAGGTGCTTCTGGGAACAAAATATAGCTCTGTGTGTGTGATGGGACTAACACACTTCAAGTCCTATAGGTGCTTCTGGGAAGAAAATATAGCTCTGTGTGTGTGATGGGACTAACACACTTCAAGTCCTATAGGTGCTTCTGGGAACAAAATATAGCTCTGTGTGTGTGATGGGACTAACACACTTCAAGTCCTATAGGTGCTTCTGGGAAGAAAATATAGCTCTGTGTGTGTAATGGGACTAACACACTTCAAGTCCTATAGGTGCTTCTGGGAACAAAATATAGCTCTGTGTGTGTGATGGGACTAACACACTTCAAGTCCTATAGGTGCTTCTGGGAACAAAATATAGCTCTGTGTGTGTGATGGGACTAACACACTTATAGTCCTATAGGTGCTTCTGGGAACAAAATATAGCTCTGTGTGTGTGATGGGACTAACACACTTCAAGTCCTATAGGTGCTTCTGGGAAGAAAATATAGCTCTGTGTGTGTGATGGGACTAACACACTTCAAGTCCTATAGGTGCTTCTGGGAAGAAAATATAGCTCTGT
Organism: Lithobates sylvaticus; assembly: GCA_028564925.1. NCBI lineage: Eukaryota > Metazoa > Chordata > Amphibia > Anura > Ranidae > Lithobates > Lithobates sylvaticus. Next base: position 455,978,292 of record CM053027.1, on the reverse strand, counting down.
GTGTGTGATGGGACTAACACACTTCAAGTCCTATAGGTGCTTCTGGGAACAAAATATAGCTCTGTGTGTGTGATGGGACTAACACACTTCAAGTCCTATAGGTGCTTCTGGGAAGAAAATATAGCTCTGTGTGTGTAATGGGACTAACACACTTCAAGTCCTATAGGTGCTTCTGGGAACAAAATATAGCTCTGTGTGTGTGATGGGACTAACACACTTCAAGTCCTATAGGTGCTTCTGGGAACAAAATATAGCTCTGTGTGTGTAATGGGACTAACACACTTCAAGTCCTATAGGTGCTTCTGGGAAGAAAATATAGCTCTGTGTGTGTAATGGGACTAACACACTTCAAGTCCTATAGGTGCTTCTGGGAAGAAAATATAGCTCTGTGTGTGTAATGGGACTAACACACTTCAAGTCCTATAGGTGCCTCTGGGAACAAAATATAGGAGCTCTGCCTGCCTGCCACGAACACACTACAAGTCCTATAGGTGCTTCTGGTAACAAAATATAGGAGCTCTGCCTGCCTGCCACTAACACACTACAAGTCCTATAGGTGCTTCTGGTAACAAAATATAGGAGCTCTGCCTGCCTGCCACGAACACACTACAAGTCCTATAGGTGCTTCTGGTAACAAAATATAGGAGCTCTGCCTGCCTGCCACTAACACACTACAAGTCCTATAGGTGCTTCTGGTAACAAAATATAGGAGCTCTGCCTGCCTGCCACGAACACACTACAAGTCCTATAGGTGCTTCTGGTAACAAAATATAGAGCTCTGCCTGCCTGCCACGAGCACACTACAAGTTCTATAGGTGCTTCTGGTAACAAAATATAGGAGCTCTGCCTGCCTGCCACGAGCACACTACAAGCCCCTCTTTGTCAATCAATCTTTGTAACTGAATCTATCTAACTCAATCTCTGTAAGTGAATCTCTCTAACTATCTAAATGCAGCAGAGTGTCACAGAAACAGCCTGCTCAATCTGCGCCGGAACAGCATGTGACCGGCGCAGACGGCGTGGCGGCGTTTTATAGGGGGGGGCGTGTACTACAGCCCCTGAGCTGTAATTGGCTACAGGCGTCCTGCCTGTAGCCAATTATGGCTCTTCGAGTTTCCGGGGCTGTGATTGGCCAAGCATGCGGGGTCACAGTGCATGCTTGGCCAATCATCAGCCAGCAATGCACTGCGTCGGCCGCGCCGGCCGCAATGCATTGCGGGGCCGCTCGCATCACACGAACGTGATGCGAGCGGCCAAAATAGTTCTGGGCTCGCCGAGCGAGCGAACGCCCGGTGCTCGATGCGAACGTGGGTTTGCATCGAGCACCGGGCCCATCCTTAATACTGTATAATATACTGTGACATTATGAAAGGCGAGGTAATTTATGGACGTTATGCTTTCATTTGCTGAGAACTAAGGTGGATTCTGATTTTGCGGTCCACTTGTGTCCACCAATAGGTGGAATAAATAAATAAAGCAGAACTGGAGCAAAGAATTTCTCTTGGCCTGGGACTCAGGAAGCTGAGAGAGCTGCTTATGTGAAGTTTGCTTTGTGAGGGAAAAAAAGGTTTGCATTATCTTTGTTTTGTGGGTGAATGGGAGAAGCCATTAACCCCTGAGTTAGAAACCTGCAATGTTAAGTACCTGGATGGCAGGGATTTATTTTCTGTTTTTTTTTTTCAATTTTCATGCAACCTTTTAAAATAAAGCTGGCTACAAATCATATTTTAAGAAAACCTGCCATTTTGGCTACCCTTTTCCCCAGGGAAGGTGATCCCCATATTTAGTTATTTATTTATTTTATTTTTTATTTATTTTTTAATGACAACTTTCAACCTAACACGACTTTCCAGCAAACATGACTTTCAAAAAAAAGCAGAATAACATTTAGAACATATTTTTTCTAGAAACAAACATTCTGAGCGCTGCAAAAGTAACACAGACATTCTCCATTTTTTGCTAATTTACTCTATTAGTATGTTTTTTCTCAAGCTAAAATGTAAGGCTTTTGGTGTAGTTGATTTCTATGTATGAATTCTGACATCTGTGTCACTACATTCTATTCCTTGAGATTTAATGGACCAGAAAATATTACATAGTAGGTCAGTTTTAATGCTCAGTAAATGGTTAGTTAAGGGAGGACATCTGTCCATTGAAGAAATTTTCTGAGACCACCAACAGATCTGTGATAAGATGGCTAACATATTCCAGAGCTAATGATCTCCATCAAATGCCATAATTATTTACACACATTTTCTCATCTAAAAGTATAGATCAGATTGTGTTATTTTTTTACATTTTTTAAGCTAAAATGTTGCCAGACTTTGAATGCATAACGAATCTTCTCGTACTAAATTACAGAGTCTGTGTTATCATTTTCAATCCTTTCATGAACCTACATACAGATTTAACATTATTCCCTTGACAAAATAAAACTGATTTGTTTTGCATCATTTTTTAGCAATGTCAATTATCTGCACATATTTGTTTCAGCTTACATAGCTGACACTTATCTCTTGAGGTCTTCAGTTTTGTCACATGATCAAAATACTATTCATACACGACACTGCATTGACATGAAGTTAAGAGGAAATAGTTGAGATTTGAGGTTCAAAGTCGAATATAGTGTCATGCTGTTGTCCCCATGGAATATTTTAATGCAAGAGATTTCAAGTCTAGAATTCATTGTAATAGCACTGATGAATTGACTCAAGCAGGAATTGGGGTAGGTTGCAGTGCTAGTCAGTTACTGTATCTGTTCCAGAGACATGCTAAAATAGTTTAGCTTCAAGATATTATTATATATTATAAAGAACATACAAATGCCAAGATTTTGTGCATACTTCTATGACAATGGTTGTCAGCAGAATGCCTCAAAATTCATACATATAAAATATATTTTGAAACCTATATAATTTCAGAAATGAATTCAGGAAACAAAACTGAGCTCCTGAAGCTGCTCTGAAGGTTAAAGTGGTTGTACAGTCTTGTTTTAAAAAAAAAATAACAAGCATGTCATACTTACCTCCTCTGTGCAGGGGTTTTGCACAGAGTGGCCCTGATCCTCCTCTTCTGGGGTCCCTATGGAGCGCTCGTGGCTCCTCCTCTTCTCGAGTGCCCCGACAGAGAAGTGCTTTCTCTGGGGTCACTCGTGCGGGCATGCTCCCGTGTCCTGCTACTCCTGTGTCACTGGATTTGATTGATAGTAGTGGGAGCCAATGGCTTCTGTTGCTATCAATCTATCCAATGATGACTGAGACACCAACTGGAGCTGGTGTGCTTGTCCTCATCACTGGAAAGACCGGGTTCAGGTAAGTAAAAGGGGGGCTCTGTGGGGCTGCTGCATCACAGGAGGTTTTTCACCTTAATGCATAGAATGCATTAAGGTGAAAAACAATGAGGGTTTACAACCCCTTTAAAATTAAGCCTCAAGTATCTGTGCATACTTGCAATTGGGATCTTTCTGCTGTGTCCATTGTTCATTCAAATTATACAGCCCACAAAGACCACAGGGATGTTCCAGTTAAAAGGATATTTTTGACTGGATAAAGTCAAAGGCAGACAAAAGCAGGCCTCAGACAACTGAAAATTGTTCAGTGTTAGCTTTTAAGCCTCATACATACGATCGGATTGTTGGCCAACAAAACCGCAGAATTTTGTCCGAAGGGCGTTGGCCCAAATTTGTCTTGCATACACATAGCCATATACATATACACACACGAACATAGTGACGTACTACATTGTTTTTCAGCTCTTTAGCGCCACCCTTTGGGCTACTTCTGCTAATTTTGTGTTAGTAGAATTTGGTGAGTGTTGATTCACGTTTTTCTTTTTGCGCTTTTCATTTAGCGCTTTTCAGTTCCTGTTTTTAATTTTGTGCTTCTCAGGTCATTTCTGAATTGCCATTCATCAACCAGACATGTTGCGGAATTTGGAGGAGATAATGTGTTATTTATTATTGGCCTTGGAGTTATTGCTTTTGACATTATTTTTTTGGCTGAATAATGATTTGATTTGGAATATTTTTTATATTCTTGGATGCATAGAATGCACATTAAGGTTAAGTTCTATTGGCAGATAGCATGTCTAAAGCCACGTACACGCGATCTGACTTTTCGGCCGGATTGTCCGGAGGACTAAGTCCGCCGGACAATCCGCCAGACTTTCCAGTGGAGGTCCGCCGGACTATCCAAACGCGTGGACTTGCCCACACACGCCTGGACTTTTTGGCGTAAGTCTGCGGGACTTTTGAAATGAACGGACTTGCCGACACACCGTCGTAAAGTCCGTTCATTTTGAACGTGACTCCAGGTAGACAGGAATAGTGAAGGAAGTGAATGCCGCCGCCTCAATCGGCGACATTGACACCTCGCTTGCCCCGTCACCTGGTATGGATTTAAAGCGGAATCCCTACCCTGAAATAACGACATTGGGCCCCAACCCAGATCCATATCAGACCCTTGTCCGAGCATGCAGCGCGGCCGGTCAGGAAAGGGGGTGGGGATGAGCGAGCACCCCCTCCTGAGCCATACCAGGCCACGTGCCCTCAACATGGGGGGTGCCCTGGGGAAAGGGGGGCCCTGAGGCCCCCCCACCCAAAAGCACCTTGTCCCCATGTTGATGAGGACAAGGGCCTCTTCCCGACAACCCTGTCCATTGGTTGTCGGGGTCTGCGGGCAGGGGGCTTATCGGAATCCAGGAGCCCCCTTTAATAAGGGGGCCCCCAGATACCGGCCCCCTACCCTATGTGAATGAGTATGGGGTACGATGTACCCCTACCCATTCACCTAAGGGAAAAAAGTGTAAATAAAAAACGACACAATTTTTTTAAATACTTTATTGCACAGCTCCAAGGGTCTTCTTCGGTCTTGGGGGGGTCTTCTCGCCGGACTCCTCTGCTATCTTCTGCTAGCTCTTTTACTAGCGGAGGAGCCCGGCTTTCTCCTTCGTCGCTGCCGTCGTCGTCGTTTTCTGGGGGTCTTGTTCTGACTTTGGGGGTCTTGTCCCGCTCTTCTGTTCTTCTTGCCGGGCCTCTGCTTTCTTCTTCCAGCTCTTTTACTAGCGGTGGCCCGGGCTTCTGTCGCCGTTGCTGTCGCCGCCTTCTGCTTCTGCTTCTTGTTCTTCTGCTTCTTGTTCTTCTTTCTTCTTCCGATGTTGACTTGTCGCTGTCTCCTCTTCTAATGGCTCAGACGTGTTGCACTGCCAGTTATATAGGGACAAGGGGCGGGGCAATGTCGCCGATCGCAGTGGCAGCATTCACTTCCTTCGCTAGTCTCGTCTACCTGGAGTTTATGACGGTGTGTCGGCAAGTCCGTTCATTTCAAAAGTCCCGCGGACTATCACACAGACGGCTGGACAATTTTAAGTCAAGACTTCAAACTAAGTCCGCAGGACTTTTGGAAACAAATAGTCCACCGGAGCCCCACACACGGTCGGATTGTCCGGCGGACTCTAGTCCGCCGGACAATCCCGCCGGAAAGTCTGATTGTGTGTATGCGGCATAATTGTATTTGTTTTCTTTTTTAATGCACAATAAAAAAAAATTGTAGACTAATACTTGGCTATGTGTTTTATTTCAAATGACATTTTGGGAGTAGGCAGTTACATTTAAAAAAATACAATGTAAAATTAACAAGGGACACCAACATAGTTGTAACTTTGATCTTAAAAACTAAGGGATAATGGTGTTGTGGTAACTTGCCCAAATAAAAAAAAAAGCATAATAATATTATTCTTGATATCACTAGAAAAAAAAAAGCCTTTGAAAATTTGTTTGCAATAACTCCATCAGTATCACCAACAAAGCAGCTTCATTATTATCCCATTAAATAAGTGGAGAATATGCGCTGCATTTCGAGAATTCATAATTTGCTGTGTCACGAATGTTAATTCTCCATTACGAATTACTAGTTTACAAGACCAACCACTTCTGGCTCTTCCTTGCTTCCGAGCATGCGTGTTTGTACTTTGGACTTTTTTCCGACGGACTTGTGTACACACGCTCAGAAAATCTGACAACGCGCATTTGTCTGCGGAAAAATTGAAAACCTGCCATCCAACAGCCTGTCAATACAAATTTCCCCTCGGAAAATCTGATCGTGTGTATGAGGCTTAAAACTGTAGCCTGTAGAATATACACAATGTATTTTTTAAGCATCAAGTAGCTGTTAAAAAACTCTCTAGGATCCAGTCTACAATGCCCCCATAAGAATGCTTTCCACAACTTTATCACATTATTGTGGTTAGATGGAAAATCATTGTTATCTACATCATCATCACAATTCTGCTCTGTCACCCTCTACAGCAACAGTGAACACAAGATCATTAGTATTGTACTGCATACATGCACACACACACATAGTAAAGCAATGGCTGGATATAAGTGTTTTTAACACTCATTTATGGGTGCACAATGTCATTCAAAACTTGCAATGTCAAAACTGTGGAAACTGTGGCAACAAGCCATATTTTGCCCATACAAATCTGTGTAAAATATTTTTTTCTACAGTAACTATTTAATAAACAAAATGCTTTTCCCTGCAGACATGATAAACTAACATTGAACTAAAATAAAAATTCTCCTGAACTGAAATGTGGACTTTGACTTTGGCCTTTACTGCTCTGTTGTATTACCTGAAATTGTGTTTATATGATGTCTTTTTACTGAGAAGATTGGCCTATAAGTAGTATGCAAAAATGTACTAAAAATATGTTTGTTTTCTTTTCACTTTGTTTTTATTGAAAAAAAAAAAAAAAACAGAAAAGGTACAGTACAATATCAACTGACCATAGGTCGCAGAGCTGAAAAACACACATAGGGGGTTATTTACTAAAGGAAAATCAACTTTGCACTACAAGTGCACAGCAAGTGTACTTGGAAGTGCAGTCGCTATAGATCTGACAGGGACATGCAAGGTAAATAAAAAACATAATTTTTTTGTTTGTACATGATTGAATGATAAAATCAACAGAGCTTCCCCTCATTTCAGATCTTCCCCTCAGATCTAAAGCGACTGTACTTCCAAGTGCACTTACAGTGCATTTGTAGTGCAAAGTGGATTTGCCTTTAGTAAATCAACCCCATAGTCTATCATGTACCAGAATAGTTGCCATCAACATGGAAGTAGCTTCCTAAAATCTCACTGTTGCCTGCCTTGAGAGGAGCAGCTCTATGTCATCTCCACTGATGGAGAGAGTAAAAAAAGAGAAAAAAAAAGGAGGACGAGGACAAGAAGGAAAGGAAGAGAAGGGAATGAGGATCCCCAGAGGCTGCAGTGGGTAGTCCAGGAATCAACTTCACCTGGGTGTAAATCGAAAAGACGTGGGGTTAATCAGGAGGGTGTGTAATAGTTTAACCAAGGCTGCCAGGTGTGAAGAGATGTTTTTATTTTCTTCTTCCTTCCTAACTTAAAATATACTCAAAATAGACTCAAAATAGACTTTAAAGGCTAAAAATTTAAAAATAAAAGGTAGCTGAAAAAATATTCTGATGCAAAGGGAGGAATAAGTTATGTGACTGTAGTGCTGGTGGTGTGGATTTGGTGTAGGGTTAAAATTAAGCCTGTGAGGTCCTATTTTTAAGAAATATTTTTAATACCACACTTACTAGTAATGCATATTTCATTACTGCTTTAAAAAACAAAATTGTGAATTAAATGTCATAGAAGTCTTAGTTGGACTTTAGAATAATTCTATCAGCCTCCAAAGCTTTATGTAACTGCTTTTGCATATGGTTATTTAAGGTTAAAGTAGTTGGAAACAGGTGACGTTGTGGAAATGTGAAGACAAGCCCTTTTTTTTTCTCCTTCTATGCCCTTTAGGAAAGCTGTCTGACAACTTTGATCTTTTTAGCTGTCTACAGTGTAAAAGGCACGAGCCTGTGTGTTCTGTGCTAGCAGACAATATGGGCTTATGCATTTTTAATGAGACATCTCTCCTATCATCTTTGGCTTAACATACCAGGAGGACTGTTGGTGTCCTTCCACATCTGTGAATGCTGTGTATGCTGTATGCAATAAAGAGAAACTAGAAGGGCTTCTGACAAGGGAAACAAACTATTTCTATTCAGAGCTGCTTTTTCAGATAATATAAATCAACAATTTGTCTGTATTTTATATTATTAACCTGTATGATTTTGTGGTGCATCAGTGTATTTGTTTATAGCACAAGTATTTGTACACCATGATATTCGATAATATATCATTAGACTACAGAAAAAAAATTCCACCCAAATGTTATATACTATTTGAGGTTTGGTTTGCTGACTTAGACCCTGGCTTCTTATACTGTACTGTACAGTATGTCTTAGATAAGAAATCAGTTAAATCTTCCTGCCATTATTCCTGGTTTTGGTTGTGCCACACAGTATACACACGTACAGTATACAATCACACAGTATACACAGACATGTTTCTATTGGCTGAGAAGGTACTGGAGAGGTGGGGCAGCTATAATCTCTGGATTTTTAGACCAAAAGGATGTCTGTAAGGGACATTTCAGAGACAGATGTAAAAAAAAACACAGATTTTTACATACTGTCCCTTGTTTTACTGAGGCTGGCAACCCCTAGTGGCCCAGGGCCCTCGGGCAGTGCCCGAGTGGCCGAATGGTCAATCAGCCCCTGTTCTGACCCATGTTTGTACTTTCAATGCTATATGTTACATTTGTAATAATATAAATAACAAAAAATATGAAACAAAAAATAAATAAAAATAATAACAACTAATCAGTATGAATATCCAAGGCATCTAACACAGATATCTCACCAACAGAATCCTGAAGCTAAGGGCCCATTCACATGACTTGTACAGAGGCCATGTCTGGTAAATATGTGCACTACTGCAACGTTACATGCATTTGCGTGCTGTGGTGTTATTCATTGTGAATGGCACCCCAACACATCTCCTTAACCAACCACAGTGGAGCACACGTATTATGCCCTGTACAATTCATAGCAAAAAATATATGCACACTACATCTAACTTTAATACAGGTCACTTTCACACACAAAAACATATACATTGCATTATGGTGTGAGTGAACCCTGAGAAATTGCCAAGTGGTTCAACTTTCCAACATCCACCAAAAACTGAAATACCACTTTTGAGTTCAATGACTCATTTACAAAAAACATTCCCTGGCTTCTGATAAGGGATCACTGTGAATTAAAGTGATTAGTACAACTTAAAATCCAGCTTTCCTCAAAAGGCAGTGCAAAATGTGGACTTACAGTTTACAACCAGAAATGTATTTTATTGTTTTACACATATTGTACTTTTTCAATGCAGCTCATGCACTAAATGTCACAACATGAAACATTACTGTAATTGAAATCCTGTTTGGGTTCTTCCACATCAACAAAAGGTATATTCGGCCAGAAGCAGTCTACACTGAGAATCAAGGAATTAAAATAAGAATGTTCTTTCTCTCTCTCCTTCTCTCTCTCTGACTCTCTTGCTCTCAAATTTTTCTGATTATTTAGACATTTACAAAATGGATTCACTTAAATTATCCAATCAGATCTGGGCGATATTTCTGTGTACTTATTTATTTGATTATTTAATGATGTTTTCTGTTGTGCCTGCCTGGATTTTTTAAGTAAAATCAGACTAGAGTGAAATTTACTGCATCAGTCTGTCGGTAGTCAAAGTGCTTTCCTGACGCATCATGGCAGCACACACTGGGTTGTAACTCTGCCCCCACAACCTGACAAGATTGGTTAACTATAAATTTGAAAGAGAGACACCCCGCTTCATTCTCTTTTTTGTCCTCACCTGACAAGATTGGATGGATATCGCACCTCTTACCACATTCGCCCCACCAGGTTAAGCCTCTCCTGGATGGAAGTCTCTCCTGTACAGTCTCTAAAGGAGCCTTTATGGAGAGAACCCCAATATGGTGGTTTCGGGGGCATGTCTTTCTGGCATTTACAAGCTCCAACCACTTCAGCCCCAGAAGATTTGGCTGCTCAATGACCAGGTCATTTTTTGCCATACGGGAATGCGTTGCTTTAACTGACAATTGCGCGGTTGTGTGAAGCTGTACCCAGACAAAATTGATGTCCTTTTTTCCCACAAATAGTGTTTTCTTTTGATGGTATTTGATCATCTTTGTGGTTTTTATTTTTTGCGCTATAAAAAAAAAGAGCAACAAATTAAAAAAAAGCACAATATTTTGTACTTTTTGCTATAGTAAATATCCCAATTTAAAAAAAAGGTAATTTGTTCCTCAGTTTAGGTCCATATGTATTCTTCTACATATTTTTGGTAATAAAAATCACAATAAGCTTATATTGATTGGTTTTCGCAAAAGTTATAGCGTCTACAAAATAGGGGATATATTTATGGAATTTGTATTATTTTTTTTATTTTTTTACCAGTAAAAAAATCTGTGATTTTTATCAGGACTGCAACATTATGGCGGACAGATCAGACACTTTTGACACATTTTTGGGACCATTGACAATTATACAGCGATCGGTGCTATAAAAATGCACTAATTACTGTGTAAATCTCACTGGTGGGGAAGGGGTTAACACTAGGGGGCGATCAAGGGGTTAACTGTGTTCCCTAGTGTGTGTTCTAACTGTGGGGGGAAGGGACTGATTATAGGAGATGGCAGATCGTGGTTCCTAGCTAGTAGGAACTCACGATCTACCTCTCCTCTCCTCACAGGACAGGGATTTTTGTGTTTACACACACGTCCCTGTTCTGGCTCTCATGCCTGCGATCTCGCGTGGCCAGCGGTCATCGCAACCACCGGCCACACGCATCGGCACCCCCGCAGTGCAGAGGGCTGGAGACCTAAGAGATTGGATGCTATCTGTATATTTATCGGATGCCTACCTACACGTGCCTATACACCCTGCCTTTCAAAGATACCTTTGTTTCTCAGTCAACCACCAGCATTTCCAGTTTCAGTGCCTACCATTCAGCATCTCTTCTGCCCCAAGGACCTTTATCAAGGTTCTACTTCCTGTAATCGCATTTCTAAGGAAAAAAAAGCCTAAGATTGCATCATTATCTGGACCACATTCTACTATATTACTCTATATTACTCAGGACACTCCAGAGCTTCGATTGGTTACTCAACTGAAAAAAAGAGCAACCTTCAGCCCACACAAAACATGATCTTTCTAGGGGCGAAACTAGATACCCAGTGGAACAAAGTACAGCTACCTCAGGAAAAGGTAGCTCCCTTTAATCCAGTAGATAAATAAGTTAATGACAGCAAAATTCCTTCCAGCCAGAGCTTGTCTGAGCTCACTACCAAGATCAAGCAGCTCAGGGACAATGGCAGTTCCATGTGTAGTGTTGAATATTCTCAAGCTCAGAACAGCTTTTCAAGCCTTTGGATCATCCTTAAAGGGGAAGAATGTCTTAATTCAGATGGTCAACAAGGTGGCAGTGGCATTCATTCAGAGAAGGAGGTACCAGAAGCAATACATTACAGGAGGAAGTTTGCCCTATCTTGGTATAGGCCCAACTGTACCTAACGGATCTGAGAGGTGTGTACGTGCCTGCAGCACAGAACCTACTGGCCGACTGTTTGAGCAGGAAGTTCCTGTCAAAAAATGAATGGTCAAAATTGATGTCCTTTTTTCCCACAAATAGTGTTTTCTTTTGATGGTATTTGAAACACCAAGCCTCAGTCTCCTGACCAAAACTTGAGGAATTCCAGATATAGATCTGGCAGACACACCTACAAATGCCAAGTGCCAGAGGTTTCTCTCTAGAGCAGCATACCCATCAGCCGAGGGGGTAGACAGCCTTATCCATCTGTGGAACTTTCGACTAGGATACATATTTCCACTGACACCACTAATTAAGAGGTTCCTCTCCAGACTCAGTAGGTCATCAGTTTCAGTAATAGAAGTAATCCACTTTTGGCCGAGGAGACCCTGGTTCATGACCCTATTGCAGCTCAGTCTGGAAGATCCACTACCTCTCCTGGTGACTCAGGATCTTGTTTACCAGGGGCATTTCCTTCATCCAGCTCTGGAGAAACTGCACCTAATGGCATGGAGATTGAGATGAATAGGTTCCTAGAACAAGGCTGTTCCTAGGAGGTAGTATCAACATTACTTAAGGCTAGGAAATGTACCACTAACACCACCTATGGTAGGAAATGGTAAAGGTTCTCATATATAGATCAGCAGAATAGCTGGAACCCACTATCGCCAGAGGCGCCACAGATTCTGAAATTTCTCCAAGTAGGCCTAGCTAAAGTTCAAGTACCCTAAAGGTGCAAGTTTCAGAATTATCTGCAAAAACAGGCTTCAGATGGGCCTCACATCCTCTTCTAAATTCAATTTATGAGGGCATGCTTAAAGATCGGGCTTCCAAGAAGACCAACGTTCCCAGCATGGGATTTGTCAGCAGTCCTGAATGCACTTTCAAATTCCCATTTTCATCCGGCTGACACTTTTTCACTGTGGGACTTAACACTAAAGCCAACCTTTCTCATCGCCATCACCTCAGCCAAAAGAGTTTTCAGAGATGCAAGCATTAATGATTACAGAAACCTACATGGTCTTTTACCCAGACAGGGTGGTACTGAGAACTTCAGACCACTTTATTCCAAAAGTGGCAACATCTTTTCATTACAATCAGGACATCAATCTTCCGATCTTTACCAATGACCAGGGGGAACCACATGCCTTAGATATAAAATCCGCTATTAGCAGTTACCTGACGACTACAGCCTCCGTTAGAAAAATAGACAATCTATTGGTAATTCCTCATTGGAACAGAATAGGTCACATGGCATCACCCTGCACTATTGCATTGTGGCTAGTCAAGTTCATCAGGAAAACCTATGCCATTCAACAACTACCGATACCAGAAGGCATTAAAGCTCACTCAACCAGGGCAGTGGCAACTTCATGGGCAGCATATTGCAGGGTTTCGCTGGAGACAATCTATAAGGCAGCAACCTGGTCATCCAGACATACATTCATGTCCCACTATAGGATGGATTCGGATTATCAACGGTACATTTCAGAAGATCCGTTATTCGGGCCAGTTTCACAGCTACATGTTAAATAAATACTACTTTTTTTTGTGGCACCCACCCGACTGGCGAGTTATTTCCCAGTGTGTGCTGCCATGATGCGTCAGGAAAATGGAAAATTGTATACTCACTTTTCCATAATTTTCCTTTCCTGATGCATCTAGATAGCAGCACACAGCATCCTGACCTTTTTTAGATGATAGATAGAAAGAATGAAGTGTTGTCCTGTCAGGTTGTGGGGGTGGAGTCCCATGAAGATGCGTTAGCAAAGGAAAATAATAAATGATTATTTCCCTGAAATAATTTTAATAGTCTTGAAAGTGAAAGGAACATTTTATTTAATCAGTAATAGTACCATTTATTTTCCCTTTCATGTGAAGAAGTAGAAAAAAATGTATTGTTTTGTTCCTAATTTATATACTTGGATATTTTAGTGCAGTATTTTACAGACCTTTAATCTAAAACTGCCTGTCTGACTATGTACTCAAATGTTCTAAATGTGCTCCTGATGTATGCGTTTGAAATGCTCCTTAGCGCCAAATCAGTGATTGGTGCATTAGGCCTGAAGGTCATCAAAAATGGAAACGTATTAAGCTTAAAGGGCTTTTTCATCCCGCAAAATGGGAACTCATGTGAAATTGTATGTTTTTCCACTCCACATGAATATGCACTGCCTTCTGCAAACATGCCTGAACAGAATTAATTTTTAATGGCACCCCATATATTTGACAAATTATTGTGCATTCACACTTGCCAAAACATGCAATTTGGTGCGGAAAATTGTTCTTAAACATTTTTTTGCACATTTTACATACATAGGGTAGCCCATTCAAATGAATGGTCTGTCTTAAAATGGACCACTTGCTTGGACATGTCTCATGGTGTGAATGAGTCCTAAAGTTGCCCAGACATTGATCACAGTTTTCGACAAAAGTTGATTATTTATTCAACATTTGTCCAATGGATATGATTAGTTGTTGTTGATCAGCAGCTGCAACCAATCAACTGCAGCTGCTGATTAGTGTATTCTGACTATAGTGGTGCCATTATTTCTTCATACACCTAATTTTTGTGGATGGAGGAATCTTGCTAGTTTTTTGTTTTGTTCAAACTGCTATCTGAAAAAATAAAATAAAATGAAAAAACAGTGTATAGCAAGAGACTGATTTTTTAGAAAATATGATTGATTGGACGTTAGCTTGCTGTCCTCCCCAGCCCTGCTCAGCTGATTGAGAGTTGTGTCATGAGTATCACTCTCCCAAATCAGAGATTGAGATACTAGAGAATGCTGCTGGAGGAGGATAATACTGGAAAGAGGGAGGCATATGCCATATCTTCCTCTGAAGGCTGATCATAGAGGGCTGAAGGATGAAGGAGTTGAAAGGAGGATGGGTTATGTTCTCTCTTCTGCAGCACAGGATTGACTCTTAAAATATATTAATCTTTTTGACATGGTATTAACATTTGAGGTTTTCTTATTTGATTACATAATCTATGTCATGTATTTGCTGTCATGTTTCTTGTTCTTGGAAAATGTTGCTTGAAAATTCCTGTCTAAATCACATTTTTCTACAAGCCCCATTACAGTGGGGGAGTAGTCTCAGTTGTTGTCATGGTATGCCATTAGTGTATGGTGTCTAATGGTCTAAGTATTCACAAAGCTAACATTTTTACAGTGTAGTCCATGTTAACAGTGCTCTTATTAAGTGGTTTTCTACTAGAAGTAATTCTACATTATGGCACTATTCTTTTTATTATATTGTATTCTTTCATGACAGATATTTTTCAATATTTTGTATTCTTTTTGCTGCCATATGATTTTTTTTTTTTACCTTCTTAAGGTTCCTTTCATAGGTTCCTATGTATGAATGTATTAAGCCTTGTAACTTTGACTGTTATCACAGAAAGCAGGTGCTCACATGTATGAATGAAGTCTCACAAAATTTTTTAAACTCTTTGTACTTTGAAGTCTTACACTATGCTTCATAGTATTAAACAATACAATTACAGTAATGTTCTCTTTTGTAGCAGGAATGTCATTTAATTTTTAAACGTTGTCCTGTTTTCCCCATATCGAATAAGAGTGGTGTCATATAAATCTACAAGTCAATTAAAAAAAGTCTATTTGCATTAATGTGGTCAAAAAACTAGTAAAGAGTTTTGTACTGAAAGAAGAGCATTTGAATGACTTATTGATAATGGAAAAATCCAACTCTGGAAGTCAGAGACTGATACAAACTGAGCAAAGCTGTGTGAGGACAAAAGATCATGGAATGATTTCTGTTCTCCTTCATACACCATTGGTAACATAAACAAAATGCACAGCTGTGTACAGATCAGGATTTATTCTGAGTGTTTTCTCCTAAGGGGACAGCCTTTACAGCTCATGTAAACATTGCTACTTGTGAATTATGGACATTTCTTTCACATGTGAGCAGTAAAGATAAAAACACATTCTCGTGTGGACCAGGGGATAAGAAATGTCCCCAGTGTTATCTTTAAGTGTTTGTTTTTATTTCACTTCTTGGTAATGTGTATTTTCTTTCCTGCTTTCTTTTTTTCGAAGTTCTGTTTTCTGACATGACAAATAAAACGGCAAACTTCTTTTTCTTCTTCTCTTTTACCTTATTTGAACCTCAGTGTTTTAGATGTATATGCTTCAATTAAAGAGTCGTATGTGGAAAAAACAATAATTTGAGGACACTTGCATATTTTTATTACTCAGGCAGTTATGCCACGTACACACGGTCAGAATTTCCGATCGAAACAGTCCGATGGGAGCTTTTCATCGGATTTTCCGACCGTATGTATGCCCATCGGTCTTTTTCTGTCAGCATTTCTGACGGACTTTGGATTGAGAACCTGTTCTTAATTTTTCCGACGGAAAACCTTTCTATTGGATTTTCCGATCTTGTGTATGCAATTCCGACACACAAAATTCTGACACATGCTCAGAAACAATTCAACGCATGCTCGGAAGCATTAAACTTCCCTTTTATAGTGCCGTCGATCGTGTTGTATGTCGCGGTGTTATTGACCGTTGGAATTTGGTGTGACCCTGTGTAGGCAAGACAGTTTGAGCAAAATTCTGTTGGAATTCCGACGGGAACACCATCAGAGCTTTTTCCGACAAGAATTCCGACCGTGTGTACGCGGCATTAGGATTGAAAAGGTTCATAAATATTGGCAGGTTAGGAAGCTCCACTTGACTAAGACATAGTAAACTTAAAAAAAAAAATGTAAGTAAGGGACAACATATCTCCAGTGAAGTCATCATTTTGTAAATGTCTGGCTGTATAAGAGGGAAATGGGCACCTGCAAAAAAACTGGAAAATCATTTCATCATCCAGCAGCTCTTTAGCATTCTCCATGTAAAAGGGAATGGCCTATACACTGCACATAAGCAATATCAGAATAGCACCAAATTCAGGGAAAATGGTAGTGTAGGTGTAGCACTCTGGAAGAGCAGGGGCACATTTTTTACTTCTTATTGCTCCCAAGGGAAGAGCTGCTTTTTTATGGACAGACAAAAGAAACTCATGTAAATCAAGTCATATTGTATTTTCACATGCTTTTGGGATATCGAAGCTTGGTCCTCATCCCATCTGAGACTTTAATGGGTCAATGACCTGACAGAAGTAGAAAAGGGTAGCTGGGGTCAAGGGCTAACAACCAAAGAGAACTGTAAGGACTGTCCATAAAAAGTCTGATTTGTCAGCTCATCGTATGTCTGACATTACATTATGATTGGATATGTCACACTCTATGCATTTATGATGTGCATGGCTGGTTGTAATTTATCAGGCCATAGAGGTTTGTTAATGCTGCAAGTGATTTTAACTTGAGAAACTAATACAGTAACTACTTAAGCTGACCATACATGGATTGAAATTTGGCCGGTTCAGCAGGGACTGGCTGAATTTTGATCCATGTATGGCCAATTTAGTTGAACAGAAGTTGATCTACCAATTGAATTTTGTTCAACCACCCTGTTGGAAATCCTCTGCTTGATGAGTGCTGCAGGCTATAAGATGCTGCGCCAATCTGCATATTCTGACAGCAGGGCCAGCTTTAGTCTTGAGAGGAGTAAATCATGCTTGAATGTCATCAATTAGTGTTAGGTTGTATGGCTGTTAGGTCGACTTGTTGTTCTCTGAGTATGATTAAATGAGTGTTAACCACTCCAGTACCACACAATAGCCAAACAACGGCTATGGCACAGTACTATAGATCTTGGAGGGCATCCATACATGTCCTCCCAGAACCCAGCCCCCCTGAAGCAAGTTCTGTGACTGCGGACAGAGCTGATCACAGATTGGGGTAAAGGATCAATCACAGCGGACCTTTACCATTTAATCAGCCAATCATAGCCAATCACATGTAAACAAACTTTCTGGCTATTAGCAGTCCTTTCCTCATGCACTGTGTCTGTGTGAGGAAAGAAGTACAAATAATCGGCAAGGCTGCCAGAACACTGTTTATACTGATAATCAAGGCACTGATCAGCAGTGTCCTGATTACCAGTGCAGCCCCATCAGTGCCGCCTATCAATGCCCATCAGCGCTGCCTATAAGTTCCCATCATTGCCACCTCATCAGTGTCATGTATCAGTGCCCATCAGTGCTGCCTATCAGTGCCCATCATTGCCATCTATTAGTGCCCATCATTGCCGCCTATCAGTGCCCATCAGTTCCACCTATCAGTGCCCATCAGTACCACCTCATCAGTGCCACCTATTAGTATATATCAGTGCTGCCTCATCAGTGCAGCCTCATCAGTACCCATCAATTCTGGATCACAAGTGCCTATCAGTGCAGCCTCATCAGTGCACATCAGTGCCCATCATTGCAGCCTCATCAGTGCCTATCAGTGCCCATCAGTGCAGCATATCAGTGCCCATCAGTGCAGCCTCATCAGCACACATCAGTGAAGAAGAAAAATTACTTATTTGCAAAATTTAATAACAGAAACTAAGAAAAACATTTATATTTCAAACTTTTCTGTCTTTTTTTGTTTGTTTAGCAATACATTAAAAAAACTGTGGTGATTAAATACCAACAAAAGAAAGCTCTGTCTGTCTCAAAAAATAATAACAATTTTATATGGGTACAGTGTTGCATGACCACGCAATTCTCATTCAAATTGTAACAGCACTGAAAGCCGAAAATTGGCCTGGGCAGGAAGGGGGTGAATGTGCCCAGTATTGAAGTGGTTAAAGATTGTAGGTGCTTGTCACTCCTTATTTTTGTGTGTTGACTGCACATCATCATTTGTTGTGCAGATTAACTGGGGTGAGCAATCATAGTTACATGAAGGGAGAGCATTTTCTTTGAAGCTAGGATATGGGGCCAAGAGTTTTTGGGTGCATGCATACTACTAAGCCTTGGGAATATGCTGTGAGTGGCAGTGGACAAGGGAGGAATGCATGTGGGATTGTTAAGCCAGGGGTTGTTGGTAACCATAAATCCTCACCATGCCATTTTGCAGAGACTGTACCTTAATGGCAATGTCGATTATCTTATGGGACAGTTTTTATGAGCTTATTTATATCAGATGGGAAGATGTGTGTTTGCATGTTATCACCAACTTGTTTATAAGATCTTCTTTTATCTGAACATAACTGTTGATGAGAGGTGAACACAGATATAATAAACTCATTGAAAGGGGGGTGAAGGAGAATGATAAGACAAAGAGATGGGGAAGTGGAGAGGAAGAATCATCACTAAGAATTTTATCACTTTGAAGCGTATCTGTCATGAAGCTTAGTACGTGTCTCAGAGGTCTTTGATTGAAGCTGCCTTTGCATACTAGGACCTCAGAAATAAGATTAGCCTATTTAGCTTCATTTCAAGTTATGTCTCTTCTGGGCAACTGGCATACAGCCTGTCAGCCAGAGGATGACTGCTTCCATTACAGCCTTCTGACAGGAGAGCTTGAGTTAGTGACAGATTTCCTTTCATTCATTAAATGTTATCATCAATATATAGTGTTTAAAAATGTAAAAATAAACCCATCCCAAAAAGATCATGCCTACAGTTGATTGAAGTCACACTTTCTGTATTAACTGTTTGCATAACATAATAATACAATAATATGGTGCCATTCATTGCCTAATAAATAAAAAATGAACAATACAGCTTGTGACATGCTATTGTATATCCACAAAGAGTGTGAAAAAGGTGTATATTACAAACCCACCACACCTGTTACAATCTGACAATCTGAGGACATACCTAAACTATCCAATCAACCTTTATCCAATCAGGATGTAACCTAAAGCCAATACCTTGCACTGCATAGTTGTTGGTAGATCTAAAGGAGACTGAATAGTCACAATGTAGCATGTGTGATGAACTTTAGGCATTGATCATCTGAAAAGATCCAACTTTAAAAAGAAAATCATCTTTTTTTATCCAAAAACATTTTTTGGGAATAAGTGTCAGACAAAGGACATACACATTTTTTCCAAACAGTACAATGCCAAAATACAAAGTCAAAGATATATAGCCGAGTATCATATTTTAAAAGAGCACAAATGCTGAGCTGAGGTAGAGGTAAAGTAGAGGAATAGCGAGTCTATGTCCCTACCCCTTGCAGGTACATAGAGATGACAATATACAATGCAATATACAATGCAATGACACATAGGTGGGGGCCAGCAAATACTACCCATATGGGATTGACATGTAACATGGCCATCCCTACAAAGAAAAAGGAAAAGAAAAGGGGGATGTCTGGTAACGCACTCCTGGAAGGGATAGGTAACACATATAAGGAGGGGGGAAAGCCCTAAAGGGGATTTACATTATGGAGGGGTTAGAAGCATTAACCTATTGGGCCTCCTCCCAAAAGGGGGTGGGCAGAGGGGATGGGGAAGGGAGGGATACTCCTTGACCTTTGCTTAAGTCAGTTGTATTTTAAAAGAAACCTGTGCTGAGAGAAATACACTGACATCAACTGCTTACTATTGTACTCTAGACATGTCTATCCTGTGGCTCTTATGCTAATGAAAATGCATTACAATTACACTAAACTTTGGTTTAATAAATATCTATACAAGCATGTATTATTTACTCAAAAAGTACATCCATTTCCTTTCTTTTGCTCTCAGGCTCCTCAAAATCTCCAAATTCATTTTTGTGTTGCTGTAAACCAATTTCATGTTAGAGGGTGGCTACATTCATCATCCATGGACCAATCTTATGTAGGAACATAGCCACCCTCTCTTGTTCCCTCCTGAAATGGGCTAGAGGCTATTTTTAGTGTGCATAAGCAGTGCACATACAACTGACATACCTTACTGCTCGTTCCAAACAAATGCAAGTAAGGGGTAAAAGGAGAAGTTTGGGAGTTCACTGAGGACATTACTAGGAAGAAAAAAACACAGTAAGATACCATTTCATGAAAAATAGAGTATGTTCAGGGATTATTTTTGGAGAAAAAGGACATCAATTAGTGTCACTTTAATGGTTTCACCAAAGCTGATCAGTATGCCTTCCCTTGCTGGATATTTATATCAGATTACTAACTAAATTGTTGAAGCTATTCGTAGCCAGGAAACTGGCTTTTCAAAAGGAGGTCAGGGACTATGGAAACCGTAGCTGCCAGTCTAACATCCGGATTAGAGGGTTGCCCGAACTACAGCAGGGCATTTTCCGAACTACAGGTTTGCCCGAACTACAGGTTCCAACCCTTCAGGGCATTTTCTGGGAAATACTGGGTCTCTCATCTACAGACCCACGGAAATTCACAGAATGCATCAGACTCTTCACCCTCCCTCACAAGATCCAAATAACCCTGAAGACATAATAGGCAAGCTGCACAAATATACCCTTAAGGAGCGTATCATGCAAAAAATTAGGAAAAGGTCTTTCTTTGACTTCGATGACACATGCCTCTTCTTCTATAAAGATCTATCTAGTTGCATCTTAATGCAACACAGATCTTTTTGCCGCCAACTGGAGGTGCTAACCAAGGTTGGGGTTACCTACATGTGGAGGTTCCCCTTTAGCCTCCAGGCCCATAAAGACGGTCAGTTCATTATTTTACGCACCAAGGATGACCTCCCACATTTCCTTTCCCAACTGGGCCTTGAACCTGTGGATTTTCAAGACTGGTGTATCTCCACGAACATTCAAATACCCCTGGCTCTCCCACCATGGTTGCCTGCTCGGTCTAAGGTCCGCTCCAGTCGATTAGCCCTTGTTTGTTTATCAGTTTTAACCTATATGTTTTTTCCATGTGTCAGTTACTCATTTTGTTTTTGTATTTCTAGTGTAGCACTTACCCCCGAAGGAGCTGCTGGTAATTGATTGGGCCTGTACTCTGCTCTTCCCACCCCCAATGATTTGGCTCAACCTGCTTCACACAGCTGTGTAACAGTGTTGTTGTGAAACCCAATAATAAAAGGACAATTGAATAATCACAGATTACATGCACTTTACCTGTGTTGTCACCTGGGTATACACTGTTACACCTGTCTGGAGAATGAACAAACCTCACAATAGATTGTGTTAAATCAAAATATAAGTTTACTGGAACAGGTTTGAACATTAAACATAAGAACCGTAATGACATACAATTCTGACACAATAATGAAACAAATAGTTGTGAATGACTATCACACAAGGGTTACCTGGATTGCTCCTGCAGGCGTGTCTCCAAGTGGGACTAATGCTCAGGCAATAAGATCTCAGCACTGGACACCTTCCCACTTCCAGCACACTGTGCAGACACTATAAGATCTGTAATATTCTACACAGTATTTAATAAGATGATATAATGCAGTATAATTACTCAAAGCTCCCCCTGCAGTTTCTAGTATTGTAGTAGCAACACTGTAAGGCCTTACAGTAAGGGATATAGTCTCTTGTCTTCTTTTCTTCAGCTAGCCATTATACTGCAGTATTTGTATTCCACAGGATTTCCTAACAGTAATGTAGTGTAGAATAGTATAAAACAGTAACTTCGATCGTGCAATATATTTGTGAACTCCTTCCCTGGGAGTGTACTCCCAACTTCAGTCAATTATTAATTAAGTAAGGCTGTGAGGCCTATGTGAGTGCAATTCAACTGAAAAGAACTGTTCCGTGGGACTACAGGTCCTAGCAATGCCGTAAGATTAGTCTAATTGTGTGAAGTGCGGTATATAAATTCTGGGCAACAGCCCTCTCACAACACCAGGCCTGGACAGATGGATGCCTCTGCTCTTTTGATTCTCAGTCCTGCTGCCAGTCAGCTCCGTCACACTGCATCACTCCGCAAGATGACTGGGACCTCCGTCTGGCTCCATCAGGCACTCTGAATCCTCCGGTCGGATCGCACCACTGCTCCAGCAGACTGTGATGAGGCTCTCTCTGTAGTTGCTGCTCCGCTCAGCGCAATGTAGGCTGCGGGTCTTCTAGACTCCCACACACAGATCCCTGTAGGCAGGCCACGCGTCCCAGCAGAAAGAGACAGAAAATTTTAATACCTACCCAGCATGCAGTTCAGCCACTCAGTGTTCATGGGTAGGTGAGTGGGCATTGTGGGTAGATGAGTCCTTTCACAAGAAAACAATTAAGTCACTTCCTGCTTAGCTGTTATGTGGAAGTTAAACAAGTCTTTTGCATAGTATGCCAGCAGAGGGAGCCAAATACCAATCTATTAACATAGTCCTATTAATAGCATTACATGGCAAAAATCAGCTTGGTCGTTTGGACAACCACCTCCTTTTTTCCCATGGCTACAGTTAAAGTAGTGTTATACAACGTTTGTGATCTCTGTTCTCCTAACAAATGCAGCAGGTTATTGTTGGAGTTGAAGTGGCTAGGGGCGTAGGTTATATTTCTGCAGGAAACCCATTTCACCTCTGTCCCTAAACTCCCCACCCATCTTTACTCCTAATGGTTTCTCAGTAACTTCCCAGTAGTAAAATCTTCGGGTACTGCTATTGCCCTACATAAAAACTGCCCCTTTAAACCCCATGGAACACTCTGCAGACCAGCAGGGTAGATAAGTTTTTTTCTGAAAGAGACCATACAGGGACAGAAATACACCCTGGCAACCCTCTATGCTCCAAATTCTCACCAACTCAACTTTATAGACTCAGTAACAGGGTTGGATGAATGCCTGTTCGACATTTGCCTGTTCAACCTTTCACCGAACCCCCAAATTTGCAAGTGTGCTCCGCCAGGGATGCAGCTCTCCAGCCAATTTGAATCCCTATACGTGACCAACTATATCTCTTTGCTTAACAGAATTTGTTTTTACCTCCAATCATGGACCAAAGTGTCATTTACTTGGTTAGGTCAAACCAATATAATTAAGATGACCATTCTACCCATAATCTTATTTTTCCTGCATTTTTCCTGGTGCCTGTCCTCCTGCCTAGATGCTTCTATCTTGAGCTTCAACACTTATTCTTAAAGTTTGTTTGCAATGGCAGAAGACTATGAGTAGCCATGGCCATACTGAAAAACTCTAAATGGTTAGGAGGCCTTGGTATTCCTCACATGCAACTCTATTACAGAGCAGTTGCTCTTCAGCGGATCCTGAACTGGCGGTTCCACCCTTCCTCCAAATTATGGGTCCCCCTGGAGAAAACACTGGCTAGATGCAATTTGTTGAAAAATAATAAGGTACCGGCGCTACTAATTCCTTTTTCGGCAAAATTTTCTATTTTAGTAATCAGGGTGTTCTTAGTAGTTTTTTGGTGTGCTAGCAGTTTCAAGAAGAAACAATCAATGATCGTTTAAATGAAAAAATGAAAGAAAAGGAAAACCGCGCTACCTTTCGCTTGGCTGTGCCACCTACAAAGAAAAAAGATTCTATCTATAAATGAATAGCGTGCCATACAATTCAATATTATTATTGTCCTTAAATAAATGGATAAAGTGCTTCTGTGCTGTACCCGTACAAATAAAGTGCTATACCCTACGGGAATGTCTAGTTCCCATAAATGGTAATTATTTAAAAGTAATTATAAGTGTTATACCCCCTAAATTTTTTGACATCAAACCATATTGCTAAAATTAGCCAAGCTCATAAAAATAGTATCACCTACTCCTGTGGCTGTAAACAAACTAAACAATGCAAATGAACCATCCACATAGACCAATATGTGACAATAAAAATAAAAATGAAAGAATAAAAAATAAAATAAATAAATAGGTGCAAATAAATGCAAATAGACTTGCAAGTACAGGTGGATCAAACTGACAATAAAAATAACAAAGGTGATAATTATAGCATAAAGTCCATTTGTGACACCAAAGTGTTTGTACAAAAGTGCTCTATTTAGGGAAGGTCCACAGTGCAAATCCTATTCCTCTCTGTGCAGCCGCCACCAGTTATGTAATGGATCACTTACCAAACTTAGGCAAGTGCCTGACCTGTCTTGCCATTTGGGCCGGGGAATAGGATCATTAGCCTGGGTAAAAGGTGATGCCCTGGTGCCTCTAGACTCCTTACGGGAATGATATGGCTCCTCCCCCCTTGATTTCTGGAGATACCAGATACCGCCAGCTCCGTAACTTCCTCCTCAACCAGGGACATCCTTCCCAGATTAGGACTGCCTTAACTACATTTGAATGCCTCTGGGCCGCTAGTGACCCTACCCTACTTATGATATATCAATTACTCCTCTCTACCACCTCACCATCCAAGCCGTAATGTTGTTTTATACACTAGAATTGTGCAGGTATACTTGAAGCTGCTGCAATGAACACGACTTCTGATCACACAATATTGGCACTGCCTCTTATGTTTCTTGTTTTTTTTTTTATAACTAATTTAAACATTTTATATATATATAAAAGGAGGTCAGCGATGGCAGAAATGTCATTATATATTTCTTCCAGCACCCAGTTCCTTTTAGGTATTCTAGTTTCAGAACATCTCAGTCCATATCTAGAGATCTGCTGAAGGTCAGGGCTGTTTGATCACTTCCAGATTAACTTATAAAGCTAATCATCATCATATAAATATAATATATAAATATAATTATATAAAGCTAATAATCACCATCGTACTGACAGTAAATATTCAGCATCTCAGCACTGTAAATATAACCTTGATCATATACATTTAACAATTAAGAATATGAGTATTACCCTGACCATCTGTGAGAAGAGTTTGGGAAAAGACAGAAAGCAATGTCGATGTAAATAGTTACAGATGTTATCCCAAAACTCTCACTAGTGCGCTGAGAAATAGGGAATTGAACTGTCATGTCTTTTGAAACATTTACACATGTGAGACATCTACCTTGCTTCAGTAATAATTATATAACGAATTCATTTCATTTCTACAGGAGTGGTGTATTATTTTTTAATTCTGTACAATGCAATATGAGGGGCCATAAAAATAGCATGAATCCAGATTAATAAACAGCTGAAATAGGATAATTGTCTTTCCTTCCAAAGGATTTGTATTTCTCTGCATCCAATCCTGAGATTTACATGCCCCCTCAACACATGGCTTACTGTGGGGGCACTTGGAGAATATAGGACAGGACAGTGCTGGCCGGGGACTCCAGAGGAGGTAAGGGACCGCTTTGTGCAATATCATTGCACAAAACAAGTACATACTTGTTTTGTGTAATGTCATTGCACAAAACAAGTATGTGTAACAACGCTTTTTATTATAAAGCAAAAAAATCACTTGAAGGCATTGGGAGAGATTAATAGTCTTGGCATTATCCGGTAAAGTTAAAGCAAAATTAGGGATAAAAATAGAAAATACATTTTTTTTTCCTGGTTTTGCACACACTGATGTACCTGATTTTTTTTAGGTGCCCTGAGACTAAATATTATCATACTGCAGATAAGATAAAGTGGTCTGTAATGAATACATTCTTATACAATTATATCTTAGAGCATATGCTAAATCTAATATATCTAATGGTAGTGTTGTCATATGATGTCCGTGTATCATTTTCTAGTTGCCTTATATACAATTAGGCTCACTGAAAATGTATTATTTTACTGACCTTGGAAATCAGTGATAGCTGAAAACCAAGAATGTGGTAATAATGCTTGTACATTTTGTTAATGCCAAGTGGAAATGTTCTTTTCCTTTAAGTCCTGGGAGGATTATATCATTTTAACTTTAACATTAGTTGGTATTTAGCTGTGAACGTTCCTGACACCGCTAACAAGCTCTTGCATGCTTTGACAAGCCCAATTTACCTCCTGTTTGGTACTGTGAAACATCCCTAGTGTGCAGCATACAGAATTGTCACAATATTTTGGAGGGATTAAAACAGCCTATGACTCTATAAAAATATTACCACCCTGGGGCACAAAGAGAAAAGTGCATAACATCACATCATGTTATGATGCATTTTATAATGACAGCAGAAGATAACAGAAACAAAATGGGAGCTAAAATATACTATATATATATATATATATATATATATATATATATATATATATATATATATATATATATTTTTTTTTTTTTTATTTATATAATATAATTGTTTTTCTATTATTTTATGTTGAATATCCTGCTTCCTGATCACACACATAATGCAATTTATGATTCTCTAACAATAAGTGTTTAACATGCAGGGCTGGGATATTTGAGATAAATATGATATAAAGGGAATATATTTTGAATTAAATGTGTCAGAATACAATGAACCTGGGTCAGTCATTACATTTGAATACTATTGTTCAATGAATTGCATTTGTTTTATCAATGAATGTTATTTAACAGTTCATTGCACCTTTCTATTTTAAAAAGCAATTGTCTTTATACAGTATGGACAAAATACAATATGCTAATTTATTTATATGCATGTTGGAAATTATATGATTCTTTAGGGTTTTTGTTTAGGGTGTAATATAATAAGAAACATGTAAAAAAAATGTAAAACAAGATCGTATCACACAAAATAGCTGACCATAATACTTTGGCAGAAACAGATGGACATTTGAGAATATAACTAAAGTTAAACTGCAGAAAGAAGAGGTAATGTACTGTAGTTATTTATTTTTCTAACAAGGAGAGTAAAAGAATCTATAGGTTAAAAATGATAGTACTACAAGGTTAAAGTGAAAGCTTATTGTAAGTTTTATGTAGAGTGCTAAGTTTATATTGCTGTCAGTTTATTTATGTATTTATTTTTTTGCAGATTCACTTACATTTTGTCAACAAACAAGAAGTGTTACTGGTATTTTTATAGTGCCAACAATTTTGCTCAGCACATTACATTCACATCAGTCCTTGCCCTCCAGGAACTTGCAATCCTACCTCATATGTATACATACTATCAGTATGTCATTGGAGTATGGGAGAAAACCCACAAGCACAGGGAAAACATGCAGATTTGATTCAAATAGTCTCCTTGTCAAACCTGCAAGGTGTGAGTGCTAACCACTAAGCTGCTGTGCTGTCCTTGTATATGTATTGGTCTGTCATCATCATATTTATAATCAACAAAATTGATTCCACAAACTGCTAAACTTTACTGAAGTAGATACTGTACTCTCAGTTTCATGCATTGAGCTGCTTAGTTGAAACGTGTAAAAAAAAATCTCTGTCTCTCTTTTTTGCCTTTATGTAGATGGTGTGGGTTTTTTCTTGGTTGGTGTATTTTGGGAAGTTTTGCTGCCTCTGCAACCCTCTGACATTAAAAGCCCATTGCATGCCTAAAAATTCTAAAAATCAAACTCCTTGTGCCCTCCCTATTGGCCCCAATACATTTCACCAAAATGGCAACATTTTGTTTCCAAATTTTTTGGGGGGGGGATTTAAAAAAAAAAAAATTAGTTACATACAAAAGTATACACTACAGGCATAGATAATAAATATAATATATAATTAGTAAATATGTAAAAGCCCTTTAGATAAACAATAAATTAAGAATTCTGCTCCTATTTTAAACATGAGGTCCAGTGGGTATGTCAAGAGTACAACTTAAGAGCAAGAAAAGAGCAGCTGTGGTGTACATAAATGAAAACTAGGGATGTATGAACATGGGTAGAACTTGTATGGGGAAATGGGCACAAGAGGTGGGGAAATATGTGGTGAGGGGAAGGGGTGTGGTAAGGGAGATCAGTAAGGTGTAAACATAGTAAGGAAAGCATGAAAGAGATACAAATTAGCAACATTTTACTGAAATCTGGACATTTTTTCTAAAATTTAGCAAATATAAAAACTCTCAAATTTGATCCCTTCTACAATGAAATGACCTTGCAAGGCAAGTTGTTCTGATTTAAGCATAGAATAGATGCTATTACCTGGCTACACACAATAATAATGGAAAGCACATAGCTGGTAATTATGAATAAAAAATGCTTTATGTGTATGTAAATTGAGAGCCTTTCTAGAGTTGTTAAATGGATTGATTTACTAAAGGCAAATAGACTGTTCACTTTGCAAGCAAGGCTGCACTTTGCAAGGGGCTAATTTATTTAGGAAAATAGGCTGGTAACTTTACAAGGTAAGTTGCATTTTGCAAGGGGATTTCCCCCTGCATTTGGTGAATAAGGTAAAACTCTGCTGACTTCCATCATCCAAACATCGTCAAGCAAAAATAGAGTTTATTTTATTTCTCTGGCCCGTGATTTGGATTCATTGCAGAGTGCAGAGTGAAACACCATCACATTCACTAAGGTCAGGGGCAAATTATTTTGCAAAGTGCAGCTTCCCTTTAGCATTTAGCAAATCAATCTCCAGTTGGTGAGTAAGTAATTGACTCAATCCAATACGTATCTGTGTTGGAAGGTTTAATATTTGCTTATGAAGAAGACTCTTGATAAACTGTCTGAATGATCTGTTGGAGTAAGTTCAAAGATACATTATACAGTATATAATTGTTTTGATGGCAATTGAGGCTAAATATATTTTATGAACAGGATTGTTCATCTGAGGAACTTTGAACATACATATTAATTGATGGGCATAAAACAATATAAAAGCATAAAGTATTAAAATAATGTATGTCTATTTTGTAAATATATCTGTGTCAGGAGCACAGTACTATCGTCTTTTTACAGTATATAACTTCTTTTTCTGTAAGATTACTGACCTTTTACATACTATTATGAGAAAAGTTTGAAAGATCACAGGATTTGTGGAGATACATCTTGATGCAGCAACCCTCCCTTGTTTTGTTGAATTGTAAAACCACATTTTATGTGACTGGCAACCTGCAGTGTGGGTTTCTCCATAATCCATGCCTGACATCCTGTATTACTTGTCTCTACTTAATAAAATACACATTGTCTTCAGCAGAGCGAAATAAATCTCTGTGGCCTTGATGGGAAAGTCATGAGGAAAGTAAATAAACATAGGTAAGAAAAACTGGGTGACTTTTCATCCATCGTCTCATCCATTTCAATATGTCAGTTTTGTTTCTTTAAGCCACCCTCCTAATATTAAAAGTTTTATTAAATGTCAGGCTGTTGTCAGCAGTAGCATAAATCCAGAAGGACATTGGTGATATGTTTACATTAAAGGAGAACATCCCTGTCAGTAAAAGAAAGTTATAATTTGTAGTATGTGTTAGTCACTACTAATTTCCATGTGGAATTACAGTTATATACTGTGTGGCTTTATTTATCTTCTCAAGTATTGCATAAAAAAAACCTAGGTTCTTAAGCACCATGTAATAGTAAGAAATGTATTAAAAAAAAAAAATGTAAAGTATTATTTAGGTTTACTAATGATCATCCATCCTTAGTGTGTTACGTGTATTATTACACTGTTGTCATCTTTAATTGTAGTGGTACCCCCAAAAGGGCTGCTAATTGAAGATGATGATAACACAGTCACTACACTCCTCCTGATAGCAGCAGCAAAGATTATGATGACCAGGGCTCTCCCTCACTAGTGCAGTGGCTGCCAGCACACAAGGAGCATGGTCCAGGCACACTGACACAGAAAGCAGTCTAGGGGATGTCTTTTTTGTTATTTTAATTTTAAATAAACTTGGAGGGGGTGCAGAGTAACATGGGATACTGCAGAACAGTAACAGCAGGACACTCTTCTCCATGTTGCAACTTCATGAACAAATCTTATGCTAAACTAAGGGTGCAATCCATCAATGAGAGATCAGAGAAGGTCAAAGGTATGGACCCCTTAGGTGAGGAACCAATTGGCCTCAATTTAGAGCACAATCTTCCCATGAAAAAACAGGGATTGTCAGAGGTATAAACCCCACAGGAGAGGAGATACTTGCCCCAGCTATCTCAATAGTACACAGTCACCAGGATCGTTGTAGCAGAGTAGGACTCACAAGGCAAATTAAGTAGCTATGCCCATTCAGCTTCTTCCAGATGCTTCCCTAGTAGACTGGATTCTTAGGTGAAGTCTTGGGGTGTCAGAGAAACTTTTAGGTGTAGGCCCCCCCAGCTCTACCTAACCAGGACCTTGATGAACATTTGCTTGAATCAGTAAAGTAGCTTGGAAGAGGTAGCCACCCCACCCAGACATTTAGAATCCTTTGAACAGGAAGACACCACTGTTATAAAGTTCAGACTATTTATGTGCTCATCAGCTTTCCTCTGGGCCCACCCACCCAAGGATTGGTTTCAGCACCAGAAATATTCATGCTGCCCTTTTGTCTTGCTCCACTCCCTATATTCCAGAACTATCCAGCAAACTCTCCTGCTGCCTCCCCATTATCTCTCCTGCTGCCTCCCCATTAGGCCTGTTGAGTAAAAAACAACTAGCTGATGATGAGGATATAGATGTAAAATTATCCCAAATGGCTCAACAATCTCTTGCATCATTTCTTGCTACAGATCAGCTTGCCTCAGAATCCACAATCAAAGAGATGCTACTATCTCTTAAAAGCAACCTCAACGCAGAGCTGTGTAAAAATCTTGCTAACTTAAAATCACAAATTGAGCATGTGGAGGAAAGAGTTGACACAGTTGAGAGAAAACTGGGAGAGCATTCAGAGGCCTATAATAGTCTGGCAGATGGGTTCCAAGAGCACAATGCTGACATCCTGTGGCTGAAATCCAAAGTTGCGGATCTTGAGGAAAGGTCCCAACATAATAACCTGAAATTTCGTAGCATCCCAGAAACTGTCACAAACCCAGAGTGAATCCCATATATGCAACAACTCCTTGGGCTAAGCTATATTACTTATGGAGAATCCTAGGGACTTTATTATTGACAGGGCCCACAGACTGGCAAAACCTCTACACTTCCTGACTTTGTCCCCAGAGATGTGATTGCAAGGATTCACGTCTTTCACATTAATGATAGGGCCTTTACAGCTGCCAGGAAGATAGGGAAACTTCCAATCCATTTCTCAAAATTCCAGATCTTTGCTGACCTCTCAGCAGTTACATTTCCTTTGGAAATTGGAAAACTATTCAAATTCGAAAAGTTTTCAAATTCGAATTTGAAAACTATTCGAATTCAAAAATGAATTTGAATTTAGTCCCATTTTTTTTCGTTATTTCGGATTTGTTTAAATTTGGTACTATTCTAATTTCAGAAATTCGGATAAATCTGAATTTCAGAATAAGGAAAATATGTCCACATTTTTATTCGGAATGAAATGAACTGCACATGTCTGTAAGCAGTTCTCTCACATCACTACTACGAGAACACAAGATTACCATGTCCATTCATCTTCTATGAAGGTGACGTAAACGGGTGACCCTGTCTTCCTCTGACGTCACAAGGCATCGGGGGGGGTGGGGTCACCCGTTTACATCCCTGGGTGGCCCCGCTTTCAGCTATATAACAGCTGTCACCGAGAAGAAGCAACACTCGGTGGGAGCCCACCATGGAGGTGGATCTGTTGCATTTATTTTTTTAGTTCATCGGCTGAGTGATAGAAGATGAATGGGCATTGCTGGACATTTTTATTTTTTAATAAAGGCATGTGGCCTGGTACGGTTCAGGAGGGGGGGGACTTTCTTGTCCTCCCCCTTTTCCTGCATCCTGCCAGGTTGCATGCTCAGATAAGGGTTTGGTATGGATTTTGTGGGGACCCCTACGCCATTTTTTTAAAAATGTTGGTGCAGGGTTCCCCTTAAAATCCATACCAGACCTAAAGGGTAGGTTCCACTCAGAACAGGCCTCACCATGGTCGACTAAAGAAGTTGAGTGCATGTGCTCAGCATCATATCCAGAGGTTGTCTTTGGAAAATAGACATATGAGTGCTGCCAGCAATGCTGCAGAGGTTCAAGGGGTAAGGGGTTCAGTCTGTCAGTGCTCAGACCATACGCCACACACTGCATCAAATTGGTCTGCATGGCTGTCATCCCAGAAAGAAGCCTCTTCTAAAGGTGATGCACAAGAAAGCCTGCAAACAGTTTGCTGAAGACAAGCAGACTAAGTACATGGATTACTGGAACCATGTCCTGTGATCTGATGAAACCAAGATAAACCTATTTGGTTCAGATGGTGCCGAGCGTGTTTGGCGGCAACCAGGTGAGGATTACCAAGACAAGTGTGTCTTTCCTACAGTCAAACATGGTGGTGGGAGAGTCATGGTTTGGGGCTGCATGAAAGCAGCAGACACTGGGGAGCTTCAGTTCATTGAGGGAACCATGAATGCCAACATGTACTGTGACATACAGAAGCAAAGCATGATCTCCTCCAGAGAGTGGGCCGCAGGGCAGTATTCTAACATGATAACGACCCCAAACACGCCTCCAAAACGACCACTGCCTTGCTAAAGAAGCTGATTGTAAAGGTGAGGGACTGGCCAAGCATATCTCCAGACCTAAACCCTATTTGCACTTAGGGGGGACTCACTTAGATATTAATGGCTGTGTATTGAGTTATTTTGAGGGGACAGCAAATTTACACTGTTATACAAGCTGTACACTCACTACTTTACATTGTAGCAAAGTGTCATTTCTTCAGTGTTGTCACATGAAAAGATAGATTCGATTTTTTACAAAAATGTGAGAGGTGTACTCACTTTTGTGAGATAATGTAACTCAAAACTAGCTTGACAGCCTTTCCACCCCTTTCTCTGCCTCAGAAATCCGAAAGGCCATACGCAAACTACACAAATCCCTGGGCCCAGACGGATTTGGGAATGAGTACTACAAAGCCTTCTGTCACCTCCTGACCCCACACTTATAGCAGCTATATGATCAAGCTGCTACCAAGGCTTCTTTCTCCAAAGAATACCTTGAAGCCCTAATAGTAACCCTACCTAAACCGTACAAATTACCCACCTCTTTCACCAACTACAGGCCAATCTCATTACTAAATTACTAAAAGCAAAATGTATCGCCTCTAGACTGGAAAATGTACTTCTGCACCTGATACACCTGATCAGGTGGGTTTTGTGAAAGGCCACCAAAAATCAGACAACACATAACGTATTCTGAATCTCTTACAATGAGGTGAGCAGACTAAGACACCTTCTCTGCTCCTTTCATTGGATGCAGAATTTGACCACGTCCATTGGCGCTACCTATACGCATTGTTGAACACCTTTGGCCTTACTGGCTACATAAATGGCACAATCCGGGCACTTTATTCAAACCCCTTCGGCTAGAGTTCTCACTTCAGGTGTCCACTCCAATCCTTTAATTATAACTAATGGCACAAGGCAGGGATGCCCCCCTCTTCCCAATAATTTTCATGCTGATCATGGAACCCCTTGCCCAGACTATCTGTTTGCACCCATACATATCAGGATTCAGATTGGTGATATGGAGTACAAAATAGGCTTAAATGCAGATGATGTAGTCCTTTCTCTCTCTAACCCATGGACCTTACTACAGTCCCTCACTTCAGTACTAAAATACTTTAGTCAGATCTCTTTATATAAAGTGAACATCTCAAAGTCCCATATGCTACCTATCACACTCATTTCTAAGTCCAAGGGCTTCTCCTGGGCCTCTCATTCCACAATTAAGTATTTAGGAATCCACCTCACTTCCCCATGCACCTTCATACATCAAATTACTTATGATGCTGCAATCATCTCCCTGAAGCAATAAATTAATAATTACCATGCAACCCACCTACTGTGGGCCGGAAGAGCTGCTGTGCTCAAAATTTCATTGCTTCCCACTATATTGTATCTTTTCCAGACTCTACTGATTCCTCTTTCATCCTCATATCTGCAAAAACTTCAGTTCACTGTTAACCATTTTATTTGGGATGGCAGGAAGCCCAAATTCAAATCTTCAATCCTCTACAGACCTAAATTTGAAGCAGGAATGGGATTTCTGAATCAAAAGGTTTATTACCAATCGTGATCCTGGACCAATTAAAATACTGGTGGACCCCATCACCGGATCATGTATGGTGTTACCTTGAGCGTTCCCTATTGGGATCTTCTTTGCAAGCCACACTTGGAGCTATCCTACTTGGTTTCCACCCTCAAACATCTCCTTACATAACTATTAGAGCAGCTTTAACTAACTGTCAGAATCTGCGACCCAGCTCCTGAAATTGTACTCATCAGATATTGCTTCCCTCCCACCCACTTCCCTGGAATCTGTGACAAGACCTGTCCCTTTCACAATGGACAACAGCAGGAATATCCACACTCAGATGCATAATTGAATGTAATGCACCACGTACTTTCCAAGACTTGCAACATTCTTTTGGATTGCCTACAGCTGACTTCTACAAGTTCCTTAGAATCCAAGCCATTCTCTCTACTCTCCTTAAAGGCTAAGTTCATTTTTGTTCGCCTTTTTTTTTTCTAAATTCCAGCTCCCCTATGAAACAATCATAGCATCAGTGTACTTCTTTTGCAAAAATATCAAAGCTTTCCATTAATTCTACTTACACTTTCTTCACTGTCCTCATCCATGTTTCCAAACGTATCCATTGCTTCTGCCTTACTTCCTGGGCAGACTATAGGTCATGACACAGGAAGGAGTTGATCAGCTCACCTCATTAGCACACACCTTGCATCATCTACCTTCCTACCTACCCACCCAATTCCAGGTGTGATTGCATTTCATTTAAAAAACACAATCAGTGATCACCTTTCTTACTAAATACACAGACATCAATGTTTTTCCTTCCTTTATTTTAATCTTACATAGATCATTCATTTGGCATTTTGAAGGGTGCAGGAGATGAGAGATGAGATAACAGCCTATGTGGAGCAGAGCTGTAGTATTCAAAACAGGAGAAGTTTGTCCTGGGTTCTGTAAAGTTCACCAGACACTATACAATCTGATTGTACAATCTCCTTTGGATCTACCATCAACTCTGTAGTGCAAGGGCCTGTCTGATTAGATACATAGTGATTGGCTAGATTGGTGTGTTCTCCTATTTTATAAATTTGGTAAATCTAAAGGAGTTTGTACAATCAGATTGTATAGTATATGGCCACATTTATACACCTAAAATTACCTAGTTGTGCTTTCAGTGCCATTAATTGTTAATGGCACACCAAACACAGAAGCAAACACACATTTTGCCTTGTAAAAAAACGGGTGGCAAATGCTGTGAAAAACACTCAATCCACAACATGCCAAAATGTCCCATGATCCACATGAAGTGCAGCCTATTGAAATCAACAGGCTACCCTATGCGTGTCACAGGAAAAATGAGCCACAAAACCTGTGCTGCCACTATGCCAGATGTGAATGGGTCCTGAAAGTGAACTTGGTGCATTAACACAAGAACAATGAGGCTCCATTCACATTTGTGCATTTCAGAAATGTGCTGCACCAAAAATCACAGTAAAAAAAATGCACCAAGCTCCATACTAAAAAAAATATTCTGAAGTTTCTTTGAAGTGATTGTTGTGTGTAGGGCAGTTCATTCAAGTGGATGGGCTGCTCTATGCGTGATGCGTGAAAATTCTCCAAACCCCCCCCCCTCCGCAAAAAAATGCATGTGGGAATGTGAGTTGCTGCTATGTAAAGATGTGGGCTTGACAGTTGAGTGTTTCTGTCCACCCCCTCCTAGGTACTTGTATAAAGATGGCCATACACTATGCAATCTGATTGTAAAATATCTGTACAGTTTTATTTATATTTAGCAGAAAGGTGGATTGGGATTACCCGCCTATCTATCCCATAACTCTGTATCCAATCAAACAGGCCCTTGCACTACAGAGTTCATTGTAGATCTAACAAAGATTATACAATCAGATTGTATAGTGTATGGTGAACCTTACAGAACCCAGGACACACTTCTACTGTTTTCAATATTAAAGCTCTACCCACAAAGGCATTTCCTTCTTTTATCAGACTATCAACCACAATCTCTTCTCCAGGAAAGCTCCCTCTATGGAAATTTGGAAAACAAAACTTTCACAACAATTCACGCCACATCAATGGCAAAGGGCCACTCAACTGCTCATAACATCCTCAAAATGCATTACCGGTAAGCCTCTCTTAAGATCCTCCACCCCTACCAGGCTGGCTAAAATGTCCCCGTCCTCATCACCAATCTGCTGGAAGGGATGTGGAAACCATGGGAATTTCCTACACATCTGGTGGGAGAACCCCATGATACTCACATTCTGGAAATATGTTTTCTCTTTCCTGACTTCTGTCTCCACAATTACTATAGACTGTAAATCCGCTACAACATTGCTCCTCCTCCACCACAAATCTTGGGCTTCGGCGCAACCCTCTTTTATTTTACATGGCCTCATAGCAGCCGGGAGAATGGTAACATCTGCATGGAAGCAGATCGTTCTCTGTTTCTCAAACTACTGAACACACATACTCAATTTTAGCTGACTTTGGCCATCAAAAATGATAAACGTGCATCCTTCTGGAGACAATGGCATACGTGGCTGAACCAATCAGACTGCACAGCAGGAATTTAACATTTTCAGACTGACCTTTAAGGCAGAACATTGCTTTCCTTAGATATCCCGTAGAGGTTTCCTTTAACTACAGAACTTGCATACTACCCACAACATTACTTAATATTGCTCCTTCCCACTGGGGCCCTATAACTCACTATGTTCAGTTTGTAATCCATTATAATATTAATTTGCATTAATTTAAATAACCTTTTTTTCTTCTTCTTTTACGTTCAATCCTTTTATGCTCTCAGTGTTCGAACATATCATTGTACACCTTTATTACTGTTGTACCAGTTTTGTAATCAGTGCTTTTGGCGCCCTTGGTGCTTCATTTGTACTTTTATTATGCCCTAATCTTTAATAAAAAACGAAAGATTAAAAAAAAAATGAAGTTAACAAATGTATCTTGGTTAGTTGACACTCTTGCATCCAGGTGCAGATATCTTCACTCAAGTTTTATATTGCTTCAAAATGTGTCATGCTAAATAATAGACCTTAAAGTGGGGTTGCACATAAAAAAAAAAAAAAAATCATTAATATTCCTAAAAAAATTAAAAATAAACATTTGGAAATGTTTTTTTAACTCACCTCTAAATGGCTGTTGCTAGGGGGTCCCTCGTAGTCTGCCTCCTTCAGTGCCTGGGCTGGTGACATCACTTCCCCTTGGCACAGGAAGGGCTCAGCTATGCCCCCTCCCTCCTGTCAATCATCTGGGACATGTGACAGGTCCCAGATGATTGCGCGGCCACTCACAGCGTGCGGCGCCGCTCGCGCATGCACAGTGGGTGCCCAGCTGTGAAGCCACAGCCGGGCGCTCACACTTACAATGCCGGCGCCGCCGAACGGAGGGGGGGGATGAGCGGAGCTCTAACCCCCTGCATCGCTGGACCCTGGGACAGGTAAGTCTCTGATTATTAAAAGTCAGCAGCTGCAGTATTTGTAGCTGCTGACTTAAATTTTTTCTTTTTTAAATGGGCACCCCGCTTTAAGCAATAGGACTCATTTATCAAAGCGTCTCAATTCAAATGTCTTTGATACCTTTATCAATAGGTTTTCAAAAATGATTTCCCAGTGTCAGTTGGAAAATATTATCTGTCTATTTATCTGTCTATGTGTGTATATGTGTGCATTAGTGCAGATGGCTACTAGCTTTCTAACAGACGGACAAACCAGGGGTGGCATTTCAAGTATTAATGTACTAGTAAAAAGAACTACACACTGAGAAACAGGGAGAAAGATAAAATTCCACAGCAGATGTTGCCTCAATCATACAAAACACTATGATGAGGACCTGCCAGCTTTTTTTTTTTCATTCTGTCATTACAAATGATTATCTGCAACCATTCATCAAGATTTATCCACTTCTCATGAGATGATAACAAGAAAGTTGTACTCAAATTCATATTAACTATAAAAAAGGGAGGTTTGGAAATAAGAATCCTCATCGCAATGATTACTTCTTTCTTTGAAAATATGTAAAGGGAGAATATTAGGGGTTAAATTTATGTTGCTTGACTTCTCATTCAGTTTTTTTATATGCAAATATATGTCAGTTTTCTAGAAAGGTGCTGTGATAGGATTTTATTTCCCTGAAGTGCTACAGATGTTCAGAAAGTAGGGGGTCAGGATAATCTGCTGTTGGGGTTATCGCCATTGTTTCTCTCTGGACATCATTGTCTACAGATTATATTGGACAATCTGTTGGAGGGCTGTTCACCACATTATGTTAGTGTCATTAGACAACAAAATGGTATATATTAAGAATATATTTCACAAAGAGGCACAAATAACCTATCTCAAAGCAGTATGGATCAAAAATTGTAGCGCTAATGTATGTGCCAAAGTGTGTGTATGTCACAACACTCAAAGAAAAACAATGCGTGAGCTGTATAACAAAGTGACAGTGCTAAGATGACTCCAGATTAAACAGAGTGATAAAGTCCATATAATAATGGCATAACAGTGAAAGTCCTTCTGATCCACTCAATGAAGACAGATAAAAGTGTATACTTGACTGATGTCAGAGTAAGGCGTAAATACGCTTACCGGAAGTGTTGGATGTGACTACCATACGGCATACACATCAGATAGGCATAGAGATGGAAGGTCTTGCATCTATGGAAAGCCGCTGTAGACTGGACCTCCAACGATTTTCGGTGCTGTATACTGGATCGGTCCGCAAAGTTGGTGTACTCAGCATGCGATCATCCAATGGTCACAGAAATGATGACGAAGACCGGGGAAGGGAATGAAAAAGGGAGACCACTCCAATGGTGCAGGTCAAAAAGCAATAATTTATTCACATATGCATGTGAACATGAAAAAATAATAAAATAAAAATCTCGAGACAATTTAAAAATTAGGCAATATGAGGGGCGTAGGATAGCTGGCCCGACGCGTTTCGACAAAAAGTCTTCCACAGGGGCATATCTCTGGCCCCCCCATACTGCCACCGACTATTTATAAACATATATCTAGACTGGAGCCGCCCCCCTGATCAAAGCAGGAAGTGAACGCCTCCGGCCTAGACCAAATGCAATACAGGGGATAAGTTCCAAAGTGTCTTATCATAATAAGTAGAATTCTAAAAATATTAGACATATTATAAAACAAACAAACGTATCCAAATGCATCCTGGTTATGAAGTGGGTACCTTGGGAATTGTTTGGCTGTAAATACTCTCTAGTACATGGATATAATATAAATCCCCCCATTTTTGGGCCAGTCCAAAATTAGGATGGCAGGAGCCAATCAGAATCCTTGGACGGCCATTCCCGCCAAATGGATATCCAATCCCGATCGTGAACGGACCGGATATCCAGGAGAACGTGCTGTGAATGGCCGGCAGACTGATGCGCGGTGACGTCATTACAATGCGCCGAGACGCAAACAGCGGCGGCGCGCAACGCATGCGCGATGACGCAATTGCGTTCGGCGCGTGGACGCAACGGCATGAGCCACCCACTTCCGGCCAGAACAACCGGAAGTGAGTGTGCTCCGGAAGGCGTCCAAGGCGGAACAGAGTCTAAGACATCCGCCCAGAGGATGGAAGGGGGGAAAACATTATACAGGCGCCTACAAATCAGTGCGCATAGTGTGCATGATGACCTCGTACTTAGACGACCTAAACACAGACTCGAACGTTCAGTGCCGGCCTTCTAGTGTCACCAAACTATAAAATAACAGTGTGTGAATATATAAAGGATTTGCATGAAAAACAGCACATAAAAAAGTTTCTATGTAAAACTAGCGGCTGATTATTACATCTTGATCGAATGATGAACGTAAGAATATAAAATATGGTAAACATAACCAATGTAGCATATGGAACCAATGCACATTGTGCAAAGGTCCCAACTAACCTTGACGCTCATAGGCCCTCCAATGGCAGCCCTGAAATATGTAAATAGGGAAAAGGGGAAGTGACTGTGTGTGTGCATATTGTGATAAGGAAAATGCGAAACACGTCATAACCTCGTAGAGCGCCAGTGACTGGCGTATCGCCGAGGTATATAAGAGGGCAGTGACAATGGTGTGGTACTAAATAAATATATAAAAGACGAGAGGTAGGGGAACCTCTCGGGGGGACATATAGCTCTGACTACTAACATAGTGATATGACAGGTGGCATTAGACGAAAAAGCTAAGTGTACATAAAGAATCTATATGTAGTATCCCCATAGCAACTAACGCTAGGAAAATACATATACCATATGAAAACATAAAAAAGGAGTGGTCAGGACCGTCTAAGCGGTCTGCCAACATGAACCGATTAAGGGAGGGTGAATCCATGTGAAGTGATAAAAAATGTGAACTGATTATACATAAGTATATGTTATGCTAGAGGGAAAAAAAAAAAAAGGTTTTATCAATTAACCCAGAATAGCCATCTCACATCCAGTATGTCTTAAAAAGCATGAGGTCATAGAATATTAGACGACGTCCTCCTCCTATGGAAGGGAGATATGTCGTCCCTGGATGAGTTCATGACTACTCTCAACCTTAACGATCGGGGGATAGTCTTGAGCTATGAGGCCAGCCTCACCAACATACACTTCCTCGATCTAGAGATAGAGTCTACTACACGAGGCTTTGAATTTAAAACCTATTTTAAGCCCACCGACAGGAATGGATACATTCCTGTCGGGAGCTGTCATCATGATCGCTGGCTGAAATCAGTACCGAGAGGACAGTTCCTTCGAATGAGGAGGAACTGCACAAATGATTCTACCTTCTTCCAACAGTGTCAGACTCTAAAACAAAGGTTTATAGAAAAGGGTTATCCACCAGATACCCTGGACGCAGACATAAATTCTGTAGCCATTGTTGACAGGAAGTCTTTACTGGTTGACCGGCCTAAGACCGCCAGAGACAACAGATTTAGGTGGTCTTTCTTCACCTCATATTCCACCCAACACAAAGAGGTCAAGAGGATCATAGCTAGACACTGGAAAGTCTTACGCAGCGATCGTATTTTGGGACCCTCTCTCCCTGAACGGGCGGGCATCATTTTCAGAGGTGCCCGGTCCGTTCAGGGCGACATCGCTCCCAACGTTGTCGACCCTCCCAGGAAGACTTCATTTTTTCAACATTGCAAGGGATATTTCCCTTGCAAAAAATGCAATGTCTGTTCACATAACGTACTGGGCAGACGCATGACAGATACTTTTTGTTCCACTGTCACTGCACGTACTTATGCCATGAAACATTTTACCACATGTGCCACTAAATTCATAGTTTATTTGATCACATGTCCGTGCAAATTGCAATATGTTGGACGCACTATTCGTGCGTTCACCACACGTATAAATGAACATCTGGCTAAGATCCGTAAAGGATGTATTAAACACAGTGTTCCTCGACATTATCGGGAACACCACAATAGAGATCCATCAGGGACCAGGTTCCAGATAATTGACAAATTTGTTCCACACTGGCGGGGCGAGTCCAGTCTACGAGGGGTCTCGAGATTGGAAACCTATTGGATCCACGAGTTGAAGTGCTACTCACCCTTCGGTATGAACGTTGAATGGGACATCAATTGTTTCATCAACCGAGGGTGAGTGGCACTTCACTCATATTATTAACATTATATAGATCCTAATAAGGTACCCACCACTGTTTCACTTCTCTTTGGTTGCCCCTTTTCTAGCATAGGCTGTCGATATTCAATGTTAATATTCTATGACCTCATGCTTTTTAAGACATACTGGATGTGAGATGGCTATTCTGGGTTAATTGATAAAACCTTTTTTTTTTTTCCCTCTAGCATAACATATACTTATGTATAATCAGTTCACATTTTTTATCACTTCACATGGATTCACCCTCCCTTAATCGGTTCATGTTGGCAGACCGCTTAGACGGTCCTGACCACTCCTTTTTTATGTTTTCATATGGTATATGTATTTTCCTAGCGTTAGTTGCTATGGGGATACTACATATAGATTCTTTATGTACACTTAGCTTTTTCGTCTAATGCCACCTGTCATATCACTATGTTAGTAGTCAGAGCTATATGTCCCCCCGAGAGGTTCCCCTACCTCTCGTCTTTTATATATTTATTTAGTACCACACCATTGTCACTGCCCTCTTATATACCTCGGCGATACGCCAGTCACTGGCGCTCTACGAGGTTATGACGTGTTTCGCATTTTCCTTATCACAATATGCACACACACAGTCACTTCCCCTTTTCCCTATTTACATATTTCAGGGCTGCCATTGGAGGGCCTATGAGCGTCAAGGTTAGTTGGGACCTTTGCACAATGTGCATTGGTTCCATATGCTACATTGGTTATGTTTACCATATTTTATATTCTTACGTTCATCATTCGATCAAGATGTAATAATCAGCCGCTAGTTTTACATAGAAACTTTTTTATGTGCTGTTTTTCATGCAAATCCTTTATATATTCACACACTGTTATTTTATAGTTTGGTGACACTAGAAGGCCGGCACTGAACGTTCGAGTCTGTGTTTAGGTCGTCTAAGTACGAGGTCATCATGCACACTATGCGCACTGATTTGTAGGCGCCTGTATAATGTTTTCCCCCCTTCCATCCTCTGGGCGGATGTCTTAGACTCTGTTCCGCCTTGGACGCCTTCCGGAGCACACTCACTTCCGGTTGTTCTGGCCGGAAGTGGGTGGCTCATGCCGTTGCGTCCACGCGCCGAACGCAATTGCGTCATCGCGCATGCGTTGCGCGCCGCCGCTGTTTGCGTCTCGGCGCATTGTAATGACGTCACCGCGCATCAGTCTGCCGGCCATTCACAGCACGTTCTCCTGGATATCCGGTCCGTTCACGATCGGGATTGGATATCCATTTGGCGGGAATGGCCGTCCAAGGATTCTGATTGGCTCCTGCCATCCTAATTTTGGACTGGCCCAAAAATGGGGGGATTTATATTATATCCATGTACTAGAGAGTATTTACAGCCAAACAATTCCCAAGGTACCCACTTCATAACCAGGATGCATTTGGATACGTTTGTTTGTTTTATAATATGTCTAATATTTTTAGAATTCTACTTATTATGATAAGACACTTTGGAACTTATCCCCTGTATTGCATTTGGTCTAGGCCGGAGGCGTTCACTTCCTGCTTTGATCAGGGGGCGGCTCCAGTCTAGATATATGTTTATAAATAGTCGGTGGCAGTATGGGGGGGCCAGAGATATGCCCCTGTGGAAGACTTTTTGTCGAAACGCGTCGGGCCAGCTATCCTACGCCCCTCATATTGCCTAATTTTTAAATTGTCTCGAGATTTTTATTTTATTATTTTTTCATGTTCACATGCATATGTGAATAAATTATTGCTTTTTGACCTGCACCATTGGAGTGGTCTCCCTTTTTCATTCCCTTCCCCGGTCTTCGTCATCATTTCTGTGACCATTGGATGATCGCATGCTGAGTACACCAACTTTGCGGACCGATCCAGTATACAGCACCGAAAATCGTTGGAGGTCCAGTCTACAGCGGCTTTCCATAGATGCAAGACCTTCCATCTCTATGCCTATCTGATGTGTATGCCGTATGGTAGTCACATCCAACACTTCCGGTAAGCGTATTTACGCCTTACTCTGACATCAGTCAAGTATACACTTTTATCTGTCTTCATTGAGTGGATCAGAAGGACTTTCACTGTTATGCCATTATTATATGGACTTTATCACTCTGTTTAATCTGGAGTCATCTTAGCACTGTCACTTTGTTATACAGCTCACGCATTGTTTTTCTTTGAGTGTTGTGACATACACACACTTTGGCACATACATTAGCGCTACAATTTTTGATCCATACGCATTTTTGACTTTGTTTGTTTTGTTTGTTGGCAGCTTTTGTATGGCTCTAATAGATTAGCGCGGTTGTTTTCCCCATTCACTATCTCAAAGCAGAACACTGACTATTTTGCCTGAATTAGTTGTCCAGGAGGTTGTTCATGCAGGACTTGGAGG
This sequence comes from Lithobates sylvaticus, assembly GCA_028564925.1. Taxonomy (NCBI): domain Eukaryota; kingdom Metazoa; phylum Chordata; class Amphibia; order Anura; family Ranidae; genus Lithobates; species Lithobates sylvaticus. The sequence goes on along the minus strand of CM053027.1, from coordinate 455,934,111 downwards.
AATGTAAACAGCCAGTGGGGGAAAAACATCTTATCTTACTCTACCCAAGATACTCAATATATGCATTTAGTAAAAATTAGGAATAAAGGAAAAATAACATATCACTGCTTACTAGTTCTTAGTGGACATGTGCATTTGTTTTCGTCTGAATGCATTTTCGTCCAAATTTCAGGTATTTTAGTTATCGTTTTAACAAACGATAACGAAAGTGCAGAGTCCGAAAAATGAAAGATCTGACATAAACATATGCTTTATTTTAGTTTTCATTGTGACAGTTCGATATAGATAGGAGATTCAACGCTGACAATAACAATCTGTGTCCATCAAACCTGTGGTCGAATGTGCCTAACCTTAACTCTATTAGTCCAAGATTATTCTACATAGAGAGAAAAGATTTGACGTAGAAAGAAAAGATTTGACGTAGAGAGAAAAAATTTGACATAGAGAGAAAAGATCGGTGCTGGAATTGAGTGGGGAAAGTAAAATAAAAATAATGATGATATTGAATGTTATTGGCTGATTTTAACCAAAGAGGAGGAGCTGTAAAATAGCTAGAACTAAGTACACATGTACAGCCAACTTACTTTCACTTACAATTGCTAGCAAAGAGAGACACAGGCACTGAATCATTTCAGAAGACAGTCAATCTTAGCTGGTCCGTTTGTCAGAGATCCTGAATTATTTAGCAATTAAGCATAAGCACAGCAGCAGAACAATAGTGAAGCAAGCTACAGTTCAACCTAAATTTTTCATAATAATCTGCTGCTATTGTGTTAGTGTTGTGAACTTGATAGTGATACTAGTGTTGCTAGTGTTGTGATAGCCTCAGAGGCTGTCTGTGTTGTGGGGGGGATTTATTATTATAGATTCTATATTATAGATTGAGATTCTATATAGATTCTATATACCCTATCTTGTTACCTGTCTGATCAGTGATCATTATCACCAGTCCATTTTCTGTTTGAACTATATAAATTCAACATGAACAACAAAGATTCGACAAAGCATCGAAAAACATACAAATGTATAATCTTTGGCTTATGGTGTCTGTCGAAAGTTCTAAGAAGATTCAGCAGAGCAGCTAAACTATACAGAGTCATACAGTTTAGCTGCTCCGTCGAATATTCTTTGAACATTCAACAGACACCATTTTTTTTTGTATATTCTCTTTTTATTTTGTATATATCATTTAAGTTTAACAACACTATCAAAATATCAATGATCCAGCAACACCTTATTACAATCCACATAAATTTCAAATACTTTGAAATTATACTAGTCCCTCCCTTCCGCCCGCCCTCCCTCCCCCCTCTCTCTCTCTCTCTCTCTCTCTCTCTCCCTCTCTCTCTCCCTCGATCCCTCAGGATTTATCCTAGTCCGCCGTCATTTTTAGATGTTCTGCTGTCTTTTTGAACTCCAGCCATCCCCCCCATATACTATGAAATACTTCCATCGAGTCTTCATCTCTATGTATGGTTTCTTCTATTGATCTTAACCAGTCTACCTTAACTATCCAATCTTTTATTAACGGGAGGTCAGGCGACCTCCATACTTTTGGAATCAGGCTCTTGGCCACGTTCAGCAGATGGTGCTTCAGAGTGTTCTTATATTGAGCTATTATTTTCCTTGTATCATGGAACAGGCATGTCCATGGCTCCTTCCTTACTTGCTCCCCTGTTATTTGATATATATTCTCTTTAATTTTTTCCCAGTATGGCTGAATCTTTGCACAATCCCACCATAGATGTACAAATGTGCCTGGGGCATTACAGCCCCTCCAACACTTTAATGAAGTATCTACGCTAAACCTTTGTATTCTTTGTGGAACCATGTACCATCTCACCAATAATTTATAGGACATTTCTATTGTCCTTATATCTCTAGAGGTGGTACATGCTATTCTTAGAATCCTGCTTCTGTGTTCTTTGTCCCCTAGTTCTTCTATCTCTTCCTCCCATTTCTTTAAAGCGGAAGTAAACCCATCGATTTAACAGTTTAAAAAAAAAGGCATGCCGGGAATGCTAACTGCACATTGGCTGTGCTCTCAACCAAACAGTCAAACCATCCAATGGCTGGTGTCATAACGGATCACATGTGCAGCACCGTGGCAGTTGAAGATTAAACAGAGGCAAAGATGGCAGCTTCCTTGGCTGAAAACGATAGGGGGGTTTACTTCTAGGCTCTATTTCCTCTCCCAATATTTTGTATATTTTGAATACACTCTGTCTCAAGCATCGTGAGGAGGAGAGTAGCCTCTCCACGGGCCTCATATTTCCTTCTCCTCGCAATGGCTGGGGGAGTGTCTGTGTAAAATGTTGTAATTGTGCATATCTCCATCTATCTAATGGCCTATTTCCCCATTTTTGTGTTAGTTCATTGAAAGTGCATATTCTATTTCCTATCATCACATCCTGTAAAATGATGTCATTTTTATTTGCCCATCTAACAAAATACATATATTCATCCTTACCAGGTTTAAAGTAATTTGTGTCTAATAAAGAAATGAAAGGTTAATTAGGTTGCCAGTGATATATTTTACCCAGTTCATCCCATATTTTGAAAACATTTTTTGTTAGTGGATTTGTGCTACTTGATAATTCCCGATATTGTCGTGGGACCCATACCCTTTTCCCTAAATCTACTTTACTTTGGGCTTTCTCAATATCTACCCAGCCTTTGCTACCCTTATCGTGTATCCAACCTGTTATTCGTGATATAATAATTGCCTGATAACATCTTTTGAATTCCAGTGCAGCTAACCCCCCTAATTGTTTTGTTTTTACCAATGTTGCGTATGAGATTCTAGGATGTCTACGCCGCCAAATACATTTTATTACTAAGGATCTTAATTTTATAAAGAACTCTTGTGGGACTTTTATTGGAATCATTTGAAATACATATGTTAATTTTGGAAGTATAAACATTTTCAGAGCATTGATCCTCCCTATAAACGAAAGGGGCCTATATCTCAACTGTATTAAATGGGCCTTAACCTTATTCAGGATAGGAATATAGTTAGCCACATATACAGTCGACAAAGATGCTGTGAGTTGTATGCCTAGGTATCCAAGCCCCCCCCCCCCCCCGCCCACACCAGACAAAAGGAAATGATAGTTGGAGTGCCCATTGTTCTTTTTTAGTCATGGTTATATTCAAGATTTCTGTTTTGGATATATTAACCTTAAAATTAGTTATCTTGCCATATCTACTCAGTTCCTTCATTATATTAGGTATGGTTGTCCTAGGGTTCGAGACATAAAATAATATGTCATCTGCATACCTTGTACTCCTCTTTACCCATTTTCAGACCTCTTATGTCAGTGCTTTTCCTTATTACAGCTAATAGGGGTTCCAATGCTAATGCATTGGTAATAAGGGACACCCCTGTCTTGTACCATTATGTAATTCTAGAGGGGGTGATAGAGTTCCGTTTATTTTTATTTTAGCTGTTGGGTGATGGTAAAATGCAGTTATCCATCACATCATCCTCTCTTTTATTCCCAGGTGTCTCAATTTTTTTCACCATGAAGCCCCAGTCGACTCTGTCGAAGGCCATTTCGGCATCAACCGACAGCAGTAAGACTGGGCCTTCATTCTTTCTAGCCTCATGTATCAGGAGTAGAGTTTTAAGACAGTTATCCTTTCCCTCCCTCCCTGACACGAATCCCACCTGATCTCTATGTACCCAACAGTACAGTGTTGGTAGACAGGCAGTAGTGGTTTTAGTTTTCCCACTATTATTTTTGCAACAATTTTGATATCAGTGTTCAATAAGCCTTCAATGACAGATTCAACCTTAAAGCGGTTCTGCACTGTCTGTATTTTTTTTTTGTGCAATGCAATGGTTTGAAAGATGTTATTTAAGTACTCACGTGTTCATGTTCACCAAGTCATTGCTGCCGGTTTTCGTCCTGTAAAATAATTTAGAAACATCCTTCCTGGTAGGTGCCATCTTGCCTGTGGGCATGTGAAACCCCACAGGCACTTCAGATGGCCCAGCATGCACCGCCGTTACTGCGCCGATCTCGCGAGTGCGCAGTAACGGCGAAGTGCAGCTCACGATCTCCGAAATCTCGCGAGATGTCGGCACATCTGCCGACATCTCACAAGATTTCGGAAGATGTGGCCGACATCTTGTGAGATTTCGAAAGATGTGGCTGAAATCTCGCGAGATTTCGGAAGATGTCCACACTGACTCCTGGGATCAATGACACCAGATCCCAGGAGACAGTGCGGCGTGACGACGATCGATGCAGAGACCCCGCCCACCTCCGCAGAGACAGAGGAAAGGAAGTCAGTGATTACAAGGTAAGTGGAAAAAAAAAACACACTTCATTTAGTACTCTTTGCCTGATTTGGAAGGCAAAGAGATTTACTAAATGAAATGTGTGCAGGACCGCTTTAATTCATTTGGATTTTCGGAAGAATGCAATTTTTAACTAAAAACAAAATAAATAAAAACAAATTTCGGGAGTAACTAAATAAATTTATTTTTTGGACAAAAACAAAATTCCGAAACAAAATATTTCAGTGTGCACATGTCTAGTTCTTAGATGAGCGCCTTTATTTGTTTTTCTTAAACTTTTCAGTTTTTCTAATCTTTTATTGTTCCCTGGTGATTCTACCAGTAATACACTTTCTGACCTGGGGTCACAATGCTGACTCACTTTACTGTATCAGGACTAGAGTTGGGCGAACAGTTCGGGCCGAGCAAAAGTTTGTCACGAACATTGCCAATTCGGTCCGAACGGGCGAACATCCAAATTTGCAGGGCATTTGGGGGGTGTTCACCACACTGAACACCCTGAAATGCAATGTGCGCTGCACAGTGCATCCTGAGACCTGATTGGGAAAAGCTTTGCCCAGAGTGCAGTGAATAGCTGGAAATAGGGGGGATGAATGAGCGCCCCCGCCTCCTGAACCATACCAGACCACATGCCTTAACATGGAGGGTGGGTGTTTTGGTGCCTCATCCCATAACCCTGCTCTGTGGTTGTGGGGGTTTGTGGGCAGGGGCTCATCGAAATCTAAAAGCCCCCTTTAACAAGGGGGCCCCCAGATCCCGCTCCCCTATGTGAATGAGTATGGGGTACATAGTACCCATACCCATTCACCAAAAAAAGTGTCAAAAAGTAATAAAAACACAGAGACAGTTTTTGACAATTCCTTTATTAAAAATAAAACAAAAAGTCTCCACTGATGTAGATCCATCGACAATCATGATGGCGAGGCCACCACCGGACCATAAAAAAAAAAAGCTCCAATGTCAACTAAGGCAAATCACTGAATGCCTGGCTTGCCATCTTACATTTCTTATAAACTGTAGGTAAGGGGCTGAGCCACCTGGCAATGTCAACTGTTGACACCACACCCTTGTCACATCATGGATCGATGCATGCTGGGTCGTGACGTCACAAGAGAGTATTGCCACCAGGTGACGTTGCCAGGTGGCCCCTATACAAGAACTGTCAAACGACAAGCCAGGCATTTAGCGGTTTGCCTTAGAAGACAGAGGAGCAATTTTTTCCAGGTCGGCGGTGGTGGCGGGCATCGTGATTGACGATGGATTTACATTGGGGGACATTTGTTTTTATTTCTTATTTTTTTAATAAAGGAATTTTCAAAAACGGTCCCTGTGTTTTTATTACTTTTGGACACGTTTTGGTGAATGGGTAGGGATACTTTGTACTCTATACTCATTCACATGGGGGGTGGGATGTGGGGGCCCACTTCTTAAAGCAGGCTGGGGCTCCAGTTAAAATTCATACCAGACCCGAAGGGCCTGATATGGACTGGGGGGCCTTACGCCATTTTTTCCCATTTATCTATTGCCAGCAATGGTATTGTATTGCAATTTAAATATCAATGCATTTTTTTTTCATTAGAAATGTAATTTTTGCTGCAGCATGTTCTATACATGCTGCACATGCGCAAGTTTACAGGCAAACTAAGGGGACCCCCCAGGAATTTTTCATTTTTATTGTTGCACTTTAACCACTTCCCAACCGACTCATGTACATTTACAGCGGCAGGTTGGCTCCACTGCGTGAATTGCAGTACCTGTACACCAGCTCCTTTAAGAGCCATAGCAGGCGCACGCGGCTGCCGGGTGCGATGTCCGATGGCCACCTGCGATTATGGGCAGAATGGGAATTTGTATGTAAACAGTAAAGGAGAGGAGAGACAGAATGTCTGTTCCTAGTAATTAGGAACAGCGATCTGTCTTCTCCTCCCGTCAGTACACTACCCCCACAGTTAGAAACACACATGAGGGAACAAATTTAACCCCTTGATTGCCCCCTAGTGTTAACCTCTTCCCTGTTGGGTTTTTTTTGTTACCAAAAATATGTAGAAGAATACATATTGGCCTAAACTGATAAATACGTTTGTGTTTGTTTTTGTTTTTTTTGGATATTTATTTTAGCAAAAAGTAAAAAATATATATATTTTTTAAAATGTCAGAGGTGATCAAATAGCAAAAAAAAGCTCTATTTGTGGGAAAAAAGGACATACATTTTGTTTGGTTACAGCGTTGCCCAACCACGCAATTGTCAGTTAAAGCGACGCAGTACCGTATCTCAAAAAAGGGCCTGGTCATTAAGGGGACAAGTTCTTCCTGGGCTGAAGTGGTTAAGCATCTTTATAATCACTTCTCCTGTAAAAACAATCTTTAAAAAAAAAATGTGCATTGATACATGTCTCCCAGGGTAGTACCCGGAGCCCCATACTTTTTTTGGCCAATTGTTCTTATAGCTTGGGTCTTATAGACTTTAATAGGGTTTGACCTTTGAGTCAGAACTTTTTCCATTTTCGGGAGTTCTGGTGCAAACCGAACAGGGGGGTGTTCGGCCCATCTATAATCAGGACATTATAAACAGGACAGGACCTTCCTAATAACAATATAACTCATCAGAATGCAGCAAAGACAGGAATGACAAGAAATTATCTGCTGGCAAGATTTCTGGCAAGATCAGTAGTTGTTTTTGGACTTCAAACAGACAAAACAAACCACTCAAGTGTTACCACTTTCAGACCGGACCAATTTGCAGCCAAAGGACCAGGCCCCTTTTTGCGATTCGCCACTGCGTCGCTTTAACTGACAATTGCGCGGTCGTGCGACGTGGCTCCCAAACAAAATTGACGTCCTTTTTTTTCCCACAAATAGAGCTTTCTTTTGGTGGTATTTGATCGCCCCTGCGGTTTTTTTTTTTTTTTGCGCTATAAACAAAAAAGGGCGCCAATTTTGAAAAAAAAACGCATTCTTTTTTATTTTTTGCTATAATAAATATCCCCCAAAAATATATAAAAAAACATTTTTTTTTCCTCAGTTTAGGCCGATACGTATTCTTCTACATATTTTCGGTAAAAAATCGCAATAAGCGATTATTGATTGGTTTGCGCAGAAGTTATAGCATTTACAAGATAGGGGATAGTTTTATAGCATTTTTATTAATATTTGTTTTTTATTAGTAATGGCAGCGATCAGCGATTTTTATTGTGACTGCGACATTATGGCGGACACATCGGACATTTTTGACACATTTTTGGGACCATTGTCATTTATACAGCAATAAATACTATTTAAATGCATTGATTCCTGTATAAATGACACTGGCAGTGAAGGGGTTAACCACTAGGTGGCAGTGTAGGGGTTAAGTATGCCTAGGGGTGTGTTTCTTACTGTGGGGGGGCGTGGCTGTCAGCTAGTGAATGCTGATCTCTGCTCCAATCACAGGGAGCAGAGATCGGTGTCACTAGTTGCTAGGCAGAACGGGGAGATGCTGTTTATTTCCGCATCTCCCCGTTCAGCCTTCCCGTGAGACGATCGCGGGTGTCCCCGCGGCGATCGAGTCCGCGGGACCCGCGACCGGCCTCACGGGGGTCCCGACCGGCGCGCTCCCGATGGCACGGCGGCATTTAAAAAGGGACTTATATATACGCCCTTATGCCTGTCCGTGCCATTCTGCCGACGTACATCGTTGTGTGCCGGTCGGGAAGCGGTTAATAGACCCAAAGAAACCACATAAGAAAAGTTTATTGTTAGAGTTTACATACAATTTAACCGCTTGCCGTCCAGCGCACAACGATATACGACGACAGAATGGCACGAGGGTCCCACGGACTCGATGTGCGCAGGTTTCCCGCGATCGTGACATGGAGAGGCAGAACGGAGAGATGCCTATGTAAACAAGGCATTTCCCTGTTATGCCTAGTGACATGACAGGGATCTACTGCTACCAGTGATCAGGAGCAGTGATTTCTGTCATGTTCTAGTGAGCCCATCCCCCTACAGTTAGAACACACGAGGGAACACATTTAATCCCTTGATGGCCCCCTAGTGTTTAACCCCTTTCCTGCCAGTGACATTTACACAGTAATCAGTGCATTTGCATAGCACTGATCGCTGTATAAATGTCAATGGTCCCAAAATAGTGTCAAAGGTGTCCGATCTGTCCGCTGCAACGTCGCACTCACGATAAAATTTGCAGCCATTACTAATAAAAAAAACAGAATAATAAAAATGACATAAATCTACCTCCTATTTTGTAGATGCTATAACTTTTGCGCAAACCATCAATCAATACATGCTTATTTTTTTACCAAAAATATGTAGTAGAATACATATCGGCCTAAACTGAGGAAGGTGTTTTTTTTTATATTTTTTTGGGGATAATTATTATAGCAAAAAGTAAAATATATTGCTTTTTTTTCTAAATTGTCGCTCTTTTTTGTTTCTAGCGCAAAAAATTAAAACCGCAGAGGTGATCAAATACCATCAAAGGATTTTAGAAAAGCTCTATTTGTGGGAAAAAAAAGGATGTCAATTTTGTTTGGGTGCAACGTCGCACGACCCGCGCAATTGTCAGTTAAAGCGACGTAGTGCTGTATCACAAAAAATGCTCTGGTCAGGAAGCGGGTAAATCCTTCCATGGCTGAAGTGGTTAAAGTGGACAGATAGCTAAAAGGGGAATATTTGTACTCTTAAAAGGAATATCTAGTAAGATTAATTGTGGCTAAGAAAGATGTTAAAAAATGTACATTTCCACCAAATTCCTCCTAAAAACTTGCAAAGTACTTCCTTGCATGTTATTGTGTCTAGACATAATTTAGGAATCATCTAATGTTCATAGCAACCAAGCTTATGTATTTCAGCCTAAATGGTCTAAGGGCCGGTTCACACTGGTGCGATGTCAGAGATTGGATGTGATTCGCACCGCCCTGCAGTGAAAATCACATACGATCTCTGTGTGATGCGATTTCAGCCATAAAGATCATATGGCTGAATTTGCATCAAACTCGCAGCAGAATCAGATCACATGGGTGTTCCTGTCCGAGTTTGCAGATCACACTGTGATATGCAAATTAATTTGGGGGGTGTCATTAACTTTTACCTGACACTCCTAGCAGTTTGCATAGGGCAGTGGGAACTGCCGCCGGGAAACATGTGATGCGGGAACCCACTGCTGCAGTGGATTTGATGCGGGATGTGATGCGGGAACCCACTGCTGCAGTGGATTTGATGCGGGATGTGATGCGGGAACCCACTGCTGCAGTGGATTTGATGCGGGATGTGATGCAGGAACACACTGCTGCAGTGGATTTGCAGCAGTGTGAACTGGCCCTTAATCATATGACTAATGATGGACAAAACAGCTGAACATTTGACATGTAAGGTCCTATCCCTTTTCTATTCCAACCAAATAGTAATTTAATTGCTCATTTCTCAAAATAGTGGGCTTCAGCTCAGTTCTGAATTTTTACAGATATTAAATCTCTTCCTTAATCACAATAAACTGTGATGTCTGACTCAATTAGACTCTTAAGCATGCGTTAGCTTTAATTTCTTAAGTCGCTTAGATTATTCTTCAAGCATGGTTACAAATTATAATTGGTTGAAAATGATGCTGATCATTATAAGTGATCTTTTGTATGCAAGCATTTTGTAGTAGATTAGGTTTACTACATTTTTGTATGATAGGCCAAACATGGGTGTATCAATAAACTCCACTTTGACATCCTAGCTTATTAATATTCATGTAATTCATTGTTTTTAACTCATGTATTTTTAATGATGATTCATTGGGCAGGCAACTGACTCTGTTTTGGCACTTCATATGTTGTGTATTAGCTGGCTAAGCCTGGGAGTTTCCTTCAACATGCTACTTCCACTATCTTTCACATTGCTGCTTTGATTTTAAAAGCATTTGTGTTAATAGTGAGCTTTACTGACAAGAGCCTTTGTTTTACTTAGTAAAGCTATCGATATACTTTATAGAAAAGATCTTAAAGCAATGCTGAACAAAGGCATGGATATGACAATTGTAGTATGTGTTAAAACTATAGGCTTATCCATATGGGGATATATAACACAAAGTCTCTGCATATGAAGATAACATATTGTTTTTGTTTAGTAACCCAACTGTCTCCTTACCTAATCTATTTAAAGCGGTGTTTCACCTAAAAAAAAAAAAAATGTAAAAGTCAGCAGCTAAAAAAAAGTAGCTGCTGACTTTTAATAAGTACACTTACCCTCCCAGGGCGCCCGCAATGTCGGTCTTGGAGGCCGAGATGTCCCTCGGCGATCCGGTTCCAGCGCCGCCATCCTCAGTAAGGGAAACAGGCAGCGAGCGCTGCCCATTTCCTACTGCGCATGCGCGAGTCGGCGCGCGGCCTACTGCGCATGCGCGAGTCGGCACGCAGCCTACTGAGCATGCGCGAGTCGAATTTGTGAATGGGGAACGCGATGTGTTGTGGAACATAGTTCCCATAACACACCGCGCCCCATTCACTAGAAGGCGGCGCTCGGAGCAGAAGAGAGAACAGCGCCGCGGAACAGGAAGAGGCAGCTTAGGACGATCTGTCTAGCAACAGCCATTTCTGGTAAGTAAAAAAAATAAATTTTTTTTTTTTTTTTATTTTAAATTTTTATTAACATTTTTTTAAAGTTTTTTTTTTTCAGGGTGGCCCTCCACCTTGAGGGATTCTCATTCCTCCCACGCTCAAATGCATTTACTCACTTAATCCTTTTCCCTCTACTGGCTGTTATGAAGAGGATGCTTCAAAAATGGCAATTAAGGGGCTTGGTCACATGCCGAACGGGATGGCTGCACACACTAGCTCAGTAGACAATAGAGGGCCAGCAAAGTGGGAGATCTCTCCCCACACAAGCACATTAGCGATCCCCTACACCTAGGCAGCCTGCAGGATTTCAAAACAGAGGAAGATCACTCAGCATTGCGAAAATTGACAGAGTTCTTTCCCCCTCCACACAGGCCAGATCTCCAAGATGGCGACGGCGGCCATGGGAGTACACAGCGAGGCACAATGGTGGGCCCTCACAAGCGTCTCTCTCTCCAGGGAGAGTGTAACAACTCATCACCTCCGATGGCACTGAGCTCCCTGAGCTCCACACCATCCTGCAGCCCAGTTAAATCTAAGCTCAGGCTGTCCGAGGAAGGATTATCTGCTACAGAGGCAAACCTATTACACTCTCCTTCTCCTGGCCCCAGGGTGCTGCAGAGAAGTTGTACTGATGCCACCCGATTGTTTTTTGTGTCTTTTAGCCGCTCACAACCTATACACAGAACGGAGGGGCTTTGGAGCACTTCGTGAGCTCCGTGGACCAAGTCTGATAGGGGGGTGGGCGGAACAGTAAGCAGGGACAGAAGCTGGCAGAAGGGTGAGAGAGAGAACACAGCACTCACTGCCGCTGGCTCTCTCCTCCTCAGGCTGACAGGAGAAGTTATACCATTGTCAGCCACGGCGTCTACCTCAATGCAGTGCCCAGGGCAGATGCCCCCCAGTTTCGGCCCTGAATAGAGGTAACAATGGAATTTTGAAACTATTCAAAATCATTGTCTGGGGCAGTTTCAACTTTATGCAACTTTGCCAATTTATCCATGTGAACACTTTAATTTATGCTGAGATTTCCTTGGGTAGGTTGGTCTTATCACCTATAGTGAAGTGATCTGTATTCTGTCTACACTAGGTCCCCTTTCGTTGTACATGATGCTTGATATATCTTAAAATATTTGAAAACAAAAAGGCTTAAAATTATTGCTTGGAGCTGATTTTCAAAAATGGTCTCTATTGTTTTGCTTATGATAGAGCCAGTGGTGTCTGCTCTATGCAGAAAGGTGCAAGATTGGTGGAAAAATAATCATTGTTTATGGAAAGAACATTATTTTGGCTGTAAACCTGTGTCTATAGGATAGCCTTATCATTTAATTTCTGAATTAAACTGGGTTCTTTAGTTAAATGTATGTGGGCAACAATGCAGTTTAGAAAAAAACTTTAGGACAAAAAATTATTTACAAAAAACTCAACCATGTATAGCACATAGCATTAATTGCTTTCGGACTGCCCACCACATATGATAGGACCCATCGATCGTTCACTGGAGACGCAGGACAGTGGTCTGCCAATGTAAACAAGACAGACCACCATTCTGTCAGAGAAATAGAGAGAGATCTTGTCTTCATGCTTATCAGGAACACAGATCTCTGTTTTCCTCCAGTTAAACCACCCACCACACAGAAATCACTCACTAAGATCACACTTTATCACCCCTAATGTTAACCCCTTCCGTGCCAGTGTAATTTATACAGTGACAGTGCATTTTTTTAGCACTCATCACAAGGGATGAGCTTCTAGTTCGAGTCAAACTCATGTTCGACTCGAACATTGCCTGTTCGCCCATTCGCTGAAAAGCGAACAATTTGGGGTGTTCGCGGCAAATTCGAAAAGCCTCGGAACACCCTTTAAAAGTGTATGGGAGAAATCTAAAATGCTAATTTTAAAGGCTCATTTGCAAGTTATAAAAAGTGTTTGGGGACCTGGGTCCTGCCCCAGGGAACATGTATCAATGCAAAATAAAGTTTTAAAAATGGCCGTTTTTTCGGGAGCAGTGATTTTAATAATGCTTAAAGTGAAACAATAAAAGTGTAATATTCCTTTAAATTTCGTACCTAGGGGGTGTGTATAGTATGCCTGTAAAGGGGCGCATGTTTCCCATGCTTAGAACTGTCCCTGCAGAAAGTGTAATTTCTGCAGGAAAAAAAGTCATTTAAAAGCACTCGCAGCTATAATGAATTTCGGCTCCCGATAATACAGAGAACAGTCATTGAAAGTCATGATAAAAAAAAAAATGTGTGGGGGTCCCCCCAAATTAAATTACCAGGCCCTTCAGGTCTGGTATGGATATTAAGGGGAAACCCATGTCAAATGTTAAAAAAAAAATGACGTGGGGTTCCCCCCCCAAATATCCATACCAGACCTGAAGGGTCTGGTATGAATTTTAAGGGGAACTCCATGCCAAATAAAAAAAAAATGTCATGGAGAAAAATCCATACCAGACCCTTTATCCGAGCACGCAACCTGGCAGGCCGCAGGAAAAGAGGGGGGGACGAGAGAGCGCCCCCCCCCCCCTGAACCATACCAGGCCACATGTCCTCAACATTGGGAGGGTGCTTTGGGGGTAGCCCCCCAATGCCCCTTATTAATGGAACCCATGTTAACGGAAACCTGCGTTACATCAGAGGGGGGCGGGGTCTTGGGCTACCCCCAAAGCACCCTCCCAATGTTGAGGGCATGTGGCCTGGTAGGGTTCAGGAGGGGGTGGTGCTCTCTCGTCCCCCCTTCTTTTCCTGCGGCCTGCCAGGTTGCGTGCTTGGATAAAGGGTCTGGTATGGATTTTTTGGTAATTGAATTTGAGGGGACCCCCACGCATTTTTTTTTTATCAATGACTTTCAATGACTGTTCTCTGTATTACGGGGAGCCTGCAATTCATTATAGCCGCAAGTGCTTTTAAATTACTTTTTTCCTGCAGAAATTACACTTTGTGCAGGGACCGTTCTAAGCACGGGAAACAAGCGCCCCTTTACAGGCATACTATACACAACCCCTAGGTACGAAATGTAAAGGAATATTACACTTTTATTGTTTCACTTTAAGAATTATTAAAATCACTGCTCCCGAAAAAACAGCAGTTTTTAAAAGTTTTTTTTGCATTTATACATGTCCCCTGGGGCAGGACCCAGGTCCCCAAACCCTTTTTAGGACAATAACTTGCATATTAGCCTTCAAAATTAGCAATTATGATTTCGAAAATTCGAGTCCCATAGACTTTAATGGGGTTCTAAAGTTTGTGCGGATTTTCAGTCCGTTCGCAGGTTCTGGTGCAAACCGAAACGGGGGGTGTTCGGCTCATCCCTTCTGTGTAGCAGATTACAGATTTGCCTAAATTGATAAAGAAATTAGATTTTTTTTACATTTTTTTTTATTGGATGTGTTTTATAGCAGAAAGTAAAAAATATTGTAACCCTATGAGTTATTCAAGAGTGTCCTAGATTTTTTAAATATTATATATTTGTTTGTTTTTGTCAGGTCAAGTGTACTGCTACCTTACATCTCGCATTTGCTACCTTCTTGCCTTTTTATTTGTCATTTATACTATACATTCATGTGCTACTTTGGATGTTAGATATTTATCATTTAGTTGTGTCAGTTTGCTTTTCCGGTTTAGTCTATTGAGCTGGCTGTCTCTATGCCCATCTCACTTTTGCCTTACAGATTTTTTATCCAGTTTCTCCTATAACTCCCAATATTCACTCCATTTGTACCTAAAGCCCTGTACATATGGGCCAAATGGCGGGCAACATAAAAAAAAAAAACAGCTGACATTTGGTCCACATGTATGTCAGCTGGTCCGACAGAAGCTGGCTGTTTGGCCCGCTTCTGTTGAACAAGCATGCTGGAAAAACCAGCAGCCGACCGACTCCCAATCAGCATGCTCAGTCAATGGCTGAGAGTGCTGACTGGACTGTTCTGGTAGGGGTGCCAGCCCCCTGTCAGAACACAAAAGCTCAGTGGGGGAGACCGCTGTACTAAAGTCAGATCATTAGTACAGCGGCTCCGACCTGGGCTGACTTTTTTTTATTCAAACCCCACGTTATTTTTAAAAAATTTAATTTTTATTAATTTTTCTTTTCAATAACACAAATCAAATTTTACTCATACATAATTTTCCAGATACAGTTACAAACACCTACTTCATCTTGCAATAATCTCCCCCCCCCCCCCCCCAAAAAAAAGAAAAAATTAGTCCCATTCCCCCAAAGCAAAACCACATTTTCTCTCCTCCTTCCCCAATAAACTCTCTCCCCCTCTATCCCCTAACCACATAGGGATGATCACCTCACAGGGTCACATACCACCAACCAATCTTTCCAGATGTCTTCAAATTTTTCTTGATTTTTCCTATGTAAATAAATGAATTTCTTCTATCTGTGTTCTCCATTCCTCCACCATTGGAGGATATATAGAAACCCACTAAGTCGAAAGGAAAACAAACTCATAGTGTGTACCAGGCTTAAGTTTTATTTCAGTCTTTGTTGTGACCTCCTGCATTCCATTATCTAGCCACTTTTAGCGCCTATCGCTCAGAATACCTTTACCGTCCCCTTCCAATACTTTTTACCACCACTCACCACTCTGAATCTGTTCATGCACCATCTCATCTTTACTCTGACTGACTCCCTTGCTCTGTCTGATTATCACCTCTAGTTGATGATCCTCAACATTTCAAATGATGTTGGTTGCAGTTGCTAGCCATATTTTTTGACAACATTCTCTTTTCATTCATCCTAGGATCTATGATTTCTGTCACCTCCTACCCTGACCAGTAGTCCTAACAAAAGCGTTTAATTGTCCTTTTTTAGGTTGGCTTAGGCCTTGGCAATAGATTTTTTTTTTTTTTTTTACTCAGTTGGAGATGTCTTGTCCTAACTATAGGAGAGCTGATACACAGATTATGGTGTTAAATATCTTGTTACAGATTAATTGAGCTGTATTATTTCTAGATATGTAACAGGAGAAACTTAACTCTGTATGCTACAAACCCTTACTGTCTCTCAATTAGATGACTTTCCTTTGTTGAAACAGCAAAAAATATGCCTTCAACAAGATGATGTTCCCCCACACCTTGCTACTGTTGTGAGCGGAAGGTGAGGTCCATTTAAATGGCTTCTTAGATTATCTGAAATCAGTAGTCTATCTGAATCAGCCTAAAACAATCACTGCACTAAAGGAGAAAAATATTTTTTGTATGTTAAATTAATTTAGATCTGCTAAAATAAGTATACACAAATGTTGTGAAGTTTTAGGTTGTCAATTTGAATAATAAACTTTTTCGGCCTATGGATCCAAAGTTTTGCGACAACCTATCATTATATAGAGTTTGAAATATATTAACTGTGTAAATAAACTACTTGGGACACTAATGCCCCGTACACACGGTCGGAAATTCTGACCACAAAATCCGTCTGATTTTTTCTGATGGATTTTGTCCGACACTGGTGTTGCATACACGCTGTCGGACAAAGTTGTCGGAAAATCCAATCATCCTGAACGTCGTGACATTCATTGCGTACGACAGGACTACGTAGAGGCTAGTAGCCAATAGCTTTGGTCTTGTAATGTGATCTGAGCATGCATGGCACTTTGTCCGTCGGAATTCGCTACACACGATCGGAAAAAGTCCGATAGGACTTTGTTGTCGGAAAATTTGAGAGCAGGATCTCAAACTTTTTCCATCGGAAATTCCGACGGAAAAAGTCAGATGGAGCCCACACACGGTCGGAATTTCCGACAACATGGTCCGATAGGACATTTTCCATCGGAAAATCCAACCGTGTGTATGGGGCATAAGATGTATCACACTTCTGGTATTTAAGGTGTTAATATTTCATTCCTCTCCTAAATGCTCTTAATCATTTTAAACTATGTGATACTTTGCAGGATATATTTTCATGAATCATGCCCCTATGTGGTGAAGTACTTCTGTGTACAATAGAAACTGTAACAAAAACTGTTTTTCCTCACCAAGGAAAGGCTGCTGATACAATTTATAGCAAGAAATGTAATGTGTTTAGCACCATGATGAAATGCTTATCATCTTTTAGCATTGCCTGAAGTACTTGCAGATCTTAGGCTGTTCAGTTTCTTCTGGTAATGAAATGAAATAGTATGGGCTCTGTGCCTACAAAATAAAAGTCATTTCAGTACACTTCAACGTTTTTATTTCCCTACCACTATGAAGATTAAGAGATCACGTTAAAAATCTCCTCCCCTGACACCACACATTGTAAAGGAGCTGTATCTGATTCAAATTGATGTTTTTCCATGAATTATAAACTTTCATTTAAATTTACTATACCAAAAACAAAACCATTTGGAAGGCGTTTTGCAGAATTGTGAGATGGAAACAAAATAGGCATTATTACTGGGTTTATTTAACACAGCAAGGTGAATAACTCACCTGCAACAACCAAGCATAAAGTCATGCAACTCTGGAAATAAAAGTTGCATGACTAATGGTCCCTAATGTTTTCCAATGATAACCATTTATTTATGCACAAAAATGCAGCAATTTCTAAGTAGTTCATGCAATACTTTGGTCTAATGTTCATGCAACTTGAGAGCCATAGACTTCAATGTTAACCCTCAGAAGTTGCATGAAAGTTATGCCTGAATGTTATACAATGCAACCTGTGAGCAACAGTTGTCCATTATTACTGGTCAAAGCCAAAGTCGTATCAAAGTTGCATCAAAGCTGCACCAAAGTTTCACCAAAGTGGCACTGTTGTCGGTGCAACTTTGGAGTCATACAAGTGTGAATAGAGCCTAAGTGAACTTTCGCTAATCTGACTTCAGTAAATCAAGATCATTTTGCCTATTGTGTTTACTTGTATTTTTACCTACCATTTAAAGCATATGTGTGGCAACAAGGAGGGTAGGCCATAATGCCCACACATCGCACATACTGTATGCATCAATGGTGACTGAGTTTTCTTTGCTGATAGCACACTCACTGCATGATCCTAACACATTGACTGGGCTGTAATGGATAGATCATGGACTCCAATTATTAGTGGGAGCTAGTGGGATGGGCTCCTGATCATGTGATCACTGTGACAGCCAATCACAAAGGTAGCTTGATAAGGACGTCCATTTTGAAGTAAATGTAATGTGGTTCAATTTATAAAAACTACCCAATTAGATGCAAGGAAAAAAAACATTTTGCTTGCACATGATCGGGTGATGGGAATCAGCAGACCTTTACCACATTATTAAGCTCTTAGAAAAAGTGCACAGTCTGCCTTTAGAAAATCTCCTCCATCTTTTAGAAATCATAAATGCAGAAAAGATAGTGGGAAGAGTTGCAAATAAAACTTTGTTTGCCCTTAAAAAATATATATATGATCACCACAATTACATTCCTGTAATGGGTGACAACACTGCTGCACTGCTCTTGAATTTAGAGCAGTGCTGTCAGCCTCATGTAGGCTATGCCTGATTGCACTCTATGATGTGAGAAAATGTTGTAGGGTTGTGGACTGCAGAATTGTCACTGCCAGTGACAATACCAGTACCAAAAAAGGTCCCTTTAAAAAACAAAATGTTCTTTAAGTGCACTGTGTTTGGGCGCTGGACACAGTGCCCTATGGGAAGCGTCACATCAATGCAATCACATGATTGCAGATGAGGCGCTTCATCTGCAGGCTTTTGACCTGCT
The DNA here is from genome assembly GCA_028564925.1 of Lithobates sylvaticus. Lineage (NCBI taxonomy): Eukaryota > Metazoa > Chordata > Amphibia > Anura > Ranidae > Lithobates > Lithobates sylvaticus. The sequence continues at coordinate 455,915,536 of CM053027.1, read as the reverse complement.
TTGCGGCACAATCCAAAGCACTTAATAGCTTCCGCCTGAGAGCTTTGTTGTTCAAGTTGTGAGGTTACTTCCGGTTTCCCTGTTCCACAGGGTAACCAGAAGTGATGTTGGCAGCTCCATGGGACGCACACCCGAAGCGGAGCTGCCTATAAGGCAATTGAGACTGCATTTGATGGGACACAGTGAGGCTGCATTAGATGGGGCACAGTGAGGCTGCATTTTATGGGGCACAGTGAGGCTGCATTTGATGGGGCACAGTGAGGCTGCATATGATGGGGCACAGTGAGGCTGTATATGATGGGGCACAGTGAGGCTGCATTTGATGGGGCACATTGAGGCTGCATTTGATGGGGCACAGTGAGGCTGCATATGATGGTGCACAGTGAGGCTGCATATAATGTGGCACAGTGAGGCTGCATATGATGGGGCACAGTGAGGCTGCATTTGATGGGGCACAGTGAGGCTGCATTTGATGGGGCACAGTGAGGCTGCATTTGATGGGGCACAGTGAAGCTGCATTTGATGGGGCACAGTGAGGCTGCATTTGATGGGGCACAGTGAGGCTGCATTTGATGGGGCACAGTGAAGCTGCATTTGATGGGGCACAGTGGCTGCATAAGATGGGCACAGTGGCTGCATAAGATGGGCACAGTGGCTGTATTTGATGGGGCACAGTGGCAGCATTTGATGGCACAGTGGCAGCATTTGATGGCACAGTGGGAGCATTTGATATGGTACAGTGGCAGCGTTTGATGGGCACAGTGGCTGCGTTTGATGGCACAGTGGCGGCAATTGATAGGCACAGTGGCTGGGTTTGATGGTACAGTGGTGGTAACTGATGGGCATAGTAATTGCGTTTGATGGCACAGTGGCTGCCTTTGATGGCACAGTGGCTGCGTTTGATGTTACAGTGGCAGCAATTGATGGGCACAGTGGCTGCGTTCGATGGGTACATTGGCTGTGATTGATGGTACAGTGAGGCTGCAATTTATGTTTTTTTTTCAGAATTTTTCAGTTTGTTTGCGACCCCCCAAAAATTTTGAGCACCAGCCACCACTGGTCACTGCTGTCTCACAAGCCTGTACCTTAAGCTTGTCAGTAAGCAGCTGGCCATACCTAGTCCAGCCCACTGTTTTCTGGGTCAATGGAATAACTTCTGGTGCTGAAACCCTCTCTCTGTTCACTCCAGTGTCTGGGAGTGTGTGAGACAAAAAAAGGAGGATTTTTATTACTTAAGAAATCACCACAAAGTAACTGGATGTGGGGCTTGTTTAGATTATCATATAGCATCCTACAGATCTATTTAAATGACTGAAAAGAATGGCATATGTTTTGAAAAGATAGCAAATATTAATTTAAAAATTGAAGATGTTATTTCAAATACATTTTATAGAACAGAAATATAAATAATAAATCAATAAAATATTTTTTTCTTATTTGTTTAACCTCCCTGGTGGTATTCCCAAGTGTGGCTCTGAGTTATTTTCAGTGCCAATAGCAGTAACCCCAAGCCACACTCAGGATTGCATCACAGTATCCAGGAACATGTACTTACCTTGTCCCTGGGATCCTGCAATGTACTAACTAATTTTATAGGATTACATTACTGTATCAAATCATTTGACATCAGTTTGTCCCTAGCGCTTTGTCCAGTGCCCTGTCTGCACTTTTACACTTCTTTCTGCCATTCTTTCTGCCTGGAAACTTTAGAACTTCCATGGCATCCAAAAAGCATTCCTCTACATCAAAAGTGGTTATTGACCAGCTTGAAACCAGCTATAGTGAATTAGAATCACTTGCATAATTAAGCGATAGTGATTCGTGGGGAAATTCATCATCAGACACTGAAAGTGACGACAGCGATGATTCTGCAACTGAGCTCAGTGATGTGGGAACTTGGTGCTCTATTGACTGTGGTACAGATCACACACCGCTCCCAAGATTCCAATTTACTGGAGCACCTGGTATGAAAGTAGATGTTGAGGATGACAACCCCTTGGCTTACTTACAACTATTTTTGATTGATGAGGTTATTGAAAAAATAGCTATGGAGACAAACCGATACCAAAAGCAACAATTACCTATGCATTGGAAGTTTCAAAGAAGTAGAAAGTGGGAACCAGTGACCAAAAATTACATTTGGAAATTTCTAATAATACTTCAGGGAGTGGTGGGGAAACCACTGCAGAAGTCGTATTGGGCAACTAACAAATTACTTGCCACTCCATTCTTTGGCACGATCACATCGGATTACACATTTTCCCTGATCATGAAATACTTACACTTCAAAAACAATGAAGAATTTGATGTCCTGGGAAAGGAACTAAATTAAATTCCAAATGGAATTGGCAACATTTTCCGTTCTTTCACTGATTGAGTCATTGCTAAATCAGGACTATTGCATAACAACAGACAACTTTTACACCTCTCCTGAGCTTTATGTGTTTCTTCTGCAAAACAAAACGGATGCCTATGGAACTGTTGGGGCTAACCGGGGCAACATGCCGCCAATGTTTGGCAATAAGAAGACTGGAAACATGGTTGCCTATGTGTGCCTAATGAGTACAGTTCATAATACCTCCACTGTTATGGTATGCACAAAAAGTAGGAAAGAAATCATGAAGCCACAAGTAGTGATAGACTACAATAACACCATGGAAGGTGTTGACAGAGCCGACCATGCAATGAAATTCTACCCAGCAATGAGGAAACAGCAAAAGAAGTACTACAAGAAGATCTTCAGGCATCTTCTTAAACAATGCTTGTGGAATGCCTACATTCTTCTCCAAAATAAGAGTGACAAGCTTGTGATTCATTCTGACTTAATTTGGAAAGTTGCGAAACGGATATTTGTGAACCACCAAACACCATCAATGGCTGTGAATAGAGCTGGACTTTGTGCTGTTGGAGTTGTCAACCCAGAACGTCTGACTGGTTGTCACTTCATGGACTACATCCCACCAACTGAGAAAAAGTCAGCACCTACAAAGATGTGCATGGTTTGTTGCTTGAAGCGAGATGACAGTGGAAAGAAAATCCAAAAGGAAACCAGGTTCCATTGTCCTGATTGTAATCTTTGTGAAATGTATTATACCCGGGATGTTTACAAAACCAATATGAAGTGTCTAGTATTACAATGACTAGTAATACTGCGCCCTTGTTTGGACAAATTTCAGTGTTTTTTTATTTGATTACATTATTGAATAAAATATACTATTATTATATTATTATTTGTTATTAATATTTATGGTTATTTATTATATTATAATTTAGGATTTTGTGTTTCAAACTTTATCATACCCGGGGTGTCTATTAGACTCTTGTTTGGACAGATTTAAGTGAGTTATTCCTAATGCCGTGTACACACGACCGGACTTTGACGGACTGAATTCCGTCAGACTTTTCAACTGAGTTTCGGCGGACTTCCGTTGAATCGGACTTGTCTACACACAATTACACCAAAGTCCGATGGATTCGACCGTGATGACGTATGACCGGATTAGAATAAGTTCATAGCCAGTAGCCAATAGCTGCCCTATCATCAGTTTTCATCCTTAGGACTAGCATACAGACGAATGGACCAGTTCAGTCGAAAAGTCTGGTCGTGTGTACGCAGCATAAGAATTACAGGCCTACAATATAAAATGCCAAATTTCCATGCAGTGCAATGTACTGCTTTGACATACAAAAATCAGACATAATTAGAACGCTGAGGAGGTTAATATGGTATGTAATAGGTTTTGCTGTCATTATTTGTTATTTATAGAGTTTACCATATAATGCAAATTCTATGCAAATACATTGCCATCATCCTAAGCCCATTTTGTATACCTGCTTTTTAACATGAACTATAGTGAAAAAGCAGCAACTGATATACACCAGGGCTGAAAACACATATATGCACTTGCAAAGGTATATCTAAAATTCTTTACCTATAATAAAGCTTACCTGTAGATAAAATTAATATCTCCTAAACATGCACCGTTTAGGAGATATTCCACGGAGCAGCAGGCGGCGATGTCACCAGTGCCTGCGCTCTGAAAGAACAGCACACTGTGGAGGTCTCATGGGCTTCCGTGAGCAAGAGTAGGAGTGACATTGTTATAGCTTGGCCAGTCAGATGGCCGGAGCCTGCGAACCTTAAAGGAAGACCGGGTGAAGATGGAAGCCCTGTCAGTGATGACAGCATGCCCCTGGAGGGCTTCGTTGAAAGGTGAGACTCTCGCAATGTGCTAGTATGCGATGCATACTAGCACATTATGACATTGCCTTGCAGGGTGTTTTCTTTTAATAAACTTTACTACAGCTTTAAATATTATTGGCATAATAATAAATAATGTTATTTCAAACATGTTAGGCCCATTCATACTTAGTGCAACATTTTGCATGTCAATTGCCTTAAGACAGTTCATTAATTTTGAATGGACTGTTAATGTACCTCAACATATACAGTATTTGAACTATTTTTATTAATTCACTTGGTGTTACAATCCATTAACCACTATAATGAGGTTGATCATCCACAAGAAATATAAACAGTTAAAAAGAGTTAAAGCAAACCTGTCAGGGTGTAAAAAATCAGAGTACTGCAGATGTAATTTTTTTATAACCCTGGAGAAGGTTGCATTGGCAGCAGCCATAGGATCATCACAGATAAAAAAAATAATCACACATAGAAATAAAGGGAGAGTCCACCGTCTATTTGCAACAATAGGAGTCAATAGTCTGCATCAGAAATCAAATCCCCAGACAAAAAAAGTCAGAAGTCAGCAGAAGCTCACAATAAGAAGTCATAGGATCCTGCTCCACAACTTAGTAGTGTCATGGAAAATACCTCACCTTTTATCTACACCTGTTTGGGGGCTATACCTCCTTCTTAAGTAATGTTCAATTCAGGAAATGTGTGTGCGTATGTGGATGGGAGGGGGGAGCACTATCATAGAAAAAGTGATTGGACAATTTTGAAAAACTTGCTATTGTTTTCATTGGCCTTGGGACTTTTAGTGTCTATGCACAGTTCCTGCACCAACTGTTGCAAACAGAAGCTCTGGTCTGATTAGAGTAATCTTGTTTTGGAGACAAACTGTCCCAGAAGACATTGAGACAGCCAGATCAAGCATGTATATCCAATGATTCTCTAGTGTCTATGGCCATCTTAAAAAAAGAGAAACACTGCTCTGTATAACAATTGTATGTCTTAATTCCCAGTTATATTTCAATACACATAATAAACAGACATTAAGCTGCAATAGAAAGCAGAAGAGCATGTCTCGCATTTGTCACACGGCATATCAATAACACAAATATAAGATAATGTGACAAAGTACATATGTATCCTCCAGTATATGTTGTATTTCTCTATTTTGTGAGATAGGAACCTGCTATTAAGAATAAGGATGAGCTTTGGGTTCAGGTTGAACATAAGCTTGATGTGAACCAATCCTGTATGCAGTTCAGCGAACAGGAAAATGAACTAGCCACAGGCTGATGTACCTGGGCATCTGCAATTTAGCAGTAGTATCATTACCACCTCCAAATTGCCTATCTCCCCCTCATTATAAATGGGGCTTAAAAATTCCACCAATTTCTTCCCTAAGACCCCTACGTCCCTTCTGGGAAACAGGATGTGAAGGTGGGGTCCTTGCCCCCATTAACCTGGGGAAAATGTGCCTTGCAAGAAGGAATGCTTGGCAGAGAGGAAACCCTGATTTTTTTCTCTTGAAAGGGGTGGTATACAATTTAAAAAGCAGTGTGAGGTTTCCCTAAATATTCATATAAGACCCTTATCCAGCCATCTAGGCTGGCTGACAGTAAAGGGGAGGCAGTGAGCATAAGCATCAGAACAATACCAGTCCACATGCCCACAATATTTTGAGGGTACCCTTCAAGGGGAAAGCAAAGCCTCCCCCTTGCAATGCACCTTGTACCCATGTTAATGTGGATAATCTTTGTTTAAAAAAACATGTCCCTTGTCCTTGGGAGAATACATTTGGCCCTGACTTTCTACACTGCCTTTCTGCACTGCATTGATCTTTTTTATTGCAATCCTCAGGCATCCAAAAAGGTGGTAATGTGCTCTTGGCCCCATTATCAATAAATAAAGGTACATGACAGAGTTGTCCCCTATCTCCCAGAGTTTCCCCCTATATGATAGAACTGCTTGCTATAGCAATAAGAACTAACTGCATTAAAAGGACATATAATCAATCAGTTAAAAAGGAATGAAAAAGTATCATCATATGCAAAGGATATGCTGCTGTTCCTTTAAGACCCCGACTTATCTTTATGGTCTGCCTTGCTCACTCTGGAGCTCTGTTGGGTATTCGGTTGTCTGCTAATATAGATGATTTTGTACTCTTAAATTTTATGCTCCTCAATCCTCATCAGTCTCACAAGTTCCCAAATGAAGACTTGAAGATCCTTACCATTATCCCTCCTAGGCAAAATGATTTGAATTAAAATGAAGCTGCTTACTCTCTTTCCATATGTCCTAAGGAAAGCCCCCGTGCGGATTGCCTTATCCCTATTTAAACATTTAGACTCCCAGATGTCATATTCTATCTTTAATAGCAAACCTCCCAGACTTAGTCTGTCTTAAAACAACCTCTTTCTTTGCCCACAATTGGCTTGCATGCAACCAAGATAATGCCACGATCATACTCGAGGAAGCAAATCTGGGGTTGTATGAGACGATGTGGTCGCTGTTTTATAGAGGAGGCTGTGCTCCATAAAGTTTTATGTGTACTATGCAAACTATGATCAAGAAATGGAATAGGGTCGGGTCCTACCTAATGTTACTTCCAATTCAGGTCCCCAGTATACCCAGCTGTGGAGCAACCCCAGTTTCCTGCATTTGCTCCATATCTCAGATCCAGTCATATGGGAGACAAGAGACATAAAGGTCAAGGGAGACTTGTTTAATGCTGATCAGTTCTCCACCTTAAAGGCAAAATATAATTTTCCAAACTGGTACTTTTTCCATTATATACAGCTGCATCATGCCTGTAGTTCCCAATTTGATTTGCCTAGGACACATCTTTCTTCTATTTGACTGGAATCTCTCTTGAAATCTGAGTTTTCCAAACCTCTCTCCAATATTTAAACCTCTCTCCATTGTCCAGCTCACCCGGTTTTGACAAAAGTAAAGGGTGCTGGTCCCAGGACTACATATCCCTTGATAACAATGACTGGGATGATATTTGGGACCACCCATTTCAGAAATTGATTGGAGCCAGAGCCTGACTCATACAATTTAACATAGTTCATTGCACCTACTTCACACCAACAAGACTGGAGAGGATATCTGTCAATTCTTTTTTGGAGATGTTCTACCGCATCCGCTGGCTTCATACATATTTTTTGGACCTGTAGTGCAATTGTGTCATATTGATCTCAGATTATAAAATGTATCTCTAATTTGACAAGTATTGTAGTCCTTCTGGACCTGGGGTGTGTATTCTGGGTCTATGGGAAACATTAATGGCTAGAAGGGCCACCAGAACTCTGCTTGGCCTCCTGCTGTTTACACTATAAAGACAATTGTCCTTCAGTGAAACATTCAGGCTTCCCCTACTTTACATACATAGAAAATTGAGTGGAAATCACGGATTAACGTTGTACTCATGTTGTAAGCTGCAGTTTTAAAATAATTGGTCTCTGTGGTTGCTGGCTTTGGACACTGCCTACCTTAAGTCTTTTTCCCCCAGTAGCTTCTTACTTAATCACTGATCCAGCGGCTGTTCAGCTCTAATATTGGAAAAAATCCTCACCAGCTTAACCACCTGAGTCCCACTATATGTCATATGACGTCTTTTACTTCCCCGGGGTATATCTGAATGATGTCTGTAGCTACAGACATCATTCAGATATTGCAGTTTTCAGCCGGCGATTCCCTGCACCATAAGAATGATCATAGTGGCTGTTCTGCCACTTGATCGTTCTTACGGCGGTGGGAGGGGTCGTCCCCCCCTCCCGCCGCCCTCCGGTGCTTCTACCGACTCACCGCTTCCATCGGTGAGTCGGACACAGGATCCGCCGGCCCCCGGATGATGATCATAGAGATTTCCGGCGGATCGTTCGGAGGCCAGGCGCGATGTTATGACGTCACGCCCGGCCTCTGCATTCAAAAAACGGCGGCGCCGCGGCTGGGTAGCGGTGATCGTTTTTTGTTTTGTTTTGATTTTAGGCTTCCCAGCCTAGAGGTGAGATGTGGGGTCTTATTGACCCCATATCTCACTGTAAATAGGTCCGATCGTGCCATATTCCTATTACAAGGGATGTTTACATTCCTTGTAATAGGAATAAAAGTAATCAAATTTTTTTATTTATTTTTTTAAAGTGTCAAACTTATATAAAAATAAAGTAAAATTAACAATCAAAAAAAAAAATTAAAGCGCCCCTGAGCCTGCAAGCTCGTACGCAGAAGCGAACGCATACTTAAGTCCCGCCCACATATGAAAACGGTGTTCAAACCACACATGTGAGGTATCGCCGCGAACGTTAGAGCAATAATTCTAGCCCTAGAACTCCTCTGTAAGTCAAAATATGTAACCAGTAAAAAAATTTAAAGCGTCGACTATGGGGATTTTTAAATAACAAAGTTTGGCGCCATTCCACAAGCGTGTGCAATTTTGAAGCATGACATGTTGGGTATCTATTTACTTGGCGTATCTTCATCTTTCACATTATGCAAAAAAATTGGGCTAACTTTACTGTTTTTTTTTTTTTAAAGCATGAAACAGTTTTTTTCTGAAAAAAAACGCATTCGAAAAATTGCTGCGCAAATACCGTGCAAGATAAAAATTTGCAACGACCGCCATTGTATTCTTTAGGGTCTTTACAAAAAAAACATATATATAATGTTTGGGGGTTTTATGTAATTTTCTAGCAGAAAAATTTGGAATTTTACATGTAGGAGAGAAATGTCAGAATTGGCCTGGAATTTAGGTAGTTAAAAGTATTTTTTTTCCTTTTCCTGGAACATCCCCTGCTGGTATTGTGTGTGGGTACTGGCTGTCATTCATTTTGGTGGGTGTTCAATCTAAGTGTGTACTGAATCCTTTGTATCACCTCTGCTGACCATTATGGTCTGGTCATTTTTGTTACCAGCATCTGTCATTTTGAGCTCAATGTGGTATGTACGGAAGTTGAGCACAATGGGTTTCTGTATCAGCTAAGGTTAACACAAATATTTCTCTATGTTCTTTAAATGTATTTTCTATGTTGAAAATGAAATGAAAATAATTAAAAAGAAAATGTGTCCCTTGATGTAAACCCAATGTCAATCATGTTGTCTGGTGATGTAGACCTATGTCAAGCACAATGAGCAAAGTACAGTAATGTTGACCTGGCTCCATGATCATCCACTCCCTTGATGATGCTGTCCTGCTGCTACTCCTGTCACAAATAACAAATCTCTGGCAATCTCTGGCACTGATGTTATGTAAACACTGGGTCAGAGATCCCAGGTGATCACATCACCCAGGACCCCTGACCTTTCATTTACATACAGAAGACAAAAAGGATCTGTCATTTAGAGGCAGTAGTGATACCACTGATAATGACAGATTCTCTGGTTTATTCCTTGACCAAGGCCTTCCTCAACCCACTGCTCCTTGGCCACTTTGACTGCTTAACAGCAGTATAGCATGCCTAATGCTAATGCTAGTATAACATGGAGCACTAGATTATTCATGTTATGCTCATATTATTACTTTTTTCACTTTGAGGCAGACATGTCAATTCAGGTCTCTCTTTGCACCTTATGGCATTTTTGAACTTGAATTGAAAAATACATGCATTTGTATGTTTTTACATGTGTTTGTATGTTTTTGAATGAACCAGTTAAGGGAAGGTCTACCCAAAATGTTTCCGGTCCACCAAAACATATTTTAGACATGTTTTGATGGGTCACATGTGAGAAATTAGGTAAAGGTCCTGGATCAGACACATTTTCCTAAAAGACTGTACAGATGATTGTTTTGGGATTAGCATTGCCTAATTAAACATGGTCATATGAAAAAAAGCATGAGAAGAGAAGGGTGAAGGGGATAACTCATTATTTAATCTCATTTAGCTGTCTGTGTAATCTAAGATTCAGCTATTTAGATTTAAAGCACCAGACTTCTTTTCTGTAGTAAAGCAGTTAAGGCTAACCTGGTTAACATGGGAAAATGGCCTGGAGCTACACCCATTGACTAGTTTGTCTATATAAAATGTACAATTTATAAAAACTTCATTTTTTTAAATGTGTATTCTTTAGTCATGAACATAATAAACAAAGACAGAACATATATATAAAAAAACACACTACAAATTAATTCCACCTGTAACACTAACATTGCATATTTGCAAAGTTCTTTAATCCATTGTTTTATTATTATTATCGTTTTAGTCATTTTCCATAGATCATACATAAGTTGCTTTCATAATATGCTCTACTTATTTGTTCTATTAATTCTTCTATATACAGGAAAGATACATTATTATTATTATTTATATAAAGGTTTTTTTATAGCACAAAACTGTTTGTGCAGCGCCTAACAAAATAGGGGAGGGATTGCAGTTTTTTGAGGAGAAGTGGGTGGTCAACGGTATCAAAGGCAGCGGGAAGGTCCAAGAGTAAGAGTACAGAATAATGACCATTGGTTTTGGCTGCTAGTGAGTCGTTGTGAATTTTAGGAGGGCAGTTTCTGCGGAGTGCTGTGGGCGAAATCCAGACTGAAGGGGATCAAGAAGGTTATTCTCAATGAGGTGGTTGCCCAGTCGGTTGTAGACTAAACGTTCAAGGAGTTTGGAAGCAAAAGGGAGTACAGAGATGAGTCTTAGGTTGTTAAGATTGGTGGGGTCTAGTGAGGCCTTTTTTGGTATGGGAGTGACTAGCTCATATTTTAGAGGGTTGGGGAAGATGCCAGTAGAGAGTGAGAGGTTGAAGATATGAGTTAAAGAGTGTGGGATAGAGTCAGATGGTGACCGTAGTATATGAGAAAGAACAGGATCCCAGGGGCAGGAGGTTAGGTGGGCGTTAGAAAAAAGTTTAGCGACTTCCTCTATAGTAGCTGGGTTAAAAGAGGGAAGTATTGATTGTGCAGGAGGACAAGGAGTGTAAAGTGAAGGAGATATCTGTAGAGCGGAGATCTCAAGACAAATTGTCTCAATCTTTTTTTTGAAGTGATTAGCAATCTCCTGGGCAGTGAGTAAGTTAGTGGGTTAGGTAATGTTGGACAAAATAGAGTGGCAAAGGTAGTTGACGGAGACAGTGAAAGGGTGTTAATGAGAGTGATAAAGTAGGTCTGTTTGGCAGTGTGGAGGCAGGAATGGTGTTTTTGGAGGGCAGATTTATATTGGCTGAAATCTTGCTGTGACTTAGTCTTACACCACAGACGCTCAAGAGCACGGCTACGTTTTTTGAGGCTTATGGTATTGTCTGTCTGCCAGGGTTGTAGTGGTCGGGGCCTGATTCTGTGTGTAGTGAGGGGGGCGAAGGTATCCAGGGTGGATGACAGTGAACTGTTGTAGACAGAAATGGCCAAGTTGGGGCAGGACAAGGATGAGATTTTGTCATAGAGACAATCTGTAGCAGAAAAAAGAAGAGAAGGGTTAAGATGGAGAAGGTTTCTACCGGTAATAGTTTGGTAGTTGGAAGGCAAGGAGTATGCAGACTAGGAGAGAGTGAAACTAAAAAGGTGGTGATCAGAGAGAGGAAAAGGAATATTGGAGCGGTTGTGCAGAGTGCATAGGTAGGAGAATATGAGGTCAAGGCAGTTGTCAACAGAGTGAGTAGAAGCATGTCTCCATTGTTTTAGGTCAAAAGAGGAGGATAAGCTCAACAGCTTAGAAGTAGCGGGAGTGTTAAGATTAACAGGGATGTTTGTTAGTCACCAAGAATGATTGTTGGAATTTTAGAAGAGAGAAATTAGGGTAGCCAGGCAGAAAAGTCATCAAGGAAGTTTGATACCGGTCAAGGGGGCCGATAGATCATAGCAATTCTCAATGAAACTGGAGAAAATAGACGAATACAGTGAGCTTCAAATGAGGAGAGGGACAGAGAGGGGAGTGGATGAAGAACTTGAAAAGTGCTTTGAGGGGATAGGAGGATTCCAACACCACTTCCTTTCCATCCACTAGGTCTGGGAGAGTGAGTCCACATTTGGCCACCATAGGTGAGAGCAGCAGGAGAAGGAAGGTCAAATTCTTGAATCCAGGTCTCAGTAATTGCAAGTAGGTTCAGGGAGTTTGTGATAAATAAGTCATGGACGGAGGTGAGTTTGTTACAAACAGAGGGGGCATTCCAAAGGGCACATGAGAAGAGGAGGCTGGTTCTAGGCTGAAGAGGAATAGAAATAGAAATTACATTGTGTGGATTGCGTCTGCTATCAGAGGATGGGGGGTGCTGGGTATGTTGGCCAAAGGGAAACGATGGCAGTCCAGGATTTGGGGAAATATCTCCAGAAGTTAGGAGAAGCAGAAGGGTGAGAGAGGTGATATGGGAGTGTGACTTATGTGGGGGGACATATGTCCTGCAGGTTTTATTGGTATATGGGTTCAGAATTGGCAGGAGCTGATACGTACAGTAATAAGGTGAAGACAGGAGTGAGGGTGATATATATATAAGCGGTGGGGTGGAGAAGATGGGTGAAGGAGAGAGAATTTAAGGAAAGAAGATGCTACTGTGAGAAGGAAAAGTAGGGCGTGCATGATACAGAGTGGTAAGATTGAGAGGAAGCCTGGATGAGAGATGAAAAAGTTTGATGGAGAATCAGGTCACCTGTAGTCTGTTTAGTGTTCTGCAGAATTCTGTTGTGGATTTTCGCTTTGTGCATTCGCTGAAGTGCTGAGCCGAAGTGTAATACTTAATCCAAATTGAATACTTTATCCAAGATGATAGTTGCCAATGCAATCCCTGCCTGTTAATTATAATTGCAGGTACTTCACGTGCTTTTATTCACACATTTACTACATTGCTATTTTGCTATCATTTCCACAGGGAAAAACATAGACTGGCCCCATTAGAACAAAACAGGGATAAATGGACATGCAATCCTACACTGTGACACTTTGTCCTTACATGAATATGAAGAACCGGGAAATCAGAGGGGAGAAAGGAACATTCATCTTTGCTGAAACACATGCAGCAAGGTGCTGAAGAAATTAATTGTTTTACAGGACTGGGTGTCTGACCTCATTAAAACTCCAGTAGCAAACTACTTTGTTGCATTTTACTGATCTACGTCTGCTGCTCTGTGATAGCACATCCCTTGTTGGTAAATTTAACAGAGACCTTTTGAAACTGAAGCAATACAATTTCACTCGTCATTTTTCCAAGCCCTGCAGGGATACACTGCCAGTATTTTTAACATACAGAATTAAAAGAACTATAAATTATATTAGGCACTTTCATCCGCCTTGTAAGCCAGTGCTTTTATTTTCTAATTTGCAATTTTGGCATACCAATGTTAGTTCATGCACCGGGCCATGTACATTCTTCAGAACGTAACTCTGGGCATTGCACCAACAATACTGAACAAGATCAGAATCATTTCAGGAACAATAGAAACCAATTACCATTATTCTCTATTATCCATTAATAGTAAATAAAAACAGCAACAACAACAAAAATGCATTGGGATGAGACATTTCAAGAGTTAAAAGATTTGAGGGAATATATATATATATATATATATATATATATATATATATATATATACTGTATATACATGTAATATTAAATATTGGTGATGAATAAATCATAATAATTGCTGAGTCTAAATATCTGCATGCAACTGTGTCCAGTTTATGGACAATCATGTAATTCAGGTGTCCAGGTAATTGTGTTTTTTTACATATTTTATGTTTTTTTGATGCTTTGACAAATTCACATGCATATTTTTAGGGTAATGGTTCACCATTTTACCTGACTTGGAAAGCATGTCAAATATCAGTTAAAAATTCCTGAAACTCAATTAAAAGACAAATATTCCTTTATTTTAAATAAATCAATCTTCACTAAATCCACTTTATTTAAGCTCACCACACATGTTATCTGATTTCACAATATCCTTTAAATCTACGAACAACTATGTAATGCAAGGATCTGTCTGATTTGATACAAATTGATTGGATAGATTAGGTAGGTCCATATATTACATAGTTTTTGTAAATCTAAAGTTGTTTGCACAAGGAATGTATAGTTAAATGTAACATGTGTAGTGATCCTAATTTAAACTGTGCTAACCCCTTTCCCCATGTACCTTTAATTCCAGAGCTGCTGCTTGTCTTCTTGACCTTACTGAGGCTGAATGACTGTGGATTCCCAGTTCTATTCAACTCACTAGAGCAACCACCACTGAAAACTGTTTTATCAGAACATATAAAACCCAAAGGAGGCCATGGCTCTGGGAAATTGGTAAGTATGCACCTAAAGATGGGGTAAGTGCAGTAAAAGTGCACCTGTGCCTAGACTATGGATATAAAGTATTTTTCATATTCTTAGCAGGCAGCAAAGAAGCTTTAAAGCAAGCATTTCACTAACCTCTCTAGCTGCATGCAATCTGAATTAGTTCATTCTCAAAAGATCCTTAAAGATCACAGAAAAACCTAGAATTAATAAAGCATTTCATAGATTTTTCTTCTGTCATGTCTCCATAAGACAAATGTTTGTGCCTGTGACAAATTGAAATTCCTGTTGAAAACAGGTACATGGATTAGTTGCAAGAAAGAATGGCAGTGGTGGGGGTGACACTCAGACTGGAGTGTCTATACTGTACCTTCCAGATTCAGCAGCCCCCCCATCCCCAGCCACACAGCAGCTATGGTTGCTATTACACTATAGGTTGTGCAGCACAGGCCATTTTAAAGAGACCCTACTATCAGAAATGTGTTAAAAAGGCTTCATGGAATTCCCCCCAAAGACTCTAAAGTTGGATTTCATAGAGTTTCTAATATGGGTGCACTTATGGCTGGATGTTAAGGAAAAGGGCCAGGAAGCCAGCTGTGGTGTCCTTAACAACTGATGAGTTATTAGCTCTCATTAGGCTTCCCTGCTGACAATTGAATAAAAAAAAAAGCATTTGCCGCTAAAAAAATATTTATAAAAAAACAGTGTGCCCCCCCCCCAAAATCCATACCAGGCCCTTATCTAAGCATACAGCCTGGCAGGTCAGGAAAGGGGAGGACGAGAAAGCCCCCCCTTCTGAACCATACCAGACCACATGCCCTCAACATCCCAAAGCACCTTGTCCCCATGTTCCCCAGATCCTAGCCCCCCATGTGAATGAGTATGGGTTACATAGTAACCCCACCCATTCACCAGCATGTACCCATTCGACCCAGTGTGCACTGGTCCATGACATAACAAGGGGGAGTTGCCACCAGGTGACGTTGCCAGGTTGCTCCACCGTTACCTATATAGGAACTGTCAAACAGGGGAGGAGGCATTCGGTCGTCAATTAAGGGCGGAGCGATTTGTTTTTTTGTATGTTTTTCAGGTGTAGCAGGTGTCGTGATTGATGATGGATTTACATCAGGAGACACTGTTTTTTTTTTTTTTTTTTCTAAATAAAGGAATTGTCAAAAACTGTCTCTGTGTTTTTATCACTTTTTAAAACTTTTTTGGTGAATGGGTAGGGGTACCCCATACTCATTCCCATGGGGCGTCCAGGATCTGAGGGCCCCCTTATTAAAGAGGGCTTCCAGATTCCAATAACCCCCCTGCCCACAGACCAAAATTTACAAATAAAAAACTTGTGCTGCCACCCATCAAAGTGTAAAAACACTGGACTAGTGATATGAAATATATAGGGTGCTGGTGACTAACTGCTGTATCCCAATATATATATATACATATATACATATATATATATATATATATATATATATATATATATATATATATATAAACTAAATTTACAAGCTCTCTGTCAAGTGCATAAATGCATATGAATATAAACATGTAAATTAATAAATATAGCAATAACAATTCGTACATCCTGTGGTGCAAATCAATGTGTACCAAAAGTGAAACAATAATGATTAAAAATATGTGAATTCTAGATGCTAGCAATCAAAAATAGCATAAACATGGTGACACAAAACCAATAAGTGCCATCACAATTGTGCAAAAAACAGTCCATTAGAATAGTCCAAAAAGCAAATAAAGTCCATAAATCACATCCACTCTGAGTTTTCTTTCCACACCATGCCCAGTGAATTACATACTGTAAGTGCTAAACACTCACCATACCACCAGTGACCACCAAGCACTAGTGCCCCCTTTATTTCATATCACATTAAAAAGCATATTACATAAAATAAGGAGTTGCAGATGTTTATTTTTCAATGTCATTCAGTCAGTGTTTACATTTACTTTAGGAGAGAAAGAGGGGGAAAAAAGAGTCTCGTCAATATTCCCACCGAACACCTTCTTCGAAACAGGACTCATCACTAATGAGTGCTTCAGCAATTACCAGCTGGATACTGGAAACATCAAGTTAATGTACATATTCATCCGCCCACAAGGAATCTTCAATTTGTGTCCAAAGGTTTTTATTTCAGTTAGATCACATCACAAAGACAAGTGCAACGTTTTGGAGCCATGCAGGACCCCTTCCTCGGGCAACATGCCTGACAAAGGGGTCCTGAGTGGCTCAGAAATGCTGCACTTGTCTTTGTGATGTGATCTATCTAAAATAAATACCTTTGGATGATAATTGAAGATTCCTGGTGTGCTGGCGAATATGTGCATTGACAGGGGGAAAAAAGAGGACACAAGCTTACCCTGTCACATGTCAAATACCCTCTAGAGCCACTACATTATTATTATTATTTTATAGGATTTATATTTATACAATACAAATTTAGATAGTACAGTTACAATACTAGTCAAAAAAAGAGTGCTAGGAGGGCCCTGCTAATCGGAACTTACAATACAATCGAATAGAGCTGGGCAAGTGGTACAAAAGAGAATAACCGTGTGGGGATGAGTTGGAGAAAAAGTTCAGTTTGTTAGGCAGAGGCATGATAGACTTCCCAGAAGAGATGAGTTTTCAGGGATTGCTTAAAGCTGGTCAGAGTAGAATATAGTTGGACAGATTAGGGTGGAAAGTTCTAGAGGATGGGAAAGCTCTGGAGAAGTCCTGGGTGTAAGCTTGGGAAAAGAAGACAAATGAACTAGAGAACAGGAAGCCTTGTGAGCAGCGTAGAGGACAGTTTGGGTGATATTTGGGGACAAGATTAGTGATGTAGATGGGGCAGAGTTGTGAATGACTTTGTATAATATTATTGTTAATATTTTGAGTCTTATTCATTGGGCAATAGGAAGTCTGTGGAGGGATTGGCAAAGTGGGGTGGAGAACACTAAGTGGTTGGTAAGGTAGATGAGTCTGGCAGCAGCATTTATGATAGACTGAAGAGGTATAGGTAGACCAATAAAGATAGAGGTGCAATAGAAATAACAAGGGAGTGAAGGAGTAGCATTGTAATTTAATTTGTTCAAGAAGGCCAATATTTTGGAAATTGATAGTGAAGTCTGCAAGATTTGGACAGTGATTTTATTTGGGGATAAAAGAAGAGGTCATTGTTCATTACTTTTTTTGGCATGTGCGTGAGGTGACATGTGTGTAATAGGTTTCTGCAGACGCTGCAACTTCTTAAAAATAAAGGTGTCACTTGTCAGTATTTATAATAATATTATCCAACAGTAAATGGTGATTAAATAATAAGTGTTGGTCCTGTTATTAGTGATGTGGAGAAAGCACATAATACCTTCTATGGTACAAATAATGATTTATTCTATTAATTTGACTGACAAGAGGTCTAATTGCCCATGGCTCTGTACAAAATGATTTTATTCCCTCAACGATATCCGTGTAAAGATGATTACTAAAATAAAATATAATTTCCTAATCCACTGTTGCTCTCTGTTTAAACAAGCTATATTTTCAAATGCAAATCTTTCCTGACTTTCACAGGTATGTCAGATAATATGTGAAGAGGATTTCTTTCACCCAGTAGGTAATCGACAGATGTTAAATATATGCAGAAAGGCCTGGTGAAGGACAGATGAGATAAATCCTTAGCAGGGAAGGGACCATGGGCTTAGCAGTGCATCTGCTTCAGGGAGGCTGTAAATTTCCATGTGATTGGATTCCATGTGATTGAATGCAAACTATTGCACATGTGACTTGTGCAGCCAGCAATCAGTTGTACTTAATAAGGACACTGTGAGAAAAATTCATGAAGAAGCCTCAAGATTTAAAAGCTAAAGCTAAACTCCAATGCAACCAGAGAAATTGCTATTAGGACTTTTGAGCCCAACTGCTTGTTTAGTCCAGGAATGGTAAAAGCAATTCTACTTACCCAATCCTTTGCTCCCCCAGCAGACAGTGCTGCCCTATGCTCCAGAGATGGACTGTTACATGGCATCCTCACACCCATTACATTGCTATGGACCCTGCATCAGTCTCAATGATGTTAGGACCTTAAGCTGGGTATACACACACACACAGTTTTTTTTTAAATAGTGTGTTGAATATAATAAAAAAGACAGCTCCCCACATCAGCGCGATGTATTTTGACAGGGGTGCTAGACAACACTGGTCAGAATACACTGATCAACGCTTGCAGTCAATAGCTGCAAGTGCTGATTGAATGCTTGCCTTGCAGCAGGACCATTTTGACCGTCTTCTGTTGAACAGACTGCTGTACTCATGGACTGGAAGTTGGCTGAACAGGCCAATTTTGTGGTCCTTGTGTAGCGGGATTTAAACTACCAGAGAGTAGGAGAGAAGAATCTGCAGAGACTGGTCTTGCAGTGGGTAACAGCCTTCAGGAGTGGAGGAGTGAGTAAGTAAATCTACTTTTCTCTCTGCCCCCTAGGTCTAAATTACCCTTGCAGTAAAGGTGCAGCCCAACTACAAGGGAGAACTTTTAAGTTTCCTGGAGTTCAGCTTTAAGGTTGAACTATCAAAAAGTTGAAAAATTACAAATATGAAACAGTCTGTCAATTGCGTTTAACCACTTGCCGACCACTCTATAGCCGAATGATGGCTACAGCCTGACCGGCTAGTTTTGTGAGGCTATCATATGATGGCCTCACATGCTTGCGCTTCTTGCTCGCACCCTGGAGCGCACACCCGTAAGTGTCAGGGAGAGCTGGGTCCTCAGAACCCAGCGTATAACGGATTGGGGTAAAGGGAAAATCCCAGCAGCCCTTTACCACATGATTGCTCTGTCCAATGATGGCGTGATCGCTTGTCAACAAACTGTCTGGTTCAGCTTGCACTGCTGCAGTGTTTCTCTCTCCTCTCCTCAGCATGAGTTGGCATGATCCCGAGTGCCAGAACTGTACCAATCAGTGCCCTACAGTGCTATTAGTGCCCCTACAGTGCCATCAGTGCCCATACAGTGCCATTACATTGCCCCTATAGTGATAGTGACATAAGTGCCACTACAGTGCATCAGTTCCACTGCAGTGCCATCACAGTGCACTTACAGTGCCATCAGTACCCCTAAAGTGCCATCACAGCACCATCAATGCCCCTACAGTGCCATCAGTGCAAATACAGTGCCTACACTGCCCCTACAGTGTCATCAGTGCCACTACAGTGCCCCTACAGTGCTCATCAGTGCCATACAGCCAATCCACAGTACTAATTACTGCCTTACGGTGCCACTACAGTGCTCATTAGTGCCTTACAGTGCAACTACAGTGCTCATCAGTGCCACTAAAGTGCTCATCGGTGCTATACAGTGCACATCAGTGCTGTACATTGCACATCAGTGCTGTACAATTCCCATCAGTGAGTGCTTATCAGTGCACATCAGTGCACATTGGTGCCCTACAGTGCACACCATTGCCCCACAGTGCCATCAGTGAGTGCTCATCAGTGCCACTAGAGTGCTCATCGGTGCCACTAGAGTGCTCATCAGTGCCACTAAAGTGATCATCAGTGCCACTAGAGTGCTCATCAGTGCCACTAAAGTGATCATCAGTGCCAGTACAGTGCTCATCATTGCCACTACAGAGCCCTATTAGTGCTCATCAGTGTCCAATAGTGCACATCAGTACCCATCAGTGAGTGCTCATCAGTGCCACCCCATCAGTGGATCCTCATCAGCACCCGTCAGTGCCATAAAAATGTGTTAAAAATGTGTTTTCATTTTCTTTCCACATTTTCCAAAAACTGGGCGTTTCCATTGTCCTGGTGCTCCAGGGCCTTCAAAAGTGTAATAGGTTGACAGGAAATTAGATGTGTAATTTATGTCCCTAGAACACCTGACGGTGCCCCTTGCATGTTGGGCCTCTGTATGTGGCCAGGCTGTGTAAAAGTCTCACACATGTGGTATCGCCATACTCAAGAGGAGTAGCAGAATGTATTCTAGGGTATAGTTGCAAGTATGCATATGCCATGTGAGAGAAATAACCTGTTAATATGACAATATTGTGAAAATGTGTGGTCTTTTTTTTATTTATAGTGCAAAAAATAAAAATTGGTAATTAAATACCACCGAAAGAAAACTATATGTGTGTGAAAAAAGCATGGGTACAGTGTTGCATGACTGAGTAATTGTCATTCAAAGTGTGAAAGTGCTGAAAGCTGAAAATTGGCCTGGGCAGGAAGGGGGCATATGTGCCCAGTGGGCAAGTTGTTAAACATCAGTTCTTGTTCTCCTGCATCCCCTGTAAGAATTTTATTTCTCATTGATTTGTTTATTTTCCACTTGCAGCAACAGGAGCTAGAGAAAAGGAGTACATACATTGATCATCTTTTTTTTTTTATGTTCAACAAACGGGTTGAACCAGGTGGATTGATGAATTCTTCCCACTGTGGTGTTGTATTTTGACAGAGCGAGGCTTTCCCTATCATCAGTATACAACCAGCCTACCCATACGTAGCTCGAAATTCAGTCCCTGCTGAACCGGCAAATTTCAACACATGTATGGCCAGCTTTAGGATTTTTATTTGTTTTTTTCTCACTTAAAGTCCATTTAAAACTAGAAATGTGGGTAGGGTTACTATGGCACAATTTAACCACAAAATTAACAGCATTGTCACTCTGTTAAGGGAAGGGGGGAAATAGCAGCTCTACTGGCAGGATCAACAGGTAATAAAACTATGTTACATGGGAAAAAAACTGCTGTGTTAATACTAGTGACAGACTGAACCATATATGTGCTTTTTGATTTTGCGCATAGTAACACTTTGAATGAAAGGATTTGTAACTGAAAATAGACCCACTTAAAGATTTTTTATTTTATAATTGAGGGAAATAACTATCCTAATGGTGAATCTTGCAGATAATAGGATACTCAAAAATAGGATGTCAATGAAATTTTAAGTTTTCACTTTTTTGTAGTACTCACAAAGAGCAAGAAGCTTGTTAAAAAAAAAAAAAGCAAGCAGCATTAACGATTGAGGCCTTTGACCCTGTGGACAGGGGAAATGTTGCACCCCCTGGAACCCCTGTGGTTATGTAGTCTTACATTATGTCTTTTTTTTTTTGTCTTTGTTTTAACAAAGGATTCTGCTATTTCTGATATGAAAAGGCAATATGAAAATAGGTCATTTTATTTAGAACAATGTGGTACAGTTGAGTCTTTAAGACTTATTCTCAGAGTAAAGGTGAGGGATTTCATCCTTACTAATTAAGTTTATTCTTTAACTTATTAACTAAAATGTTTTGTTTTCATATTCCCCCGTGGAAAAGAAATGCCAAGGACCCCAGAGGATATAAGTCACACGATCCTGGCTTATTCATAGTCCTCAGTGATGGCACAATGCTTATTTATTGTGAAGGAACTTAAAGTGTATTTCCACTTCTGCAGCCAAATTGGGATAACATCTACTTTATATTTGTTACTTGTTCGCACGCACATAACTTATGTTAAGCACTTTTTAAGGGACTATTTTGTTTAAACTCCTTCCTGCCTGGCCAATTGTAATAAGATGGCCAGGCGGGAGCTCTAT
Source organism: Lithobates sylvaticus (assembly GCA_028564925.1). Lineage (NCBI taxonomy): Eukaryota > Metazoa > Chordata > Amphibia > Anura > Ranidae > Lithobates > Lithobates sylvaticus. Next base: position 455,893,571 of record CM053027.1, on the reverse strand, counting down.
TATCTGGGAGAATGTCATATGACATCCTCCCAGGATTGGGCAGTGCTCCGGACCCCATTGGTCACCTGATGTTTCCACCGGACACAGCCAATGACAGGTCACTGTACTGGCCCACAGCTGGTACCATGCGATGGCTGTGGACAATCACAGTGATCGCATGACAATTGTATACAATTAATAACTTTGTTTCATGCCTTTCATTGTGTACTATTGTGATGAGCTCTGAGATTGGATCACATGGTACAGACAGGGCCAATAACAGATCATTAGTGGCCAATTACAGCTAATCACAATAACAAATCTAATAGTAAACAATAGTTTTTATTCACAAAAAAATGTTTGCTTATAACTGTAGAATTCACAGTTATAAGCAGTCATAGTGTGTAAAAAAATCCTGATCACCTCCCTAGAGTAGTACAGTGTTACTATGGTGATACTGTATTGCTCTGGTAAGCAAGTAAGTACTGGGGCAGAGAGTTCCAGAGGATGGGAGAGGCTCTGGAGAAGTCCTGAATGTATTATATATATATATATATATATATATATACACACACACGCATATATATATATATATATATATATATATATATATATATATATATATATATATACACCATAGTTTGTAGGCTCTATAAGTTCTACAGACTAAATAATATACACTGATTTGGGTTATTTTCACCAAAGAAATGTAGCAGTATGCATGTTGGCCTAAATTTTAAAGATTCAATTAAAGATTATTTATTTGCAAAATTTTATAACAGAAACAAAGAGAAATGCATTTTTATTATAAAAAACTCAAAAAATCATTTATACAGATTAAAAAAATAAAAATAAAAAATATGTTCATAGTTAGTAAGCCACAAGTAAAATTCATGAAAAACCTTTCGTTATTTCTTTGCCAGCCAGAGAATTTGAGAATTTTCTCGCAATGCATTTCTGCAATAAATCTGCTCATAAATCAATAATAAATGCATACATCTTAGTCTCAAAAAATAGATGTGCTATACTTTCCACCAACATTCCCGAATGTAATATAGGGGCCAACAGGAAAATATGAATATGTGTTCTCTATTTAAATCATGTATAAAGCACAATGAATAACTCAGGCATATCTAATATATATTTCAAGGCATACACCCCAATATGTCAAATCATCACTCAGGCTTATAAAAATAAGAAACCTAATGTCACACAACAGCCTGCTTTACAGCCTCAGATGTCCCCCTCAGATAGTTTGCTCCCAGGCCACTCGTCTATTTTTAATTGCATGTAATACTTCAGATGTGTGGTTACATGTGTAGAGTGATAGAGCCTATCAGCCTATCATTGATCTATAAAGGCTTCCTGACCACACACCTGTCATCTTCTCTGCAGAGAAACACAGATTTGGGGCTTTGTACATCCCCAATGGGCCATGTGAATTAAGCCTGAAACTCTTTTTTAATAATATTTTAAGGAATATTTTAAATATGTAGATTTATTCTGCTTTTGGGAACTGTAAGTAATACTCTATATTATTATTATATTATTCGTTTTTTAATATTCACTGTGTCATATTTTGCTCCTACCCTGTATAAGGCTTCATTCTCACAAGTGGCCAGATGCCGGTAAAACCTGGCAGTTGAGCCACGGTTTTACTTCCCCCTGACTGTCCACCTGGATGCAGATATGTCATTCAGGGCTGTTTACATACTTCAGCGGCAATGCCGTGCTTCCAAAAAATAAAAGTTAATGGGGCTGCAGTGGAACTGCTCTGCGACTGCAATTGCTTCATGGTGGTGTGGCTTTTACAGGGTTGTATCAAATGGTAAGGAAGCAACATATTGCCTCATCACCACCTGCCAAACACCTCTGAAATGTGATCCAATGAGGATCACTTTTCAGAAGGACTTCTGCAATGTGAACAAGCCCTGTTGCTATTTTGAAAAAGAATATTCATGTAATACAGTTTTCACGGTCGAATAATTCTTAATTGAAGTTTACAATGCTGAACAACATCACCTAACACACATAAAAAAAAAAAAAAAATAACTATAAAAAAAGAAAATTATAAAAAAAACTCTGATCAATTTCTGAAATAATTTTGCCAGCTCTGAAAGATCTTTGCCAAACCTATTGTGCTTCACTCATACTCCACTGAATAAAATACCTTTTCCAACTCCATCATACCTCACTTAAAGTGTTACCAAGTTCAGTAATATGAAAATTGTTCATCTGCCCCCTCACAGTGCCCACAGCTTAGATTTTAGGAAGGAGGATATTTCCACTGCAGGTAATATACACGCCCACATGTGTGATGTCAATATCATGTGACCTGGCTATCTCTGATCAACAAGTAAATGTTCTCTCCAGCATAAAAGACACAACTGAGCATGTGCAGGTTGGCTACTCTGCCTGTGTTAGCTGGCCTTCCCCAGATAGACAGTGCAAGAGGGGGAGGATCTATACATACAGGATAAAACAGCCTTTTTACACAACGCAGATGATTAACCCCTTAAGTGCCAAGTGAGTATAACAAGCATGCTATGCTGCATATACAGACAGATTTTACTGTTGTGGGTTTAGTAACACTTTAAAGTGTTCACACAATACATTATTTTGTTTTGGATAGAGTGGACATAGATAAAAAATCCCATTATGTTGTTTTACTGATAATTGGGGCTCTTTTAGAGAGATTTCCCCTCAAATTCTGTCTTGGTGACAAAGGTTTCCCAAAACTGCAAGTGGGTAAAAATCTTTCACTGCAATACATACATTTAAAAAAAAATGTAATAGAATAGAGGGAGTCTAGAACCCCTGATAGCTTTAGATTTATGTCTTTGTTGGTGTTGCTGATTTTCCCTCACTTACTATCTAACTAAACTGTTGTCATTGTGACATTAATTAAGGGGAATGTTTTCTAACACAGCCCCGCATACTATTAAAACTCAACAGGGGTTCTGATTCTTCCCCACACTTTCCAAAACAAAAAAAAAGATTTTATTGGTTTTCCCTGAGTCACAAAAAGGTATCCAAGGGAAAAAATGGCAGAGTCGGTCCTTCCTATAGCAGGTAATCATTAGACATGTGCACACTGAAATACTTTGTTTCAGAATATCGTTTTTGTCCGAAAAATACATTTATTTAGTTGCTCCCAAAATTCGTTTTTATTTATTTTGTTTCGTTAAAAAATGCATTAGTCTGAAAATCCAAAATAATTAAGGTTAAATCTGTCATTGAAGGCTTATGGTGTCTGTCGAATGTTCTAAGAAGATTAGACGGAGCAGCTAAACTGTACGACGCCGCAATCGTACATTTCCAGTCGAATGTTCCGCCTACAAGCTATAGTAGAATTCTAATGTTGTATGACACTAGTAATAATTATATTTAATAAATATTATTACTAGTCAACCAACATTATAATTCCTCTATAGCCTATGGGCAGAGCATTTGACCATAAATGTCCACTCGCGCCGACTGCTTCGTCGAATCTTCATGTTGAATCTTTTCTCTCTATGTTGAATAATCTTTGACTAATAGAGTTAGGTTAGGCACATTCAACCTTTTTTTGCTATTGTCTCTATAATGTTGAATCTTTTCTATTTATGTTGAATCTTTTCTCTCTATGTAGAATAATCTTGAACTAATAGAGCTAAGGTTAGGCACATTCGACCACAGGTTCGATGGACACAAATCGCTATTGTCAGCGTCATGTCCAATCTCCTATCTATATCGAACTGTTGCAATGAAAATAAAGCATTTGTTTACGTCGGATCTTTCGGTTTCCGGATTCTGCATGTTCGTTATCGCTTGTTAAAATGATAACAAAAATACCCGAAATTCGGACGAAAATGCATTCGGATGAAAACAAATGCACATGTCTAGTAATCATACCCTTCCTTCTTTCTACTATTTTAGTATGGGGAAGTGAAAAGGAGGATGTGACTTGTTGGTGACTATACATAATGAGACAATTCTGTCAGACATGTTTGTAAATGAGGGACACTGAATTTATATTCAATATATATTTATATATTACAATACAATACAATACATGAGCTCCAACCTGCAGAACAATACAGTACAGGCAGAATCATCTCCAATAGATAGATAGTCCACATTTCCCTACATCATCAAATGCGTTTGTTTTAAAAGTAATTTCACAACAGGATTTTATCTGGTTGGCTGTAAAGCACTTTTCAAGTTATATCAACACTGCAACAGCAGATAAAATCCAATTAATCTACATAAATTAATCATCTCCAAAATATGCCCCTTTCTTTTTTTTAATTTAAATCTTTTATTTTCCAAACAAATTTTCACATGCATTACAGGCAATCATTTTATACATATTTATACTCAGGAGAGGGGGCGTGGGGATTAAACATCTCATAATACATCTCTATTTATATTTATACCATAGGTTCATATCCTCAGCTTATTCTTTCCTCTATTTCCTTCTCCTTCCCTTCTTCTCCCCTCTCTCCCTCTCCCTCTCCTCTCCTCCTCTCCATTCCCCTTCGATCTCCTCCCACTATCCCCTCATCCTCTCCTCCCCTGAGTCAGTATTTCCTTACGTTTTACCTGTGATTATCTCTAGCCTAGTACTTACCCCTTATCCCCTCGCCCCATCCCCCCCCCCTCCAAAAAAAAAAAAAAAAAAAAAAAAAAAAAAGGGCAGATACAGTTTCTCTCTCCTCCTCCTCCCCCCCCCCCCCCCCCCCCCCCGGGCCCGGGGCCAGCCTGCAGAGGACCATCTCTTCCGTGTCTACTTTCTACAAGCGGCTATTTATATGTTCTATGGGTCAGTATTACAGTCATCCAGGTTTCTCTCCAGGAGGGCCTTACCCTCTTCAGATCTCAAAAAGATATTCCAAGGGGACCAAATTTCTATATATCTATCCTCTTGATGTTGTGAAGAGAGGACCAAATTTTCCAATTTTTTTATTTCTTCTACTTTCTGCATCCATTTCCTCACTGTGGGGGGTGTTGTTGTTTTCCATGTTAATGGAACACAGGCCTTGGCCGCATCTACCAGGTGACATATTACCAACTCTCTATATTTTCTTTCCGGTATCTGTGATATATGAAATAGGAAAAAGAGTGGGTCGTCTGGTATTCTATACTCTGATATCTTCTGGATGATACGGCCAATCTCTGTCCAGTAATTCTTTAATTTTGGGCAGTCCCAGAAAATATGTAACATTGTGCCTACCTTTGACTGACACCTCCAGCAAAGATCTGATGTGTCCGGGAAATATCTCCTCAGTCTCTCTGGTGTCTTATACCATCTGGTAAAGATTTTAAAGTTTGTTTCTTGTGTTTTTACACAAATTGACAACTCATGTGTGAACCTCAGAACTTGTTCAGTTTGTGCCTTACTAAAATTTCTCCCCAACTCCCGTTCCCATTCCAATACGCAGGGCAGTTTGTCATTCTCTTTTACCCTTGATAATATTGTATAGTTATATGCTAGCATATGGGACTTTATCCCCTTTTCTAGGCACAGTTTTTCAAATTTATTGGGGGGTCTATCGTAACATCTCGGATTAGCTAGTGTTTTCAGAAAATGGGTGATCTGTAATGCGCTCCAAAAACTTAGTCTACCCATCTCCATCAATTATTTAATAGTCAACCACCTCCCTTCCTTTATGTAATTAAAAGCGTTGAGATCTCCCTTCCTCCGTAAATACTCAAAGGGTCTATCTTCCAGACCTGGGGAAAATTCAGGGTTCCCCAGGATTGGATATAGTGGGGATATCTCTGAAGTTATCCCAATTAATGGGAACGCTATCTTACAGTTTCTAAGGGTGGTCCCTATCAAAGGATGCTTAGCTATGTCTCTAAGGGAGGCCATTGAGCACCAGGGGGCTCTTGTCAGTTCTATGTGTGACTGCGCTTCTTCCATCTGCACCCATAGTTTGGTATTTTTGTGTCTGTTCCAATCTATTACTCTACTGAGGTGTGTAGCTTGGTAATACCTACGTAGGTCTGGAACTGCCAGTCCTCCCTGTTCCTTAGGACGTATTAGTTGAGTGCGCCGTATTCTAGGTTGTTTGTAAGCCCATATAAAATCAAAAACTATTTTTTGGCATTGTTTAAAATATTTTACAGGGATCCGTATTGGTAGTGTTTGTAAAAGATAAAGAAATTTAGGTAGGATGTTCATTTTAATTATGTTACAACGCCCTATCCATGAGTGTAGGCCCGTTTTCCATTTATTTAACAGCAGTTTCACCTTTTGAAGCAGTGGGGGGAAGTTTAGCCCGAAAATTTTATTAATATTGGATGTTAATCGTGTCCCTAGGTACGTAAGAGCTGTATCTGTCCATTTAAATCTGAAATTTTCTTTCATTTGTTCTATTAATCCCTGTGGGCAATTTACCCCCAGTGCCTCAGATTTAGTGAAATTGATCTGCAAATTGGAAAGCGATTTATATCTTCTAAACTCTTTCATTAGATTCGGGATCGAAATCAGGGGGTTTGTCAGGGAGAACATCATATCGTCAGCATATGCTGAAATTTTATATTGGACCTCCTTTATTTTAATTCCTGTTATATCTTGGTTTAGGCGTACTGTGCAGAGGAATGGTTCCAATGACAGGGCAAAAAGGAGTGGAGAGAGGGGGCATCCTTGCCGTGTCCCGTTTGAGATTTGGAAGGTCTCCGAAACTGTTCCATTAACTTGTACTCTAGCTACAGGGTTAGAGTATATGGATGTAATCCATTTTAACATTTTATTTCCAAAACCTCCGAATCGTAGTACTGAGATCATAAAATTCCAATTAACCCTGTCAAAGGCTTTCTCTGCGTCTGTGTTTACAAATACGCTTCGTATCTTAGCTTTGTCTACTATATGGAGAAGGTTAAGTACTTTAGTAGTATTGTCTCGTGCTTCCCGTGTAGGGACAAATCCCACTTGATCTAAATGGATCAGTTTAGGAATATGTTGTTGTATCCTGTTTGCTATAATCTTAGAAAAAATCTTTAAATCTAAATTAAGTAAAGAAATAGGCCGGTAACTTCCACAAAGAGATGGGTCTTTCCCCTCTTTGGGGATCACTGAAATTTGAGCTAGTATGGTATCTCTGGCAAATCTTGCTGTCGTACTAAGGGAGTTAAAAAATTTAACCATAAACGTAGTCAGAGAGGCGGACAGTGTTTTATAGTATTGAGCCGATAAGCCATCTGGGCCTGGGGCTTTACCTAATTTGGTGTTCTTTATAGCACCTTGGAGTTCTTCTATTGTTATGGGTTTTTCCAGTTCCTCTCTGTCTTGTTCTCTAATCTGGGGCATTTGTGATTGGATCAAATAATTATTTATTTGTTCTTGTGTGGGAGATTTAGTCTGAAGATTATACAAAGATTTATAGAACTCTTGAAATTCTTTAACTATATCTTTTTGTTTTGTGATTTTCTGTTTTTGGGAGGATATTAAGTGTGGGATATAATTTCTTTGTCTTTGTTCTCGTAGAGATCTAGCTAAATAACTTCCGCATTTATCCCCTGATTCATATGAAAATTTTTTGCTTATTTGTAACGCTGCTTTGGCTTTATATTGAAGTAGATCTGAGATTTGTGTTCTTTTTACTTTTAGTTCTTTTTCTAACGATGCGGATAGCGTTTGTTTATGTTGGATTTCTATGACTGCTAGTTCTTCTAATAGTAGTTTTAGCTTTTCCCTGCGTTGACGGTTAATCCTAGTCCCGTGTTTGATCAATATTCCCCGAATGACCGTTTTGTGTGCTTCCCAAATATTTCCGGGTTCACATTCTGAGTTGTCATTTGTTTTAAAATAGAAATCTAGTTCTTTAGTTACGTCTTCCAAAATCTCTTTGTCCTGCAGTAAGCTTTCATTCAGTCTCCATTGCCTAGATCTAACATTCCTAATATCCTGTAGGGCATATTTCATAAAAATAGGAGCATGGTCACTCCAGGTAATAGAACCTATACTAGTTTCTTGCACTGCATCTAATTGGACATGAGGAACCAGGAAATAGTCTATTCGTGAATAGGACCTATGTGGGGCTGAAAAGAAAGTGTAATCTCTGTCTGTAGGAAAGTGCAACCGCCAAATATCGATTAGTTGGTTTTTTTGTAGGGTTTTAGCTATTCGGTTACGTATTCCCGCAGACAGGGACGACACCCCCGTGGAAGTGTCTTCAGTTGGGTTCAATGGGGCATTTAAATCTCCCCCCAAAATCAGGTGTCCTTCTGAAAACTCAGTCAGACGATTCAGTACTGTATTCAGAAATCTTTCTTGATGTTCATTAGGGGTATATATTGTTGCTAATGTGGTCAAGACATCTCCTATTTTCCCCTTTACAAATAAAAACCCATGGTACTCTATTTGCAAGTAAGATTGACACCCCTTTTGACTTTGCCTCCTGGTTTGTCGCATGATAGACAGTCGGAAAAAACTTACTTTTTAGAAATGGTAATTTATCGTCTCTGAAATGAGTCTCCTGGATGAGTGCGATATCTGATCCGTAACGTTGTAGTTCGTGTATGAGAATACGCCTCTTCTCAGGTATATTTAATCCTTTAACATTTAATGATATAATATTGATTATCTCCATAGTCTGACCCCGGGTGATCCAAGCGGAGAGAGAGAGAGAGAGAGAGAGAGAGAGAGAGAGAGAGAAAAGAAGAGAGGGAAGAGAAAGAAAAAAAAAAAAGAGAGAAAAAAAAAAAAAAACACCCAAAAAAAAAAAAAAAAAAAAAAAAATAGACAAAAAAAAAAAACAAACACACAAAAAAAAAAAAATAAAAAAAAAAAAAAAAAAGGAAAAAATATAAAGGTAATAAAAAAGAAAAAAAAAAAATAAATAAATAAATAAAAAGTTAGCACTATTTTATGCTAATGGGGTGCTCACCGTATAAGACGGTATATGAGCCTCCCCTTTCTTTGAGGTATTAAACAAGGATGATCGGATGTGGAGCTCCAGGCTTCTCTTTTTTTTTTCTTTTTTCTTCTCATCACCTCTCATTGCCTTCCTTTGTCCCTATACACTTAACTACTCAGCCATTCACCTATGTTGGCTAATTTATTCAGCTAGAAAGAGTACGCAGAGCAGGAGGGGGGGGGGAGTACTCTCCCCCCCTCCCCCCCCAGGGGAGAGGGTCACAACGAGCGCAGCGGGGAGAGCCCGTGGGACCCAGGGGAGGCAAGGGAAGGGAAGAAAAGAAAAAAGGGGGGGGCCAGCCAAGTCCCCATAAGTTTTGTGATCTCCTATTTTCCTAGTGTCTCCTAGTGTTTAATTTACGTGATCAGTGCCAGAACCTGTGTCCAAAGACTAAAAACAACATCCAATCCACCATCAGTACATTTTACATTGTCATACATGTTCCCTGGAGGGGAAAACAAAAAAAAAAATTAAAAGTGATTTTTATGTGATTCTTATGTAATTATTAATGGGTGTTTACACAAACAACAAAAACACAATATTATCTTATTGTTCCGTGTCTCCTCCTAGTTTTCCCATCTTGGGAAACAAATTAATATCTTTATAGGGGGGATTACATCTCACCCCCTTAACCAGTGCCAATTCTTTCCCCTTACCCCTGTGCTCCCCTCCTAGCTGGTTCCCCATCCCCTCCACCCCTCTCCATTCCCTCCTCTCCCTCCTCCCTAAGTCCCCCGCCTCCCCCCACTGCATAGTCAGGGTCCCCCTAAGCCCGGGGGGAGACAAAAAGGAAAAAAAAAAAAAATAAATTTCAGAACAAAGTACAGAGGGACATCCTCACATTGTGAGGGGGTCTCCTTCCTCCCCCACTTTTCAATCCCCCCTCTTCCCCCCTTTCGTTTTTAGTAGCTCCCCTTCCCATATCTAGGTCTGAGCGGGCCAGTCCTCTGAAAAAAAAAAAATGTTACCACTGAAAACAAATATGTATAGGAAAAAAGGGACAAAGGCCATCATCTACAGATAACTCATAGTCCTTCCACTAGCTGAGAAAAAAAAAAGCAAAAGAGAAAAAAAAAAAAAAAAAAAAGGGAGGTAGGATGAAGGTCCAAAAAAGCCTTTCCAGATTCTTCTATCTTATGTCTGCTTTCTTTCCTTTTTCTTTCCTTTTCCCTTTACACTTCTTAGTCATCTCTTCCTCCTCCTCTTAAGAGTCCACGTTAAACTATCTTTATTTTCTTGTGAGGTTAACCCTCTGACTCCCTCCGGTGCCCAAATGTCCTCCTATATATGGAATGTACATAAGCCAGTTCTCAATCTGAATGGGGGCAGTATCCAAGAAAGAAAATAATCCCGGGAGATCATCTGGTGTGCGAACTATAAATGATCGTGAGTCTCTGCGAAATCTAACCGTGAGTGGGAACCCCCATCTATACGTGCATCCTTGCTCCTTTGCCAGTTGCAAAATGGGGCGCAAAAGGGCTCTTCGCTGCAATGTTGCCCGGCTTAAATCCGATAGGATCTTAATAGGGGCTCCCTCAAAGTCCACATCTCCTGTATCCCATGCTATCCTTAGTATCTGCTCCTTCTCTATGTAGTGGTGTATGCGGCATATTATATCTCTAGGTCTCTTTATGTCCCTCGACCTCGGTCCTGCAGCTCTATGAACCCTATCCACTTCTATAACTTTCTCAGGGTTTTTCAGGATCTGTTGAAATATCGCTTTTACCACCGCTTCGAGGTCTTCACCCCCCTGGGTTTCTGGCAAGCCTCGGAGTCGCAGATTGTTCCTGCGACTCCTATCTTCGAGCTCCTCTGTGTGCAGCTGGAGGTCTATAGTCCTAGTCTCTTGGATATTTAATGCTTTTTGAAAAGAGTCCGCACGCGTATCTGCTAGGGCTAGCCTTTCCTCCCCCTCTTTAGTCCTTTCTGATAGATTATTTATCTCGGTCCTGACCGTTTTAATATCTTGGCGGTGTGTTTCCTCTAATCTGAGGATCAGAGCTTCTATGTCTTTACAGGTGGGCAGGGAGTTCAGTACCTCTTTAATATTTCTTATGTCCCTCTCCAGGGTCCCCTCTCCTTTAGGTTCCATCTTCCCAGAGACATCCCTCTGGGGACACATTACATCTGGTCCCATCTCTTCCCCCATTGCTAGCGCTGACACCATACCTCTGTCCCGTCTCTCCTGGGACTCTTGGGTCTGCTGAGTGTGCTGTATGTGCTGCATCATCTCCGGCGCTTGGTGTGTTTGGTGTGCGCCCACGTGGGTCGGGGCTGGAGCCGCGTCTTTCACCGTCACTCCTACCTTCAGGGGTGTGCCTTCCTGCTTCTCCACAGATCGCCGCGTCTCCTCTGTCTCCACCGGGGCGCCCGCTGAAGAGGTAAAATATTGTTGTATATTCCCTTGGCTTATCCGGGAGTGGACTTTCTCCTTCACTGAGCGGGTCTGATACCTCCCGCCGTCAGTCATGCCTTAGTGTCCTTTTTCTTTTGCTGGAAAGGGATGGCCGGTTCTTCTCTTCCCACTCTCCCTCTGATTAGCAGTGGAAGGACTGTGATACACGGTGTTTCACCTGCTTGCAATCTCCATAGAGCCTGGAGCTCTCACCACCACGTCCTCACCCGATCATGACCAAGCTCCTCCCTCCTTCCGGGTTCTTTCTCAAATATGCCCCTTTCTAACCAATGACAAAGCTCTTAATTCACTCGCTGGTCAACTACTGCAACTTCCTTCTCATTGGCTTCTCATTGGCTTACCTCTACATAGTCTATCACCTCTTCAATTCATCATGAATGCTGCTGCCAGACTCATCCACCTTACCAATCGCTCTGTGTCTGCTACTCCTCTCTGTCAATCCCTCCACTGGCTTCCGCTAGATCAAAGAATTAAATTCAAAATACTAACAACTACATACAAAGCCATCCACAATTTAGCCCCCAGCTACATCACTAGCCTAGTCTCTAAATACCAACCTAATCGTTCTCTTCGTTCCTCTCAAGACCTCCTGCTCTCTAGCTCCCTCATCACCTCCTCCCATGCTCTCCTCCAGGACTTTTCCAAAGCCTCTCCAATCCTATGGAATGCCCTATCCCAATCTGTCCGCTTATCTCCTACTCTATTAGCTTTTAGACGATCCCTGAAAACCCTTCTCTTCAGAGAAGCCTACTCTACCCACACCTAACAACTGTTTTTTAATTTTCTCCATCAGCTCACCCCCACAGTTATTACCTTTTGTTTCCACTTGACCCTCCCTCCTAGATTGTAAGCTCTAACGAGCAGGGCTCTCTGATCCCTCCTGTATTGATTTGTAGTGTAAGTGTACTGTCTGCCCTCATGTTATAAAAGCGCTGCACAAACTGTTGGCGCTATATAAATTCTGAATAATAATAATAAAAGCATAGCAAAGTTGGCATACAAGCAATACTCCAAAGGATAACACATTTCAACCACATGTATGTTGGTTTTGGGAGAAAATGCATGATAGGTCAGCTGGTCTTTTTTTTTGTTACTTGCCTGTGAAGAAAGATATTTTTTTAAGTACCGGTACATGAAATACTATCCTAAACAGTAACCACAGTTATGACATGTCAAATGAAAAAGATTTGTTGGGTATGTAGTTAAGGATTTCACATGAAATCTATGAAAATGAATTGGTATTGAAAGAGCAAAAGGTAACAATGTTGATTGTGCTGAAGATGCATAGAGATTTTAATATAAAACCGAATTGTAAAAAAATGCTCTTAATTATTAATTGCACATCATTTGTATAGATTTTCTTTGAGATGTGCTGGCCCTGAATCCGACCTCCTATAGCTTTCGCAATAAATGTATCTCTTTGCCTACTCAATCGGGTGAATTTTTATTAAATAGGAAAACAAATATGTTAATCATGCATTCTTGCAGATCACAGTTCACTGAGAATTTATGAAGTGAATGAAAAGACGTTAATAAACAGAACAATCCATAGCACAAGATACACTTCATGCAAGCACATGTAACATCTTGTGCAGGATCATACCAGTCACGCTGGGCATTTTCATTATAACATAAACCTTGGAGACTGTGGGGGTCTTGTCACTATCGTGTTTGATAAAGTACAAAAAAATAAGAAGTTTATTTGCCAAAATGCATTGCCTTGTAAAACTGATATGTAGAGCCATTAACAGGTATAATGGCCCATATTAATACTGAAAGAAGGCAAGACAATTAACAAAGAAAAGTGAGCCATTAATAAGAAAAGCCAAGAGAACTTAGAAATGTTTACCCATTCAAGTCTGTAAAAAAAAGGAACTACAATCATTACTCAACTTAATCCAAAAAAATGATCCATCTCTTCAAACTACAAGAAAATCTAAGACAAATAAAAACAACATTAAAAACATCATAGCTAAGGTTTATTCAGTGGCATTTAATTGCCTTAGTTCAAGTGTAACAGGAAACCATCAGTCAGAGCTTATTTTATTTAACTAGACATATTGACAGTTGTTTATGATTTTTTTAAAACCTTTTTTAAATAAAAAGTGCAAAAGGCAAAGTGCTAAGTGTAAAGCATAGTAAACAACATTATACCATTTTACTTTACCTAAAACCCTGTTAAAGCCACCTCCCAAAACCATCCTCTCCCAGTTGTGAAGCTTCCCAGGAGTATTTTAAGCCTTTTTTATATACTTACTGTTCAAAGATTGTTTTAAGCCAGTCATGTGAGATTCAGGGAACTCTTCCACTTTGCTCTTCTCCCAGTGGTGAGCGGCAAATGATGATGCAGGAAGTGGTACTGATGTGACAGCATCAATATGGCTCTGCATCAATAAGCTGTGGAGATCCATGGCACCCTACAGTAATATTGTGAAGAAGAGGTACTGTGGAGGACTGCTCAAGGTAGAAGATGAGTATTGCAGCCACAGCTACTTCACCTTCAGGAGCTTTAATTTAATCACTTGCCAACCAGCCACCGTCATTATACTGTGGCAGGTTGGCACGGCTGCGTGAATCACCGTAGGTGTACGTCAGTCGCCTTAACCGCGATAGAAGCTGAGAGGAGCAATGCTGGAGCTGATGCACGTAGCAGGTGGCCGCAATGTCTGTTAGCCAGAACAGGGATATGTTAACCACTTTCAGACCGGACCAATTTGCAGCCAAAGGACCCGGCCCCTTCTTGCGATTCGGCACTGCGTCGCTTTAACTGACAATTACGCGGTCCTGCGACGTGGCGCCCAAACAAAATTGGCGTCCTATTTTTCCCACAAATAGAGCTTTCTTTTGGTGGTATTTGATCGCCCCTGCGGTTTTTATTTTTTGCGCTATAAACAAAAAAGAGCGACTATTTTGAAAAAAAACGCATTATTTTTTATTTTTTGCTATAATAAATATCCCCCAAAAATATATAAAAAAACTTTTTTTTTCCTCAGTTTAGGCCGATACGTATTCTTCTACATATTTTTGGTAAAAAAATCGCAATAAGCGATTATTGATTGGTTTGCACAGAAGTTATAGCTTTTACAAGATAGGGGATAGTTTTATAGTTTTATAGCATTTTTATTAATAATTTTTTAGTAATGGCGGCGATCAGCGATTTTTTTGTGACCCGGCGCACTCCCGATGGCACGGACGGCTTAAAGGAGGGACTTATATATACGCCCTCCTGCCTGTCCGTGCCATTCTGCCGACGTATATCGTCGTGCGCCGGTCGGGAACCGGTTAATGTAAATAGACAGATCCCATTCTGACATGGGAGTAGAAAGAGATCTGCTGTTCCTAGTGATCAGGAACAGCGATCTCTCTCCTCCTAAAGTCAGTACACTGCCCTCACAGTTAGAAACACCTCCCTAGGGAACATTTAACCCCTTGATCGCCCCATAGTGTTTACGCCTTCCCTGTCAGTGACATTTATACAGTATCAGTGGATATTTTTAGCGCTGATCGCTGTATACATGTCAATGGTCTCAAAAAAATTCAAAAGTGTCGGATATGTCTGCCGTAATGTTGCAGTCCTGCTAAAAATCGCAGATCACCATCATTACTAGTGAAAAATAAATAAATAATAAAAATGCCATAAATCTATCGCCTATTTTGTAGATGCTATAACTTTTGAGCAAACCGCTTATTGCACATGTTGGCCTAAACTGATGAAGAAATTTGTTTTTTTTTATTTATTTTTTGGAGATATTTATTATAGCCAAAAGTTAAAAATATTGTTTTTTTTTTTTCAAAATTGTCGCTCTTTTTTGGTTTATAGCGCAAAAAAAATAAAAACCACAGAGATGATCAAATACCAGAAAAAGAAAACTCTATTTGTGGGGAAAAAAGGACATCAATTTTGTTTGGCTACAAGTCGCAGGACTGCGCAATTGTCAGTTAAGGCGACACAGTGCCATATCGCTAAAAAATGGCCTTGTCATTAAGGGGGCAAGTGCTTCCGGTCCTTAAGTTATTAAACCACCACAAGACAGTTTCGATTACAATCATGATCACTTTGCAACTTGCATTGTTTTTTTTGCATTAATCCACAGGTCTACAAGTGTACACTTTCAATTAGAGCAACGTTTGTTAGGTATCAGGGAATGGTTCATTCAATGTCTCCTTAAAGGCTTAGCTGACTGTGTTAATTATTAAATGCAAAAATCAGCAAAAAAGTTCAAATGGGTTTCCATTCTTTCTTCATTACTAACAGCATTCGTAAATTCAAACTAATATGACATTATTTATCCACTTTAAATCCTACTTATTTTACCAGGTAAAAAATGGCTGATGTTTTTGCTTTCAATCCCCCCTTAGGCACTTAAAATCATTACATGTTTTTCCATTATGCTGGCCATACACTCAGTCAGTCAGTGGACAAAACAAGTTGAATGGAGGAATCCCCCCAGGCAGACATTGTATTCTGACAGTGGATTATAGACTGACAATAGAGAATGTGTGTCCAACACATCCCTTTAACAGAATTTGATCATATGATCGACTTCTGTTGAGTGGGGATGGCCACACCCTATCCAAAATTATGCCAGTCCCTGGTTAACTGGACAGTTTTTGATTATCTTTTGGCTGCTTCCAGCACTAGCTAAACATTGCATAAGCTAGCCAGCTGACTTATCCCATTCACTAACACAGGCAGTTCCCTATATGATTAAACACCCTAACCATTCAGGTAAACCAGGGGTAGGCAACCTTAAAGAGGTAGAGATCTTCGGGTGCTTTGCACAGCAATAATGGGTTTAAATTTAGGTGGTGAGGAGGCAACACATCACCTCCTCATCACCTGTCAAACACACATGGATCAATTTTTCAGAGCACTTAGTTGCATTGGGCACCAGCCCAATAGGGTTTTAGGGTTTGTTCACACAAAGTTGGGGGGGGGGTGGTGGTAAAACCCTGTGGTTTATTCTCAGATTTACCACTCACAATCCCTACCCCCTTTAGCTGCTGAGGCAGTAGCCAAAGGTGTACACATGCCGCAGCAGGAATTAAACCCCCATGTTGCTTTTGGTCAGTGCTACTGCCTGCCAAACGTGACCCATTCAAGTAAGTGCTCTGTAACTGCATGCTTCTGCCGGGGTCCAAAGGTTTAAAGCAGGTAGAGAGAAAGCAGTACAATGCTGCCTGCTTTAACCCCTAGTTTGCAGTACAGCACAAGGTTGCAGGGCATTTGAGGAGCAGCCTCATTCACTTGAATGGGTCATGCTTGGCAGGTGCTATACCCACCAACCATGACAGGGCATATAACTCTTGCTGCGGCTGTGACATATGTACACCCCTGGCCACTGCAGCTAAAGGGGGTTTGGTTTGGCAGAGGTGGTAAAACACATCTTAACTATGGGGTTTTACCACCCCCCAAACTATAAATGTAAAGAAACCCTTACTGTTCTGAGCCCCCTATAAGCCTGCTTTTACACTTAATTAGCCAGGCAAACTTTTAAGAATTTGCAAACCTTCAAAATTTTAAGTTTCTGAAATGGAATCCTAACCAGGCTCTGTATTACAGAGCAGTAAATGATGACAAATTGTGTCGAATTGTTTTAGAATTTCTCTGAGATCATGGGGCTAAAAACAAAAAAAAAAACGAAAGAAAACATTGCAAATCTAGAGTAGGGATGAGCTCAGTGTTATACTGGATAACCAAATTAACCACTTGCGCCCACCATATAGCAGAATGACAGTGGCAAAGTGGATTCAATATCCTGACTGGGCGTCATATGACGACTTCAGGATATTAAGCCGCTGCGCACCCCCGGGAGCGCGCATTGCAGCGATCGTTGTTGCGGTGTTAGTCTGACACCACGCAACACCAATATAGGTAAAGAGTCTCTGACGGAGACTCTTTACCACGTGATCAGCTGTGTCCAATCATGGCTGATCACGATGTAGATGAGAGCCGATCGGTTGCTTTCCTGACAGGGGGGTCTGTGCTGATTGTTTATCAGCGCAGGCCCCCCTCTGGTCCTGCCAAGGACCACCAAGGATGCCACCACACTGGACTACCAGGTATGCCCCCCTATACCCCCAGGGAAATGCACATCTGCACCCAGGCAGCTGCCAATCAATGCCCAGGCAGCTGCCAATCAGTTCCCACTGACAATGCCTACCACTGCCAGTGCCACCAGGGATGCCCATCATTCCCTTATAGCAGTGCCATGTATCAGTAGCCATCAGTGCCCATCAGTGCCACGTATCAATGCCCATCAGTGCCCAGCAGTGCCACCTATCAGTGCCCATCAGTGCCCAGCAGTGCCGCCTATCAGTGCCACCCATACGTACCCATCTTTTCATCCTTTCAGTGCCCATCAGTGTTGCCTATCAGTGCCCATCAATGCCCACCAGTGCCCACCTGTGCCACCCAAGAGTGCCCCCCAGTGCTGCCTGTCAATGCCCATCAGTGCTGCATATCAGTGCCACCCATCAGTGCTGCCTACCAGTGCCGCCTACCAGTGCCCATCAGTGCCCACCGTTGGTGCCCGTCAGTGCCCGCTCATTGGTGCCACCTCATCGGTGCCGCCTTATCAGTGCCCGTCAGTGCCGCCTTATCAGTGCCCATCCGTGAAAGAGAAAACGTACTTATTTACTAAATTTTATAACAGAAACAAAACCAAAACTTTTATTTTTTTCAAAATTTTCTTTCTTTTTTTATTTGTTTAGCAAAAAATAAAAACCGCAGAGGTGATAAAATACCCCCAAAAGAAAGCTCTATTTGTGGGAACAAAATTATAAAAATTTAGTTTGGGTACAGTGTAGCATGACCGCGCAATTGTCATTCAAAATGCGACAGCACTGAAAGCTGAAAATTGTCCTGGGCAGAAAGGTGTATAAGTGCCCTGTATTGAAGTGGTTAATTACTTAGTGTTATATTCTTAAACTTTCCATAATTAGGGATTGCAAAAAATGTTTTTAAAGGGTAATGGCTAATAAGAGCAATTTATTTATGTTGCTACACATTGATTTTTTTTTTTTTTACTAGTAGATTTGGATAATACATTTTAACATCCTTCCCAGTAATATAAAATGATGCCTTTTTTTAACTATTTGGATATTTATTAAAATAACTTCTGTGCAGGTCTAAAACAGCACAGCTGACTATGTGATTATATTTCTACAAAAGTTGGCTGCTAGGATTGAGCAACTGTGCATGGATTCATTTTCAGGGGGTTTGTTGAATGCTGTGTGAAAAACCTGAAATTAAAGGCAAATTCCATTGAATCCAGTAGGATCTTAATTTTGATTTTGTTCCTTTTCAAGGCTAATAGGCAAGGAATTGTGAATAAAAGGTCATGGGTTGCAGGCCACTGCTATTAGTCCATCTAGAGAGGAAAGTTCAGGGAGGTCTGGGTTATCCCATAATAGGGTAAAAGTAGTGAATTTTCCTATAGAATGAATACACTCAATTAGATAATCATATGAAAAATAATGATTCAAATCGATTGGATCTCGAAAGCTGTGTAGTAATGATCAGATTATAGTACAATCACAATTCATGCAGAATTTTCCAATGGGACAAGCATGAAAATGTTTCTCGTATGATACCAGATAGTTAGATTTTAATTTAATCAGTACAGTTTTCATCCGAAAATACAATACAAATACATTATAATATATTATATCACTTTCCGAATTTTTATTCTCATATGAGAATTTTCATAACTTTAGAAACCTCTTACTTTTCAACATGGGACTAGTATGCAAAAAATAATGGACAATCATTTAATAATGCTTAAAGTGAAACAATAAAAGTGAAATATTCCTTTAAATGTCATACCTAGGAAGTGTGTATAGTATGCCTGTAAAGGGGTGCATGTTTTCCCTGCTTAGAACTGTCCCTGCGCAGTGTCATTTCCGAAGGAAAAAAAGTCATTTAAAAGCACTGGCGGCTATAATGAATTGTCGGCTCCCGGTAATACAAAGAACAGTCATTAAAAGTCATTGATAAAAAAAAAACAATGCGTGGGGGTCCCCCCAAATTCAATTACCAGGCCCTTCAAGTCTGGTATGGATATTAAGGGGAACCCTGTGTCAAATTAAAAAAAAAATGACGTGGGGTTCCCCCCAAATATCCATACCAGACCCTTCAGTTCTGGTATGGATTTTAAGGGAAACTCCATGCCAAATGTAAAAAAAAAATGGCGTGGAGTTCCCCCCAAAAATCACTACCAGACCCTATATCCGAGCACGCAACCTGGCAGGCCGCAGGAAAGAGGGGGGATGAGAGAGCACTCCCCCCCCACCCTGAACCGTACCAGACCACCAGCCCTCAACATTGGGAGGGTGCTTTGGGGGTCTGTGACCCCTCAAAGCACCATGTCCCCATGTTGATGGGGACAAAGGCCTCATCCCCACAACCCTTGCCTGGTGGTTGTGGGGGTCTGTGGGCGGGGAGCTTATCGGAATCTGGAAGCCCCCTTTAAGCCCAGCACTGGCTCCCGCGACGGGGTTCACAGGGTGTCAATCTCGCTGATAAAAGCGGCAAGATTGACACAATATCTCTGGCACTTACTGTATGATCATTGATGTGTCACACATAACCATGCCCCTAACAGTTAGAATTACTCCATAGGACATGCTTAATCCCTTCCTAGCCAGCTAATGGTTAACCCCTTAAATGCCAGCGCCATTTTTTTTACAGTAATCAGTGCAATTTTATAGCACTGATCGCTGTAAAAATGACAATGGTCCCAAAAATGTGCCAAAATTGTCCGATGTGTCTGCCATAATGTTGCTGTCATGATAAAAATCACAGATCGCCGCCATTACTAGTAAAAAAAAAATTATTAATAAAAATGCCATAAAACTAACCCCTATTTTGTAGATGCTGTAACTTTTGCGCAAACCAATCAATAAATGCTTATTGCGATTTGTTTTTTTACCAAAAATATGTAGAAGAATATGTATCGGCCTAAACTGAGGAAAAAAACGTTTTTTTATATATGTTTTGGGGATATTTATTATAGCAAAAAGTAAAAAATAATGTGTTTTTTTCAAAATTGTCGCTCTATTTTTGTTTATAGCGCAAAAAATAAACGTCAATTTTGTTTGGGAGTCACGTTGCACGACCACGCAATTGTCAGTTAAAGCGATGCAGTGCCGAATCGCAAAATGTGCTCTGGTCTTTGGCCAGCCAAATGGTCCGGGGCTTAAGTGGTTAAACTCCACCTTAAATCCTCATGCAGCAGTCCTAGGCTAAGCAAGTAGCCAGGTGAGCCTGGGTGACAATCAAAATAGGAAGGGGATGGCAGGATGGGGAGGATGCAGTACGTAGAAGTGAGCAGATGTTTACAACCATCCAGATCCCATTTACTTAAAATAAAAAAACGAGCTGAATAATTTTACAATGTGTATAACAAACTCAACCATACACTTGTTTTAGCTCATTGAGTGCCATAGTATTCCTGCAAGGTTAACAATGGAAGTTTGATGAAGAATCATATTAAGCAACTAGCAGTTATTAAATTCCCTATCATATCAGAATAATGCACTGCTCATGCCACTGTGCCTTCTAATAGCGGCAGTTTCATAATTTCCCTGCAACAGAGGTGGTGATCTATTGAGAAGAGCCTTCTGATGTTGACAAAACAAGAAAAAAATGTTTGTGATAGGAATGCCCCATTAGGCGAAAAAATATACGTTCAACCCTATTTTTATTATATTAACTCTTTGCCTAATTGAAGGCACATTTCCAAATGTAGAAAGGGTGCAGAATATTGTTTAATGGAAAAAGTAACGTGAGTCAGAATCTTCCCTCCAAATGAAACCTGTACATTTGCATAAAGGCAAAATTTGATGAGTTTGATGAATGTTTTGTAGCACAGCTGCAGTTCCATTCTGTACAAATTAAAAGCAGTAGACATCGATTGGTTCATTTATCTTTCGTTATGGGATTTGTGTATCTCTTCATAGAAGAATTAAAAAAGGACTTCTGGGAAAGTGCTTCTCCTATTTGTGCTGCCAATCAGCTTGACATAAAAGTGGGGAGGATACGCATGCTACATTTTTACATACTGATTTGTCATTGTAAATTAACATTTTCACCAATAGAATCAAAGTAGGTAAAACTGTTGCTTATTTATTTTATTCCAACAGCTTCCTCTTCAGAAAAAAATCCAGCTTTACTTTGAAGCAAAATTCTGCTTCAAAAGTCATTCTAAAGAATGAGATTTGGCATTAAAAGAAACTTTACTTTCTATTTTAAAGCATTGTATACAGTATCTATCAACTAGTGAACATAAGAAAAAATTGCAGAAATGTTTATAATTAATTATCCAACTGAAAGTGCCCGATTAGATTCTTATGGCAGGAGTACGTTTATGATTGACATGATCTCTTTATTATACTTTCTAAATCTCTGTCAGTCAGGGACAAATGGTATGTTTACCTAATGCAAATTACATGCCTCAGAGTCAATGCACTTCTCATCACTTCTTTGTACTCTTTACATTAATAGAAGCCCTGCTGCAAATTATCTTAAACGTGACATGGAAAAGATGAGAGAAGCCCCTTTGATTCAATAATGTATGTGGATGTCTGATAGTTTGCTCTAACCCTTCACACATGCATATATTTTACTTCCGACATTGTAAAAAAAAAAAAAAAAATACTCTTGTCCAATCAAACATTATTTTAAGCCTGAAATTTCTGATAAATGATTTTTCTTTCTCTCTCATCTTTCTTGAAGCATGTCTCTGAAGTCATCACATCTACCAGACTTCTTTGAATTATTCATGACCGTACTACTCCACAGCTTGCTCACATGTGGGACTTCTTGGCATGCTTCCCCATTAACATCCACGGACATGCACAAAATCTAGGCAAAATCACGAACATTTGTACATTAAATCCATAAGCAAATCCCAGGTTCTGCATTAATCATCAGTGCACACATCTCCAGTTGTCTTACTAAATTACTTGCTCGACAATGAGATTTCCTTTTTTTCTTTATGCAGCTTCTGTCTTTTTTCCCTATGTTTTTCAAAAATAGTAATTCTGATAATGTGTTTTTACCCTAGTTTTAGAAGGCATTCATTTTTTGTTTTCTCTGTCCTTTTTATAAAATCTCACATCATAGTGATGTTTGTGTTTTTAACCTTATAATAATATATGGTAGACAAAATTACTCAAATATAGTAATGGATATGATAGGAGGCACAGATGATCTACATCAGGGGTCTTCAAACTACGGCCCTTCAGTTGTTCAGGAACTCCAATTCCCATCATGCCTAGTCACTTCTGTGAATGTCAGAGTTTTACAATGCCTCATGGGACGTGTAGTTCCGCAATAGCTGGAGGGCCGTAGTTTGAAGGTTCCTGATCTACATGTACTGTCTAGTCACTTTTTTGGGGGTTGCTTATACCTATGTTTTTAGCTGAAACGTGCAGTCACAATGGGGTGTTACTAAAAACATACAGATCTTTCACTTTGTAAAGGGAATACAGTGGTGTGAAAAAGTGTTTGCCCCCTTCCTCATTTCCTGTTCCTTTGCATGTTTGTCACACTTAAGTGTTTCGGAACATCAAACCAATTTAAACAATAGTCAAGGACAACACAAGTAAACACAAAATGCAATTTGTAAATGAAGGTGTTTATTATTAAAGGTGAAAAAAAATTCAAACCATCATGGCCCTGTGTGAAAAAGTGATTGCCCCCTAAACCTAATAACTGGTTGGGCCACCCTTAGCAGCAACAACTGCAACCAAGCGTTTGCGATAACGTGCAATGAGGCTTTTACAGCGTCCTGGAGGAATTTTGGCCCACTCATCTTTGCAGAATTGTCCTAATTCAGTTATTAGAGGGTTTTCGAGCATGAACGGCCTTTTTAAGGTCATACCACAACATCTCAATAGGATTCAGGTCTGGACTTTGGCTAGGCCACTCCAAAGTCTTCATTTTGTTTTTCTTCAGCCATTCGGTGGTGGACTTGCTGGTGTGTTTAGGATCATTGTCCTGCTGCAGAACCCAAGTTCGTTTCAGCTTGAGTACACGAACAGATGGTCGGACATTCTCCTTCAGGATCTCTTGTAGACAGCAGAATTCATAGTTCCTTTTATCACGGAAAGTCTTCCAGGTCCTGAAGCAGCAAAACAGCCCCAGACCATCACACTACCACCACCATATTTTACTGTTGGTATAATGTTCTTTTTCTGAAATGCAGTGTTCCTTCTACACCAGATATACTTGGACACACACCTTCCAAAGAGTTCCACTTTTGTCTCATCGGTCCACAGAATGTTGTCCCAAAAGTCTTGGGGATCATCAAGATGTGTTGTGGAGAAATTGAGACGAGCTTTGATGTTCTTTTTGCTCAGCAGTGGTTTTCTCCTTGGAACTCTGCCATGCAGGCCATTTTTGCCCAGTCTTTTCCTGATGGTGGAGGCATGAACGCTGACCTTAACTGAGGCAAGTGAGGCCTGCAGTTCCTTGGACGTTGTTGTGGGGTCTTTTGTGACCTCTTGGATGAGTCGTCGCTGCGCTCTTGGGGTAATTTTGGGCGGCCGGCCACTCCTGGGAAGGTTCACCACTGTTCCATGTCTTCGCCATTTGTGGATAATGGCTCTCACTGTGGTTCACTGGATTCCCAAAGCTTTGGAAATGGCTTTATAACCCTTTCCAGACTGATAGATCTCAATTACTTTCTTTCTCAATTGTTCCTGAATTTCTTTGGGTCTCGGCATGATGTGTAGCTTTTAAGTAACTTCTGGTGGACCTTACTGTGTCAAGCAGCTCCTATTTAAGTGATGCCTTGATTGTGAACAGGTGTGGCAATAATCAGGCCTGGGTGTGGCTAGAGAAATTGAACTCAGGTGTGGACAACCACAGTTATAGTATGTTTTAACAAGGGGGGCAATTACTTTTTCACACAGGGCCATGATGGTTTGGATTTTTTTTCACCTTTAATAATAAACACCTTCATTTACAAATTGCATTTTGTGTTTACTTGTGTTGTCCTTGACTATTGTTTAAATTGGTTTGATGTTCCGAAACACTTAAGTGTGACAAACATGCAAAGGAACAGGAAATGAGGAAGGGGGCAAACACTTTTTCACACCACTGTATACTGTACACTTAGCTTACTGAAAAAGGTGAAACTTTTTTCACATAAATCATTCAATTTAATTTGAATTACCATGATTGAGTTTTTAAAGTACCACAATTTCTACAGCTAAAAAAAACATTTACTTAGCAAAGTAAGCATTCTCTACTCCTTTAGTAAATCATGATTCTGGACAATTGCAGTACTATCAGTGTAGTTCCTGGCCATGTAATCAATGTGACATCCAGAAAAAGTGGTTTAATTGAAGAGATCCCACATTATATATCTTAAAGGATAACTAAACCTTAATTTTTTTTAAAAATAACAAACATGTCATACTTATTTACTTACTTGTGCAGTTGGTTTTGTACAGAGTGGCCCCAATCCTCCTCTTCTGGGGTCCACTCTCGGTGCTGGAAAGACCGGGGTTAGGTGAGAAAAAGAGGGGGTCTGGTGGGTAAAGATTTTTTACCTTAATGCATAGAATGCATTAAGGTGAAAAACCATGAGGGTTTAAAACCCCTTTAAATTGTAACTTTTTACACTTTAAGTGCAGTTACACAAATGTATAACCCCCCTCCCCACCTCCAGACCCATCTTCCAGTCCTATACTAACCTGTCCTCAGTTCACTGAGATATCAGCTGTGCAGCCTCCTTTGGTGTTGCAAAGAATATTCAAACAAACTGCTGATTATTACTAAAGAGGCCATACAGCCAATATATCACTGGATCGGGGACAGGTCAGTACAAGACTTTATTAGGGACATATTTTTATCAATTGTTTTAAAGATTATTTTGGTCCTAATATGTTGTTAGGAAAAAAAAACACATTTTGATTTATCATAAAAGAAACACAATATATCCTATTTCTATACATATACAAATCAGCTAAAGAGACAGAAAAATATAAATTGTCAAAAATAAGAATAGTTAAACAAACATTTGCACCTACTGAAGCCTGGAAATTGCTCTAACCATGCTACGTGGTAAACATTGTCTTGCTGCTGAATATTAAATGGTTAAACTGTATATATTGGAACACATCTGTAGAGCAGCTGTCAAGTTGAACAGTAAAGGATGATACTCTTGCTGATAAGTTTATTTGACTGGTGCATTAGGTCCTTCTGAACATCTAATTAATGAAAGGAAGGCGACAGAGAGGTTTGTCACTGTCCGCTATGTGTGCTGTTACCAGTGACAATGTCAGCACTGTCTGTCAAGCAGGCTTGTGCTTGTATATAAAAGAAAGCCACTTTTTTATGTATTGAAAATGTGATGGAAGGCAAGCCTTTAATATACTGTTAGAATGACATGTCCCTCACCTTTTGTAATTACCACAACTGTAAACGCAGAGAAGCAACTTTGCATTTGCAAGTACTGTAGACATAAACCATAAAGGTAAAAATCGTTTCCTCTTCCCTTTTTTTTTTGCATTAAAAATTAAATGTGATTTTAAAGTAAAAAAACTGTTATGTGGGAGTCCTTTAGTAATGGCCCCATTCATTTCTATGATGGGTAATTACTGTCAGTTTTTCACTAAAAGCCTCTCTTTTGAACCATATCTAAAAGAAGTAATCATTCTATCCTCTGTGTTGGTCGTCTATGTATTTTTTTTTATTTTTTTTTGATCAAAGCTCAGTTATCACTATTAGGAATTCACAGTTGTGATTACCAGCAAATGTCTAGCATCCACTGTAATAGAATTTTGAAGGTCAAACTGCTGCAGATGGTCCAGAATGAAGTTTTAATATGAAGAAATGAGGAAAATTATAGGACAAGTCGAGGAAACAAGCCTATGACAACTGAATTGATGCATAATGGGTTTCTTGGTGAGAAATGGTAAGATTAACACCTCCATTAACAACTAAAACAGACAACTCTTCTAGAGGTGCAGCAGAAGAAAGATAACAGAAGTTTTAAGAGCTCTCTGAATGGGGCTGTACCGCCATGAATTATTTAATTATCCTATGTTTCCTTCATATATCACCATCCTCTGAACTGTTATGCTGCATTGTGGACCACAGATGAATCGATTGTCACTTGTTCAATACAAATCCAAGCTAATAAATGCATACCACTACTGTCTTGATCCTCATTAAATTAAACAGTTTATCAGTGACTTAAACTGTAGTAGAAAGCATTTTTCAGCCACACTTCTAAGTGGTAAACTTTTAATTGCAAATGTGGCTTGAATTTTAGAGAGTTTAGTGAAATTAAGTTTGCTCAGATTGTTGCAAAGTATCCTGTTCAAAGTAATAGGACCACAGAGGAGTTTTTAAAACACAGTCAAACCACTTTTACATTTAATAAAAGTCTGGTCTTTGAGCACCCAATAGGGCAAGATATTTTAGAATTAAGTCTTTAGGAAAGGTGTGTCTACTTGTAAAAAGAAAGGCTTTGGGTGGATCACTGTGGTGTTTACAGTTGTCCAATTCTGAGTACACTTTACAGAGGGTGGTAGGCAGGGTACATACTACCACAGTGCAGTAAAAGCATAAATGATGTGTTAGAATCTCTAACACCTTGGGCAGTCATATAAATGGCTTTACCCATAAGTCCACTCTTTAAAAAAAAAATTTACATACTATAAACAGTATTTTTTCTTGCTGACCTGAGAGATATACACTATATCACACTTACTTACTAATGGTATTATAAAATCTATTACTAGGAAAATATTGATTTTTTTGTTATACAATACCCCCAGCTAAGTTGAAAAGCAACAGTAAACTTACAGAATATCACATTGAATTTACATTATTATTTTTTATCTGACTGTTAGCTGCAGCAATAATTGTATGATTAAGGTTGCAAATCACAACAACAAAGAACAACTTCCTTTTATCAGATTCTGGCGGGTCTCCTATCTAGTGACTTCCTGTCATTCCATTAATTTCTGTGACCATCTCCCTTAATATCCCAAGTTGTACATCCTGCATTTTAATGAAAGTGTGGACATTGTTTTCCCAATAAATGTATTTGTAGTTTATTAATCCTGTGCCCTGGCTATCTTGTCTCTTCTTTGAGCTAAACTATTGACTACTCCGCTGTCTATTCAGATTATAGAGCAAAACAGCTCTAAAAAGGCTTAAATTCTCTTTGTGGGCTGGAATCTTCATGCATTAGAGATAAAAACACCATTAAATAAATAAAAATCAAGGGGCAGGGGGGGTTCGGGTCATCCCTACTGCCAACCGAGTGCGACCCATTCAATTGACTAGGGCCGTGCTGTAACTGGCCCACAACTGTGCATACCAAATGTGGTGGCTGCACAGTAGTGCAGCATTCAGGGGGTTAAAACAGGATGTGAGGAGGCAATCTATAGTAATGCTCCCCTACGTGTGAGTTAGAAACACAGATGAAAAAATGGATAACTCTTTTGAATCAGTGGTGGCCCGTCCATAAGGGGCACATGGGCGCCCCCCCCAAAGCCAGTCACAAAAAAAAAAAATGTCCATTTAAAAAAAAAAAGGTTCCTTTAAGTGCACTGTATTCAGAGCGGGCGCCGGTCACAGTGCACTATGGAAGCGTCATGCCAATGCAATCCCGTGATTGCAGGCAAAACTCTTCATTTGCAGTGTTTTTTGATGCCTTGTGGCGCTATGCAGAGCGCCACAAGACGCTCATTGGGGCATTCTCCTGCATTATGTGTCCTGATGGTGCTTAGTGATTGGCTGGTCCATAGGACGTAGGGCGGTGCTTTTATCGGACCAGCCAATCACTTCCGGTTTTATGAATGACTCATCCTGGCTGCCGGTCTGAACACGAGCAGAGGAGTCGGCCGGTGATCGGGACATATCACTGGCTGCTGCTATCAGATAAGATTATGAAAGATCTTATGTTGTGCTCTCAGACCTGCAGCAGCTGCCTGTGTAGTGGCTATTGGGGGGTAGGAGGGGAGTGCAGTGAAGGGTTCAGACTAGTTGAGAGGCACATTCCAGAGACAGTACATCTGGGCTGCTACTGTTAAATGTGTGGCAGGTAGGGGGAGGGGCAGCCTGGCACGGAGTGGATAATGCTAGATGTTATGCTAGTTGTTCAGGCTGTCCTCTCCTCTCCTCTTATCTCCTCTCCTCTCCTCATCTCATCCGGCTGCATTTAGACCCAGTCTGAGAGCAGAGACCAGAGCTTCTCCCTGGCAGGGGGGGTCTGATCCATCATCCCCACAGATTGCACTATATTAGCTGACCCCCCAGCTGCAGAAGCTGCCAAATGACAGCTGTGAATCCAGAAGTACTGTAGTGCACATTCATTTTGGGTTCATTTATTGCAAGGGTGATTGGAGAAAGGATGTCATTTACTCCAGTCCTGTGCTTCCTGGAGGAACTAGTCTCTCAGTTCCCCATCAGGCTCTGCCCATTAAACAGGCACTGCAGTCATGGGGATTAGTTCCCCATCAGGTCTGCCTCCACTGTGAGGCAAGTAAATGGGCATTGCCATATTTGGGTATTGACATCACCAGTATCCTCAACTCCTTTGGTTCACATTTATATTTCAGCGAGGGAATCTCCACACTGACAGCTGAATTGAGCAGAGGACAAAACCCTGTGTGGGAAGCTGTCACATTTATGACAGCTTCTCAAACGCTACATACTTTTGTAGGCCAGCTCAGAACTGGTCTTAATTGCTACCAGTTTCCTAATTTCCTAATACAGTGGAACCTCGGTTTG